>OX276407.1:22033312-22633312 GCA_946251805.1 Cybosia mesomella
AGGCCGGCCTCCCGGCTTCGGCTCCCCTCCGGCGCAGGCCTTGCTGCCAACCCTGTGGTCGGCCGGCTTGCCTCCCGCTGCACACCTAAAGCAGTGCAGCGGGGCATCGCAAGTGCCGGCCTTGTGACCGGGTTGGCCACAGCGGAAGCAACGGTCACCCGCCGTCACTTCCGCCGTGCAGTGCACCCCCACATGGCCCACCGACAGGCACCTGAAGCACCTGGCCGGTCGGGCCTGCAGGAGCCGTGCCTGCGCCCTCAGGAAGCCTCCCACCAGGAGGCTCCGCCCGTCTGCGACCTTTTGGGCCGCCGCGATAGGGCAGCCGACAACTGCTGCCCCCTGTCCACCGCGGCCGAAGCGTATAGCTCCGGCCTTTACTGTGTCCGGGGAGCAGTCCCCGGCCTCCGCCACGGCGAGCCTGAGCTCTTCTGCAGTGACGGAGTCGTCCAGGCCCGTAATGCGCACTTCTGCGCATTTAATGGGCCTGGACACCCGGACGTCGGCTGCGTCCAGCGACTCCCTCAGCCGAGCCGCTAGGGCGTCGGCCTTGGGGCCACTGGCGGCGCCAGGGACCTCAAGAAGCCGGGCTCCCGTCCGTGTGCTCTTGCACCGGACACCCGGGATCTCGAGGGCCTTGAGGTCTACGTTGGCCTTAACTTTGGCCAACACCTCGGCATACCCCATGCCCCTACCCGCTGCCTCCGCCGTCAGGGTGACGACGACGGCCGTGGTACGAGGGGCACGGAGCTTCCCCGGCGCTGTCTTCGCGGCGGCCGCGGCCTTCCTGGCCTTCTTGGCGGCCTTCTTGGCGGCCTTCCGCCTCTTCTTGTTGGCTCCAGCCACCTCCCAGCCCCCTTCCAATGGGGTGGAGGTGGCCGGAACCACGGCTGGGGCTGGGGCTGGGGCCAGGGCTGGGGACGTCTTCCCCTTGCCCTTCCCCTTGCCTTTCCCCTTACCCTGAGCGGGAGGGGGCTGAGGAGCCGGGACCGGCAGAGTCGCACCCGCACCCGCGGCCGGGCGGGTAGGGCCCCTTTGGGCTACAGCCGCGTAGCCGGCCGCTGGTGGCGCCAGAGGCGGACGGCGGATGGAGTCCATTAGGGCCTCCATCCGACACATCATCCTCTCCTCCAGCGCCTCCATATAGGGGAGCCAGGACTCCGCCGGCGGTGCCCGCGGCTGCGCCGGCCGCACCGACGGTGCCGGCTGCTGGACCGGTTGCACCGGCCGCGCCGACAGCGCTGGCTGCGCTGACCGACTCGCGGACGAGCGAGTCACGCGTGTCTGCTCCGCCGGCTGCGCCCTTTGCGCCGTTTGGGCCGAGCTCGCCATCCCCTTCTTGAGCTCCTCGACGGCTGCAGCTAGTCGAGCCGTCTCTCGACGGGACTCGGCCAGCTGCGCCGCCAGGCCCTCATTCTCGGAGGCGATGTCGAGCACAATGCTCAACATCGCCTCCTGCTCAGGGTTTGGGGACCCCTGGAATGACGCGGTCACCTTCTGGAGTCTCTCCAAAAGAGACCGCGTCCTCCCGCTCGGTTCCGTCACCGCCGAGGTGGAAGGCCTCGGTGGCGATTTTTCCGCGGCCCTCCCAGTGGCCGAGGGGGCCCGGCTTGGTTGCCCACCCCTCAGCCCTCCTCGCGCCCGGCGGACTGCAGCCACCTTAGGCGCCCACATGGTCGTCTCGTCGCTGGAGGAGGCCGTCCCGGTGAGGGTGTAATCCTCATCCGACACGCCCTCCCCTGGTCGCTGCTTCCTTGGGCGCCGTTTGCGCTTCTGCGCCTTGACGCCCAGTCCTAACGGGCTGCTCGCCCTACTCCTTTCACTCGCGGTGTCGAATCTCTCCGACACCGCCGAGGTGTTTGGCGTCACCTCTACGCCCGCCTGCTGCGCGACCTCCGCGCAGACTCCGTCATTTTGTCTGTCCTTTTTCGTGCCTAAGTCGTTTTGTTTTTGATCGGTCCGGTTTTTTTTTCCATTTATGTTAGGGTTTATATCCATATCATATCCCACGAGTATGGGGGAAAGGTGGTCCATCCAGGCGGAGCCCCCTGCACCTGGATAAGCCTATATACTATGGAGGTCGGCTGGTATCCATAGGTTTTTACGACTTCGCTGTCGGGTGTTATAGACTTTTCCTTGTCGTGGGCCGGCCAATAAAGGCAAGCCCTCCGGTCAGCAAGTTCACGGCGTACCCTTCTGGAGCCACCAGTCAGGTCGTTGCTGATCCCCTGCCGATTACGGAACGCGAGAGGATGGCTAGTCCTCTCTCACCGGCGGCGGCACAAGTGCCCGTCGGCCCCTGCGTTAGCAGTGGGCCAACCCGCCCCTGGATCCCCCAGGACCCTATGGTGGCCTCAGCCACAAACACCATCGCTCATCCTGTCTCCTCTGAAAGCAGAGGAGTACGGAGAGCGATGTGTTCCCGCCACGTTGGATATTAGCCGACGATCAATGCCAACCCCATGAAGGGGAAGCCATTGACCGCCGCCCAGGGTGTACCGGCCGCTCCGATTCCGTTCCCCCCGGAATGCAGCGGGATCGGAATCGGAACGACACGCGAGGAGGTTACCCAACATACACCCCACTGTTGGTATACCTATATATGAAAGTATATGAGTAGAATACAACTACGAATGTGATAGACATTATCATTCGGAGCGTATGATACAGAGAGACATAGCTATCTGTAGTGAGTAGCTGTTGAAGTGCAAAAATTGCGACAGTGTTGTCTTCTGTCGGCAATAGTTTCCACGGGCCATCGCAGTAGTGCAATATTTTAGGTACCCGAGGGGGCCATCTCGAAACCGGAGATGGCCCAGGGTCAGTCGGGGTGCGAGGGATATGCTCTATGGGCAACCTTACACCCCGGGGTCTGCAGACCCGAGACGGCGTGCGGTTTTAGTCGGTTCAAGCCCGACATAACCGCCCCCGCTGGCCGGCGAGGGGGTATCCGAAGGGATTTCCGCACGAAAAAAAAAAGGTACCTACACTTTTTTGGAGGTATAAATAAAAAAAGCGGCGATAGCCCAGTGGCGTACGTAACGGACTGTTGAGACGAGGTCTCGAGTTCGATTGCCAGTCGCCCCGGACAAACACCTCTGACTTTTCGTGGTTATGTGTGCATTAATAAATATTAATTATCGCTCGCTTAATAACGTGCCCGGTACATGGTACTAGACTCACCCCCTATTACATTGGGACCTTAACATAATTGGCGAATCGTGATTGTGTAGTACACCTCTGCCTACCCCTTCGGGGATACAGGCGTGAAGTATAAATATAATTGTAGGTAGGCACCGAAAAAACTAGTTCTTCTACAAGCAAGGCTATCATGTCAACTCTACCTTTCATTACTTTTCTATTTATTTATTTGCATTAAGTTAATAAAACCTGTTTATTCAATTGCAATGTTGAAATGTTTTCTTGTAATGGTCTGTCTGATTCGTGGGAACAGAATGTTCGCTTTGTTGTTGAACAGATAGGTAACTAAATAGCTCACGTCATCGTAGCGTGTAATTTGAAATTAATCTTTTTATTTTCCAGACATTATAATGAAGTTTTTCATATAAATACATATTGTTAAACATTGTCTATATCTCTCATTGTAGGTATATGTATGTACGAAATTGCTATGTTTTTTTACGTGTTCACAAAATTCTTCTATACTCGATATCTATACTAACGGAACTATCCTATCAGCAGATGTAGATACCGGCTGGCAGGTGAGGTTGGCTAGGGCACCGAAGATATTAGTCCCTACTAAGAGCCGTCCCATACCCACACTCTCTCACTCTCCTAAGCCTACTATTAATTCCATTGAGGTGAAACTTTGGTACGTGGCCATAGGTACGAGTAAGTATGGTACCATAAACTTTGACTTCTCTGCACCCTGTAGTTTCTGTTAACGCCCAATATCTTGCATCCCTAATTTAAGCTGCCATCAATATTTTAGAATATTCTCTCTGAATATTGTGTTTTGACCACAAAATTGATTCTCCTTTTTCCTAATGAATGGGCAAAATATTCACGTATCTAGGTCAGACAATAACCATTTACGAAGCGCGATAATTACAACTCAAATTTTATGTAAATTGAAAATAATAAAAGCGAGTCGCTTCGCTATTAGGTAGCGTTCATAAACTACGTGGTTACTTTTTGCTTCTCTTGCAGCTTTTTGTGAAGTATTACGTAGGTAGGTACTTTTTAGCCTCGATGTCACAGTCAAAGCCTGTTTGGTAAAAGTAGGTATGGAAATATCGCCTACATTGATCAGTTGATTTCTATGTCGGTTGACACTAGACGGTGTTCACTTGAATCATTTTCTTTATTCATAAATCTGTCAAAGTTATAATAATGCCTAAATCTAATACAGTAACAAATAAATATTCCAGGAAAAATTATTCAGTGTCATAGTGTTATTTTATCGAGTGTACAGGGCCCTACCAACACCCTTTCGGGGCCCATTCAACCTCACCTGCTAATTAACAATGGACGAGGCACTTGTGCAAGCTTTCCTCTCGCGCTCCAAAGTTTAGGCTTTGGACGCAACCGGGAAATCGCTATAAGGAGGATGATGAGATATATCTACTTCCCTATTTGATATTATCGGAAGTTTACACGAATGTTACACATTGAAATGAAACCATTTTTAACGGATTCTGTCGCGGTTTCGTCGTTTTAAGCTTAAATAATATTTAATAAATCTCGATTTTATTTCAAAACTTACCTCTTCATCAAAATACGTAACTTATGGATGCTCCCTCACTATTGAAATTAGGGCAAACAGAAGATTATAGACTTCTAACACTAATAAACAAAGACATCTTGAAAGCTTCGACAAGACAGTTCCCATTATAAGGCCAGAGCTGTTGCTTTCCCTTATACAGTCAGTATTTATTTCGTTTAAGTTATGGATATCAAAGTGTCGTATTTGCGAATTTAATGAATATTTAGAGTAACGAGTCGAACCGAGTTAAACGTCAACATTTGCCAGAAGCAGCTGCGAAATTATTTTTACATCAGCTACGGCGTGAAGATTTTTTCATTTAGGATGTAAATGAAAAAAGCGTTAATCACGGCTGTATCCGGGGTCCATCCATTTTATGTTTGCCATAATCATCATCAACACAGCGTTTGATCTCGGTTGCATGCAAAGCTCGTACTTTGGAGCCCGAAGTCAGCTCTCCTACTGTTCCTATTGGTTTAGCTTTCATGTGAGCGACTGTCTGACCTCCTAGCCTCGAGAAGAAAGCGTATGCCATAGCCTCGTCCATCAGTCAGAAGGTATATCAGCTTGCAGATGAGGTTTTCTTGGACCTTGAAGATCTTAGTGGGGCGTTTGTTTGGTATAGTTTGACTATTACTGCCATCTGACCTGCCTACCCCTAGAAGAAAGTCAACGCCTCGTCCGTTGATCAGTAGGTGTACCTTTTTTTTTTTTTTTTCGTGCCGGAATCCCTTCGGATACCCCCCCGCCGGCCAGCGGGGGCGGTTATGTCGGGCTTGAACCGACTAAAACCGCACACCGTCTCGGGTCTTCAGACGCCGGGGTGTAAGGCTACCCACCCCGACTGACCCTGGGCCATCTCCGGTTTCGAGATGGCCCCCTCGGGTTTGGAAACCACGGTGTTCCCGTCTTGCCCCGGTTTGGGGGAGAGGCGCTAGTCGCCCCACCGTCCCGGCCTGCTTCTGCTGGGGTGACAGGTGGCCTAAGTCGCCTGCGACGCTCGGCGAGCATGTTGCGGGCTCGGCGGGCCAGCAGAGTTCTGAACCTCTCCCGGGCGCGCTCCGCCATCTCCTTCGCGAGCATACCAGTTAGCGGATGAGGTTGATTTGGCCCCGAAGGTGTTAATAGGACCTCAAACACTGCCTGTGTCAACTTAAGTGTACGAAGTAAAAACAACTGTATAAGTACCCGCTATCAAAACTTTCAGCACCTAAAACGTAAAGTTTGAGCGGGTAATGGTGGTAAACGCCGGGGAAACACTAAGTTATTCATTTTAATTACGTTGTTAATTTTCATGTTATTTTTCTTTCAACAAAAATGGGTCTAATGTACAGTGTAACTGCTAATGCTTTTAGGGACTTTGCGCTCTGTCCTACTTGGCAGGTACTAACAGCCCAGTTACAGTAGACTGGAGTATGATATGAAGTAGGCATATACATATATGAAGTAGGGAGGTCGAGCGGCTGGCTCCCATTTTGGCAGCCCTGCACCCCGCAGAACGCACGCGTTTGGAGTTCGACTGCGTGGTAGACGAGGAACAGTTGAACAACATCGAATCGCTCGACATCCGAATCTTTACTGACGGGAGCGGGATTGGGGTTCGGGTCGGGGCTGCTGTTTCTGTGTGGAACAAGCAGTCCGAGACCAAGGCCCGTAAGCTCGCTCTCGCTAGGCATTGCACCGTCTACCAAGCGGAGCTCCTGGCGCTGCGCGAAGCGGCTTGCGCGGTACAGCGGCACGACGTTGCCGCGTTCGGCATCTTCTCTGACAGCAGGGCGGCGCTCCTCAGTGTAGTCAGTCCGCACTCTCATCACCCCCTATCCGTAGAGACCAGGGACGCTCTTGGCCGCTGTAAACAGCTGGGCAAGAGCGTCTCCCTCTACTGGATTAAGGCCCACGTCGGTCTCGAGGGTAATGAGAGGGTGGATTTCCTCGCTAAGGAGGCTGCCCTAAGACTTAAGAGAAAGCCGGACTACGATCAATGTCCTGTCTCAAACGTCAAAAGAGCCATACGACAGGGCTCTCTTGACGAATGGAACAGGCGTTATCAGGAAGGCGGAGCGGCCTCTACCACTAAGTTGTTTTTCCTCAGCGCGATAGACGCATATAGGATCATCAGGAGGATCACCATCGAAGGCCAAACAACCCAATTCCTCACGGGGCACGGTGGGTTCTCCGAATACTTAACTCGATTCAAGTGTAAGGCGGACCCATCGTGCGCCTGTGAGCCTGGGGTCTCGGAGTCGGTGGCTCACCTCCTGATGGTCTGTCCAATCCACGCCAAAGACAGGCTGAATTTGGACAAACATGGTATCACACATCTCATAGCTCAACATACCAAGTTGACAATAACCTATGCCAAGAAAATTGTGAGATTGGTCAATAATCGGAACAGAGTGTAAATAACCTATGCTAGCACTTTATGCTAGGCATAATGCAGTCTGGCATAAGAATTGTAAAAGAATAGTAAAATTGCAGCTCTACATAATTGCTAAAAAATAGAATAAGGATTATTATAAATAAGGATAAATAACTATATAAACCATAATAAAATATGTAATATAAATGTAAGGAATAATTATAAGACTATATAGTGTAAATTTTGTTTAAATAAATAATAAAGAAATATAAAAACTAGACTAGAGAAGAATAGGTACATAAATCCCTGATGCCCCCCATATCACTACAGAGAATGAAAGGTTGAATGAAAGTGCGAGAAGAATAAAAGTGAGAACTAGTATGCCTAAGAGACTCGGAATGAAAGAGGAAATCATAGGATTAGACTGGGAAGCCTTTAATTTAAAAAAAATGTAAAAATAGACCCCGCTCCATAGTGGGGGTAGGTAAAAAAAAAAATTGGCATATATATGACTGTGTGGGGGGATGAGGATCCGACCATGACCTACGAGGCCAAGCGAACCTCACATGCAAGTCGGTACACCTGCTGTTTGAGGGCCAAATTTTGTAGCAGTCCTCTTGGGGTTCGAAGGTTAAAGTAGTTATATGGTATAGTGATACATTATTAGAATTTTTTTTCTGAAAATTTCCCCTGCGGTGCCAGGACGGGCCGCTATAGTATGAAATTCTTATAGAACTGTTTTTTTTAAAGAATGTTAGTAACCGAAATTACTAATATTCCCCCTAACCCCTCCAGCTAAGCTAAATTGCTTGTGTTAAGACTGGGTTCACGTCGGTAGTTTAATGGCTAGGATTCGAACCCGGGGCCTCTCGATCGTAGGGTCGACTCCTTTAGCACTAAGCTACCGACGCTTTTCTCAACTGTGTAAACGTGTTTCAATACAACTTCCCACAAAACATGGCGACAAAGAACAATCAATTATTGCACGCAGTTTAATTATTATTATTGTTGCATTTATCTACGTAACGCGTTCATGTTGATTTGTTTTCGAGTGGAATCTCCCCGAGTTTAATTAGGCCGCTAATGCCGCTAACGGTGGTTATGTTCTCATCATCATCATCATAACAGCGTTGTGTTGAATTCGAAACCTTCACCACTTTACCACTTCGCACGGTCTTGGGCGTCCCGGGCAAAGAGACCAATGCCACGCATGTCATCGAGGCACTGGACCAAGTCATCGCCTATACGGACGTTGTACGAGTGTGGGATAGAACTCTCCCGGCCCGCCAAGCCCGCAATATGCGCGCGCCGCGCCACGCAGGCGACTCAGACACCGGTGGTCAGTCAACGACCTCTGTGCGGGGCGGAAGGTGAGGCCGCCTGTCACTCCAGCAGAAGCAGGCTAGGGCGGCGGGGCGACGCGCGCCCCCTCCTTTCCGGGGCAAGATGGGAACAGTTTGGCTAACACACCCGAAGGGGCTATCTCATAGCCGTGGATGACCCAGGGTCAGCCGGGGTGCACGGCGTACGGTATTGGTCGGTTCGAGTCCTTCATAACCACCAACGCTGGCGGGCGGCAGGGTGGTATCCGTGAGGATTTCCGAACGAAAAAAAGAGAACGGGATTGGGATCTTTTAAACCGACTTCAAAAAAGGAGGAGGTTCTCAATTCGTATGTTTATTTTTGTATTTATGTATTTTCGAGAATAACTCCTTCATTTGTAGACGGATTTGCAATTTTTTTTTGTTATTTTATAAATTATATTCATTTATTAGTTCAACGTTTTCGTCACATTAAACGAAGCGGTTATATCTACCTCCTTATTGATCAATCGTAACGTGAACACGCGCAATATAATTCGTTTGCATACAGAATAATACTGCGTCAAACTAATTAAAACCACGCGGTGTGTGTAACGAGACGTCAGGCTTTTTACGATTGAATCTGTTACTTTACTACTAATAGGTATCGCGTAGGTAGTAGGTAGCAAAAAAGGCATTGCAATTATACCATTTATGAATATAGGTAGGCAGCAGGTAGGTATAGGTAGGCGCTACCGAAGGTCGGCCTCAATATGATCCGGCTGCTTAGTACGCGGGACTCCTTACAGTAAAAGTGTTTGGCCTTGAGTTTTGTATGGCAACTTTACTTACTGTGACTGGTAGAACACTGGAGTTAAAAACTTAACTTATCTACACTTAATGCTGCGTAATTTTTTTGACAAAGAAAAAGCATCGTAACTCAATGTAGACATGTCTATATCATACGCCTGAATGTCCCCGAAAGGGGTAGGCTCCACTTTACTGTACCCGAGAGGATCCATAGTAGAGCGTTCGAATACTAAGGTCGCGGTTTCGATTCCCGCTCAGTGCAAATATTTGTATGCATTGCAAGCGACTTTCGTCGCGTTGTATGACACAGACAGTAAAAGATAGCGTGGCAGACATGGCCTTTATCTATACTTATAATAAAATCGTAACGACGTGAGAACTGTACATTAAATATTTAAAAAAAAACTGCTATGTGTTCTAGGAACGATACTGATGCCTAAAATGTGATTTAAAGATTTTTTGTCTGTTTGTCTGCTTCTTATTATCGATGTCCCAGCATCACTTGAAAACCACTGAATAGATTCAGCTGAAATTTTGAATTCGGCCATTCTCCTGAGAGCTCCTCATCACGCTATTATAAGTGTGATAGAAGCAGCAGGGTAAAATTGACCAAATCTATTATTGATAATTTAGTTATTATTACAAAGCAGATCATCACGAAATTCTGCAGTTCGATAGAACTCGGACATGTTCAACGTTCGGACTATAATCATCACGCTATAGCTTAAAGTGATGAGCAGTAAAATATGAAAACTCTGAACTGCTGTGTTACCTATGTGTTAAAGATAGTTGATTAGAGATTCGACCTTTGATAATAAATATAGATAGATATCATCACGCTAGTATATTAAGGAACCGGGCATAATTAATTTCGATGTTACATATAAACCTCTATTTCTTCATGATAAATGATTGAAAATATAACGATGAAATGGGTAACTTATACATGTTGGGTTCGAAACTGCAGAAGTAAACATACCTTGATCTATTCCGAATATAACGCGGACGAAGTCGCGGGCAACAGCTAGTAATAAGAATAAAAATACTGTATTCTCTCAAACAATGAATTACAAAAATAGGACTTTTTTCTAGCGTATCTGAAACTGCTTAATGTACCTACACATAATTTAATTGTTACACTAGCGGCTGAACTTCATATTACTTCGTGAAAAAAAAGTACTGCCATACTTAGGTAGACAATTAGCGTAAAGTTTTGCGTCGCGTCGAGGCGCACGACCGTCACGGCAGTTACGTATACTTACGTTGTTTTTCTTAAAAAATTAACTTCGGTTGCACATTAACACTACTGTAAATCCCTCCAATTTAGCTAAATACGTTTGCAAAGAGCGTAAGCATCCTAGCCAGATCAGTCTTAGGATGGGTGACCTATTGAGACCCTTTATTTTTTCTTTTTTTTCGTGCGGAAATCCCTTCGGCTACCCCCCCGCCGGTCAGCGGGGGCGGTTATGTCGGGATTGAACCGACTAAAACCGCACGCCTTCTCGTGTCTAAAGACGCCGGGGTGTAAGGTTGCCCATAGAGCATATCCCTCGCACCCCGACTAACCCTGGGCCATCTCCGGTTTCGAGATGGCCCCCTCGATAGTACCTTACCTCGATAGTAGTATATTTATTGGAATGTACTACTATCGAGGTAAACATTCCAACAAATATATTGGAATGTATTCCGTATGGAATACTATTACTTATTCTGTGGTATTACTTACCGCAATGTCTGATAGAAGCTGCGAGACACAGCAAGATGATCCTGGGCTGAGCAATCACGTGCCAGATGGTCACTTGAGGCATCTTCTTGGCCGCTTCTACGGTAGCACCGTTGGTCTTTGCTGGGCCAGTACCTGTTCAATCATTATGCAGAGGTTGAATTTGGATTCTTCTTCATCTGAGTAGGTACCTACTAATCCCGGTTGTATTCAAATTAAATAATATATTTAAGGCTTACGGGAAGTTTCTAAAACTAAATTTGCTATATATCTTACCTTCTTCACCAATGGTAGTTCTAGGTGGCTCCCTCAAGGTCAGGAAGGTGAAGAAAGCGATGATTAAACCCACGACTCCCGCAGCGTAGTAGCACAGACGCCAGTTCTGTTGATTACATGAATGAGAATTCAAAATCAAGTGATTTTATTGAAAAAATAGAGTAGTCCCTAAGATAGTTAGCCAGCGAATTTTACAATAAATTTTATCTAATAGAAGAAAGTTTGTAGCTTATTTTTACATGATTAATTCTTAAACTTTTGGTACCTTTTTTTTTTTTTTTTTTATCGTGCGGAAATCCCTTCGGATACCCCCCCGCCGGCCAGCGGGGGCGGTTATGTCGGGCTTGCACCGACTAAAACCGCACGCCGTCTCGGGTCTTCAGACGCCGGGGTGTAAGGTTACCCATAGAGCATATCCCTCGCACCCCGGCTGACCCTGGGCCATCTCACCACTAACAGCATCGCTCATCCTGTCTCCTCTGAAAGCAGAGGAGTACGGAGAGCGATGTGTTCCCACCACGTTGGGTATTGGATTTATGCCAACCCTATGAAGGGGTGAAGGGGAAGCCATTGACCGCCGCCCAGGGTGTACCGGCCGCTCCGATTCCGTTCCCCCCGGACTGCAGCGGGATCGGAATCGGAGCGACACTCGAGGAGGTTACCCAACACACACCCCGGGACCTCAATAGCCTACGCTAGAATCTCGTCCATCTGCTTGTACCGACTTGCAGGAGATTTACTTGGGCACTGAAGGTTTTTGTACGACCCCATGCACCAAAGATAGTTTCTAGTTAAATAATAGCACTATCCACTCTTTAAATATCAAACCTATTATTCAGGCAACTAAGACAGAAGGATTTATCGATCTAAAGCATGGCTGAAATGAACGCGCCAGGGCCGCATTGCAGAGTGTTGTACACGAACAATTAGATCCCTCGCACCCCGGCTGACCCTGGGCCATCTCACCACTAACAGCATCGCTCATCCTGTCTCCTCTGAAAGCAGAGGAGTACGGAGAGCGATGTGTTCCCGCCACGTTGGGTATTGGCCGACGATCAATGCCAACCCTATGAAGGGGTGAAGGGGAAGCCATTGACCGCCGCCCAGGGTGTACCGGCCGCTCCGATTCCGTTCCCCCCGGACTGCAGCGGGATCGGAATCGGAGCGACACTTGAGGAGGTTACCCAACACACACCCCAAACTTTTGGTACCTAATACTTCTTCATCATAACAATCAGGATCATTCTAACACCACTGAGCGACACGAGCCATGGAAATCATGTCCGTATAATAAAATGTATTGTGTCGAAACAATAGATCAGGAAAAATCCATAATCGAGAAGCAAGAGCCGGAAAGCGGATCCGGGACTCCTAGGTGAGAGCCTCGGACGAACCCGGGACTCGAGGCCGAGATGATGATCATGATTAAATGATGGATTACAGACAATAAAATCCTCTTTGATACAACCTGCAGACTAAGGTGTATTCCATTTATTTGATCACATCAAGAGGTTTTGCAGGTGCTTCATAAATATGAACATGTTTGGCTTATTTGCTATCTTGGTACAAAAACACACTCACCAATCCCCAAGCATTGAGCGGTGGAATATACCTTCCAACAGGGAAGGCGATACCGTATCCTCCATAGATACCCCAGTTGAAGATCGACAGTGCCAAAGCTCTTTGATGTTCAGGAAATATGTCGGTCAGGATCCCAGTGGCCAGAGGATTGCAGCCGGATTCTCCTGCGGCCAGGATCATACGAAGCAGCACCAGGTGCCAGTACTCAGTCACGGTGCCCATGAGGAGAATCGCTATTACGAAGACCACTGTGCAGAATGATAGGATCCGGGCTCTGTTGTACCTGTGGGGACGAATTTAGGATTTGAATTAGTGAAAAAAAAAATCTAGTGATTCCTAACGCTTGTACTGATTGTTAACTTGTAACATGAGCGTACCCAGGAGCGCGGGTGGTAGTTACTGGTTCAAGCCCCCAGCATCTCCGTAATGCGAGATATTATTATTTTCAAACCCCCTCCGAAAGTAAACCGTGAAGTAACGAATGTGTTTCATTACTTTATAATAATACTATTTGTAACGGATTCTATAGTGATTTATTTGGTGTTATGTTATTATTTACACTTATCCCATCGTTTCCGTTGCTTTTCACCAGCCATGGTTAGGGGGAAACATCAGGATCAGGGTAAATAATAAAATAACAAATAAATAGCGATAGACTCTATTAAAACTAGTTTAAATGTGTAACAATCACGTAAACTACAGACAATAGTATGTTTACTTACTTGTCGGCCACCACCCCGAGGATGACACCAACCACGGTGAATACTGCCATGAAGGCGGGCCCGGCGAGCACCTGGTAGTCGATGCCCAGTCCGTTGTAGCCCCACTCGCAGTACCGAGTTCCATTTAGAGTTAGTGTTTCGCATCTGTCAACAAAACAATTTTTTATTTTCTTTTTCTTAATTTAAGGAGTTTTAGTCCCTCGAGACTACGCCACTGAGTAAGGTCGATATGATTTTTTTCCTTATAACTATATAAAATCTAAGACGGCCTCTGTGGCATGGCGGTAGTGCATTCGACTGCTACGACAGGGGGCGCGGGTTTGATTCCCGCTCAGTGCAAATATTTGTATGCATGAATATGTCTATTTGCATTGGTCTGGGTGTTTCTATGTATAATATGTATGTATTTACAAAAAAAAGTATATAAGTATGATTATCCGCATTCAATCCTGTTTTATAAAAATGGTGATACATATAATTCGATTGCAGCGCCGCCGCACGCATGTGCACAACAAACATAGATTTTCATAATAACATATTTACTGGAACCGTTCCCGTGCGTGACCCACAAGAATTTAAACCCAAGATTAAGAGTGGCGTACTTATGTGGTTCTAGACTGTAAAACCATCTCTAGATCCGTTCAGCCATTTTTGGGTAAAAAAGTAACAAACATCTTATATATACTTAATATATTTTTATTTCTGCGTAAAATTTATCAACAATATATCTTGCGTTAAAAAGCGTTCTTTTCGGACACCTACATCAATACACAAAACATAACATAACTTCACGCCTGTATCCCCGAAGGGGTAGGCAGAGGTGTATTACACACCCCCGATTCGCCAGTTATGTTGAGGTCCCATTGTAATAGGGGGCGAGCCTATTGCCATCTACCGGGTACATTATTAAGCGAGCGATAATTATCATTTATTCTACACATCTATACATAAATACAGATAAACATAAAATAGAAAGTTTAACTTTATCTAAATACAAATTTTAGACATAAGATAGAACTTATATCTGGTTACTCGGCGCCTGTGTATCCGTTGTATCCTCAGACTATCCAGCTAGTTCATAACTTGTGATTTCATTAACTTTCACAATACCCACACCTCGATGTCTCGGTAAACTTTAACGTTTCATGTTTTTATGCTATCATTAAACCCATTTACCTCTAAGGATTTGATCACAATTAGAGTATTTATTCGAACTATCTTATCTTTTTTTAACCCCCGATGCAAAAACGATGGGGTGTGATAAGTTTGACGTGTCTGTGTGTGTGTCTGTCTGTGGCATCGTAGCTCCCGAATGGATGAACCGATTTTGATTTTATTGTTTGAATGGTGAATTAGTTCGGAGTGTTGTTAGCTATGTCGGGGGCTGTTAAATTTTTTAATTGATTGCTGAGGAAGTTAACAGGCACAGAGCTTAACTAGGGATTACTATGGTCTGTGTTCTTGCAATACCAGAGACAACTGGTGGGGCAGTTCAAAGTCGGCTATCTGATTTCCACATGGGCCATGACAGATCGTAGAGAGCTTGAGGTTTTTCCGTGAGTTTGATGTAAGTAGAAGAGGTTTCCTCTCAAGGTTAGGAGTGTCAGCAGTTGATCTCGTAAAAGTCAAGTAAACCAAATAATATAGGGGTGGGAGAATGAGTCTGGGCTCCTTGATGTAGTCTTTGGACTGATGATGATGATCAGTCAGAACGGCAGTCTATAGGGGAAATAGGAGTATGGTAGAGATCCTTTCTGGATAGTTGAAATCACCTACACACTCCTTAAAACTTATAACATACATACATACATAACTTCACGCCTGTGTCCCCGGAGGGGTAAGCAGAGGTGTATTTCACACCCACGATTCGCCAGTTATGTTTAGGTCCCAATGTAATAGGGGGCGAGCCTATTGCCATCTACCGGGCACATTACTAAGCGAGCGATAATTAACATTTTTAATACACACATAACTACGAAAAGTCAGAGGTGTGTGCCCAGGGCGACTGGGGATCGAACTCGAGACCTCGTCTCACAGCCCATTATGTACGCCACCGGGCTATCGCCGCTTTTTTAACTTTTAAAGAACTATATAATTAACTTATAATGAATAAAACTTATAGTGAACATCATAATGTAAATTGTGAATTGTATGGTAAACGCAGACCACCCCTAAGTCGTAAAGGGACTACTCGAACTGTAAACAAGTTATCAAGCCACCGTGAATATTGTATAGCGCCATTGTCGGAGGACCGAGCAGTAATCACAATGTAACTAGTTTAGTTCAGCTAGTTACGTGGCTAACTGCATTATGGTTGTACCATCAAGCGACAAAAGTTGCTTAGCATTAATATATTAAAACCCTTTTTTGGGTTCCGTTGCAAAATGGCAAAAAACGGAACCCTTATAGATTCGTCATGTCTGTCTGTCCGTCCGTATGTCACAGCCACTTTTTTTTCGAAACTATAAGAACTATGCTGTTGACACTGGGTAAGTAGATGCATTCTGTGAACCGCATTTAGATTTTCACACAAAAATAGAAAAAAAGCAATAAATTTTGGGGGTTCCCCCATACTTAGAACTGAAACTCAAAAATTTTTTTTTCATCAAACCCATACATGTATCTATGGACAGGTCTTCATAAATTATATTGAGGTTTCTATTACATTGGGACCTAAAACATAAACTGGCGAAACGTGGGTGCTAGCACCTCTGCCTACCCCTTCGGGGATATAGGCGTGAGTTTATGTTATGTTTGTTTTTTTTTTTTATTATCATTTTTTCTAAACTGAATAGTTTGCGCGAGAGACACTTCCAAAGTGGTAAAATGTGTGTCCCCGCCCTGTAACTTCTAAAATAATAGAATGATAAAACTAAAAAAATATGTGATGTACAACCATGTAAGCTTCCACCGAAAATTGTTTTGAACAAGATCTAGTGAGTAGTTTTTTTTAATAAGTCATAAATCATACACAAAAAACCGTAATTTACTAATATTTACGTAATTTTAATTCGGTCAACTCAAATATAAAAATTTTACTTACTGCTACGGAACCCTTCGTGGGCGAGTCCGACTCGCACTTGGCCGGTTTTTTAAATTGAAATATGAAATGTTTCAACATTGAGCTATTCTTACTACGTGATAATAGCTCAATGTGTTTCAATAATTGATGTTTAAGTAATTTTATAATCCTTAGAAGACAAAGTTAATATCCCAGTAATATTATAATGTATTTGTTGTTTGTTCCTCAATCACGCTTAAACAGCTGAACGGATCTGGCTACAGGACTTCAATAAATTATAATCTAGAATAACACATAGGCTGTTTTTAATCTCTGGAATAGGTTCCATGGTTTGTGGGAACGGGATCAGAACTTCACACGGGCGGAGCAGCAGGCAACAGCTAGTATATTTTGTTTATTATTTATGAAAGTATGAAGAATTTTTTGTGCTATTTATCGTTGACTGTACGATAGGCAACCGTAGAGTTAGAGACTGCTGCTATTTTTATTATCTGTTAAAGGAGTGTAGACATTAGGGGAGGAATCGCAATTGCGGACTAAATATTCGGGCAACTGGTACCATGAAATTTATCTCATCATAATCCAATACAAAGGAATGTATTTTTTAATATGTTAGTTTATAACAGTTAATTTTTTAATAGAAATTTATTGTAAATTTTGTATTGTACTCTACGGTCCCGATCGAAAGAACGAAATCCGTAGTAACTCCATGGTACCTAAATGACACTTCTTTCGTTCGTGTTTCGTGCGGGCCCTCAATTGCGGATGTATGTATCATGATAGGCCTACTGGCTCTCTGGCAACACGAACACAGGCGTGAACAAACACCATGCGGTTGTAATCAGTTTTAGTCCGTAAGGGCTCTTACACATAAACACGATACTACGCCGCGGAATCAAGCGTAAAAAGATACGAAATCGCAAAGTGCCAACGTACGGTCGTTCTTCATAATTGAAAGAAATGAATGTATCCAGTACCACAGATTACATATTAATATTATTCTACCAGGAAACAATCATTTTTATTCTCTTAACAAAAGTATTATGTCAAATTTTGACGGAAGGCTTGGAAATTGAAGATAATACTTATACAAGTTTTAATAAACCAAGTAAGTAAAGTGGCCGGCCACAGGTCACTAGTTGCAAGTAGGTACCATAAGTATAATGATCTGGTAAATGTTGTTATTGCATTGACTTCCGCGTGGCAATAAAAAGCGCGTGCTCGGTAGGTAGGTACCTACATAAATTATATTAGTTCCTTTGTCGTATATACCTGATAGGAACCTAGATAGTGTTTGACCTTGCTTTTGCGCCCAGGTGTTGAGCACTATGTCCTGCTAGGTACCGAGGTTAGCAAAGTTTTCCGCGGCCATATTTCGTAAGATTATAGCTTTTGTTCATATTGGCGTCTGTAGACCCGAGACGGCGTGCGGTTTTAGTCGGTTCAAGCCCGACATAACCGCCCCCGCTGACTGGCGGGGGGGTATCCGAAGGGATTTCCGCCCGAAAATTTATTGATGTGACTTTAAAATAATAAACAAAATAGAAAATACGATTTAGCCATAATCGAACGAGTTCGGGTATTTTGAGATAACTTACACTTAAACTATAATAGAACCACTCTTAAGTCTCCCCTTGACCATGGCTGCTGAGAAGCAAACGAAACGTTGGGATCAGTGGAAATATGAAATCATATAAAATAAATCTCGTAAAAAATAGTTTATGTCTATGTATTTCTATGTCTATTTTTGTGTAAATTACGCGTACCTTTCTTTTTTCGTGCGGCAATCCCTTCGGATACCCCCCCGCCGGCCAGCGGGGGCGGTTATGTCGGGCTTGAACCGACTAAAACCGCACGCCGTCTCGGGTCTACAGACGCCGGGGTGTAAGGTTGCCCATAGAGCATATTCCTCGCACCCCGACAAATTTCGCGTACCTTTTTTTTTTTTCGTGCGGAAATCCCTTCGGATACCCCCCTTCCGAAAATATATTTAAAAAAATAATAGCTAGTGTCAGTAGGGATAGTGTCAGGATTCTTTAGTTGCTATCTGTACACTCAACCGTTACTATCAGACGGGCCACGTGTTTATACACTTCCTCACAAAAAAAAATAGTGTGATTACATAAGCAATATTTATTTCCGTAATCTAAAAATAGTGCGCAATGCGTGGCACTAACGACTTCAAAAGTAAAATAATAAGCATTATATTATATTAAAAAAGAGGTCCACATAACCAGTTTTATTAATAATTATAATAACATATATTGTTTCCTGATTATATTTTAATTTAAACAATTTAGTGTCCTTTAATTTTGATGTTGGGTTCAGTCGACATTTCATCTTTATGATGACTGGGGCCCGATTCCGTAAAATTACGTATTAAAACTTGTGATCTGATCAGAATCGGAGAGCACGTTAAGCCCTCGGTCCCGGTTGCCATGGAAACATCGGTCGTTACCGATTATTCCGAACCTGACCGGAAAATCTGACCCGGTCGCGGGTTAGGTTAGAAACTTGAAAAAAATGTAATATTTGTTCCGAACGTAACCCTCTTCCTAACCTGACCCGACATCTCGTTCCTATCATAACCTGAATTGTGCATATAAGTTTAATTACTTGCCTAGCTATTTAATCAAACAGCTTAGATAATGACGTATATTTGCATGGTTATAAAAAAAATAACCACGACTTCTAACCTAACCTATCCAAGTCGGATACTAAATATTAAATACTGATTGGACACATATGTACTTTTTATTTTGAGAAAGATTAGAGAGAATGACCAATCTGCGCAATTCGGGTTATGATAGGAACGAGACGTCGTCGGGTCTAGGGTTACGTTCGGAACAAATATTAAATTTTTTTTCAAGTTTCTAACCTAATCCGCGACCGGGTCAGGTTCGGAATAATCAGTAGTTACGGGTAGTTGGCACTCTAAACAGTTTGAAAACTGTCTAACTACAGAACTTCGATATCGTTAGTGGGTTGTGGTGAGCAGAGGGTACTCGCATTGAAAACAATAATTGGAACAACAAAAAAATATGGCTAACCTTCCCCGGATACATTGACGTGAGTTTATATTATTAATAAGGCATAGGAATTGCCAACAAATGACGTCATTCGAACTATTCATAGGTTAGTTATGTTGGCCAATTGTGGTTCAGTTTCATATTGACAGAAATGGGTCGCTTGCTCCAAGACTCTTGCAGAGGTAAACTTTATCGATTGTTGTATAGGTTGTTGTCGCAACTTGCGTAACTCATGTATTGAAATAAGGTTTATTTATATACTGACGCCTGTTATCTAAAAAGGGGTAGGCATTTTATTAAAATAATCTTCTAAAACATATACAGACAGTGCCATCTAGGTAGTAGCCTAGATGGCACTGTCTATCTAACACAGTGACATTTAGAGCCAACATAAGGTAAGCTTATAATATGCATCCTAAAATGCTGGCAAAGTAACTTTTTTGTATCAATCTATGAATCAATTAGCCTATTGCAGTCTACTGCTGGACATAGTCCATTTTTAGTATATTCACAAAATATAGCGTTTGCCCGCGGCTCCACCCATGTGGAATTCTGATCTCTTTTCCGCAACCCATAGGAACCTATTCCAGTGATAAAGAATATTCTATGTGTTGTTCCAGACTATAAAGAATGTAACAAGAACGCGTGTCACGGTTTATGATCATTATCAATCGCCTTGTTCATTGCCTACAATTGACTTCAATTGGTGTTTTATGATGCCGACTTAAGTTAAATATCTAATTTAAACAGGAGTAAGAATGAGTGTGTTATGCTAGCCAGATACAACAAACGTGAGACTCGGACAGGACTCACAGGACTTTAGGAGCGAAACCAACCATTTCTTTATGTTCTGCACATCTTCAATTGAAGATCATCGAACATACGCACTGTTCCGTAGCGGTAGAGCCGTTTGCCGAAGGCCTTTTTAGATGCTACTACTAACGAAGAAGCCCAAAGCCCAAAACTTACTCACGCAAGGGAAATATCTACTCATACTACATAAGGTCAATTCTCTTAATAAAAATATGGTTAGAATTCAGTTCCAATCTAATTTCAAAATAGTTAGGTATTCTCATAACAGACTTTTCAACATCTACTGTAATGTTAATCACATTAACATTGCAGTATATCACACGTTGTTAGTAACACGTTATCGATCTGTGACTGAAAGTTCATAAAAGTGCAAATCGGTATTCTTCAGGGCACAGGACCGATGACTACATCCTGACTATATCAGATCCGGTTAACGATGCCATTTATCTTAATAGGTACTGTTGAAAATTAGTGAGTGTGAAGATCTTAAAAGCGTGTTAAAAGTAGGTCTCGTGACATAGCCCCCCCTATTCCCAATATCGGCGATAGCACGACATGAACTTCGGATGAACAATTAGTAATTATTAATGAGGATATATTCTCGCTAATGGTCGCTACAACCCTGCTCTACAAAGTATATGCAGTGTCATGCTGCAAGCTCCGAATGTTCAACTTGTTTTCAGTCTATTCAAAAGGATTGCCAATTCCTAAATGATAAATCGTCTTCGTACTAATATTATACATAGGAAAGTTTGTGAAGATGTTTGTAAGTTTAAAGTGTTTAAACGTCTGAATGCTTGTTATTCAATTAAGCTCTAATGGCGGAACGGATCTAGCTGAAATTTGGTACAGGGCTAGATTAAAGTCTGGAATAAAACACAGGCTATTTTATATCCCGGGAATGGAATAAAAAAAACTGCGGGCAACTGCTAGCGGTTGTCCTTTAGCAGCGCGGTTTCAATTATAAATTACTAGTAATTTATAATTTAAACCGCGCTGCTACAAATTGTTAGTTGTTTGTTTACTGTGAAGTAGCATCAAAAAATGAATTCTTTCTGTGCAAGTGCCCGCAGTGTGTTACGGGCACCTGCACCATAAAACTGTCATTTATGCGACGTCCAGGTCCGGATGAGTCTCTGGCTTTTTTTATAAAGGTCACGTCAATATGGCTTTATCTCGCCTGATGGTAAGCTGAAGGTAAAGTCTCATAAATGAGGGTCACCATCACATGTATCAATAATGTTACAATATTACGGATACTTTCCTCTCGGGTTGGGAGGTCAGACCGCAGTCGCTGTCGTAAAAGTCAACAAACCAATCAAAAGTAACACGCGTACCCCGTGGTGCAAAGTGGAGACTTTGTACTCTACTGGGCACTCGCTGTGAGGTTCATGATGAATACCTACATGTATCTATGAGTAACCTTTTAATTATAATACATTTTATATGAAATATAAGATTTAATATTAAGAACTGTGTGTACAAAAGGATCGTAAAATAATTTATTACTTCCTGACTCTTTGTTAATTGACTTAATCCACAAACATATATACATAAATGTTTTTAAAATGGTACGTTTGACTTTAAACTTTGTTACAACCTTGAAGTTGTAAATGTTGTTAGGTGTGGTTATACTGGGGTGTGTGTTGGGTAACCTCCTCGAGTGTCGCTCCGATTCCGATCCCGCTGCAGTCCGGGGGGAACGGAATCGGAGCGGCCGGTACACCCTGGGCGGCGGTCAATGGCTTCCCCTTCACCCCTTCATAGGGTTGGCATTGATCGTCGGCCAATACCCAACGTGGCGGGAACACATCGTTCTCCGTACTCCTCTGCTTTCAGAGGAGACAGGATGAGCGATGCTGTTAGTGGTGAGATGGCCCAGGGTCAGCCGGGGTGCGAGGGATATGCTCTATGGGTAACCTTACACCCCGGCGTCTGAAGACCCGAGACGGCGTGCGGTTTTAGTCGGTGCAAGCCCGACATAACCGCCCCCGCTGACCGGCGGGGGGTATCCGAAGGGATTTCCGCACGATAAAAAAAAAAAAAAAAAAAAAGGTGTGGTTATACTGGGGTGCTTGGTTGGGGACCTCCACGCGGTGCACCCTGGGCAACGGAGACGGCAGCGCCTCTCTCCAAGGGTGGCAGAGACGCTGCCGCCTACGGCCAACTCCGACCGAGGCGGGGACGGCCCTGTTGAGGGCTGTTCGGAAGCTTTCCAGGTGTCCCTCTGATTAGCAGATGGCACAGTGGAGAGCAAGTAAGGGGGTCATCTCGAAACCGGAGATGGCCCAGGGTCAGTCGGGGTGCGAGGGATATGCTCTATGGGTAACCTTACACCCCGGCGTCTTAAGACCCAAGACGGCGTGCGGTTTTAGTCGGTGCAAGCCCGACATAACCGCCCCCGCTGCGCGGCGGGGGGGTATCCGTAGGGATTTCCGCACGAAAAAAAAAAAAAAGGTGTGGTTATACTTCTTTTCTTTACCCGACCGCCAATCCGGTAACATCCAAAACTTGTACTTTAGGGGCTGGACACACAGAACGGACGGTCCGCTTTTTATCTCTTCATATTCATAATTTGGGGAAGATCTTGGCGTCCCCCCATTCAAAATCATCGCCATCATCTTGGCTGTGTTCCCGGTTGCATCCCAGGCTATCACTTCGGAGTCCGGGGTAACTGCTCACCACTCCTTTTGGTTTGGCTAATACGACTTTTATAGGAGCACTGTCGTCTGACCCCCCTTCCCCGAGAGAAAACCCTGTGTCAGAGCTTCGTCCGTTAATCAGCAGAGGCAGGTGAAGTTGGCTTGGCCAAGAAGGTCTTAGTTGAGCATCAATTAATTCATCTAATGAATAATAAGGCATATATAAGGCAATGTAAGTAGGCATGTCGAAAATGACCGACCTCAAAGAAAATTATGAACTTATCATCTACCTACCTTTGTACCAATATTTGAGGTCGGCGCAATATGTCATTCTCCACCATACAATCCTGTCAGATGTCATCTTCCCCGTAATTCTCTTCCTAGGCATATCCTCTTTCACGTATTCCATCCACCTTTTCTTGGGCCTACCTCTGCTCCTATAACTCTCTACATGCATACTTAGAACTTTATGACCACCTTTGCTTCTTTAGCCTGTGGAAACCCCCACGAGCTTCACCCCATCGGTGCCGACGATGGGGTGGGCGTGTCGGAATCGGACCGACTAAAACCACACGGTGTCCTTCCCAAGTGTCCATTGCCGGGCAACTTGGGTAAGCCATACATTCACCTCTTCTCATAATATGTCCATTGTCACGACGACAGTCGCTCGCTTCTAAATTTTTCATTCATAGTTGCAACGTTCAAACTTCCTCAAAAGAACATTATGAACTGTCACCGGTTAAACGCCTACTTAAATAGATAAAGCAAGTTTGTAGGTACGTGTCTAGCTACTCTTATTGTAACCAGGTACTCGATGAAGCCACTTTTTTTGTTTTGTGTTTGTGAAAAATAAAATTTCTTCTATCAGGGTTCAAGTAGGTACACGATGCAATTGCATATTATATAATTTGCCGAATCAATCTGTCGAATCGGTCTGTCAAATTAATCTCTCGAATCACTTGTTTCTCCATACTGACTGCACTAATGCTCGCTGTGTTTCTGTCGCAGTTATTTAATTGAGCAGGTCATGAAACGCCGCAGGAGTGCGCGAAGCGAATGAAGACTTGTTCTTCAACCATTGGATTATGATTAGATCCATGATCCAATCAAAGGGCTTCAATGAACCGTCTAGGCGTCCAATTAGGTAAGTTTAACCAAATGACTGCGATATTTACATTACAGACAGAACCATAAAAGAAAAAAACTTACATTTCGCTGGAGTTGACCTTCTCACACACAACGGGGAGTTGGCTGAGCGTGACGTGTGTTAAGTTCAACATACACGACTTGTCGCCGTAGTGCAAATCCTCTGCCGTCACTTTTGACGTTGTACCTGGTGACAAAGAGATATAGGTAACTAAATATTGCTTATGTATCAATGGGCAAAAATACGAAGATCATCTTGCCATGGTGTACAACTAATGCTGGATTTCACCAACGACTGAGACTGCGAATAAGACAAACTAAACTGTTTCCACATTTTCCTAAATGAATGTCATTGAGTAAAACGTGAAAAGTTTAGTTGAAAGAATTTTCACTGGTGAAAAGATGTCTACGTACGTCACTTACAGAGAATCCTGGCTATTGCGCTACCAACGTGAAATTAGTGTATTGGCTAGGATTCGAACGCGGGACCTCTCGATCGTAAGGCCGATTCCTTAACCATTAAATTACCGACGCTTGTACTTATTCTGGTAATGTATTTATACCGAGGCAAACATGGGTATCTATGCGTTCAACTGACCTGTATAGCCTTGGTACGTCTTACACTCCAGTAAATGTCAGACTGAACCAACTAATGCCCGCAACTCTACCTGCGTGGAAATTTCAAATTGTTGCAAATAAAAGTATTTTAGCGTCGGCGGACTTTTAGGGTTCCGAAGTGAAATATAAATACCCACCGAAGCTATGTTTTTGACGCTCCACGTTGGGCGTCAAATATATAGCCTCGGCGGGCATTTAGGGTTCCGAAGTGAAAAATAAAACAGTATACTGGTTGTTACATATTATAATATATATTTGTGAACAGTTTCAAACTTTTTTCCAGTACGCGGGATTGTAGTTTACGTAGAAGTGCTGCTAAAACGAAAGAATGCTTCTACCTATGTCCGTCAAATACTTCGAAACCATCCAACTCTTATTTCATTCTTCTAGCGATTTCCAATCCGGAGTATACACTTTGGACGCAACCACTAATCAGTTTTGATTGATTGGTTGACTTTTGAAAGAACGACGGCCGTCTGACCTTCCAATCCCGAGAGGAAAGTCTGCAATAGAGCCTCGTCCTTGTTTAGCAGGTGTACCGACTAGCAGGTTAGGTTGAGTTGGGCCCTGAAGGTGTTGCTAGTGTCCTGTACACCATGTTGGTAGGACCCTGTACACCCGGTAGGGCCCTGTACGTTCAAACCATCCACCTGATAAAGAGGTCAAATTTTGTGAGTTCGCTTATGTTTCGGAACCATTCTTGGAAACATTCTTTCACCATTTGAATTATTATCACCTAATTATTATAAGAGAATAGAAGGATTTTATTATTAAGTATGTTCTCTGCAATTGTACACTTGCACTTACTACCCTTTTGTTGCTGTTTCTCCTTTATCCCCCAAAGGTTTACTGGGAGAAAACTCAATACTGAGTTAAGCTCGCCTTTGTACATCTAATTATAATTATGCCTGTTACTGTACTATTTTATGTGTGTACAATAAAGAATTAATAATTAAGGATTATCGCTAGCATTTTCTACCAGATAAGATGTCGCCACTTTCGTACAACTGCAACAAAATTCATACAGAACTTAAACTCCATTTATTGCCTGTTCGAGCGATGCATATATAGACATCGGTCACGGACGCGAATCGTGGAATGCGCGGGAAACTGTACGGGTCGATGGATGTTGTAATTAGACTTAAAAGTAAACTATTTTTTTTTGTAATAAATGTAAAGTAATGTAATTTGATAATTCGTAATAACGTAATACAAAACTAAGCAGATTCATGTATACGTATGTAGCTGCTCGAACTTATCCGGTGGCCCCAAGTGGCCGTAGCGCGATGCAGTCATGGATGCGATAATGCATTTATAGTTTTGATTAATTGCGGCTTATAAACGGTGCCGTTTGCCTTGTGCGTCGAGCTTTAACAAGCAATGCATATCGAAATATTTAATAAGCACTAAATCCTGTGTAGTTTGTAAAATTGTTAGTACGATGGCCAGATAAGCGAAACTATGTCATTAATAACTGAGTCCGCTACTCAGTACCTTTTTTTTTAGTACCTAATATTCTTTGTTCTGTGGTAGATACATTATACCTGATGGACAGAGGCTATTATCGTATGCCATCATAACTTACGCGTATTTACAAATGCTTCTTTAGCCCAGCGCTGGCAATGTGTTCGTTTCGTTGAACACGCGTAATTAGCATGTACCTATGTATCAATTACGATGGCTAGAGTTAAAAAAACTCATATAAACCGAAGCGAAGGTAAGTTACTAGTGTTTAATAAAAATAAACTGATTTGACTTGACAGCAGTTGACATTTAAGTACCCTATTGATCTATTAAGCATAAAAAAACTATCGATTTCCTATAAATTATCGATATTACTAATAGTATTCGAAGAAAAAATCCGTTTCATATCCGACTTCAAGAGCAAATTAATTCCAAGTCATTATCGAGGTCGTTCAAAGTCATGATCAAAGTTAACAGAAACGCAACTATTTCATAAGTGGCCAGCATTTTACAGCAATTAAATAGTTAATTGCTATAAGATACCATAGGGTCATGCCTTTATTTAATGACTAGCATCGCCACGTGGTTTCACCCGCGTAAGTCCTGAGCCCGTGTGAATACCAGGATAAAAAGTAGCATATGTCACTCAGGGA
Source organism: Cybosia mesomella (assembly GCA_946251805.1). Taxonomy (NCBI): domain Eukaryota; kingdom Metazoa; phylum Arthropoda; class Insecta; order Lepidoptera; family Erebidae; genus Cybosia; species Cybosia mesomella. The sequence goes on from OX276407.1 coordinate 22,060,195, forward strand.
CCGGGATAATGTAGCATTCTCATAGTGAAAATCTTTTTGAAATCGGTGTACTTAGTGGTTTATGAGTTCATTCGTTACAAACATACAAAAATAAAAATCTTTCCTCTTTATAACATAACATAACATAAACTCACGCCTATATCCCCGAAGGGGTGGTAGGCAGAAGTGCTAGCACCCACATTTCGCCAGTTTATGTTTAGGTCCCAATGTAATAGGTGGCGAGCCTATTGCCATTAACCGGGCACTTATAAACCTGCGATAAATACACACATAACTTCGAAAAGCATCGAAAAGTCATTGGTGTGCGCCATGGTAAAACCTGGGATCGACCCCGAGACCTCGTCTCAGCAGTCCATTACCCATACCACTAGGCTACCGCGGCTTTATAATAATAGTATATATATAGAATTAGATTGTTTTTGCGGACTGACTTGTCCACTTTGCCTACTTAGGTATTGAAAATGAAACCCACAGACATAAGATGATTGATACCAGACGGAATACTAAATTGGGACCTAAACATAACTGGTGAATCGTGGGTGTGTAATAAGGCTCTTCATGCGGCTACAAGGCTTAGGGCTAAGGAGAGAGGGTATAAGTATGTATGGGTGAGGAGTGGTAGGATCTTCGTCAAGAAGAGTGAGGATGCGGGGCCCATACTGATTAAGAACATGGACTCTTTAAATAGGATTGTCTAAACCGGATATCTGTGTCACTCTTGCTTATCATAGTAAAGCATGCGTTTTTATATATTTCATCCACCAAATTCAATCAATTACAAATCTATTACCAAAATTGTGGTGGTCTTAAAACCAAAACCCATACAGTTTATCGCAATATTTGTTGCAACGACTATGATGTGATTATTATCTCCGAAACCTGGCTTAATGAATCCGTGCTGAGTGGGGAGCTATTTGACGGCAGATACGTGGTTTATAGAAGGGACAGAGGAACCTGCAGCACACAGGACAGGAAAGAGGAAGGAGGAGGGGTTTTAATTGCAATTAAAAATAAAATAAAATCAAGACGCTTGAAAGACTGTGAGAGCAATTGTGAGGACCTCTGGGTTGTCTTAGATATTCCTGGGTTACGCTCTGTCCGCCGTGTGGTTCTCTGTGCTGTATATTTACCTCCACCGATACGCCGTCCTGCACTAGAATATTACCTGGATTGTTGTAATGCTGCTCTTGAAAAAATTCCTGACTCTCTGGTGTGTGTAGTGGGTGACTTCAATTTAAGTTCTATTGACTGGAAAGTAGTAACAACATCAACTAATGATCTTACACTGTCCTGTATAAATGCAATTTTGGTTGATTTTGTAAATGTCAACGGGTTAATACAGTGTAATGATGTTACAAATTCTACTGGTCGCATTCTAGACCTTGTGCTTTCTACAAATGCATCTACTAGTGTAAGCCAATCTGTGAACCCAATAAGCAAAGTTAGTGACCTGCATCCCCCTTTAGATATTGTTATTCCATTGAACATTGAATCGAGTCTTCCTTATAATAATAATAATTTTAGGCCTAATTTTCAAAGAGGAGATTATCAATCTATTTGTAAATCGCTGAGGAATATTAACTGGGATGAATTACTTAGTGGAAAAGATGATGTTAATGAAATGTTAGGTTTATTTTACGAGACTATTGGTACAATTATTAGACAATTTATTCCATTCCGCAACCATAAGAGTAATAAATACCCCGCATGGTTTAATAATAGACTAATTAAAATGTTAAAATTAAAGAACAAGATAAGGATGCGCTACAAAAAATATAAAAACCCCCTAGATGGAATGGATCTAAAGGATATTGGCAAACGCTGTGATAGGTTGTCTACTGAATGCTATAACAAATATATGGGATTATTGGAGGATGAATTAAGGAATAACCCTAAGCTTTTTTGGGCTTATATAAAGTCTAAAAGAGGGGGGACTAGTGCATACCCAATAACAATGACTGACGGCTCAAGAACCTCTTCAGATGGGTCGGAGATATGTGAGCTCTTTGCTGATCACTTTTCTTCGGTCTACAGCCCCCAGCATGGATCAAATTACACACATAACTCCGACTACTGGAATTTATTGGTGAATCATAGCATATGCCTAAGTGCACCAGTCTTGAACGAGGATACTGTATTAAAAAAATTACAAACCATTGATATCCAAAAGGGCGCAGGCCCAGACGGCATACCTCCTATATTTATTGTGGAATGTTCTCTTGAGTTAGCACGTCCGCTTTCATTAATATTTAATAAATCCCTGGCTTCTGGAGAATTCCCTACGAGGTGGAAGGTGGCAAAGTTGGTTCCGGTTCATAAAACCGAGAATAGGGCAGTCATATCTAATTATAGGCCTATTTCGATTTTGTCAGTCTTTGCTAAAGTTTTCGAATCATTAATATGTCCGTCCGTTCAAAATCATTTAAAGCTGTATTTAAGCGATCATCAGCATGGATTCGTGGCACGTAGATCTACAGAATCGAATTTAGTTCCCTTCACGGAACTATTGATTAAAGCCATAGATTCTGGTCATCAGGCTGATATGATTTACACGGATTTTAGCAAAGCATTTGATCGGGTCTCTCACAGTATACTCATTTTCAAACTGCGTGCGTACGGCATCACTGGTTCTCTGCTAGAGTGGCTGAGCTCATATCTTCGGGATAGGCATTTCTATGTTGTGGTTAACGGTTACGAATCTGGTTTGCAAAAAATTACTTCCGGTGTTCCCCAAGGATCACATTTGGGACCAGTTTTATTTAATTACTTCATCAATGATATCCCGAGCTGCTTTTATAACTCCGATGTTTTCATGTTTGCTGATGACTTAAAATTTACAAGAGTAATAGAATCAAAAGAGGACTCCGTACTTCTGTAAGATGACATTGATAGACTTATTGTCTGGTGTGAAGATAACGGAATGCATCTAAATTCTAAAAAATGCTCCCATGTGAAATTCTCACGAAAGATTAATTTGGCAACATGTAATTATTTTACTAAAAATGACAAAATTGATGAAGTGGATCATATTCGTGACTTGGGTGTGATATATGACAGAAAATTAACTTTTATACCTCATTATGACAACATAGTCAAGAAGGCTTCAAGAATGTTGGGATTCGTTTTAAGGAATTGCAAAGTGTTTCGAAATAACAAAACGAAGATATTACTTTACAACAGCCTTATACGTAGTATTCTGGAGTATAACTGTGTAGTATGGCGGCCACACTATGCCACGCACTCACTGCGTATTGAACGTATTCAGAAACGCTTTGTATGGCATCTTGCGTTTGCCAATGGTTTGGTCAAAAAAATACGTTCATATAAAAACCGATTGAAGTATTTCCATTTGAAAACCTTGGCTGGTCGCAGACTTCTTAATGAGGTAATATTCGCCTGTAAGGTTATCGGTTCGAAAATTGACTGTCCCCATCTGCTTGCTCTATTCCGGTTGCGTGTACCCTCCAGACTTCCTCGCTTTGCCATTACACCACTCCATTCCCCACTTAGACGAACAGTACTGGGTGCTAATTCCCCATGTGCAAGGCTGTGCAAGACGATTAACAGTTGCAGTGATCAAATTGATCTTCACTTTGATTCCTTGGGTAAAGTCAAGTCGATTATCATGAGTTTGGCTGATTTTGAGTGATGGTTTGGTACGCGTTTGATTTCGTTTTGTTCGGCTTTGAAATACTGCATTTTCTCTAGACACTTGTCTGTTTAAATTAGTCAGAGTGTATTTTTGTACAAGTAATGTAAACTTACTATCATTTATATTTACCTATAAGTGATTGTTGGATTATGATCTGAATCTTTGCATAAATTTAGTGTTTTTTTGTAAACAATTGTTGGTGAACCTTATTAAATAAATAAAATAAAATAATACGCCTCTGCCTACCGTGAAGTTATGTTATTTATGTGTAATAAAGTGTTTTAACACTGTTTTAGAAGAAAACCATTTATAAATGTAACAGATACGAAGGTGTACCATATTCAAAGTGGTACGTTTTATATGTGTTAATAAGTGTTAATAAGTGTAACAGAAATAACGTCCTAAATTACTTGGGGGTGTACAAATTTAGATTATAAATATAATAGGATAGTAAATTTGGCAACGTAGCTATATTCGGTTAACACTTATTAACACTGTTAACAGATTAATATCTGTTACATATATACAACTGTTACACAATTGAAAGTGGTAACAATTATCAGATTCAATACCACATTTATAAGTGTAACACTTTCATTCTGTAACCTTTTCATAGTATAACACATATAATTATGTAACCTTTATGAATGTGTTTTTAATTCCCTGGCGACTGCGACCTCCCAACCCGCATAAGGAAAGTCCGTACCAGAGCTTCATTCGTTACTCAGCAAGTGGACCTTTTTAGGGTTCCGTTGCCAAATGGCAAAAAACGGAACCCTTATAGATTCGTCATGTCTGTCTGTCTGTCTGTCTGTCCGTCCGTATGTCACAGCCACTTTTTTCCTAAACTATAAGAACTATGCTGTTGAAACTTGGTAAGTAGATGTATTCTGTGAACCGCATTAAGATTTTTATACAAAAATAGAAAAAAAAAACAATAAATCTTGGGGTCCCCATACTTAGAACTGAAACTCAATTTTTTTTTTCCATCAAACCCATACTTGTGTGGTATTATAAACTGAATAGTTTGCACGAGAGACACTTCCAAAGTGGTAAAATATGTCCCCCCCTGTAACTTCTAAAATAAGAGAATGATAAAACTAAAAAAAATATATGATGTAAAAAAATATAAACTTTCAACGATAATTGGTTTGAACGAGATCTAGTAAGTAGTTATTTTTTTAAAACGTCATAAATAGTAAACTGCAATTTACCTCTCATTCAATCAACTCAAATATAAAAATTAAGAAAAAACATTACATACTATGTTACTTGGTTGGTTGGCCGCTTTTTTTTTGTAAGGTTGCCCATAGAGCATATCCCTCGCACCCCGACTGACCCTGGGCCAGCTCGGGTTTAGAGATGGCCCCCTCGGGTTTTGGGAACCACGGTGTCCCCGTCTTGCCTCGGTTTGGGGGAGGGGCGCTAGTCACCCCGCCGTCCCGCCTGCTTCTGCTGGGGTGACAGGCGGCCTCACCTGCCACCCCCAAGTGTACCTACCGGCTAGCAGATGAACTTGATCTTGGAATATTTTTTGGAGATAGGTTTAAATTACTTATCTTGTACAATTTGTATACTGATTATGAATGCAGATAACTATAGTTAGTGGCGTAAACAGTGACGATTTTATTAACTATAAACTAAGAAGAAAAAAACATTATTAAGAACTTACTTAATGGTTTTATAAGTTGAAAAGTACAGGTTTAATGCCTATTGTTCTGAGGCAGTAAGTAATATAATTATCGTATTAATAAGTAAGCAGCGTATAATTAAGGGAATAATTTATTAAATGTAAACAAAATTAATTACTTTATAAGATTTATTAATTTGTTTCATAAAAAAAACAATTCATTTAATGGTCCATCTCTATAGTATAACACATATTATAAAATGATTTTTGACTTGTGTCCTAAAATGCGGCGTAGCGGTAGAGCGTTTGACTGCTAAGTCTAGGTTGCGGGTTCGAGTCTCGCACAGTGCAAATATTTGTATACGTGAATTGTATATTTGCATTGGTCTGCATGTATTTATAAAAATATGTGGTCTATGCGCATTTTAGAACCCATATGACAAGCTCTGCCAAATACGGCAAAAGACGGACTCTGTGGCGTAGCGGTGCATTCGACTGCTACGACAGGAGGCGCGGGTTCGATTCCCGCTCAGTGCAAATATTCGTAGGCATGAATATGTCTATTTGCATAGTCCTGGGTGTTTCTATGTATAATATGTATGTATTTACAAAAAAAAAGTATATAAGTATGTTTACCCGCATTCTGGAATCCATAACACAAGCTAGTTAAACTATGCTTACTTTGGGTCTATAAAGCAATGTGTAGAATATCGTAGAATATTTATTTATTTATTTATTATTTATACTCTCCGACAGCATGCCCGTGCTGCAAGCTTTAAACAGCCACACTATAAACTCGGGACTAATATTGGAGTGCCATCGTAAACTGAACCAAATAGGCCATTTCAACAACATAACCTTGCAATGGATTATGGGCCACAGCGGCTCGCGCGGCAATGATGCAGCAGATGAGCTTGCTAGGAGAGGATCTGACATGGTGGTAATGGGACCTGAGCCCATAATACCGATCCCCTTTGCATACCTACGAACCATAACACAACACAACACAACACAACACAACATGACATAACTTCACGCCTGTATCCCCGAAGGGGTAGGCAGAGGTGTAATACACACACACGATTCGCCGGTTATGGTAAGGTCCCAATGTAATAGGGGGCGAGCCTATTGCCATCAACTCGGCACAATATTAAGCGAGCGATAATTACCATTTATTAATGCACACATAACTACGAAAAGTCAGAGGTGTGTGCCCGGGGCGACTGGGGATCTCTCCTCTCGAGACCTCGTCTCAGCAGTCCGTTACGTACGCCACTGGGCTATCGCCGCTTTTTTTTTAGATTATAGAATATTTATAATTAAATTATTTACTACTGTTTTATCATTTGTATGCATTGGATGGCCCTTTCTGAAGCTTGAATAGCAACCAGATCCAATGCATACATTTTCAGGGAAACCAACATTTTGTATTTATTCACACAAATCCTTACAAAATTAAACGAGGGGCCCAAGGTATTTCGTTATAAAAACCTGCAGACCGCATACCAGCACATATTACTGGTTACTTACTATTACTACAATCAAAGTTACTATTACTATTTTTTTAGGTCTAGTCACAGAATTTTTTTTTATTCAAGGTTGAAGGTCAAAAATATCAGCTCTTTAACTATATGATTGAACCCAATAGCCTCTTGAGGTACGCTAATAAGTTAACAGTGGTGAAAGATAGGAGCCTGACCACAATAGCGACTGGCAACATCGGTCATATACATATTAGAAGACACACTACAACACATATCAGAAGTCAGAATGCGGTCTGCACATTTTCCGAGCGGACAATCTCTTGGCGCCTCCTCTAAATTGTTTAACATATCCGTCGGAGATATGCATGAGATCTATTTATACTTAAATTGGTTTCAACGTTTCGTATGATAATGCTATTCAAATTGATACGTATTTATTTGTCTGTTCTGTTTGTTCTATTCGTACGAATCCATCATTCATAAGCACTTGTGAAGAACTTTCCGAAATGGATTCAGCTATAATTTATATTCCAAATACCTACTTAGAATATGGGTCTTGTCAGGTATGTTTAGAAAAAGCTTTTCATCGTTTTTATTTTGAATTTGTTATTTCTTTTTGTATCGAACGTGTTGAGAAACCATAGCACAAATAATAGTTGCAAAAGTAAAAAAAACCACTAGCAAAAACAACACGGGTCTCTGTTTTCTGTCCCTACTGCCTTCAGTAGGTGTTGGTACTTTCATATTCACTAAGGTCTTCCAAGTAGGCAGTTGTGATAGAAAAACGACGGAACACTTCCTGTCATAAGTCGTCGTAAGACGTTAGGGTGTAAGGTTGCCCATAGAGCATATCCCTCACACCCCGACTGACCCTGGGCCAGCTCCGGTTTCGAGATGACCCTATCGGGTTTGGGAACCACAGTGTCCCCGTCTTGCCCCGAATTGGGGAAGGAACGCTAGTCGCCCCATCGTTCCGGCCTGCTTCTGCTGGGGTGGGCTTATTTATCAATTTAGGAATCTCCACTTTGTATGGAATGCACTACCGGAAATATTCTCTTAAACTGTGTTGGTATGCAAGAATCGCTATTACTAGACTCGGAAAGTACGAGTATTATTGCAGGCCGATATATAACAAGTGTCAAATGGTTGACTCTATAGCCGGACTGCCCAGTTTCGGTCACGCACCTTTTCATTTCACTCCAGTCACGTCGGATGAGATCAAAAGGATTATTCTTGCAATCAATTCAAAGGCAGTCGGCTGCAATAACATTAGTCGCCGCATGACCACTATCATAGACTAACGTCTCACGGCTATTTCACACATAATCAACTTTATACTCGATTCTGGCCGATTCCCTACCTTATGGCGTGAAGCCCATGTGCGCCCCCTCCCTAAAATTTCAAATTTCTCTCTTCCTAATCACTTTCACCCGATCTCCATCCTACTTTTTTTTATCAAAACTGCTAGAAGCCTGCGTGCATCGCCAGCTCTCCAACTATATTCAGTCCAATGGCATTCTAGGTCCATTACAATCTGGATTCAGACCAGGACATAGCACTACTACTGCACTCCTGAAAGTAACTGAAACTGAAAGTATCAGTGACGGAATGGAGAAAAGTAGTATCACAGTGCTAGTATTGGTGGATTTTTCTAACGCATTCAATTGCGTGAATCATGACATCCTGTTAGCAATACTTGCACATCTTAAGATCTCACCCTTCGAGCTGGAATGGCTCTCTTCATATCTTCGTGGACACCAGCAGTCAGTTTTGCGTGGATGAGATTTCATCGAGCTGGTGCAATCTCGACTCTGGGGTCCCACAAGGCGGCATTCTTTCTCCTCTTTTATTCCCCTTATATATCTATTAGTATAGACATAGTGTGGATAATCTTTCGGAGGCTATTGATAGGGTCAACACTGATTTGAGCTCAATATGCAGCTGGTGTAGCAAGTTTGGACTGTCCGTAAATCCTTCAAATTCAAATTCAAACAGGTTAGACAAAACAACTCTGCCAACAATAACTTTCAACGGAAAAACGATTCCCGCCACTCTGAGTGTTAAAAGCCTAGGCTTACATCTGGACGCGACATTTAACTGGCAAGCTCAAGTTTCTAATGTCTGCCAGAGGGTAACAGGGATGCTACGGAATCTGTATCACCTCAAAAACTTCCTTCCAGCGAAAACCAAGGCAATGCTTGTGCAGACTCTAATCTTCCCAATCGTGGACTATGGTGATGTATGCTATCTCGACCTGAATGCAGATCTGCTCAATAAACGTGACCGACTCCTCAACAGTTGCATTCGATTCATTTTCAACCTTAGAAAATACGATCACGTCTCAGCTCATCGTTCGGAGCTGGGTTGGTGCCTATACGTCAGCGTCGTAGCTTGCGAGCGGTGACGCTGATTTTTAAATTCTTAAATTCCCCTAACGTCCCTACTTACCTAGCATCTCAGATACAGTTACTTAGCTCTAATCACGACAAAAATCTACGCTCAGCTAACAATCTTCTTCTCCTCTGTCCCACTCATAGTTCTACTCTAGTTCATTCGTCTTTCCTTGTGCAGGCTATTCTTCTCAGGAATGCGCTTCCTCTCGAAGTCAAGATGTCCACTAACCGTGCTACGTTCAAATATAAAGTACGCTAGCTTTACAGCAACTCATGGTACTTAAAACATTATAACTACAATATTATATTATATTCAATGTATATATATTTATATGTGTGTGTAGTTGTATATTATGCATATAGTTATTTATTGTAACAGCTAATAAAATAATGTTCCATCAAAACCATACGAGCACCTTTTTTTTTTTTTCGTGCGGAAATCCCTTCGGATACCCCCCCGCCAGCCAGCGGGGGCGGTTATGTCGGACTTGAACCGACTAAAACTGCACGCCGTCTCGGGACTTCAGACGCCGGGGTGTAAGGTTGCCCATAGAGCATATCCCTCGCACCCCGACTGACCCTGGACCATCTCCGGTTTCGAGATGGCCCCCTCGGGTTTGGAAACCACGGTGTCCCCGTCGTGCCCCGGTTTGGGGGCGGGGCGCTAGTCGCCCCACCGTCCCGGCCTGCTTCTGCTGGGGTGACAGGCGGCCTCAACTGCCAGCCCCAGGCCTGCGCTCATGGAGGACGGAGGTCGTTAAGCGACGCAATCATGCTGCCGAGCGAGAGGAACCATACGAGCACCTACTTCAATTTATCTCTGCATCACCCCTAGGTAGACTGGTAGATAATGCCTTTGGCATTAAGTCCGCTTTTGTACATCCCCATGTGCATAAAGTTTTAAATAAATAAACTTACCAATAAGATAATGTCCCAGTTCACCCAGGATGTAGCCGATCGACACCAGTCCCAACACATACCACTTGTAAAACCCTTGCAGTTTACCCAAAATGCCTCCTTGAAACATCTTGTTTTATTCTATTTTCTGTGAACAAAAAGAAAAGTATTTTATTGAAGTGTTTCATAATTCATGTGATTTGTAAGAAAAGTAATTGTGGGATATCTATTTATTGATTTTTTATTCATATTGATTTTTACATCAGCGACCGCCGTCTGACTTCCCAACCTCGAACGAAAGCCGGTGCCAGAGCCTCAATCTTACTGGCTTGTAGGTGAGGTTGGCTCCTCGAAGACCTCAGTGGCGCCGTAAATGAAACATGTCCAAAGTAGACATCCATTTAAATTCTATTTGGTACAAAAATGTTAACTGCGTGGATATAAAACTTCTACATTGCTATCAAATAACGGGTATATTATGCAGTGATAATTTCCTCACCGGATGATATCAATAACGTGTAAAAAGAAATAGTTTAAATTCCAGGTCTTGTGTGACCTCAATTTATAAATCATTAGGCCTTATGAGGTCTAAATTGTAATGATTGTGACATAGTTTTGTATATCTTACATAGATAAAAGCCCTGGGGCACAATAGCTTCTCGACTTACAACGCTGCGACTTACATCGATAATAACGTACACCTACAGAATCTTAGAGGATTTCATCTATACCTATATATATATAAAATATATATAGTGATTAGTCCCGGTGTCCACCACCAATTTGGCCACCACTGGTGGACAGAGAGACAAATTATGAAATTATGTTCCGCTGTCCACCAGTGGTGGACAGAGTAACATATTTTGAAAAGTTGTGTTATTGCGAAACGACTTTTTGTCACCAAACGCTGCTCCGACTGAACGATTCTTCGAAAATAAGTAAAGTGGATTAGGTTAGGTTAGAACTTTGACCCCAACAGAGCAGCGGCAGCGGCAGCGGCCGGCGAAGCGCCGGAACCACTAGTCCGGAAAGTTTATGGTAAGATTAGAAGTGCTATCTATGAAGAGAGATCTTTGTGTACAGTGATGACACAACTTTTCAAAATATGTTGCTCTGTCCACCACTGGTGGACAGCGGAACATAATTTCATAATTTGTCTCTCTGTCCACCAGTGGTGGCCAAATTGGTAGTGGACACCGGGACTAATCGATATATAATAATATATAAATAAATAATATATCAACAATCGTCTTTATTCATGAAGACGTGCAATCGATTCTATACATTGGTACTTATTTTTGTTCGATCTTTTGTATTTTTTGTATGCTTCTTTTATGTAAGTATATCAGGTGTTTAATTGACTTAACTAATAAAATAACTACTTTCATTGTTATACATAATATAATGACAAGTTTTAATGCCTACTTACACAACTACAACATTTTGATGCTTTTCATTAAAAGAAGGTAAGAAGGTTAAAAATAATCAATGTAAATGCAAATAAGTGTAAACGATGACTTGCGATACATATTTCGCAGCGAAGACATTCGATCCCAACACTAGATGCGGTAAAGTGTAATTGCATTTATTAAGGGAGTGAATTATCATATCATATATATTATCATTTAACGGAAACATTTAAAGCATTTAAGGGTATAAATAGGGCATATGATATGATTAAGTAGTTCATAAATTTTATTGGTCGCGTATAATCAAGTTTACTTTTACGAATTATGCAACAATTACATTCTGAAGCTGCTGTGGTTAGACAGAGTATAACTCAACTAAATTAAAGAAAGTAGGAATAGAAAAGCACACTCTGGGCTCCAAAGAACTTTGGATGAAATCGGCATTGGCGTTAGGACGAAGAAGAAGAGATTAAAAACAGATCGCAGCAGTGATTAGAACAGACATCAATTAAAACTAATTTAAATTATCTCTGAATGGCTAGGATGTGGATGTTGACCCTGCCACTCACCCTGTGTATCCTAAATATCACAAAATAATTAAAAAGAAGCTATCACAACTGATTACATCGCGCACAAGACGAAATTCAAGACAGGTTAGCAAGACTCAACTTACGTGAATTACGTTGTTTTAATTAGCAATTATGAGTGTTAGAAACTCACTTTACACGACTTATGTTCATACATACATACGTTACATTTACAAAATGTAGTTATTTATAACTTCTTAGCAATCACATTATGTAGTGTACCGACGGAAATACATACTTGAGTTATGAGACAAGTTAAGGATAAAGGTGACGTGTGGAGGTCAATTAATTACATAGTCGTTTAATATTAGCTTTTTTGAGGCCCTTGTTCTATGATATTGGACGTGACTCTGAAAGGGGCTCGTGGCTAAGTGGTAATATAGTATGTTAGCAAATTGTAAGGTTAAGCAATTCTAGCCAGGTCAGTTTTAGGATGGGTGATCATTCTTACTCGCTTACAGTGAGACCACTCCGTGCCTCGGAGAGTATGTTGATCCGTCGGGCCCGGTTGTCATATGAACATTTATGGCATTCTTTACTGATAGTTGGAGCCCTAAAAAGTATTACAGGAAATATCGAAGATAGGCCGTTTCATAGTTAGGTTGAAAAGCCGAACTAATAACCGACCCGGAAAAGATACTAGAAGTGATGCTGGAAACACACTTTCCATAAAGTGAAGAATACATAGGTGATGAAACGCCAACTGATACGAATCCCAGAGTGGAGACGGTGGAGAAGGCACTAATCACAAAAGAGCACATAATGTGAAGTGTCCGGTCATTCCAGCCCTATAAAGCCGCTGGACCGGACGAGATCTTTCCAAAAATGCTACAAATAGCCATCAAGTACATAAGTGACGATCTTCTGGCTCTATACAATAGCAGCATCAGAATGAAATACATCCCAAAGAAATGGAGAGAAGTAAGAGCGGTCTTTATACCTAAACCTGGCAAGGCTACGTACCAAGAGGCTAAAGGCTTTAGATGTATTAGTCTTTCCTCATTCTTACTCAAGATACTAGTGAAAATACTAGATAGAATAATTAGAGAACAAATAGTCAAAAGCGGATCTCCACTTCACCATAACCAACATGCATAAATGGAAGGCAAGTCAACTGAGACCGCACTCCATAACTTGGTATACAAAGTGCAAAGATCCATGAGCAACAAAGAATATGCACTGGGCTGCTTCTTCGATGTCGAGGGCGCCTTCGACAAGGCAACCCCGGCCTCAATAGAGAATACCCTAAATCGCGAAGGCATAGACAAAGACATATCAGAATGGGTGAAAAACATGGTAAAACACCGACTAATACAAGCAGAGATAGCAGGAACAAAGCGTACGGTGATAGCTAGGAGAGGCTTCCCTCAAGGTGGATGTCTATCGCCACTACTGTGGTGCCTGCTAATAGACGAGTTAGTTAACAAGATAAACAGGATGCACATATACACACAGGTGTACTCTGATGACGGTGTGCTCCTAATCACAGGCAAAGTCCTCAGTGTCATGTGCAACATCATGAACAGAGGTTTGAAAGAAGCACTAGGATGGTGCAGGAGCTTACTCAACCCTGACAAAACCAAACTAGTTCTTTTCACCAACAAAAGGAAAATCGGAAGTGCTGAACCGGTACGACTAGATAACCTTGACTTGGAAGTAGTGAAGGAAGTCAAATATCTGGGAGTCACACTGGACAACAAGCTGACCTTCAAGACTCACATAAGCAACACATGCTCGAAGGCGAAAATGGCCATGATGCAATGTAAAAGTGCAATAGAAAGAAGCTGGGGAATAAAGCCAGCCACAGTACTCTGGATCTACAAGGCAATCATTATGCCGAGAATCCTACATGGTGCCCTAGTATGGTGGCATAAAGCCAACGTAGGAAGAAACAAACAAGAACTAGAAAAAGTTCAAAAACTGGCAGCCCTGATGACCACCGGCGCGATGAGGACTACACCCACGGCCGCGCTCGAGATCATACTAGGCCTAAACCCCTTAGACTTGGAAACGAAAAAGAGAGCGATTGAACAGTGGTTCAAACTGAAAAGTACTGGTCTATGGACTGGCAAGACACTAGATGAGGGCCATGCCACGATCAGTCAAGACTACGAAGAAAGACTATCAATGATCTTTTCAAACAACGATCTGATAAAGAAAGAAAGGACCTTTGACAAGAAATATAGAATACACATAGGATCGAGAGACGACTGGCAGATGAACACGAATGGCACCATCTGCTACACAGACGGCTCCAGGAAGGAGACAACAAAGCTCTCTGGCTCCGGAGTACACATCAAGTGCGCAGACGGTACAGAGATAAATAGGTCAATACCCCTAGGAAAGTTTGCAAGTGTCTTCCAAGCAGAAATCTTCGCTATCATGGAATGCGTGGAAATGGCAGGCCACCTAAATAACACGGGAAAGGTCACCATCTACAGCGACAGCCAGGCAGCGCTGAAGGCACTTGGAAAAGTAGAGACAACATCAGCAGTTGTCAAAAAGTGCAAAAAGTTATTGGAAAGGCTATCCAGAACAGCTGACGTGACGATTGGCTGGGTACCCGGACACGAGGGCAACACAGGCAACGAACTAGCAGATGAACTGGCCAGGAAAGGGGCTGATGAAAACCTGGTTGGCCCGGAGCGTAGGCTACCAATTGCCCATAAAATAACCAAGGGAGTAATCAGCCGAAGCATTGAAGCAGAGACCAACCGGAGATGGAGATCATCGACAGGCATGAGACAGTCGAAGATATTCATAAAAGGCATAGACAAAAAAAGAACGAGCCAGCTGATAAAACTCTCCAGAGTAAGCATGAGGCTCGTCATAGAAGTGCTAACAGGACACAGCCGACTGAACAGGTACCTGACACTGATAGGCGTTAAAACCGACCCCAAATGCCCAGTGCATGGATGGTGACGAGACCAGCTTCCACCTGCTCGCCGAATGCCCCATGTACTCACTGATAAGAAGGGAGACAATGGGGTTGGATACACTGGACACAGAAAACCTGGAGGATCTGAAGGTGGACCAGATCGTAAGATTTTGCAAGGATACAGGTAGGTTCGACGGAACGCCGTGATTGCCGGGTAACCATATCCTCCCAAAAAGGGAGGATCAGGGGAAATGGGTGAAATGACCCACTAAGGTAAGGTTGATCACCCGCCAGGTCACCGGCGTCCCCGTTGGAAATAATAATAATAATAGGTTGAAAAGCCGAGCCCAACTGTGTGGGTAAGAGGCTCGGAGGAGGATAACTGTGAGGGAGAAACGCAGGTTTAATATTATTATGTATCCGGTGAATAAAACCAAGTTTCCAAGCGAATATCTGTGTCAATTGTATGTAATAAAAAGGAGTGATTTTGAGTAAGAGCCTTTTATCTTATAAGCATCCATTAAGGAAGGATTTCTGGAAATTTCAACCCTAAGGGGGTGAAATACGGAGACTCACGTGCGAAGCCGGGACAGGCTAGTAATAAATAATGATCTCGCAAACAACAATGGACACCAAAATTAGGACCGCCATTAATCTGTCACGGAGACCTTACTTTTCTAAAAAAAATATATATAACAATGACCCAGAATGATAACAATGAGTGATGTAATTAAGTGCGTTTGGCGTCGCGTGTCCCCATTGTGTTGTATAACACGACAACTCACAAATCTGTTGGACACGTAATAAATACATGGAAAATTAATAATGAAACGTCTTTTTGAATAATAAAGTCGATGGTCTAGTGGTCACAGACGTTAGAAACTATGGTAATTGCGTGTCAATTATTCTTTTTCTGAAATAAAAATAGCATAAGTTACGCCTTATAACATCAGCTATCTGAAATTGAAAGTCCTGTCAAAATCTGCTCCAGCCGTTTCAAAGATTAGCCAAACAGACAAACGCAGACAGAGTTTTCTTTGAAATTAGTTCTTTTGCAAAACCAATTTAAGTACTAAACATTCACATGTATTTAATTAAAAGCTGTTATTTTACTATTGCAAACAGACACTTTAATATAGACTATGTAACGATGATTCCAAAGAAAACTGTTTTAAGTCCTCCTATTAAACTAATCAATTTATACCCAACTCGACAGAGCAATTCTTTTTATTACACGATTATCTATTGAAAATTAAAGCTTAAGCTCCAATTAAAGATGACGGATTCTTCATCTGTCGTGAACCGAAACTGATGAATATTCCCAAAAATTCTTCAAGCACATTGGTTCAATGTCGTGTAAGCTTCTCAAAAGGACTGGATATCTTCCTAACATAAAGAAAGGTACTCAAGACACAGAGAGATAATATAAATCGGGGTGCACAGCAGTGCTCCCGCCAAGACAAGATAGCGGATCGCAGGGCACTATCTACCTTTTCTTGAAGAGCTTCGCCGTATTTTTGTATCGTTATAGATTCAGTCTGAACACTGCTAGAAAGTCCAAATTCTCAGGTAATAATATTAATAGAATACTTATTAAACATGCCAAGTTTCAAATGCATAGCTATTATAGTTCAGAGATTATTATTGTCTAAAATACACATATTTCGTCACTCACTCACTGACTAATCATCAAAACTGTTAGGATACTTCCTGAAGTCGTAGAAAGCTTGCATGTGGTATGCGAGCTAGGATTAGCACACACAAAATAAGGGGGTGAAAGTTTGGCAATTTTAAAGCTAGGAACATAAAAATTTGTATTTTTAATATCGGTTAAATGTGCGTTAAATAAAATCTAAAAAAACCGTTAAGTGCGAGTCGGACTAACGCGCTGAGGGTTCAGTATAAACCTAGATCAAGGGACAAACTTAAGGTTGCTTTCAGATAAGTGTTCATTTTGTTCGATTACGGCATCTCTGGCATAGCTGTAGTGCATTCAACTGCTACGTGAGGGGGCACGGTTTTGACTCCCGTTTAATGCAAATATTATTATTTGTATGCATGAATTATATTTGCATTGGCCTGGGTATTTCTATGTATAATGTGTATGTATTTACGAAAAAAATGTATCTACTTATGTTTATCCGCATTCTAGAACCCATAACACAAGCTAGTTAAGCTATGCTTAGATATTTTGAATCTAGATGGCGTTGTATAGAATGTCGTCGAAGGTTTATTTCCTATTGGGGTATGGAACCTTAAAAAGATAAATAAAATAAATATAATATCAAAAACTACGAAGACAACTGTTTAAGTAACTTGAAAAATAAATGAAATCCTACAAAAAACATGTTCATGTTTAACGATTCCAAGAGGAGCCTTTGCTTCTATTGTAAAAAAGTTATTAGATCCTATGAAGAGCCATGCTTCTAACACTGCAAGTCCTAGCCAAACGCTCTATATTTCATCATAGCGTATAGTATTCTGCGTGAATTCTAGTCTTAAGTTTTCTACAAAACCTACACCTTAGTTAAAATGTATGGTTTGGCAGTTTCAGGCTACCGTGGCGCCTCTCCAACCAATCCTCCATGACGGATCTTACCGCCACAATCATGGCCTTGCGCTTGACTCCCCAAGTCATTCTTTCCATTCCTCCTTGAGCACTTGCCGGAGCTGGCATCGCTACCTTTCGATTTCTCGTGGGGAGGCTCCAGTACCTCCTTGCGCCACTGGTACAATGCCACAAGGGCCCTCGCTACCTGGTCCCATGGAGGCTGAAAAAGTCTACCCTTGGTAAACACGCCCTCTGTGGCGTAGCGGTAGTGCATTCGACTGCTACGACAGGGGTCGGGGGTTCGATTCCCGCTCAGTACAAATATGCATGAATATGTCTATTTGCATTGGTCTGGGTGTTTCTATGTATAATATGTATGTATTTACAAAAAAATGTAAATAAGTATGTTTATCCGCATTCTGGAACCCATAACACAAGCTAGTTAACCTATGCTTACTTTGGGTCTAGAGAGCGCTGTGTAGAATTTTAATTTATTTATAAAAAACATGTTCCAACTATTTTATAAACAAATAAATAAAATTTTTGTTAAATAAAAATAAAAGCTTTTTACTAAATATACCGGTCTGTCTGTCTGCCTGCCTGTCTGTCGTGTTTTTCTGTTTGTTTACTCCGGGTAATCTCTTAAGCGGCTAGTATTTTTATTGCAGATAGATGATATTATAAGGCTTAGCTAACTTAGACTACTTTTATTTCAGAAAAAGTATTAGGGTCCGCGCAAGAAAATTAAAACCGATATTTAAGTCCACGCGGACGAAGTCGCGGGCCCGGCTACTAAGTTATTAATAAACACTTTAAATAAACATAAAATGTAAAACCGTATTTGAATAAAACACAGCCATTTCCGAGATGCACGATTAAATACATATTATACAGAAGTGCTCGTTTTATAGTAGATATTAAATTACTATAAATATTTTTATATTAAATTAGATTCTTAATATTCAATCACGACATAGGTACAATTATAATTAAACGCAAGTACAGTCAACGACAAAAGTTGATCTACACTAAAATATTTACTAACTTTTTGTGCATTGGTATACATGGACCAATAATTAACGTATTATTAGTTTTATAATCCCTAGAGGACACCATATATTTCATGTTTGTTTAAGTATTTTATGCAAGGTTTATAAGCTTGTATGATTAACAAATTAGACTTTGTTAAGCTACTTTTCAAGTTGACTGTTTGGCTTGCTGCGGTGTTGTAGAGTGGTCTATCTTACACGGACTGACATTTTGATACCTTTATAAAGTAGTTAAAACCGTCTGCGTTCATAAAATATTTAAACTATAGCTTCAGTTATTAATACTCTGAAAAGATATCAAGCTTTAGCTTGTGTGAGGTAGAGAGAACGCTCTACAAAACCGAAGACAGTCGATCTCAACCAGATTCTCATTCTTTTTCCCGACACTTTTTATTTTTCACTTTACGCCTCCATCGCATAATCGCTGCTGTGACAGACGCAATTCTCATTTCAAGTTCAAGGCCACAGTTGCAGCTCAACGGCCTTGACTGGCAAAAAAGTGTCCAATACAACTTTCACTATTCATTGAGGAGTAACGGTACAGTCAGCAATGTATGTGTACAACACTGATGTAAGCGGCCCGGCTTCTGAACACCCGCGGCGGCGTGCGGTTTTAGTTGGTTCGAGAGCGGCACCAGAACCTCGTCCGATGATCATTTTTTTTAATCTATTTATTTAAAACAGAAGGTACATTATAAAGCATTCACTTACATAAAAATGCCACATGAACTCATTCGAGTTTGACTCTGCATTTTAAGCCGTCAATGGGTAAATAAAAGTAGGTTAAGAAACACAAGCAATCAAAATTAACTAGAAGAGGAGGTAGACTATAAAAAGTAAGCAAACTCTCCTCGGTGGCCGCACTGATCCAAACGCAACCGCGCTTCGGGGAAATGCATGATATACAGGCTGCTCCAAGGAGAGTAAATGATAATTTTAATAATTAATTTTATTTTGAAGTAAATGTTGTTTTAGTTTGTTTTTCATATTTCGAATGGTTATCGAGTTTTTTAAGGGTTTAGGTAATTGATTTATTAGGGATATCCGCACGAAAAAAAAAAGGAATGGTGCAATGTATTTTAGTGCTATTTAAGTTTTTTTTCCGTATAAATTGGTGTATCTAGGAAGTAATAATTTTGCATTTATGATACTACGGGTTATTATATCGTGATTATCATAGGATTTGCACCGACATATGTACCGGCTAGCAGGTGAGGTTACCCTAGGCGCCGCTGGACAAACAGAACGGACGCGCATCCTAGACGTGTCTTTGTACCCCGCACACCTCTTAACATGTCCACTCAAGCCACGCAGGGGTGCGCAGGGTATTAGAAAGACACGTCTAGGCCGCGCGACCGTTCTGTTAGACCCCAAAGATAATGGATGGGGGGCCCCTATACACGGATTTCCATGGGGGCTGAAGGGTTATTACACATATTAGTATTTATTTAAGTTGTATAACTCCATAGTGTATGCCTTTGAAAATGACTATCTACGTGCGTCCTACTGGCTAGCTAAAGGCTGTCAGTCAGACGCTATTAGACAAATAGTTCGTAGGGCCTTGTGGATTGATCAGTATCGAAGTTAGTTGGTTGGATCCTGCCATATTCGTGCGTGTGTTACTAGTATAATCTGTAATCACGCATGACTCATACACCAACCTATAAAATCATTACTAGTAATATATTATGTACCTACTTATTTTCATTATATTAATTATCATATTTAACCTTCATCGAAGTCGTTAACTTTTACGGCCAGTTAATTCATATTACGTTTGTTTGAACAATGCAGTTGTTATTATGCAGTTAACAACTTTTTAAATTGAATCATCATCCTTAGGTATATACGAGTACCATCATCTTAGGGCTTACCATGACGTGTTAAAGTTACGGGGGGCTTACCATGACGTGTTAAAGTTACGGGCGAGAAAGGGTGATGGACCTATATATAGCGTGTATGTACAGCTCTTTCTCGCCCGGATCAATCATATACGCGAAAGTTTGTAAGTATGGATGTATGGATGTTCGTTACTCGATCTGGCTGAAATTTAGTTTAGATTATACCTACATAGGCCACTTTTTATCCCTGGATTACGTTCCCATGGGCTGCGGAAACGGGATCAGAATTCGACGTGGGAAGAGCCGTGGGCGTGCCCGCGTCGAATGCGGCAGCTTGTGAGTTACAAAAATAGTTGTTATTTTCGATAAATATCTGTTGAAATTTACAGTTCAGTATAGTACATCAGATGAAACTGATAATACTAATTAGTGATATAATCTGTAATACTAAAGTTCCATAAATATCTGTATAATCTGTAGTTTGTAATCTATGGCTTATGTCACGTGATCACTTTTCTTCTTGAAAATAGATCTGGTAAAGTTGACACGCTGTTTTATTTAATTAATAATATCTCTGTTTATTACAGGGTAAATGTAAATTTGGACCTAGTGGTCGTGGGTCGTGGTAAAAACAATTTACCGCGTCATGGTAAATTGTTTTTACCACGACCACAGATTACTAAATAGTTACTACCACGACGCTGTAAAACAAATCAATCTATGGGCCGCTCAGCCGTGGGCCAGGGATGGAGAAATATACGGTGCATAGCCGCTGCTGGTAAGGCCCTTTTTTTTTTTTTTTTTTTTTTTAACGTGCGGAAATCCCTTCGGATACCCCCCCGCCGGCCAGCGGGGGTGGTTATGTCGTGTCTCGACTAAAACCGCACGGTGTCCTCCCCAAGTGGCCGTTGCCGGGCACCCCGGGTAAGCCCTCGAAAGGATAACCCCAGGGTTGCCGGCGGGCTTTGGCCGCCACCGCGGCCTCGCCTGGTGGGGTCGGGTTTTATCCCGCTTCGGTGAGTTGGCAGGCGTGTGTAGGGCACACACGACACGCCTCCGCCACGGCCTGCTTCTGTAAGGACGGCGAGTCGGCCAACTGCCGTCCTCAGGCCCCGATCATGGAGGTCGGTAGTCCCGGGCGTAGATGAGTCTGCGGCGTCCTCGCCGCAGACTGCGAAATTCGGGGGGCAGGGTTCTCTCCCGCTCCCTCTCCGCCGTCTCTTTCGCGCGCATTAAGCGTTAAGCATTAAGCGCTGCTCGCAGAAAGAGGCGGCGGCGTGCCACTTGCTCCCGTCGGAGACCACGGCCCTCACCATGGTCTCCAACGAGAGAACGTCCACGCCCAGGACCGCAACGAGATCCCGGCGTTGACTCGCCCACGCAGGGCACTCCACCAACGTGTGGAGCGCCGTGTCTTCGCCAGGATCCTCGCAGTGCTGGCACTGCGGCGTTGTCTCCCGGTGGATGCGCCACAGATACTTACCGAAGCACCCGTGTCCGGTAACCATCTGGCACATCCGGTAGGAGAGGTCCCCATGGTCCCTCTCCAACCACTCCTTCATGATCGGTCTCACCGCCGCAATGGTGGATTCCCCCCACCTTGGGTGCTCAAGTCGCACCCTCCATGTCTCCATGAGTTCCTGGCGGAGCAGGGACCGCTGAGCCCTGATTTCTCGGGGCTCCGGCCTATGGCCCCGCTCCAGCGCCTCCTTGCGCCACTGGTACAGCAGCGCAAGGGCTCTCGCTTCCAGGTCCCATGGAGGGGTCCCGGCTAGGAGACATGCCGCCTCGACGGAGATCGTGCGATACCCCCTGATGACTCTGACGGCCATCGCTTTTAACGGGCTGTTTAATACAGCCACGTTGCGGGCCGCCAGAGTCTCCGCCCATACTGGGGCCCCGTACAGGGCCATGCTTCGCACGATCCCCAGGTACAGTCTCCTAGTGGGGGCGTTGGGTCCCTTAACGTTGGGCATCAGCCGCGATAGCGCGGCCGCAGCCCCCCTCAGTTTCGGAACCAGACTTCGGAGATGAGGTCCGAAGTCCCATCGGCTATCGAGTACGAGCCCAAGGTACTTCATCGTGGGCTCGATGCCGATGCTTACGCCCCCTACGGTTATGCTGGTTCCCGCAGGTGGCCCCCTCCGAGGCCCGTGGAAACACATAGCCTCGGATTTGTGGAGAGCCACCTCGAGTCCCAGCCGCCGTATTCGACCCACGACTTGAGCAACCCCTGCCGTGGCCTTTAGTGCCGCGCTACGGTGCGTTGCTCCCCGCGCCATAACGAGGGTGTCGTCAGCATAACACGTTATGCTGACACCCTCGAGCAACGAACCGCGCAGCACCCAGTCGTATCCGATGTTCCACAGGAGTGGCCCTAGGACCGACCCCTGTGGAACACCGCACGACACTTCTCGCCGCCCTGGCCCTAGCCAGCTCGGGTAAACTATGGCCCTCTCGGATAGGTATGCCTCGACAATGCGGCGGAGGTAAGGAGGCACTCTGTGATACGCGAGCGCCTCCCTAACGCAGCTCCAGGGTAGGGTGTTGAAGGCGTTGGCGATGTCGAGAGACACCGCCACCACCACCCCACCCCGCGAGACTACTTCCTCCGCCAGGCGCCTAACGCGCATGATCGCTTCCACGGTGGAGCGCCCCCGGCGGAAACCAAACTGGTAGTCCGCCAGATCTGGCCCCACGTTCGTGAGATGCTCGACGAGGCGCTCTGCAATAATCCGCTCAAAGAGCTTGCACACCTCGTCGAGCAACACGATCGGCCGGTATCCGGATGGCTGGTCCGCCGGCCGCCCCGCCTTCCGGATAAGGACCAGTTTCCCCGTCTTCCAAGCCTTTGGAAACTGGCCCCTTTCGAGGCATGCGCTAAAGAGCGCCACCAGTCGAGGCCCTAGTTCCTCCAGGGCCAGGACCCATGCTCGGCCTGGAATGCCGTCGGGTCCAGGGGCAGTGCATTTCCGGGCTTTAAGCCGGAGCACTGCTACCCCCAGTTCACTCTCCCTGACTTCGGGCACATCGCTCTCGCTATTATCAGCGTCAGGCGCCTGAGGCGGAGCCATACGCGGAGGGACGTGCTCCTCCGCTCTCGCTGGGAACAAGGAGCCCAGTATCCCCTCCAGCCGCTCCGGCTGGAGGCTCTGGGTCAGTAGGGGCGCCCTTGGGCGGATTTTGCCCCTGACCGCAAGGTAAGGACGCCCCCATGGGTTCTGCTCCAGAGACTCCAGCAGCTCTTCGCGGGCCCGCCGTTTGGCCTGCTTAATGGCTACCTGGAGGGTCCTCTTGGCCCCCTTGTACGCCTCATATAGCTCCGCCTCTCGGGCTGCCGCATCGTCTGGGCGGCGACGCCTCCGGCGGAACCTGGTGTACTGGCGGCGAGCGGTCACGCACGCTGCTCGCAGCTGTGCGATCTCCGCTGACCACCAGTACACCTGTCTCTTTGCCGGGCCGGGCTTAACCCTAGGCATCGCCGCATCACAGATATGCGACATGGCTCTCCTGAACCATTCCGCCTCTGCGTCGACATCGGCAGGCCTGGCCAGTGACGGAATCCAGGCCTGCACTATTGATGCCTCCAGGAGAGCCTCCCGATCCAGGCGTCTGAGCGCCCAACGTGGATCCGGGGGATTCGCAATTGTCGGCGGCAGGTTAGTTGGAGGGGAGACGTCGAACCGAATATACTTATGGTCGGAATCCGTCTCCTCCTCCTCCACCACACGCCAACCCTGGACGCGGCGGGCGAGAGCAGGGGTCGCGAATGCGACATCCACGACCGAACTGAGCCCCCGCCGCTCCCAGGTGGCGACACTCCCCCGGTTGAGGACCTCTAGACCACGGGTGTTGGCCCAGTCCTCCAGTACTCGCCCCTTGTCATTGGTTTCCCGGGAGCCCCAGGCCTGAGACCAGGAGTTGAAGTCTCCCAGGACCAAGACAGGACGAGGACGGCACGCAGCGAGAACAATGTCCAGTTCAGCGAGCCTTAGCTCAAGCTCGTACTGGTCAAGGCTTGGCGAGAAGTAGACGGCCACGACAGCCAAGCCCTCATAGTCCGCCGCGACGCAGCCTCTGCACCTTGCAATGAGTGCAAGGCGCGAGGTGTCCGCGGCGGAACCCCCGAAGACGGTCGCTACGCCGTCCAGGTCCACCGGGCTTCCGGGGTGGACCCAGTACGGCTCAGCGACCACGACCACATTGATAGACCACTCCACGATGCTCTGGTACAGAAGATCCTGAGCACCGGTGCAGTGGTTTATGTTCGCCTGCAGGATGCGGATTGGTGTGTCCATTAATGGACGTCCATCTCCGCATCCCGCCTCGAATGTGGCCGCTCTTGAGCGGCACCCCCGCTACCCGTTGCGGACGAACGGGGCTTTGGCCTCGAGGCGGCGCAGGTTCTGCTGTCCGCCCGGTGCTCCGCCGCTTTGCCCTCCGCTACGCATTTGTAGCAGCGCGGCGGAGCATCACAAGCACTGGCCTTGTGCCCGGGCTGACTGCAGCGGAAGCACCGATCCCCCACGGTGTCTCCCGCTGTGCACTGCACTCCCACATGCCCCACAGCCAGGCACCTGAAGCACCTGGTCTCGCGGGGCTGCAGGAGTTGCACCCGCGCCTTTAGGAAGCCCCCAACGAGGAGGCTCCGTTCGTCCGCAATTTTTTGCGCCGCTGCGACGGGGCAGTTGACGACTGCTGTGCCGTGACCGGTGGAGCTGAAGCGGATTTCTCCAGCTCTCACCTGATCACGGGGGCAGCCGCCCGCCTCCACGACGGCGGAGATGACTTCCTCCGTCGTGGCCGCGTCATCTAGACCCGAAATGCGCAAACCTGCGCATTTGTTGGGTCTGGTGACGCGGATGGCTTCGGTATCCAGCGACTCCCTCAGCTTGGCCGCTAGGGCGTCGGCTTTGGGGCCGCTGGTGGCGCCGGAGACCTCGAGGAGGCGAGCTCCGGTGCGAGTTGTTTTGCACCGGAGCCCCCCCTCTATATCGAGGGCCTTGAGGTCCACTGAGGCTTTAACCTGCCTCAGGACCTGGGCGTACCCCACGCCCTTCTCCACACCCTCCGTCGTCACCGTCAGGACGACGGCAGTGGAGCGTGGGGCGCGGAGCCTCTTCGGCGCCTTCGCCGCAGCGGCTTTTGCCACCTTCTTAGCCGCCTTTTTGGCGGCTTTCTTCGCCTTTTTGGCGGCTCCCGCTACCACCCATTCCTCCCCTCTGGAGGAACGCTCGGGTGCAGCGGGAGTGGCGGGTATGGCGGGGGTGGGGGTGCCGCGCTTTTTCCCCTTCCCTTGTGGCGTTGGGGCCACTGGGGTGGCGGGGCCGGGCTTACCACCGGCAGCAGCTGCGAAAGACGCAGGCCGTGCCAGTGGGGGACGGTAAGCCCGGTCCTCCAGAACACCGAGCCGCCTCTCGATAGCCGCCAAGAGCTGCACCACACTAGGCGCAGTCTCTGGCGGCGGATTGGGCGCCGGCCTAGGCGCTGAATTCGGCGCCGGCTTAGGTGCCGACTTTGGCGCCGGCTTTTGCACAGAATTTGGCGCCGACGTTGACGTAGACGCCCCCCCTAGCGGCGCAAGAGCCCTCGGGTGGTCCGCCACCTCCTGGGCTCTTGGGGCCTTCTGGGCCTCCGGGGATCCCCTGACCATCTGGGTCAGTTGCCTGACCTCCTCCCGGAGGACCCGCTGTTGCTCCAAGGAGTTGGCCAGCTCAGTTTCCAGGCTTGTGACCCGGGCCCTGAGCTTCGCCTCCTCCTCGGAGACGCTCCTACCGAGGAGCTCCTCCAGCGCCGTCCTGGCAACGGCGACATTTTCTGCCACCGTCTTCTTTTTGCCTGCCACATTTTTGGACCCCTTAATGGTGTCCGTAATGCGGGCAAGCGCTGCGAGGAGTTCCCTCGCCGCGGGGACGCCTTGGTCCCTGCCACTGGGTAGTGGAGGGACGTGCACCGGCTGCTTCAGCGTTCTGGTCGCCGCGGTGGCCAATATTTTGGCCGGCCGATCATCCTCACTCGAGGAGACCGTCCGTTGTCCGGAGCTTCTGCTCCGGTCAAGGGACGGTCCACCCGAGCGAGGCCGCTTACGTCGGAGACCCTCCTCGGTCTCCATACGGCTGGATACTGACTCGTTGTCAGTACCCGCCGTCGACGCCGCAGACGCAATGTCTGCGTCCGTTTCCCCACCTGTTGGTAACGGAGTAGCGGGTCTGGTGAAGACGGCCTTGACAGACCGCGAGTGAGGCCCCCGCCTCACCTCCTCTTCACCCCCCGCTACCTCCGTTTCATCATCTCGGATGCCGTTGTCCGCGCCAAGGTCGTTTTTATTTGTATCGTCCGGTTGTTGTTTTTTTTTATTTGTGATATTATTCATAGTATATCCCACGAGTATGGGGGAAAGATGGTCCATCCAGGCGGAGCCCCCTGCACCTGGATAAGCCTATATACTATGGAGGTCGGCTGGTATCCATAGGTTTTGACGACTTCGCTGTCGGGTGTTATAGACTTTTCCTTGTCGTGGGCCGGCCAATAAAGGCAAGCCCTCCGGTCGGCAAGTTCACAGCGTACCCTTCTGGAGCCACCAGTCAGGTCGTTGCTGATCACCTGCCGATTACGGAACGCGAGAGAATGGCTAGTCCTCTCTCACCGGCGGCGGCAAAAGTGCCCGTCGGCCCCTGCGTGAGCAGTGGGCCAACCCGCCCCTGGATCCCCCAGGATCCTACGGTGGCCTCCACCACTAACAGCATCGCTCATCCAGTCTCCTCTGAAAGCAGAGGAGTACGGAGAGCGATGTGTTCCCGCCACGTTGGGTATTGGCCGACGATCAATGCCAGCCCCATGAAGGGGAAGCCATTGACCGCCGCCCAGGGTGTACCGGCCGCTCCGATTCCGTTCCCCCCGGACTCCAGCGGGATCGGAATCGGAACGACACTCGAGGAGGTTACCCAACATACACCCCGCTGGTAAGGCCCTAGGAAACCAATGACAATTAAACCACACGCCATGCAGGAAACACCAGTAGCATGTACTTAAATTATTGTAGTTGAAGTAGTGCTATTAGAATAGTGATATTATGTGATTAGCATAATGGACATACTTCAAAGTAATTATATTTTTATCAATGCACAGACAAAGGAATAACCTATTATTCACGAAGATTAATTAATTATGGAAATACTTTTTATGACAACAAAGCCGCATGTCTATTTTTATACGAAGCCGGAAGGCGATGTATCATACAAGAATGGACGGCAAGCCGCAAGTGCGTTGTGGGCTTTAAGCTACTGGACTGAAAAGTTTTTGTACGAAAACTTAGGGCGGATTTCACATATGAATATTATTGTGCACTTGACTGTCAATTCAAATCAGTTTCTTTCTCTATGGAAAGTTGTAGGAAATGAAGAGGTATGATGCCAGATTTCGTTATTGTCAACTATTATTGGTTTGGTGGATTAAACTAGATAAAAACGATAAAATAAGAACGGACGTAACTTTTATCACTCTTTTGTTTTTCTTTAGTTAAATAATTTGTTTTAACTATAGGAAAGTACCTTTTTTTTTCGTGCGGAAATTCCTTCGGATATCCCCCGCCGGTCAGCGGGGGCGGTTATGTCGGGCTTCTATCTAACTGAGATCAAAATAGAGTAGGTCATCTCGTTAACCTAAATGAAAAGGTAAGTAAAGGGCAAATTTTGCAAAAAAACTGGTTTAACTAAATTAATTTTTATAGAGTAAAGCCCAATTTAAGCTTGTTTGATCGCAATTGCGGCAGCTTTCAGTGATAAAACTTACCTTTAACAAAAAAACTATGGGTATATTATAGTGGGGGTGCTTTTAGAGCCTCACCAACATATTCAAGCCCTAAGCCACATTCACCTGCAAGCCGTTGCTGTACACCTGCTGATTGACAGGCGAGGCTCTGCGCCTTACATCATGTTCAAAAGGCCTATCAGGTTGGCATTTTTTTTGAAAAACATTTAGAATTCACGGCACCGCAATGGAATCGATGTAATAGCAAAAATACAGGTGCAAAATTTGTAACAAATCACCCACTATTTATTAAACATCTAGGTCATCTACCTATATGCCTTTTGTTAGTATTCCTTTGTGCATCGGAAAATGATGTATACAAAGAAGAGGCATGTTGTACAATAGATCCATTTAGGTTGATATAGGATGCCGAGGGAATATACCTACCCCCTTTCAAATATAATACAATGAACCCTTCAAATGATGCCGTGAATTGTTATGGACGTGAACATCTTATGTCATAGAAATGTATTATAAGTATGTATTATGCCTGCTGCTTCGCCCGCACGGAGGTAGGATATGGTTTTTTATCATATCTCCGGTTCTACTTAACTAATTGCAATCAAACATACGGTTGATTTTGAGTGTGACTAAGACCTTTCTAACACGATAACCGCATCAAAATATTTTCAGTAGTTTTGCGTCCATCACGAACATATAGATAAAAGACATAACCCAATTCAACATAACCCAAGTTCCTTTTTTAAATATCTCCTGTGTACACGATATTTTTTTTAGTCGAGCGAAAGCTCCTCATACCAGACTTCAGGATTTTCTTTGTCACAGGTCTCCTCCTAAACTACTAATACAATCAGAACCAAATTTGGCATGATTAAAGAGGTCAATCAGAGGAAGGTTTATGGATATATTTTGAAAAAATTAATGCTACCACAGAGGAATGATCACCGTTAAAAAAATTCCAGATGGAATTACATAATAACCGCTCGAGACACTGTGACCAAACTTTACACGCTCAGAAAGCATGTCCAGAGTTGTGAGTGTGAGTTCAAAAAGAATTTTCAAAATCGGAGTTGCCACGGAGGAATGATCACTGTTGAAAATTTTCAAAATCTGATTCACGATGTCTCACTCAGCTCAACATTGCAAGCAGCGATTCGCCTTGCAGACCTAGTAGTATAGAATGATAGGGAAACTTAAGCAGTACTCTATAATATGACAAAGTCGATAGTCCGACAATACCCTGCCAAACGTTTGTCCGATTACCAGAGGTCCACTGTAAATATTACTCTGTGAATGTATTCTGTCATTACAGCCGAATGTAATTTCTTTGACTCATTTGTTTTTGCTGAGAGCGCTGGCATTATAAATTATAGTACTAGTTATTTAATGTATCCTCTACATTGTATTCCTGACTATAATGGTGCATATGGACCTGTGTTACATAGCGTTAGGTACTTGTTACATATTAGTTGCATAAAGGTGAAAGCATGAAAGGTGCTAGGCTAGGCTTATATCTTCAAGGCGCTTCTCCGAGCAAATGTCCTTGAGAGCTGGTTCACATTAAACACTAAGGCGTCAAATGCATATTTCAATAATGCTGTTCACATTACGGTGACCCGATAAAACTGTCCGCCTTTAAAATCTTCAAAGTCTCATTGAGCAAATTTTTCCAGGATGTCAGTTTATTTGGCTGAGTTTCGTTTACTGATTCGTGGTTGACTCTAGGACTCGTTTGTAGCCATAGGAACTTCGGCAAATGTGGCTAGCCCGTTGTCACTTATATTGGTAACTCCAGTTTTCGGAAAGCACCATTAAGTCTGTCCCTTAATCCAGTTGTGTACGGAACCCTCAGTGTGCGAGTCCGATTCGCAGTTGGCCGGTTTTTTAGGGATTTTCTTTAGAAAAGCCCTATTGCTATCGAGTTTTCGTCGATGTCGTCGTCGCCGTCGTCGTCATTGCCAATTTTCTGTCACGGTTTTGGGTATGAAGGAGATGAGTTATCGAGTTGCCGTTTTCGGTAATCGATTCGTGCTGGGGTGAACCATTGCAAGATAAAGAAAAAATCACAAAAAATCGCAAAAAAAAAACGCAAAATCGAAAATCCCTTGTATTCGGCTGAGCTCGTCTCAGGAATTCAACTTGTTAAATAAATGTTATCAATCTTGACATACTATCAGTATCTACCACGCACAGATGTCACCAATTATATTTATAATAGGTATACTGACCTTAATTTTTTACGATATTATTCTAAAATTCTATGACTAGCCAATGCATGGTTAGTTAGTACCTTTTATTATTTCACGGTTGAATGCCCGTCACGGGTTTCTGAACGAAATGTAGCAAATATTTTGTGAATTTATTTATTTTTTACTATAATAACATTGTTCATGCAATTTGTTAAGTGAACATTATCAAGGCTTTTAACATTATACGATAATTAGGTAGGTGCTTGTATAGCCAATGCCTAAAAACTACCGTTGTAATAGAAACAAATATCTGGTATTTATAGTTATTTCAAAAGTACGTTTTGATTTTGATATTGTTAGGTAGGTATTAAGATTACTTAGAACTCTCCCGGTCCGCCGAGCAAGCAACTTGCTCGCCGCGCGTCGCAGGCGACTCAGGCGCCGGAGGTCGCTTAACGACCTCCGTCCTTCATGAGCGCAGGCCTGGGGGTGGCGGGTGAGGCCACCTGTCACCCCAGCAGAAGCAGGCCGGGACGGTGGGGCGACTAGCGCCCCTCCCCCAAACCGGGGCAAGACGGGGACACCGTGGTTCCCAAACCCGAGGGGGCCATCTCGAAACCGGAGATGGCCCAGGGTCAGTCGGGGTGCGAGAGATATGCTCTATGGGCAACCTTACGCCCCGGCGTCTGTAGACCCGAGACGACGTGCGGTTTTAGTCGGTTCAATCCCGACATA
This sequence comes from Cybosia mesomella, assembly GCA_946251805.1. NCBI lineage: Eukaryota > Metazoa > Arthropoda > Insecta > Lepidoptera > Erebidae > Cybosia > Cybosia mesomella. Next base: position 22,091,260 of record OX276407.1, read on the forward strand.
ACCGCCCCCGTTGGCACGCGGGGGGGTATCCGAAGGGATTTCCGCACGATAAAAAAAAAAAAAAGGTATTAAGATTACTTTGTAGTTTTGTTTGTCTTTTCATCACTGTGGTGGAACCGATCTAACCACGAGTCATACTCCCACTTTTCCTTTCCCTTCTCTTCGTCAGGTGCCATATTAACCTATCTTTGTGGTTGTAAACTTTCTTAGGCATATTGTATTTTATATCTAAGCAGGTACTTACCTTACCTAGAAGGAGTAAGAAAAAATAAACTAGTTTAAAAACGTTATTCACTAGCGTATTATTCTTTAAATATGAATGAACAACGCCTAGTTGATGATGATTTTTCTTTAAATGTGTGGCCCCATCTGAAAACCAGCGCTGTGCATATCACACGGTATGCGTAGCATTTATGCTAAGATGGCGGCGACTATTCGAGACACGACATAACTACCCCCTCTGGCCAGCGGGGGGGTATCCGAAGGGATTTCCGCACGTAAAAAAAAAAACAAAAGGGCGGCCATTTTCGGGATCGCAGAGTGTGCCTAAATATTTTTAGATTGTAAGATATTTATTATGTTAATAAGTTCATTGTGCGTGTCCTGAATTAAATGTTTTTTCTTCTTCTTCTTCTAAATTCGTTGAAATTATTTGAATACAATAAGTGGAGTCAGAAGTCATCTAGGTATACTTTCTGATCCTTATTTTGATGAAGCAGTTTATTACTACCTTTTTCTGCTCGTCTGTCCGTGAAATTCGCATTGATTAATCAAATAATCTCTGGAGCATTACTTTGACCTAAAAACAGTAATCTTCGGATCTGCGTAGAGTAATTAATAAAAACTTTTAATTTTTAACGACTCCTTTGAAGCAATCATAAAGAATTAGGAACTTTTAATAAGGCAGGCCTGTATTTCTTTTAATTTTCCAATATTACGTCAGCCATATTTCAATTTAAGAATTTTAATTAAAAATGAACTTGTAGATTACTTTACGACGATGTCTGTGGCGTACGGGTACGCTAGTGTTCGATTGCTAAGCTGGAGCCGCTAGAGGTAGCGAGTTCGATTTCCTCTGTTAAAATTATCTGTTGTTAAAGGATGTTTTGATTCTAAAAAAAAGGTCTGTGCGTCACTGCATCCTTATTCATTCTGATTAATTCCTAACCGACATTATCTATTTTGAAATTTTATTTTTAATAAACTTCATAATGAATTTAAAACCTTAATAAAAAATAGTTAACACAACTTATTGTGGTAGAGGTTCGGATGAAAAACGCTTGAACCTTAAACCTTGCTCTAGATACAGATACCTATCTTGATTCTCGTATTGCATTCTTCCATATACGTGGGTGTATTTTGTTCAAGAAATATTTTTATAACTGCGTAAGCTAACTTCCATACATAGCAAATTCTAGAGATATGCAGACCGCCCGATTGTGTGGTTTCATACTTATTAGTGACAAGCTGTTGCCCGCGATTCCACGCACGTGTATATCTTCCGTTCCCGCAACCCATTATGAGAACCTATTCCCGGGATAAAAGTTATTATCTAGCTATGTGTTATTCCAGGCTATAGTCTACCCCTTTTTTTTTTTCGTGCGGAAATCCCTTCGGATACCCCCCCGCCGGCCAGCGGGGGCGGTTATGTCGGCTTGAACCGACGTCTTAGGTCTACAGACGCCGGGGTGTAAAGTTGCCCATTGGGCATATCCCTCGCACCCCGACTGACCCTGGGGCCATCTCCGGTTTCGAGATGGCCCCCTCGGGTTTGGGAACCACGGTGTCCCCGTCTTGCCCCGGTTTGGGGGAGGGGCGCTAGTCGCCCCACCGTCCCGGCCTGCTTCTGCTGGGGTGACAGGCGGCCTCACCCGCCACCCCCAGGCCTGCGCTCATGGAGGACGGAGGTCGTTAAGTGACCTCCGGCGCCTGCGACGCGCGGCGAGCAAGTTGCGGGCTCGGCGGGCCGGGAGAGTTCTAAATCTCTCCCGGGCGCGCTCCGCCATCTCCTTCGCGAGCATTACATGCTCGCAGAAGGAGGTGGCGGCGGCCCACGCGCTTGCGCTCCGCACCATTGCCGCAATCATACTGCCGAGCGAGAGGACTCCCACACCGATGGCTGCCACGAGGTCACGCCTCGGCTCCTCCCACGCCGGGCAGTCCACCATCGTGTGCAGCCCTGAGTCCTCGCTCGCGTTGCAGTGATGACACTCAGGCGTTGGCTCCTTCCTGATCCGATGCAGGTGGTCCCCGAAGCAGCTATAGTCTACCCATGTACCAAATTTTGGCCAAATTAGTGTAGCTGTTTGAGCGTGATTGAGTCACAATCATTCACTTTCACAAGATCCCACTGTCACACTGCCACATAAAATGTATGGGATAAAGTAGTGTAGGCATGTACTACGAGTGTATGAATATTTGCTAGCTTGTCCCGGTGGTCATTTGTCAATAAGCTAAAGGTAGGTAAAAATAGTACGCAGCTCTCTTAAATTTGCAGTGCTGATTTTTACGTATGTGTTAGAAAATATTGTTGAAAATTTATTATTAACATTTCCAGCATCGTTTCGTCGGCGGTGACCTTTACCAGAATCCTGGAAGCTCCCAAAAAAGTATTTTGTTGAAAATTAGATCTTTCCTTAGGTTTGCCGTGTGTTATTGCTTCCCAGAATTGATTCCTTAATAGCAGCACTATCAAATGGTGTAATAATACAGGTGTGTTTTTTTTCGATATCCACTAGTTTGATTCCTGGCTAGGAATATGAATTTTTCAAAAATGTAATTATGCAGCTTTAGCTTTCATGAAACTCTGGCCAATCTAGCAGGTACACCCAAGTTACATACCTACACTACATTATCCAATACATTTTATTTTTTAGATAATAAGTTTTGTCTGACGGTCCTGAGATCTTGGGCCATATATGAGGAATAGCGAAAAGTACTCAAAGGAGTCTTGGGCCCGAACGAATTCTGGGAAGCAATAACATACGGCAAACTTAAGGACAGAGCGGCGGACGGGGTCCGGGAGAGACTCGGGTCTCTCTCGATCCACAGAGCCCGCGAGGCGCGAAGGTGAGCCAGACGTCGGAGGTCGCTCAACGACCTCCGTCCTCCATAAGCGCAGGTCTGGTGGTGACAGGTGAAGCCATAACAGAAGCAGGCCGTGGCAGCGGCGCTATGTGCGCCACCCTTTTCCGAAGGCAAGATGGGTATACCGTGGTTCCCAAACCCAAAGGGGCCATCTCGAAACCGGAGATGGCCCTGGGTCAGTCGAGGTGCGACGGAAATGCCTTATAAGGCTACCATACACCCCGGTGTGTGAAGACCCAAGACGGAGTGCGGTTTTAGTTGGTTCGAGTTCTACATAACCTGCCTGGGGGGGGGGGGCTACCCAAAGGGATATACGAAGGGAAAAAAAGGAGCGACTAGGTATCACTTTTGATCAGTTTTCCACGTTGACGGAGGTGTGGGCAACAGCAAGTAAGCTATAAATAAAATTAAATATCCCATGAAAATGAAACACCTACACGTTAATATTGCTAATATTCTTGGCACGATCCTCGTGTTGATAATATCGTCCGGTTGAGCCCCGATATTAAAGATAGTGAAAAGGATACAAAATATCCCGTCTCTGTATCCGAAATATAAGGAAAATATGAATTATTAATAAAAATCTTGGACTAAGAGAGTAATAACGACGTATTGAGGCTCTTATAAATATTGTAATGAGTAGAAACGGTTTAGGTACTTAAGAAAATGAGGGTAGAATTATTATATTATTGATGCCCTTTAGTTGCAAAACGGAGTTTTTACAATTTTATCTACACCCATGCTTTAAATCCTCTATAAAAGATTCTGAAACAGTTAGCTTATTGCCAACATTAATACATCCAATGTCCTAATAACCATAATATCATCCGAACGGGTGTTATAATGTTGTATGAAATTTCATAATAACACTCCTTTCGCTTTTTAAATCTCTTCCGCGCAAAGGGTTACTCATCAGACAGCCAAATTCTTACCGCTCGATGCGTGGAATCTGTATGAGTTTCAAAAAAAGAACTGTCATTCACGCGCGTTGCCTTGCGCTACCACAGCGGCGGCGCGCCGTAAAAAAATAATTAAAGCTTATTCGTTCGAATTCGAATTCCCGCTATTTTTCTTCGCTATTATTTTTGCAAATTGTTTTGTTTACTTACGAAAATGAGTGATTCAAGTTTTGATAACACACCTCCAGACATTTCGAATGCAGCAAAGGACATTTCTAACAAATTACTACCGGAAAAATCTAGAAAACAGTATGAAAAGGCGTACCAAGTTTTCATGAATTGGAAAATATCAAAGGGCAGTACATCATTCTCTGAAGATGTATTATTAGTTTATCATGGGTGTAGATAAAGTCTTGTATGCAACTGTATAATTAATTAGGTATTAAAACACTCATGTGATACTATTATCACACTCAGCTTCGCTTCGTGTGATAAACCCACATTCATGTTTTAATACCCCTCATTATACCACAGTTGCATAAATAACTATTAATTAACCATAACTTAAATAACGCTGTGGTGTAATGATGTAGGGCGACTTTCACTGATGGTAGTACATGTTTTTTCTTTTTTTTTCGTGCGAATATCCCCTCGAATACCAGCCGCCCAGCGGGGGCGGTTATGTCGGGCTTCAACCAACTTAAACCACACGCCACCGTCTCGGGTCTTAAGACATGTGTAAGGTTGCGTATAGAGCATATCCCTCGCACCCCGACTGACCCTGGGCAATCTCCGGGTTCGAGATGGCCCCCTCGGGTTTGGGAACCACGGTGTCTCCGTCTTGCCCCGGTTTGGGGAGGGGCGCTAGTCGCCCCGTCGTCCCGGCCTGCTTCTGCTGGGGTGACAGGCGGCCTCACCTGCCAACCCCAGGCCTGCGCTCATGGAGGACGGAGGTCGTTAAGCGCCCTCTAGGTGCTGCAAGTAGTGATATCCGCTGAAATTATGGTTTTAAAGCGATTAACATACAGCTGCCAATAAGATTAATGAATTATATATTCAAAAGAAGAAAAGAGAGAAAGTTTGAGGGGTTCTGTTAAAAAGTTTTCCTTTATACGAAACTAGCTAGTTACTAGTTAGTATGTGTTTCATGATGGTATCAAGGGGTTTTCAACCATCATGGGAAATGCCTTAGGGCCACCTTACACGAGCGAGCGAGGGAATTTCCGCACCGAATTTTTCACCCATATCGAAGGTTGAATTCATAAAGATTCTTTCTTAGCGCTTGCCTAGGCAATAGATGGCACCTTCTGTCCTAATTTCGTATTTCTAGCTTCGGTAGATTCGGCTCTGCGTTCATGAGCTAGTTCCCCCAAAAGAGCTTTATTCTTCATAATAAATAATTTAAAATGTAACGATGAAATAACGAAATACATCGATATTGCAGAAGTAAACATACCTTGATTTATTCCGAACTTAACGCGCACTTAGTCGCGGGCACAGCGAGTGAATAATAAGTCATTAACAACAGTTTTTGTCGCACACAACTTGGATTTAAAGAGTTTAATTTAGGTTTTTTGTCTATTATCACTAAAAGCGAAAGTCATCGTGTAAACAATTATTGTTCACAAGCCTTGACTCCGTGGAGGCTGGCGAATTCGTCACATGGAATCGTAAGCTATTTTGGTAGCTATTCAAGATTCAATCTACGCTTCCTTTTATTCAGTAGGTACTACTAATAGTCCGAGGGGGCCATCTCGAAACCGGAGATGGCCCAGGGTCAGTCGGAGTGTGAGGGATATGCTCTAAGGGCAACCTTACACCCCGGTGTCTGCAGACCCGAGAGGGCGTGCGGTTTTAGTCGGTTCAAGCCCGACATAACCGCCCCCGCTGGCTGGCGGGGGGGGTATCCGAGGGGATTTCCGCACGAAAAAAAAAAAAAAAAAGGTACTACTAATAGTAAATAAACGGCGTTACCCGAGGATTTTGTAAAAAAAAAAACCAAAGTATATACGTTAACAATTATGAAATTAGAAGAGGTGGATCTTGTGCTTGTAGTGTGTTTTCTCTGCCTCTTCACTGAATATGTACTTTATCTAGCTTTGGCGAGTAAACGTTTTCCCCATTTGAAATTTTCCTTAATTAAAAATAAACATAACATAACTTCACGCCTGTATCCCGTAGGCAGAGGTGTATTACACACCCACGATTCGCCAGTTATGTTTAGGTCCCAATGTAATAGGGGGCGAGCCTATTACCATCTACCGGGCACATTACTAAGCGAGCAATAATTAACATTTTTAATACACACATAACTACGAAAAGTCAGTGGTGTGTGCCCGGGGCGACTTGGGATCCAACTCGAGACCTCGTCTCGGCAGTCCATTACGAACGCCACTGGGCTATCGCCGCCTATAAAGTTCCTTCCTTAATTAAAAAAGTGATTTTCTGTGACTAACCTTCCAATTCTGACAGGTAAGCCAAGGCCAGAACCTCGTCCATAAATCAGCAGGTGTACTGCCTTGCAGGTAAGGTTGGCTTGGTTGCCAAAGATCTTGGGTGCCCCCAAACACACTGCAATCGGGATATTGTTTTCTTTTACGAACTTTTTAAGAGCAAATCCGGTACGGACCGCTAGTTCGTCATAAATTCATTCAATTAACGAACTATAATGAATAACTTGCCAACCTAAGGTATTATTCATCGTAAATCAACAGGCATTCAGACAAGGATTTAGTGTCGTGGAATTTCTGCGGTCATTTGTGGTTGCGGACTTGAGATTAATGCCTAGGTAAACTGTCGTTACGTTATGAATCAATATTATGTATTCAATTAGTCATTGAACATTACTGAACGCATACATTACGCGTATATCGTGTAGAGTAATGAGTTAATTCAAGGCAGCATAAGATGCTTAACTATATGGTCGCGGATTCGATAAAATATGTCACATCATCATAGCCGCAGCGTTAGTCCAGAATGTCTCGTAATAAAAATATGGTCAAAATTCAGTTCCGATCTCATCTCAATCTCACAAATGTTACAAAAGGTATTCCTTGAATGTAATGTGATTAGTGTTTATATTGAATTGTGACTGAACGTTGAAAAAAGTGCAAATCTATGTCCTTTAAACTTTGTAATGATTGATATTGTGATGCGAACTCACTAAGGTGAAATTAGATATATGTACCAACCAATACGGAATTGTATTTTATATTAGAATTTTTTATTTTATTTTCAGGCAATTGACAATTCAATCTCAATTCAATCACTTTCTCTCTTGATGCCTTATCTTGGCTTTTAAGGCAGCTGAGCTTTTCACCTCGGAGCCCTGTGTCAGCCTACTCCTTCTCCTACTTTTGGTTTCACTTATACGGCTTTTATGGGAGCTACTGCCGTCTAACCTAACCTAACCTAACCTCAAGAGGTATTCTGCGCCGTCGCCTTATCTGTTAATCAGAAGGTGTACCTACTTACAAGTGAGGTAGACTTAGCCCAAAGGTATTGGTGGAGTCTCATAAACCCGTACCAGTATACATACATACATATATAATAATAATAATAATAAAAAATAATAGTGCAGCTAGTAGTGCATACTAGCTGATGTCCGCGGCTCCCCCCGCGTGGAGATAGGTTCTCGTTTTGTGGACTTATTTCCGGTTCTACTTAACCAATGGCAATTAAACATACGCCAAATTTTGAGTCTGACCAAGACCTTTCCAATAGGAGAAACCGTATCAAAATCCGTATGTCAGACAAGAATTCCAAAAAAATATTATTTGTTCATAATCGTTCATTTAACAGTTATTATCTTTTAGATATCTCCCATGTACACACACAACTAATTTTCAATTTTATAATAGTATAAACTTAATCAATATGTTAAACATAAGGTGACAGTCTTTTTGGGGATACTTGTTCAATTAATTTTTCATTTGATAGTGGTAACATTATTCATTACCTCTAGGAAAGGATATGTACTTAATAAGATTGTTAGTGGTAAGAAGCTAGACCCCATTAGCCGGAAACCACAAGCAGGATATAAGGAAAGGAAAATTATTTGACAAACCAATAAATTGGCCAATAAAAATGGCGCTATCTAAAAATAAAAACTTTACCGTCAACTGTACATCGGCCATCGTTATTAACTTAAAACAATAGAACCCCGTTAGCAATAAAACTTTACATGAAATAATAAACAAAAATTTACAAATGTTAAATTTGTTTTCTGAAGATTACAAAAAAATTATACATCAATAAATATTTACTGATACATTTCAATGTTAGATCGTTTATAACAACTTTAAGGGTGACTTTTTATATATACCACTTAGGTGTCAGAAAAGCACACGGCCCACCTTTTTTTTTTTTTTTTTTTTTATCGTGCGGAAATCCCTTCGGATACCCCCCCGCGTGGCAGCGGGGGCGGTTATGTCGGGCTTGAACCGACTAAAACCGCACGCCGTCTCGGGTCTACAGACGCCGGGGTGTAAGGTTGCCCATAGAGCATATCCCTCGCACCCCGACTGACCCTGGGCCATCTCCGGTTTCGAGATGGCCCCCTCGGGTTTGGGAACCACGGTGTCCCCGTCTTGCCCCGGTTTGGGGGAGGGGCGCTAGTCGCCCCACCGTCCCGGCCTGCTTCTGCTGGGGTGACAGGTGGCCTCACCCGCCACCCCCAGGCCTGCGCTCATGGAGGACGGAGGTCGTTAAGCGACCTCCGGCGCCTGAGTTGTCTGCGACGCGCGGCGAGCAAGTTGCGGGCTCGGCGGACCGGGAGAGTTCTAAGTCTCTCCCGGGCGCGCTCCGCCACCTCCTTCGCGAGCATTACATGCTCGCAGAAGGAGGCGGCGGCGGCCCACGCGCTCGCGCTCCGCACCATTGCCGCAATCATGCTGCCGAGCGAGAGGACTCCCACCCCGATGGCTGCCACGAGGTCACGCCTCGGCGCCTCCCACGCCGGGCAGTCCGCCAGCGTGTGCAGCCCTGAGTCCTCGCTCGCGTCGCAGTGATGACACTCAGGCGTTGGCTCCTTCCTGATCCGATGCAGGTGGTCCCCGAAGCACCCCTTCCCTGAGATCACCTGCGTCAGTCGGTAGGAGAGGCTTCCGTGTCGCCTCTCCAGTCAATCCATCCATGTTCATCCATGATGGGCCTTACCGCCGCTATTGCGGCGTGCCCTGCGCTTGGTTGCCCAAGTCGTTCCTTCCACTCCACCACGATGGCCTGGCGGAGCTGGGACTGCACGGCCTCGATTTCTCGAGGCTCGGGGTTCCATCCCTGCTCCCGCGCCTCCTTTCGCCACTGGTACAGTTGCGAAAGGGCTCTCGCTTCCAGGTCCCATGGCGGAGTTCCGGCAAGGAGACTCGCCGCCTCGAAGGAGATCGTGCGGTACCCTCGGATGACCCTGATGGCCAGAACTCGCTGCGGAGCGCGCAGCATCTGCACAGTTCTGGTCCTCAGGACCTCCGCCCATATTGGGCACCCATACAGGGCCATGGACCGCACGATCCCCGCGTAGAGTCTCCTGCAGGAGTCATCGGGCCCCCTCATGTTGGGCAACAGCCGAGCCAGAGCAAGAGCTGTGCCCTTCAATTTGGGGGCCAGACTTCGGATGTGCTCTCCGAAGTCCCATCGGCCGTCGAGCACGAGCCCCAAATATTTCATTTGGGGCTTGATGCCGATGCGATTTCCTCCCACGATGAGACTGGATCCCTCGGGTGGCTTGCTCCGAGGCCCATGGAAGAACAGGGCCTCGGTTTTATGCAGGGCCACCTCGAGACCCAGCCGCCGGATCCGCCTAACGACTTGGGCAACCGCGGTCGTGGCCTTTCGGGTCGCTTCGCGGTACGTCGCCCCGCACGCCGTCACGAGCGTGTCGTCCGCGTAGCACGTGACGGCGGCACCGCCTACGAGCTCACCGCGAAGCACCCAGTCGTATCCGATGTTCCACAGGAGCGGCCCCAGGACCGATCCCTGTGGAACACCGCACGACATTTCACGCCGACCGAGACCGGTCACGGTTGGGTAGATGACGGCTCTCTCCGTCAAATACGCCCCGACTATGCGGCGGAGGTAGAGAGGCACTTCGTGATACACGAGCGCCTCCCTAATGCAACTCCAGGGCAAGGTGTTGAACGCGTTGGCGATATCCAGGGACACCGCCAACATCACCTCACCCCGGGCCACTGCATCCTCCGCCAAATCCCTCACGCGCATGATGGCATCCACGGTGGAGCGCCTCTGGCGGAAGCCATATTGGCCATCCGCCAGGTCCGGCCCCACTCTTGAGAGGTGCTCGACGAGGCGCTTCGCAATTACTCTTTCAAAGAGCTTGCACACCTCGTCGAGCAACACTATGGGCCGGTAGGCGGACGGCGAGTCCGCCGGGCGCCCCTCCTTTCGGATGAGGACCAGTTTCCCCGTCTTCCACAATTTCGGAAACTGGCCCCGCTCCAAACATGCGCTGAGAAGCCCTCTCAGTCGGGGCTCGAGAGCGTCGTCGACTAGAGCTAGGACCCACGCTCGGCCTGGAATGCCGTCGGGTCCCGGGGCGGTGTGTTTGGCTCTTAGCCTTCTCACCGCCAGCTCTAGTTCTACCCAAGTGACCTCGGGCACGTCGTCGTCTTCCACGTCGGGCGCCATGCGCAACCGAGGCGGAGTCATCCGCGGTGGAACATGTTCCACCGCCCGCGCTGGGAACAGGGAGCCAATAACTCCTCCGAGCAGATCCGACTGGAGACACCGGGTTAACGGCGGGGCCTTGGGGCGCAGCTTGCCCCTCACCATCCGGTAGGGCCGCCCCTAAGGGTCCCGCTCCAGCGTCTCCAGCAGCTCGCGGAAGGCGTCCCGTTTGGAACGCCTTATCTCCGCTCGGAGGGCTCGTCTGGCCTCCCTGTATCCCTCGTACAACTCCGCCTCTCGGGCCTCCGCATCTGCGGGGCGGCGACGCCTCCTACGGAATCGGGCCCACCGGCGGTGCGTGATCACGCAGCCCCGTCTGAGCTGCGCGATCTCCGACGACCACCAGTAGACCTGACCCCTCGGATTATAGGGCGGAGCCCTAGGCATCGCCGCGTCACAGACACGGGTCATGGCCTCCCGGAACCACTCCGCCTCATCGTCTATGCTGACAGGCCTGTCCGGCGCAGGGGCCCAGGCCTGTACGATGGCGGCTTCCAGGAGGAGCTCCCGATCAAGTCGCTTAAGCGCCCAACGTGGCTCGGGTGGAGCCGGTGCAGCCGGCGCGTCGCTCGCAGGGGGGGACACGTCAAACCGAATGTATCGGTGATCCGAACTTGTGTCCTCCCCCAAAACGACGCGCCAGCCCTGAACACGTTGCGCCAACAAGGGGCTCGCGAACGATAGGTCCACGATGGAGCTACCCCTCGAGGTCACGAACGTGTCCACGGCTCCCCGATTTAGGAGGACTAGGCCGAGTCGTGCGGCCCAGTCCACCAGTGCCCTGCCTCTATGCCCCGTCGCGCCCCTTTCGTGTCGGGAACCCCAGGCATACGACCAGGCGTTGAAGTCCCCGAGCACAAGGACCGGACGGGGCTGGCAGGCATTGACGACGACGGCCAGCTGACGGAGCCATTGCTCATATGCCACGACCGCTATGTCCCCAACCGCCGCCGCCACGCAGCCGGGTCCCCTTGCAACGACGGCAAGAGGGGGGCTGCCGGCGGCAGGGTTGTGTACCAGTGCCGCCGACCCATCCAGCGCGGTTTCCCAGGTAGGCCCGAGGAACCGGTGGGTGTATGGGTCGGCGACAGCGGCGACATTTATGGCCCACTGTGCCATGCTCTGGCGCAGAAGGTCCTGAGCATGGGCACCGTGGCCAACGTTCACCTGCAGGATGCGGAGTTGAGGATCCATTATGGAACCCCCATCTCCGCATCCCGCTGTGAACTGGAGGCGGAAGGCCGGCCTCCCGGCTTCGGCTCCCCTCCGGCGCAGGCCTTGCTTCCAACCCTGTGGTCGGCCGGCTTGCCTCCCGCTGCACACCTAAAGCAGTGCAGCGGGGCATCGCACGTGCCGGCTTTGTGACCGGGTTGGCCACAGCGGAAGCAACGGTCACCCGCCGTCACTTCCGCCGTGCAGTGCACCCCCACATGGCCCACCGACAGGCACCTAAAGCACCTAGCCGGTCGGGCCTGCAGGAGCCGTACCTGCGCCCTCAGGAAGCCTCCTACCAGGAGGCTCCGCCCGTCAGCGACCTTTTGGGCCGCCGCGATAGGGCAGCCGACAACTGCTGCCCCCTGTCCACCGCGGCCGAAGCGTATAGCTCCGGCCTTAATTGTGTCCGGGGAGCAGTCCCCGGCCTCCGCCACGGCGAGCCTGAGCTCTTCTGCCGTGACGGAGTCGTCCAGGCAGAAGTGCGCATTACGGCACTTCTGCGCATTTAATGGGCCTGGACACCCGGACGTCGGCTGCGTCCAGCCACTCCCTCAGCCGAGCCGCTAGGGCGTCGGCCTTGGGGCCACTGGCGGCGCCAGGGACCTCGAGAAGCCGGGCTCCCGTCCGTGTGCTCTTGCACCGGACACCCGGGATCTCGAGGGCCTTCAAATCGACGTTGGCCTTAACTTTGGCCAACACCTCGGCATACCCCATGCCCCTACCCGCTGCCTCCGCCGTCAGGGTGACGACGACGGCCGTGGTACGAGGGGCACGGAGCTTCCCCGGCGCTGTCTTCGCGGCGGCCGCGGCCTTCCTGGCCTTCTTGGCGGCCTTCTTGGCGGCCTTCCGCCTCTTCTTGTTGGCTCCAGCCACCTCCCAGCCCCCTTCCAATGGGGTGGAGGTAGCCGGAACCACGGCTGGGGCTGGGGCTGGGGCCAGGGCTGGGGACGTCTTCCCCTTGCCCTTCCCCTTGCCTTTGCCCTTCCCCTTACCTTGAGCGGGAGGGGGCTGAGGAGCCGGCTCCGGCAGGGTCACAACTGCACCCGCAGCCGGGCGGGTGGGGCCCCTCTTGGCTACAGCCGAGTAGACGGCCGCTGGTGGCGCCAGAGGCGGACGGCGGATGGAGTCCATTAGGGCCTCCATCCGACACATCATCCTCTCCTCCAGCGCCTCCATGTAGGGGAGCCAGGACTCCGCCGGCGGTGCCCTCGGCTGCGCCGGCCGCACCGACTGTGCCGGCTGCTGGACCGGTTGCACCGGCCGCTCCGGCCGCGCCGACAGCGCAGGCTGCGCTGACCGACTCGCGGACGACCGAGTCGCGCGCGCCGGCTCCGCCGGTTGCGCCCGCTGCGCCGTTTGAGCCGAGCTCGCCATCCCCCTCTTGAGCTCTTCGACGGCTGCAGCTAGTCGAGCCGTCTCCCGACGGGACTCGGCCAGCTGCGCCGCCAGGCCCTCATTCTCGGAGGCGATGTCGAGCACAATGCTCAACATCGCCTCTTGCTCAGGGTTTGGGGACCCCTGGAAGGACGCGGTCACCTTCTGGAGTCTCTCCATGAGTGACCGCGTCCTCCCGCATGGCTCCGACACCGACACCGCTGAGGTGGAAGGCCTCGGCGGTGAGTTTCCCACGGCCCTTCCAAGAGCCGAGGGAGCTCGGGTGGATTGTCCAGCCCTCACGCCACCCCGCGCCCCTCGGCGGCCAGCAGCCACTTTGGATGCCGGCTTCGAGGCCTCGTCACTACTGGAGGAGGAGGTCGTCCCGGTGAGGGTAAAATCCTCGTCCGAAACGTCCTCCCCCGCCCGAGCCTTTGCGCGCCTCCTGCGCTTGCGGGTCCGCGGCACGCCCAGACCCGCCGGGCTACTCGCCCTGCTTCTCTCGTTGGCGGTGTCGAATTTCTCCGACACCGCCGAGGTGTTTAGCGCTACCTCCGCGCTTGATTGCTGCGCGATCTCCGCGCAGACTTCGTCATTTTCGTCGTCCTTTGTCATTGCCATTTTCGTTGTGGTTAATCGATCCTTTTTAATATTTTTAATATTTATGTAAGCCATAGTATATCCCACGAGTGTGGGGGAAAGGTGGTCCATCCAGGCGGTGCCCCCTGCACCTGGATAAGCCTATATACTATGGAGGTCGGCTGGTATCCATAGGTTTTTACGACTTCGCTGTCGGGTGTTATAGACTTTTCCTTGTCGTGGGCCGGCCAATAAAGGCAAGCCCTCCGGTCAGCAAGTTCACGGCGTACCCTTCTGGAGCCACCAGTCAGGTCGTTGCTGATCACCTGCCGATTACGGAACGCGAGAGGATGGCTAGTCCTCTCTCACCGGCGGCGGCACAAGTGCCCGTCGGCCCCTGCGTTAGCAGTGGGCCAACCCGCCCCTGGATCCCCCAGGACCCTATGGTGGCCTCAGCCACAAACACCATCGCTCATCCTGTCTCCTCTGAAAGCAGAGGAGTACGGAGAGCGATGTGTTCCCGCCACGTTGAGTATTAGCCGACGATCAATGCCAACCCCATGAAGGGGAAGCCATTGACCGCCGCCCAGGGTGTACCGGCCGCTCCGATTCCGTTCCCGCCGGACTGCAGCGGGATCGGAATCGGAACGACACGCGAGGAGGTTACCCAACACACACCCCGCACACGGCCCACCTAATGGGAATCGGTTGCCCTGGCCTATTGACGTGTGCAACATCAGAGGCGCCACACTTGCGCTGTCGACCCTGTAGACACCTACATATATCCTTCTTGAAGTATCCTATATTGTAGTTTATGATTTGACTCAAACTTATTAGTGCCTACCCATATAAACGATAGTTACTTAAAATACCATATAAAGAAACCACTTAATTGTGACCCATATATGAAATTTCATATATCGATAAATAAGCTTCAATGACTATATCGGTCAGCGTGCACAAGGAATGCAACAAGTAACAAGATCGAAGTTGATATTGCCATACTGTCAATTGGTTCGATTAATATCAATATCATTCCTTGGCCAAGTAAGTATGTGGAATTTTAATATGAGCGTATTAAGTGTATGGCGCAGGCCAGGGTTCGATTTCTAGCTCGGATAAAATGTTATTGAGATGTGTGAAAAAGTCCTGACTAGTTTGGGAAAAAGTACTTGCAGGTAGAGGTAACCGTCACCCCGGCGTCTGTAGACCCGAGACGGCGTGCGGTTTTAGTCGGTTCAAGCCCGACATAACCGCCCCCGCTGGCACGCGGGGGGATATCCGAAGGGATTTCCGCACGATAAAAAAAAAAAAAAAAAAAAGGTAAAGGTAACCGTAAAACAATAGTTGTTATTAGATCGATAGACTAGATACAGGGTGTGAATACCTATTTAACATGAAACTTAATTCAACACATATATACCTCGAATTAGGACTCATTTGGTTTATTCTAACAAGTCTCTTCTTTTTATTCGTGCGGAAATACCCACGGATATCCATCCGCCGTTCAGCGGGGGTGGTTATGTCGGATTCGAACCGACTAAAACCCTACGCCGTCTTGGGTCTTCGTGTTCTTGGGTGTAAGGTTACCCCATAAGGCATTTTCCTCGCACCCTGACTGACCCTGGGCCATCTCCGGTTTCTAGATGGCCCCCTCGGGAACACATGTATACCTGTGGTGGGTTAAGTTTCATGTTAAATAATAGTTAAATTACTTAGAACTTTATAAGTACTTTGGGCCAGAAGTAAACCCTGCTTCGGTAGTAGGTACTCATTAAAGTTAATGGTAAATTATAATATGTCAAAAATTAGCTTAGCAAATTAGCATTAGCTGGTAATAAAATCACTAAAAAACTAAAAATTTTCATTATGCCACAATTTGGAAATAGTGAGCCCATTCGGAATGTTATGAACGTTATGACTAAGAAGGGAGATTGTAGGTTCATAAAACAATCATAATCACAAAGAATATTATTCCACTTTTCCAAAATAGTCCATACAACCGCCCGCAACGTGGCTGTTCTAAACAGCCCGTTAAAGGTGGCCGGCAGAGTCATCAGGGGATATCGCACGATCTCCGTCGAAGCGGCATGTCTCCTAGCCGGGACCCCTCCATGGGACCTGGAAGCGAGAGTCTTTGCGTCATTGTACCAATGGCGCAAGGAGGCGCTGGAGCGGGGCCATAGGCCGGAGCGCTAAGAAATTAGGGCTCAGTGGTCCCAGCTCCGCCGGGAACTCATGGAGACATGGAGGGTGCGACTTGAGCAACCAAATCCACCATTTCGGCTGTGAGGACGCCGCCGACTCGTCTACGCCCAGGACTACATGATCGGGTCCTGAGGCCGACTCGCCGTCCTTACAGAAGCAGGCCGTGGCGGAGGCGTGTCCTGTGTGTCCTACACACGCCTGCCTGCTCACCGACGCGGGATAAAACCCGACCGTGCGGTTTTAGTCGGTCCATGCCCGACAGAGCTACCCCCGCTGGCCGGCGGGGGGGAGGGGGTGTCCAAGGGATTTCCGCACGTAAAATTTATTATATATTATATTTTTATTATTAATTGTTTAACAACAGGAACAAACAGTTGAGTGACCATCGAACAATAAGGAAGTTATTAAAACCCATAAAGAATCAAAAGGTTAAAATATGTAATTGATATAGGTACATCAATAAAACATTAGTCACTTAACGGATGCATAGTTATGTATTCTGTGGTTTTGGTTATATTTTTAAAAATATTACCAAATTCATCTGTTATCTGTGATACTAGGATGTGAGGTCACTGCCCGGCCAACATTTTCGACATACTCATACCATATTCGACTACTACTACTACTATACTACTACACTACACACTACAAATTCCCCGAAGACCTGGACTTAACCTTTGATGGTTTTTAGGGTACCGTAGCCAAATGGCAAAAAACGGAACCCCTATAGATTCGTCATGTGTGTCTGTCCGTCCGTATGTCACAGCCACTTTTTTCCGAAACTATAAGACCTATGCTGTTGAAACTTGGTAAGTAAATGTATTCTGTGAAACACATTAAGATTTTCACACAAAAATAGAAAAAAAAAACAATAAATTTTAATTCCTTAGAACTGAAACCCAACATTTTTTTTCATCATACCCATACGTGGATCTATGGATAGGTTTTCAAAAATGATATTGAGGTTTCTAATATCATTTTTTTCCAAAACTGAATAGTTTGCGCGAGAGACAAAACATAAACATAACTTCACGCCTGTATCCCCGAGGGGTAGGCAGAGGTGTATTATACACCCTCGATTCGCCAACACTTCCAAAGTAACCTGTAACTTCTAAAATAAGAGAATGACATATGTGATTACCATGTAAACTTCCACCGAAAATTGGTTTGAACGAGATCTAGTAAGTAGTTTTTTTTAAAACCTCATAAATCGTAAACCGCAATTTACCTTTCATTCAATCATATCAAATATAAAAAAAAACATTATTATGTTACTTGTTGCTACGGAACCCTTCATGGGCGAATCCTACTCGCACTTGGCCCGTTTTTTATTTTTTCCATAATCAAAAAGATCGACGTTTTTCCGGGCCTTCGCTGATTGGCAGCACGGCACAGGAATTTTATATGACGAAAAGAGATTGAACTTGTCAAATGAAAATCAATGAACCCCAAACAGGCTAGAGTCCCTTTTAAGGGGAATACTCTCTAAGAGTACCTAAGGGGAATCGCCCTAAGATGTATGTCGACGAGCATTTCAGCTTTCCAGAAAAGGTCCAGGTAGCTCCGTTGGCAAACCATTTTTTCCTAAAGAGGGATGTTCATAAAAATCTGCAGTAAACCTGTATATAAAGTTAACTAGGTCTGCAATTCATTCTGCTGTTGCAAAAATAATTTTCACAAGACAAAATTTTTTTTTTGTCTTGGGTATATGAACAAATTATCTAATTTAATACCAATCGCGGCTTCACCTACGGGCTATCAACTAGATAATATATTATGCGTTAATATGCTTTCACAATAGAATCAGATCTCGTAAGGTTCTTAAAGTTTATAGCTATAGTTACATTCTCACCTGCCTTGAAATTTGAGTAAAGTTTGAAATCAAGTGAACAAGCCTGTATTGGGTTGAACGGGCTATACAAAGACCTTCATGGCCAAGCCACCCGCACCTGGAACCCGGTACACCGGGCAATTGATGGATGACGCTCTGGCGAAGGTTTTCCTCTCGGAGAAGCCAAACCAAAATCAGTCGGAGGGGTAAGCGGCCCCCTGGCTCCGAGGTGAAAGCCTCAGATGCAACTGGGAACAACACTTAGGGCGTTTATACATTATTCTGCAGCAGCAGCGTTCTTCGCCGTGCCTTCTACTGGGGACATCCCCGGTAGTACAGTAGAAGGCACGGCGAAGAACGCTTAATCTTGATCGTTTAATGTGTGTATGTACATACATACACTGGCCGCGGCCACCGCAGCGTCGTATGTAAGACTTCATTCAAATTCAACGGGGAATAGTGCAGAGGCGCCGTTGCGGCACGGACGCGGCGGTGACACTGCCGCTGCGGCACAATTTGTAAACGCTCTTAGATGACGACGATAAAGCCTGTATTGGCGGAGGATTAAACGATCAAACAAAGTAAACCGCCTAAGTAAGAATACGGGTTAACTAACTTAAGTGATGTACCTATGTACTAAACTAATAGTTTAGTAATGTTGCCTGAATGGCATAGCCTAAGTTAACATTATGATAATCTATTCATGTAAGTTGGCATATTATAATATATCAAACTTTTATATAATAAAATTTATCTTATACTTATCATAGTATAAGCATAAAATTATTTCTAATTTAATAAGAATAGAATTAATTAAATTCTAACCTAACACGAATAAATGTACAAACTATCTTGACATTGAAACATATAACAATAAACATTTTTGTAATCCTCAGAGACTAAGGTTTCTATTAGTGCATAATACTTACTTATGTAATGTATGTTAATTTGTGTATTATTTTTCGAAAGGTTTTAGAGCTTTGAATTGGAATAATATATGTTGAGGTACTTTTGTCGTTGATTGTACCTGGATACTCAATATGGTGTGAAGTTCTAAATGTCATAGGTTACTTTTATTCCGAAAATAAGTATTTATTATTTCGCGTGAAATTTAGATAATATCTCGTAATTACCCACGGCATATGTTTCAACATGACTGGCGAATCGTTGGTGTGTAATACACCTCTGCCTACCCCTTCGGGGATACAGGCGTGAAGTTATGTTATGTTATGTTTTAAATGTTTCAAAAACATACATTTTTATAAGCAAGCATTAAATATGCACATGCGAAAACACATAAATGGTTTACAGTTGTTTTAACAGTTGTCAATTAGTTGTAAGATACTGTTTGTTTTCCTAATAAAATAAAATAAATAAATATGAAGTCAATACAATTAGTCACCTAACCCACGTCGATTGATTATCAGAAAACAAACACGAGGTTATAATAAACATTTGTATATAATTAATTACATAATAAAGCTAGAAATTCTATGACTTAAGCTACACACGAAGTATTATTACATATCGTCGGCTAACTGTGTCAAGGACGATCGAGTTGATAATGACCGCGGCCGCCATCTTGTGACCTTCAGCTAATATGCAATGGGTGTAGACAATTGGCGGGTAGAAAATATTATTAGGTGATGTTGGTATTATGTGATAGGTGCCCATGATGTACATCACATAACTGTACGTGAAGTAATCTTTCGAATGGAACTGATGCAGATTTTATTTACTTACTTGAGTACCGTCAGAAAGAATTGTAGAGATTTGTACGTACATATTTCAGGGTATTTCCTAGAAACCCTGATACCTATTTTGTTTTAATGCTACCGAAGTGATAAAGTGTACTTGCAGTTCAGTTATTGGGAAGCGGTTACCATAGCTTATGAACGTTTGCAACGCCAGAGTTGTCGCTTGTATTATCTATAGGCACTACATACACTTACGTAGAGTCCTTAGTTTTCCATTATCCTCTTTTTTGCTCTATAGAACATAGACGTTCGTCGGAAGAAAGTCATTCGTATCCAAGACCTTTTGAACTAAATAGTTGTCGAACTAAATACAATTCGAACCAAGTTTCATCGAACAAACCTAATCCGAAATTATGACCCAGACTCATGGAAAGCATAGGTAGTGAAGTAAGACTTCCAGTAGCTATATATTAATTTATTTATTTATCCAAAATATTACAGATATGAAATAAAAACGTGAGGCTAGGACAGGCAGTTACAGAAAAAAAAAGTCTATATCTTCAACTAGGAAAGCTTGTATCTCAAGAGGCAAGATTATACAAAGGAAGTGAGCCTGTATGCGTCTACCAGCTTAATTCTTTTTAAAGAATCATGTAATTAAATTATGAAAGGTTTTAGGACTGATAAAGGCTTTCTGTAAATCGGAATATATCAATCTACTTGCAGCGATGACTGTACCTATTCTTTGAATAAAACAAACACTATTGCATGAATGCAAGCAATTACCAGCTACTGACGCTAGAGTGTGTGATGTTTTTGTTCTCTTATACGTGATTAGTGTTATTTTAATATCTAATTTAGAAGCTGTTGTCTGCGGCTCTGCCCGCATGTAATTCTGATCCCGCTCCCGCAACCCATGGGAACCTAATCCAAGGATAAAAAGTAGCCTATGTGTTATTTCAGGCTATAATCTATTTCTGTACCAAATTCCAGCCATATCCGTACAGCCGTTTAAGCTTGATACAGTTCTTAAATCTAAGCTGATCTGTGAATTTGAATAATTGTATTCACATTCGTCTTTAACAGTACAGTCGCCCTTTGAAGTTGCTAAATATAACATAACATAACTTCACGCCTGTATCCCCGAAGGGGTAGGCAGAGGTGTATTACACACCCACGATTCGCCAGTTATGTTAAGTTGCTTAACACTAACAAATTTACAAACAATCTTTACATTTAAATAAATCAATAAATCATTGATGTATAATTTACTAGTATTCTTCAAAGGACACGTTATTTATTATTTTATGTAAAGTTTAAGAGCTACTATGATCGGTAACTGATAGCAATATGTTAAACTAATGCCGATGGCGACTGTACATTATAATATGCATTCTAAGGGACCTTGTGAGATGAGTACATTATTTATTCAGCAAAAATATTAGCCTGCAGCTTATCCGACCGTGTCCCGTCACGAAGTCGTTGGCGCAAACTCGCTTATCCGTGATGTAGTTAGACATGATGACGTGATGTCATAAACAATATTAAATATGCCTGGGCTCTGTCTAGTAGTACTTGGGCTAGTCACGCGTAAGGCCGTGTCCTCGTGTGGGGCGATGACCTTACACAAAAGATCCCAACGCTGACGACGGCGACGCCCCGCCCGCCGGCGCCGTCGCTGCAATCGAGAATGCAGACTCGTGAAGTTTTAATATTTACTAACACTGGTATTCTTCTAATTGCCCGAAATTCGTTATCATTATAAACAATTGAGAAAAATACCTATAAGTCAAGGTGGGAGACAAAAACTACTTACAATTTCTTTTCATTAAAAAACTCTCGTCAGCTCGTCAATGCTAATTTTGCTAACCAAAACTCTCTAAACTAGACTAAAAATCGCTATCAAAACGAAATAAAACACAAAGTGCAAGTAGTTGTATCTGAAATTCAAATGAATATACATTTTTTCACAGTTTAGTTAAGTGAGATGGGCAGTATTGGCACCAATGACCACGAAACAAAATAGAATTGGTTTATGAACAGGAGAAAGAGGTTCACATTATCTGACCGGTTTGGGTTACCGACAGGTTTAGTATTACTAAAATTAAATTAGAAAACAGGGATATAACCTCTCCAAAAGATATTGTAAATGCGTTTGAAGATTATTTTACTAATATTCCATTGAAACTCACATCCTCTATTAATTCTAACGCTCAAAGTGCCGAGAGTGCCCTTCTTGAGAGTAATATCAGTTCTTCCAAATTTAACTTGTTTGAAGTTAAATATATTGACACATATTAAAAGCATTTAAAAATCTCAAAATGAAAAAGTCTAAAGATTACTGGGGCATGTGAGTTACTTTAATTAGTCATGTAATTAATATCATTGCACCTGATTTAGCACTCATTTTTAATGAATGTATAGATGAAGGCACATTTCCTAATTTAATGAAACATAGTAAAATAATACCACTATTTAAGAAAAGATCTAAGTCAGAACTTGGAAACTACCACCCTATCTCTTTTTTGCCAGCTTTGAGTAAGGTGTTTGAAAGATGCTCAATCAAATGCAACTACATTTCAAAACCAACAATCTTTTCCACAGCCAACAGTATGGCTTTACTGGCGAGAAATCTACCACCGATGCGGGAGTTAGACTAGTTAACTTAATTTACGACGCTTGGGAGGGATCGCAGGATGCTATTGGGGTATTCTGTGATCTTTCTAAGGCGTTTGCTTGTGTTGACCATCAAACACTTTTGCTCAAGTTACGTCGGTACGGTTTTGACAAAAAAGCCACAGAATTAGTAGAATCTTATTTAACAGATAGACTTCAGACTGTTGATGTGAATAACGTTAAGTCAAATGGATCAAACGTAAAAATAGGTGTACCCCAGGGATCAATCCTAGGACCTTTTCTCTTCTTGGTTTACATCAATGACCTGCCTTGTATAATTGAAGCACAAGCTGGCATAATATTGTTTGCGGATGATACGTCGCTAATATTCAAAGTGGATCGGCGTAATACAAATGCAAATAATGTTAAACTACAAACTACAAACAACCTATTGCTGAATGCAGAAAAGACCAAATGCATTAGGTTTACACTGCCTAATGTGAGGCAAACACACGTTGATATCATGCTGGGGGGCAAAGGTTGGAATTTGTAAATAGCACTACCTTTCTAGGAATTACAATGTATTCGAAATTGCAATGGGGTGACCATATCACTATTTTGGTCAATAAACTCAGCTCTGCTGCTTACGCTGTCAGACGGATTAGGCAGTTGACAGATGAATCTACTGCTAGGCTGGTAAACTTTAGTTACTTCCATAGTCTGATGTCCTATGGAATACTACTTTGGGGGAATGCAGCAGATTTAGAAACTATCTTTATATTCCAAAAAAGGGCAATTCGTGCCATTTATTGTTTAGGTAAGAGAGATTCTGGGGTGCGACTGGTTGGATCACCTCCAAGTTTGGTGCACCCTGGGCAACGTGGGCGATGACGCATCATTGATTGCTCCTCTGGAGTAGCTGGCGTCCACGTCAACGGCCAAGAGTCCGACCAACCGGCCCTTTTCAGGGCCAGCTGACCCCATTGCACGAGGGGGTCGGGGTATGGCGGGCCTGCAAGGCCCGCGGGGGGGCGTGATCGCTCCAGGTATCCCTCTGCTGTTATCAGAGGGGGCACTGTGAATGGCCCAGGGTCAGTCGGAGTGCGAGGGATATGCTCTATGAGTAACCTTGCACCCCGGCGTCTGTAGACCCGAGACGGTGTGCGGTTTTAGTCGGTTCAAGCCCGACATAACCGGCCCCGCTAGCCGGCGGGGGGGGGGGGGGTATCCGAAGGGATTTCCGCACAAAAAAAAAAGGTAAGAGAGATTCTCTTAGGGAACGATTCAAAAATATTAATATTTTTATCTACACCCATGCTTTAAATCCTCTATAAAAGATTCTGAAACAGTTAGCTTATTGCCAACATTAATACATCCAATGTCCTAATAACCATAATATCATCCGAACGGGTGTTATTATGTTGTATGAAATTTCATAATAACACTCCTTTCGCTTTTTCAATCTCTTCCACGCAAAGGGTTACTCATCAGACAGCCAGATTCTTACCGCTCGATGCGTGGAATCTGTATGAGTTTCAAAAAAAGAACTGTCATTCACGCGCGTTGCATTGCACTACCAACGCGGCGGCGCGCCGTAAAAAAAAAATTAAAGCTTATTCGTTCGAATTCGAATTCCCGCTATTTTTCTTCGCTATTATTTTTGCAAATTGTTTTGTTTACTTACATGGGTGTAGATAAAGTCTTGTATGCAACTGTATAGACCCGAGACGGCGTGCGGTTTTAGTCGGTTCAAGCCGGACATAACCGCCCCCGCTGGCACGCGGGGGGGGTATCCGAAGGGATTTCCGCACGATAAAAAAAAAAAAAAAAAAAAGGTATTAAAACACTCATGTGATACTATTATCACACTCAGCTTCGTTTCGTGTGATAAACCCACATTCATGTTTTAATACCCCTCATTATACCACAGTTGCATAAATAACTATAACTGTAGCTTCTCAATATATATTCGAGAACATACTGTATGTCAGGAAAAATATATCCAATTTTACAAAAGTAAGTGACATTACAGACAGAAATCTGCGCAATAAAAATAAACTGATTCTTCCATGTTATCGGCTCAGCAAAGTTAGTGATTCTTTTAGGGTGGAAGGTATACGTTTTTATAATAAATTACCTGAATCGGTCCTTGGTATGCCTGACAATACATTTAAAACCTTTGTTAAGACCACCTTATGTTAAAAAGCATACTATAGGACAGATGATTACCTTAAAGACAAAAATGTCTGGCTTGAGCATGGTGCAGGCCCCACTTAATGCTACAACTACAATATAATATTGTAGTAGGCAACCTTTTTTTACCATATTTTAACTTTTTTCAATTATTTTAACGTTTAACTTGGTAAAATTTTTATTTTAACCTTTTTTTTATATACCTTTATTTATCTTGACACGCGACAAAAATGTACATTCGTCCATATTTAGTCTTAAGAAATCACTATTTATAATATGACGTCTCGAAAATGCCGCAGTGGAGTTTGTTGCGCCGTTTCTTCTCCACTAGGGCCTAGGAAGCGGTGGTAAACTTAGTTTTAAGCAGATTTTGACGTAAAAAAGATGTAATTACGTTGCACTATTTTGAAAAATAACGACTTTGACTTTGACTTTGACAAAAATTTCACAAAAAAAAAGCCATAGCTTGATTGATGTAAATGATGTAAATTACAACAAGCATAGAATCCACCAAATAAGTTAAGCATTTTTCGGTGCCCGTGTAGATGACCGAAACGAAACGACCCTAAATTTAGGACGGGAAATGCTATTATGCCGTATCTCAAATTCGTTGTTACATTATCCGCGCTAATACCAATTTGTGTTTCTATAAATATTCTACGACATTCTACATAGCGCTCTCCAGACCCAAAAAATAGCCATGAATAACTTTAATTGTAACTAGCCTTGTCTATTAGTTCGTGTTATATAAAATAAGGAACTTTAGAACTAGTTCGCAATTTATCGAGCAAATTAGGGCGGTTTAAATATTATTGTTTAGTATTCGACAAGCGGTATTTCTATTTGAAATCGTTTTAAACACAACTAACACTTCAGTTTAAACTAAGTTATGCTATTTATCATCATGTGGTTCGCATATTTGAGTAGGTATAGTGGGTAGGACTAATATTAATAATAAAGAAATAAATAATCTAGGACATTCTACACAGTGTTGCCAGGCACAAAGCAAGCATAGCTATATTAGTTTGTATTAGAATACGGATAAAAATAATTATATTTTTTTGTGAATACATGGGTACGGAAATCTCCACGGATACCCTGTCTATCCCGCTTGCCCACAGGGGTGCCTATGTCGGCCTCGAACCGACTTGATCCGCACGCCATTTCGAGTCTCGTGTATCGGGTGTCAGGTGACCCAATAAGGCAATTCCCTCGGAAGCTGGCTGACCCTGGGTCCTTTACGGCTTTGAGATGGCCCCCTGGAAATACATAGATACCTACACTGACTTGCAAACTTTGGAGAAGATACGCGGAAACAAACGCTAGTATGTAACAGCACTAAGAGCCCTTACGGATGAATAGATTTATATAGGTAGTTATCTACAATGCGATCGTGTTGAAACAATACCTATAAGGAATATTCCTGTATCAATGCTGCTTCCGTACATGACAATCGGAAGCGACCTCGATCATGAACTCATGACCAATTGTTAATCATTGCATAAACTATTAGTATGAAATCTGCGGAATATCAGTTAGTGCCGGAGTGAAGTGGAGGTGTCAAGGCTCTTGAAATGTTTGTTTGTAAATAGTACTAGCTGTTGCCCGCGGCTACATGCGCGTGGAATTCTGATCCCGTTCCCGCTACCCATGGAACCATATTCCACCACTGCAACCTATATAATTCCACCATACATTTAATTTTTCATATCTCCAAAGGGTTTAGGCAGCGTTTTGGTTGAATGCTCCCAGACGGCTTAATTTTTTCTGACACCACCAACAATAATCATTATATATTAGTAAATGTAAACAAAAACTTGACAAAATATATATCAAAACCTTCCTCGAGAACATTCTATCCATTGGTAAAAACAGCATAAAAATCGGTGCAGTAGTTTTTGAGTTTCTCGCGACCAGACTGACATACAGACGCGGCGGAGGACTTTGTTTTATAACATGCAGTGATTGCAATGTACAATCTACATTAAACATATATACGTTAAGTTTCTAGTGTGGTGTTAATGGAGCCTCACCAATATCACGTGCAAGCCGGTCGTTTAAGCGTTGTTCCCGGAGTAATCCGAGGACTCCACCTCAGAGTCCGAGATCCGCTTACTCCTTTTCCTCCTTTGAGTTGGGCTCACACGGCATTCGTGGGTGTGACTAACGTCTGACTTCCCAAGAGCCTCAAAGACCGGAAGTGGAAAGCTTATGCCAGAGCCTCTTCCGTCAAATCAGCATGTGTACCGGCTTGCAGGTGTACCGGCTTGCAGGTGAAGTTTACTTGGCCCCAAATTTCTTTTGGGTACCCCACCTTAATGTAACGATTGTTTGTTAAATTTTTGATGCTCAGCAAAGTTTTAGATATCGCAAGACGTCATTTCCAGCGTGACACGAAACTGGTGCAGTGCAACGTGCCACACCTTTGGCGTCCCTTCATAATATCTAAAATGAGACAATAAATGCCCATGACCATGTCTTCGTAAGCCGCACCTTAATACATGTACTTACTTTCACCTTCGTTTTGGCATTAGTGATTTTGTTATGGACCTTGAAATAAGGCGGATGTAAGCTATGAAATCATACTAGTATTTATTATGCCTCATGCAGTTTTACACAAATTATGTAATTGTACACCTTTGGATATTGACGCACGCCGTTGGTGAGGGGGGGGGGGGGGGGTGTATGGATCTTCTTCAACATCTTTAGGGCACAAGTCAGACTCACCTGCAAGCCGGTACACCAGCTGATTGAGGGACAAGGCTCTCTTTTTTAGGTTAAGGGGTCAGATGGCAGTCGCTCACGTAAAAGCCAAGATAAGCCACATCAGGGGGATAAGGTATAGGAGGGCGGACCCCAGACTCTAGATTGAAGCTTTTGCTACAACCAGGACTAATGTTGACTATACATAAATATTCTAGGACATTCTACACAGTGCTATCTAGAACCAAAGTAAGCATATCTTAACTAGCTTGTGTTATGGGTTCTAGAATGCGTGTAAACATACTTACATACATTTTTTTTACGTAAATACATACATATAGAAACACCTAGCCCAATGCAAATAGACATATTCATGCAAACAAATGTTTGCACTGAGCGGGAATCGAATCCGCGACCTACGACATAGCAGTCGAATACACTACCGCTACGACACAGAGGTCATCAAACGTACATTATAATACCCTTTTACTCGACCACTCATAATAAAAGGGGTATTACTAACCCCTTTTATTGGGAGTGGTATACAAATACACATCGAAAAAACCTGATTGTAGTACTTTGTGACTACAATTGGCTACAATAGAATCTTTATACTCTACTTAGCACTTATAAAAACCTTTGTAACGCCTTATTCACTTGGTAAACAATTAGATCTGTTGACTATTCATGATGATAAATTGTATCGATTACGTTATACCATTCAAGGATTTAGGTCACTATATAAGTATTGGGATGCGCAGTAAAGAATATTGCTACCGATTCTGTTGCACATCTGTCTAAATTAAGCTACCTCTAAATGTTTTTATTGAAATTTCGAAAATTCGTTCTATTTGACATCAGATTGTATTTAGACTTTATAAAATGATAGCATCGAAACTTTGTACTTCGTATTTATTGTTATCAGATTGAATTTAGACTTTAAAATAATAGCGATAAATGTGACTTTTAATGAACCTGGGTTTTTAATTTGGCATGTCGGAAAGAAGAGTGGATCAAATTACTTCGTTTTTGTAGAGCGTTCTCTCTATTGCACTTAGGGACGTTTGTATAGCTGTTAGTAGTTAAAACCGAATGTGTTTACAATATATTAAAACAATAGCTACGGTTTTAACTACTCTAAAAATATATCAAGCTGGAGACATGAGTTGTGCGATAGAGAGAACGCTCTACAAAATTGAAGTATGGCGTAACGCATCATTGAGTACTTTTTAAATTGCTGTAAACGGCCTTATGTGTTCGATATTCAAATAAAATCCATTGTAATGAGGCAGGGACACCGTGGTTCCCAAACCCGAGGGGGGCATCTCGAAACCGGAGAAGGCCCTGGGTCAGCCAGGGTGCGAGGGAAATGCCTATACCTCAGCGTCTGATGACCCGAGACGGCATGCGATTTTAGTCGGTTCGAATCCGACGTAACCACCCCCGCTGGCCGGCGGGGGAGGGAGGGTATCCGGGGATATTTCCGCATGAATAAAAAAAAAGGGACTTGTTAAAACAAACCAAATGAGTCCAAATTCGATGTGTATTTCGATGTTTATGCCTGCCCGATGTTCAATGCTCTATGACGTCAAATTAATGTATTCCAATGCGGAACTCACATTATGACATCCGGATGTTTTAAACCAATTTTCTAATTAGATAGACTATTGACGTCATTTACAAGTTGGTATGCGAGTTCCAAGATTTATTTACCTACAAGCATAGTTAAGTTAGTAACGAATGAAATATTGATATCTTAGGTTTTCTTATACGTGTGGCAACCCCACGGGCTCCACCCCATGGGAGCCAACGATAAGATGGGTGTGTCTTACCACAGAATACATACAGAACTTAAGCTCAAATATCATGCATGTTAGAGCAATCGCTTACAGACGCGAATTTCAGAGCGCGTGAGAATAGCACAGGGTCGAGATTTCAATTATATTTAAAATAGTAAATTATCGTTATACTAAGTGGACTGTGTTGCTATCAAATAACTGACACATTGTCACTTAAAATATGTAAATGAAGTTTAACTGTCATTTATTTACGTATATCAAAGTGCGGACAGTAATTGTAATGCTTCCGCATTCCATGTTTAACGCCTTTACGCCTTTAGAACACTTACGCGTTTGTACGCGGCAGCGAAACAACGAAAAAATTGTGAGTAGCATGACAGAGTTTCGTATATGCTATGGCGGGGGTAGTTATGTCGGACTCGAACCGACCAAAATCACACGCCGTCTCGGGTCACGATGCCGGGGTGTAAGGTAGGCCAATAAGGTCATTCCTTCGCACCCCGGCTAACCCTGGGGAGCTCCGGTTTTAAGATGGCCCCCTCGGGTTTGGGAACCACGGTGTCCTCGTCTTGCTTCCGGAAAATGGGGGGGGGGGGGGAGAGGGTGCATCGCGCTGCCATCCCGGCCTGCTTCTGCTAGGGTGACAAGTGGCTCCACCTATCACCCCCAACCCTGCGCACATGGAGAATGGAGGTCGTAGGCCCAACTCCGCCGCCTCCGCACCTCGCAAGCTCTGCGGATCGGGAGAAACCTGAGTATCCCCCGGGCTCGCTCCGCCGTCCCCTCGAACATTACTTGCTCGTAGAAGGAGGCAGTGGCAGCCCTCGGGTTCGCAAGGAGATGCACCTTTTCTTTTCCGTGCTGATACCTGACGTGTCACTTGCGCTTTCTGCCAGGCGCCCGATTCAGTAACGAAGAAGTTTTTAAAACACGTGATTTCTAGTCGGTTAAAAAGAATAACATAAAAAAAACCTATGGTATTCCGTATCATGTGTCAATACAAAACCTACGGTTTACGGTGATTACAGCTTAATTTTAGTTTTTTAAAATTTAATTAAAGGTTTTTTTAAAGGTTAATATAACCTCACCAGTTAAATTAAACCTTCAGAATCACTTACAGTTTTATTGCGTTGTCAATTAGATTTTGACATTTTAGGTTTGACCACCTACAAGTAATGCCGGCCACACACGTTGCGGTATACTTGTACAAGTCTAGACTTGTACAAGTATACTTGAACGTGTGTTGGTAGATAACTGCGCAAGTTTCAGACTTGTACAAGTCTCAAAAAAAGTTCCAACTTTCGATTCCAAACTTGCGCAAGTCTAGACTTGTACAAGTATACATGAACGTGTGTGCCAGCTGCCAGCGTTGCGTTCAAGTCTCAGTAGCGTACTAGGCGCGCGCCTATACGTACGTATGTTCTGTGATCAATTTCCCGCCAAAATGAGTGAGATTTTCTTCATAATAAATTCATTATCCAGACCTCCAGACGCAATTATTATAGCTATTTGTTTTTTTATATAGGACTCATCAATTTGACATCGCCTCGCCTGATGGTAAGCTGAGAGCAAAGTCTTGGAAAGAGGAAAGAGGATGTATATATGTATGTATGTATAATGGTTCGCCGCGCCGCTGTGCAGTGAACGCGTACCGGCCAGTAATTAAAAAAAAATCGTTCGATTTCTAAATGTTCCACATTCGAATCCCGAAAAATCTTAACAGAAAAGAGCTCGTTTTTTCAACCACTCTTTAGTCCACACAGTTTGTTTTTTTCTCATATTTAAAAAAAAAATTGTAGCATAAATAATGCCAACTACTGCCAAAGCGTCATCCATCGCAGCACGACATACCTGGACGCTCGCTGTGACAAAAATGACACTTGCACATGTATACTTGAGCGTCTGTGTGCACATCGAAAAAACGCGGACTTGTACAAGTCTAGACTTAGAAGTATACCGCAACGTGTGTGGCCGGCTTAAGGCTCTTATATCTACGAGCATGACACTAGCTAGACTCAACCATTAATGAGCATAA
Organism: Cybosia mesomella; assembly: GCA_946251805.1. NCBI lineage: Eukaryota > Metazoa > Arthropoda > Insecta > Lepidoptera > Erebidae > Cybosia > Cybosia mesomella. The sequence continues at coordinate 22,122,177 of OX276407.1, forward strand.
TAGAGCAATGCTACGGTCATGATAGATCTACGGTCAAAGTTCTGCCATCTACGAGTACGGCGCTACAACGCATGAGCACGGTTCTACGACCTACATGCATGACTTGGTATCTTCATACTAATAGGTGGTACAGAGTCATGTTAACTGTTTCACTTTCGTACTTGAAAATATTTACTGCGTTAACCGTCATTTAATAAAAACAAGTTCCGAATAAGGTAAAACCAAGTAAAACAAAGAATACGTGCCAATTACCAATTGAATATCTTTTTTTCATACACTGATCAAATTATTGATGTATTGAAAAAAGGGCAGGTCAAAAGCTCTCGGAATCGGCTTGCTTGCGTGAAAGTTTTGATGAGAATAACGTAAGCTCGTGAAGTCTGCAAGGACAGAAGCACACGGTGGGCTATTGTCTCTGCCTGAGTATTTGTATGTATGCATGAGTGTATGCATATAACTTGTAACCTTATACCTACAACTGCACGCATACACAACACGCACGTCTATTACCAATGTAAACGAATATTGCATCTTGAGATACAGGCTCGCCTACTTAAAGAGGCAAATATATTAAATGTACAGATTTTTAACTAGGTAGCTATCTGTAGCCTAAGTTTTTGTATTTTATATGAGATCTGTAATGTAAAAAAAATTGAGTAAATAAATAAATTATATTATGTACTATGAAAATAAATTATATTATTATCATAGCCAACTCACCCTATATTATATTTTCAAATCAAATCAAATCAAATCAAATCAAATCATTTTATTGCTGAACATGTAACATTAATTATACATCTAAGGTATTGTGTGATGATAAAGAAAAACATGTTCTACCAATTTCGGTATGCAATATTGTAACATTGGCAGTAGGTAGGTATATAAATATAAAAATTAAATAATAATATAAATAATAATAAAAATAATAATTAAAATAAATATTATTAATTAATTTTTCTGTGGTATGCACACTGTACGCATTGAAAATAATAAGCAAATCTGAACTTTTAGATATCATGCTCACAGTTAATCCCCACCTTAGTTTGTATAATACTCCTCTAGAGACTCTAAAACTACAGGCCTACCGTGCAACGTATATCCGCAATTCCCGACCTAATTCCCGCAACCGGGGCCGAAGACGGCACATAACTGTTCATTCGGGCTAAACCCTACCATGAAACGACCAGAAACCACATAATTCGGAATTTTGAAAGCCCGGTAAAAAAAAATAAGATCAAAACACGATACTATACGACTTATTTAAAAGGTATTAAAGTTATCATAATCCAATTCAAAGGAAAGTATTTTTAGTAATTTGGTTTACAATAGTTCATGTTTTAATATGAATATAATGTAGACGAAAACCTCCTTGATATGTTTTAATCAGTTCCGAGCATACTCTATGGTCCTGACCCAAAGAACGAAATCCAAAGTAACTTCATGGTACCTTTTTTTTTTTTTTTTTATCGTGCGGAAATCCCTTCGGATACACCCCCGCGTGCCAGTGGGGGCGGTTATGTCGGGCTTGAACCGACTAAAACCGCACGCCGTCTCGGGTCTACAGACGCCGGGGTGTAAGGTTGCCCATAGAGCATATCCCTCGCAACCCGACTGACCCTGGGCCATCTCCGGTTTCGAGATGGCCCCCTCGGGTTTGGGAACCACGGTGTCCCCGTCTTGCCCCGGTTTGGGGGAGGGGCGCTAGTCGCCCCACCGTCCCGGCCTGCTTCTGCTGGGGTGACAGGTGGCCTCACCCGCCACCCCCTGGCCTGCGCTCATGGAGGACGGAGGTCGTTAAGCGACCTCCGGCGCCTGAGTCGCCTGCGACGCGCGGCGAGCAAGTTGCGGGCTCGGCGGTCCGGGAAGGGGTGCTTCGGGGACCACCTGCATCGGATCAGGAAGGAGCCAACGCCTGAGTGTCATCACTGCAACGCGAGCGAGGACTCAGGGCTGCACACGCTGGCGGACTGCCCGGCGTGGGAGGCGCCGAGGCGTGACCTCGTGGCAGCCATCGGGGTGGGAGTCCTCTCGCTCGGCAGCATGATTGCGGCAATGGTGCGGAGCGCGAGCGCGTGGGCCGCCGCCACCTCCTTCTGCGAGCATGTAATGCTCGCGAAGGAGACGGCGGAGCGCGCCCGGGAGAGATTTAGAACTTCATGGTACCTAAATGACACTTCTTTCGTTCGTGTTTCGTGCGGTCCCGTAATTGCGGATGTAGATTTCATGGTAGGACTACCTGTAGTCTTATTTTGTGTTATAAGTAACTACTCAGCACGATCTAGGTAAGTCTGTAGTGGCCATGATAATGGCCGTGCTCGCGATTAGCATTATATTAACATATTCATATTTCAAGTAGCATACGTTTTACAAATACATAGTTTAAGTAATCGTGTAAGGATTTCCTAACAGTTAATTTCTTAAATGTTTTATAAGTATTATTACTTGGTTTTTATCAGTAACTTGATATTGCCTGCAGTTCCGCCCACGTGGAATACTGATATATTTAGTTAGTTAGATGGAGAAAGGAAGGGGGGGGGGAGAGGCAGGGATGAATGACGACGAATAAAGAAATACACACGTAATTGTTAAAGTTTTCACTTCCATCGGCACTCCCGGAATGCCCCAACCTTTTTTATGTATAGTAACACCTACGTTAAGAAGTGGGTATATGGGGCCTCACCAAGACCCTCGGGGCCCAAGCCAACCTCACCTGCAAGCACTGGCTTGCAGGTGAGGTTGGCTTGGGCCCCTTGGGGAATCCGTACGCGGGACCGTCAATTAGCAGGTGTACCGACACCTGCTTATTGACGGACCCCCCAGACGGATTTTTTCTCAGCTTTGGGTAGTCAGACGGCAGTCAGTCTCGTAAAAGAAAACCCTAATCAAATAAATTTTAAAACAATTCGTATACTAGCTATCCTATAAATTTAAATATGAAAAACTCATAAATAATGACAGGACTTGAACCCATGACCAGTCCCATTCAAAGGGAATACTTTGACCAACTGAGCTACCTGGGCCTGACCTGGATAGCTGAAGTTCAAGTCTACGTAAGTAAAAAAAAAACGAAGTTACTAGTTTAGTCTATAAACTAGATTATATTCTTAATATTTTGGAGATCAATTACGCCTTGGCCTCTAACCAGTTTGGCTTTAGAAACAAAAAATCCACCGAGGACGCAGTGGCTTCCTTAGTGGATCATATTGTGGATAAACTGGACATAAAACAAAAATGTATTGGCATTTTCTTGAACCTTACTAAGGCATTTGACACCGTCTCTGTTCCGCACCTGCTGATAAAATTGGAGCAAATGGGTATTCGTGGTCACGCTCTGGAAATCTTCAAAGATTATCTTTCCAATAGAGTTCAGAGTATCAAAATCGACTCATATGTTAGTGATGAAGTTTATGTTACTTACGGCGTACCTCAGGGTTCTATACTAGGGCCCACTCTCTTTTTGGCTTATTTCAACTACCTCTGTAAGCTTTCGATTCCCTATTGTTCAATTTTCACTTATGCTGATGACACAGCTTTAGTCGTTCATGGTAATAACTGGCATACTACTTATGCATCCGCTGAACAACGCCTCTACTGTAATGAATTGGCTTTCTGCTAATCTTCTTACTTTAAATCTAAGCAAAACAGTGTATCTTACCTTTTCATTAAATTCATATGGTCAACCACCGTCGGACACTGACCACCTCAAAGCTCACTCTTGCATTGGAGATCCTTCTAATATGCAATGTAACTGCCCAAATATATCTAGATCGAGTACAACGAAACATTTGGGTATCATCATCGATAATCAGATAACCTGGCAGCCACACTTGGCCAAACTTACCTTACGTATTCGTAAATTAATATACGTCTTTAAAAAATTAAGATTCTCTGCTGATTTCAATATTCTTAAAACCGTTTACTTTGCGTTGTGCCAATCCATCATAGGCTCCTGCATAACAGTATGGGGAGGTGCAGCAAAATCCCATTTTCTGGCTTTGGAACGGGCGCAAAGAGCTGTTTTGAAGGTTATGACATTTAAACCATACAGACATCCAACCTACAAGCTTTATGAGGAATGCCAGGTGCTAACCGTTCGACAGATCTTTGTGCCCCAAACGGTTCTAAGAAAGCATATGACGCTGAACTATGATGACACCATATTGAACAGACGTAGATCTCGTCAGGTGTGTCCGGTACAAGTCTATAGAACTACACTCTTGCGAGTAAACATTTTCGGGTCATTAGGTTGCAATATTTACCCACTTTGCAAGCACAGGCTTAAGATAGTTGTTAGTAGATGGCTACAGACTAAGAACTACACAGAGTCAGAGGACCTACTCACTATATCTATATTATGAAATTAGATACGAAATTTATACTCATATACAATTTAAATACACATAATATACACTGAAACTGTTATTATTATAATACATACCTACATTTTATATATATATATATATATCATACGTACATATACATACACACATTATCCATATTAATGTTATAAAATACTAGGCAGCCTACATACATTTACCCATTAGTCATACTTACCCATTATTATGAGGCTAATAAGTCTATGCCTGTTCCTTTCTTTTCTTATATTGTTCTGAGATAATTATTTTTATATTTATTACTGATATGTTTGTGTTCTAAATTTTGTTGATTTGTTTTTATTTTTATTTTTTATTGTTTTGATTCTGTCGTTAATGAGCGAATATTAATTTCGTTAAGATGTCGCTACTTTGTGAGAACCTTGGTACCCATAACACAAGTTAAATCTTATCATGGGTACCAGAGTTGAACTACAGTTTGTGTTTAAAATACGGATGTTGTTACTATTTAGTTAAGTTCATAATTAATTGTAAGCAAACTAAACGTGAATAAATGATTTATTTTATTTTATTTATTTATTTATTCCTTCAAATGTCTTTGAAGTCGAAATGAAAAACCTATCGCAGATATTACATTTCGACTTCGACTTCATGCCTTCGATAGAATGATATCAGTGGACTTGTTTCAACTGTTAACAAACTCTTTACCTATCTGTGAAATAACCTAGAATATTTTCGAATGTTCATTGAATGCATAGCACTCAATGAATTGGAAATAGTGAATTTGACAATTGTTTAGTACCATCAGCGACGTTGGTTTCGTAATCCTAAGTTTGTGGATTTCAATTGCAAAAAATACTAATAATAACAATATAATAATAATTAATATTTCTCAAAAAAATTACATGTTTAAGTACATAATAGTTTAATGCTATTTTTAGAAGTGTATATCGGTATGTGTAAAGATCGGTATTTTGGAATTCAGTGATTTACTTTTTTTTTAACTTTTGTGAAAACTTTTGTATTAACAACAATATTATGGTATAAAATAATGTTAACGGGAATTAACGCGATATTTTTTTATACCACATAGGTGGCAGACAAGCACATGGCCCACCTGATGGGAAGCGGTTACCGCGGCCTATGGACGTGTGCAACACCAGGGGCATCACCCTCGCGCTGCCGACCCTGTAAAATCCTTCTAATGCCCTTCTTGAAGAACCCCACATTGTAATCGCTTGGGAAAACTACAGTAGGGAGATCATTCCAAAGCCTGAGGAGGTGCGATGAGCATGAAGTGCCTCTCGTACCTCACAGTAGGTACGCACTGTTTCGGTTCGCAACTTTGGATTGCCTGACGTTTCGAAAAGGTTAACGTCAGGCAATCCAAAAAAAAAAAAAAAAAAACCTGTTTTTTTTCGTCCCCGTCTTGTCCAGGTTTGGGGGAGGCGCGCTAGTCGCCCGGCCGTCCCGGCCTGCTTCTGCTGGGGTGACAGGCGGCCTCACCTGCCGATATACTTTTTTTTTTTTTTTCGTGCTGAAATCCCTTCGGATACCCCCCCGCCGGCCAGCGGGGGCGGTTATGTCGGGCTTGAACCGACTAAAGCCGCACGCCGTCTCGGGTCTTCAGACGCCGGGGTGTAAGGTTGCCGATAGAGCGTATCCCTCGCACCCCGACTGACCCTGGGCCATCTCCGGTTTCAAGATGGCCCCCTCGGGTTTAGGAACCACGATGTCCCCGTCTTGTCCCGGTTTGGGGGAGGGGCGCTAGTCGCCCCGCCGTCCCGGCCTGCTTCTGCTGGGGTGACAGGCGGCCTCACCTGCCGATATACCTATACATGATTGCGTTAATTCCCGTTAACATTATTATATTTCATGGAACGCAAAATTTAAAAAGTTAGTAAGTAATATTATGGTACTTAGGATTATTATAGTTGCAAATTACAAATTTTGAAGATAATGAAATGGAAAAAATACTTCATATTTACTACTGAGCAACATCATTATTTTCTTGGCGTAATTCCAGGTGGAATTCGAAGCTTTCACTAAGAAAACCAGGGGACCTAGATAAACTGACATTTCTCTAGTGGATTTGCTTTCAAGCGAACCTTCAAAAGTCCAAAAAGAATGGGAGAGACATTATATGTCGACTTGTCATGTGTAACAAATGATATCACTCCCTTACATTTCGGACTTTTGAAAGTTCGCTTCGAAGCGATTCCACGTGTACAATGTCACTTTGTCTACAGGCACAGGTTCGATTTCGGCTTTAGATTCCGCTAATGCGGTTTTTATGGGCGCGACTGTCGTCTGACCTTCAAACCCTGAGAGGATAACCTGCAACAAAGCCTCGTTCGTCAATCAGCAATTGTTGATTTGCATTGTAAGTAAGGTCGGCTGGTTCTACCTATCCCGGCGGAATAATGTTAAGCGTATGTATGTACATACTAGAAGTACGCGATTCTTATTAACATTAAACAGAACACGTAGATACTTTTTACCTAGGCAGTTTACTACAGCAATCGTAAAATACTGAGCAAACATGCCGAAATATCTATCGTCACGTAAACTACAAATAAATATACAAGTTAAATACTTTATGGGGACTGATCGCGTGCCGCCCCGGATCTGCACGAACGTGCCTCGATTCCCAACATAGTGATACAATCTCACAGCGTTGCGCAACCACAGACATAATAATATCTAGAACAACTAACTATGGCATTCATAAAAATACTCTAAGTACAGAATAGTAACTACTAACATGCAAACGGCCAATCATTCCTTCCCATCAATCCCGACTGAACAATCAGGTGTAATTAGAAGAGTGTTTTGAAAGCGGCATGTAAAATTTTGTACAAACTTATATTGTAAGTCTATCTCGCTCGGATGATGATATTTCTAATTTTGTAACGTACATGACCTATGCTGCCATAGTATTTTGGATAGCAGTAAACCAATAAAGATAGTTTCGAAAGAAATAGCGCTTAAAATCTTGTTAATATGTTATGTTTGTAAAAAAACGATACCTACAGTAACTGTTGTAGAAAACTACATACTTTTGTATATTAAATTCTGATTTCACTGAGAAATTATTCAATTTCACTGTACTTTATAGTGTAGGTCGCATTGTTATGACAAAAGTAATATTTGTATTTTTATTCGAGTTTAGAGAATTGTGGACAGAATAATCGACAACATTATCGATGTTGATGAGCAGCGTTACCACTTTCATAGTAAATAAATAATAAATATTCTACGACATTCTACACAGCGCTTTCTAGACCCAAAGTAAGCATAGCTTAACTAGCTTATGTTATGGGTTCCAGAATGCGGATAAACATACTTATATACTTTTTTTCGTAAATACATACATATTATACATAGACACACCCAGACCTATGCAAATAGACATATTCATTCATACAAATATTTGCACTGAGCGGAAATCGAACCCGCGCCCCCTGTCGTAGCAGTTGAATGCACTACCGCTACGCCACAGAGACCGTCAAAATAAACGCTAACATACGATACAAAACTTTGCTTACAACTAGAAAGTGACTACTTATCTATCTTAAAATATGTCTATGCATGTAACATGTGCCACACATCAATAAAACCTCTATCCATACAATTTTTATTCCTCAGCTACTTATAAACCTTTGCGCACGTTCAATGTGGTAAGGGTAGTAAAAATGTGTGTGTGTTTTTTATAATACTATGTCAGCAGAGAAACATGTGCTCTAATGTGGTTTGGTTTGGTTTGGTTACGGTAACCGCAGCCACTGTTGGAATGGGGACAGAAAAAGAAAGACAAGACGACAAGAGAAAGAAAATGAAAAATAGAAAAGGATGGGAGAACTACAGGGGTATCACCAGCTATAAAACTACAGTTTATTCTTTACACCAAAGCACATATAGATATATACACTCTGGAATCAGGACATAAAATAAAAAATCAAAAATAATTTATTGCCAAATAGAAAAACAATATTGTGCGTTATACTGTGGCCCCACACTAGGCAAGCCTGTCCTGTGGGTGCCGGATACGATTTATACTTATTATACACTACAAAGACTGCTCGGGCGACATCAATGTTTTTTTTCTGAAAAAACTAGATTTTTTAAGAACGATTAATATTTCATTTCAAAGTAAATATTAAAAATATTTATACAGCAATAACTCTTATAATTATATATATATATATATATATATATATATATATATATATATATATATATATATATAGATACATACACATACACACCACACACACAAATACACATACACTACATACCAACCAATTAACTGGACAATGGCCAAAGACTACAACATCTAACATATAACATATTATGGCACTTTTATCGCGGGAATGGGGGGAACGAGAATAGATGGCATAAGCTAGTTTTGAATAAATAAAATTATTCACCAATAATATGTATATCACGTAGATCTTGCTTTCCGTTTGCTTTCCTACTAGCTGATGCCCGCGACTTCGCCCGCGCGGAGATCGATTATCGTTTCTTGTTCATATGTCCGAGTCTTCTTAACCGATTGCAATCAAACATACGGCAGATTTTAATTCCTACCAAGACCTTTTTATTAGAAAAAACCAACAACATCGCGAACAAACATAAACATAAACAGACAAACAAGAATTTCGAAAAAAGTATATCTGTGTTGGTACATTGGGAATAATTAAAAAATACTTGTGTTATGTTACATTAACGATAATTTAACATAACCTTAGTATTTTTTAATTATTCCCAATGTACCAACCCAACTAATTTTTTATTTATTTATTTATTTATTTATTTATAACTTTTACACACTATTTTATAATAGTAAAGATAAAAATAATTTGGTTATTTTTTGTGACAATAACATCAACATCATTATACGGAAGCTACTTTGAATGTGAGAGGTATGCGGAGGCACTGGGCTCAGATACAATGTGGGGCAAAGTGAGTTTACGATCTATTGAGCACCCAAGAAAAAATATTTTAAGGTGCCTATCACCCGTCTTACTCGATGGTACACCATTAAAAAAAGTCCCTTTCTTCAAGTATCTATGTCACTGGGTCACTGCAGACCTTAAATACGATATGGACGTTGAAAGGGAACGTAGGAAGTTGCCTGTTCACTGCAATATATTGTCTCGCAGATTTTCACGTTGCACGAAGAAGGACACTGATCAGGGTATTCTGCCAGACCTTCTACACGTGCAGTTTGTGGGCCAGCTACCAGGTGGGAGCATACGACGCACTGCGTGAGCAGTACAATAACACGTTCAGGGTGCTGATGGGTGGCGCGAGGGGTATGTTCTCGGAGGCGCCTGTGGACGGTTTCGACGCCATCATGCGCAAGGGCAGTGTGGCAAAGCTGGCGTAGTTTTGTGGTAGTCCCAGCGGCATGCTGAACAGGTATGGAACATTGGATAGAGTTACATACGAAATTCACGAGTATTTAACCTCATTTAGTATCTGTATTAACACTAGGTTAAGATTCACGCTTACTAACAAATATGGACAAAGCAGTCTAGTACCACACACACACACACACACACATATCTAATATGTGCAGAAAAAGGCACAACCAACACGGACAAATAGAACAATATGAATGTCGCCTTGAACTTCAAGTATTGCCAACTGCAGTGAAAGGGTTTTGGACAGGTTTATGCAGAAGTGCTTGAGTGTCAATAAATTTATGTCTATTTTTAGGTACATCGATGTAGTTCGATAAATATGATAGTAAATATAGCTTTAGCATATTTATTCATGGGTGCCTTTTTCTTCTGTTAGTCAAAACGATTTTCTGCTTTTGTTTAGTAGTGATCTTAAGTGCTTTAGTTTTATCAATATAAAGATTTTCAAAACAGTTTTTACCAGAGAGGTAATGTGTTTGCCTGTGTATGAACTTACGTATATTCCACCATACCTCCTAAGAAATTAAACTGATTGTAATAAATGAGATGTCAATCGAATTAGTATCATGTTCTATCATGTCATCAAAAATATCAATCTGATGTTAGATCCAAAAATGTGGGGCCTCAAAAATATTTTTTGGCTATCTAATCGAATGTGATATCCTATGAAAGGCAAGAAAATCCCGAGTTCAAAAATAGAAGTATAATGTAAAATTATGCAAAATACCGAGACATAAAAATACAATTTTGTTTTATCTAGCGCCATCTATCGGTGGACGGCCGGGAATATTTTTGAATAATCCAAAAAAATCTCATTGGTGTCTATATTTTTAACGTTACCATAATATGGTTACAGTTTTTTAAATTTTATACATGTTATTTTAGTTCTTTTCATCAACTATCAAAATTTACCAGTAAATAACTTATTTTTAATAAGCTGCTGTGCTATATTTAATTATGTAAACACATATGTAGTAATTTTATATAATTACCTTGTTAAGAAGTGGCATCTGATTTAGGCTAAGGACAAATAGGTATGTATTGTGCTTACATAATTATTAATAATGAGGCTGAGGATAAGATTCCAGTCAGATATTACTGATAAAAAAATGTATAATTTTTAATGTATGTAATATTTTAAACGGCTAATAACGAATAATTCTAAGAAATGAACTTAAAATACTTTATCTTAGATACAGCCTAGACACAGCTCAAAGTACATAATCTTTATGCCTTTTATGGAAGTCACGTTATTTTTGGACATACTTATTTTTTTCATTCAATCATACTAGACGTAGTTCAAAACAATCTGAGTAATCATTGTAATCGCCAGGCTTGTTGAAAAATTCTCTTTAGATGTTTGCATTTAGTTACATTACTTTGTATTATTTTTCCTGATGACAACACGCACTGCTTTGCGAAACAGATTGTATTTAATAACAAATTTACATTCAATCAATAATCATAAGGTCGTATGTCTTAGGGATAAAACGATTTAAGTTATCTAATTACAGTATTTTCTTACTTCCTGTAGATATTAAATTGTTTTTATAGAACATAACTTTTTTATGAAGAATAAAAATATGGGATATTATTAAACAAATTCTTAACTTCCTACCCTCTAGACTAACCAAAGAATATGGATGTACTTTTTTGACGAGGGAATGATGTGTGCATGTCAGAGTGGAACTTACTAAAAATAGACGGGTAATCTATAAAATAATTACCTATAGAACCTGAGAAGAATATTATAGGCAGGTACCTATAATATTCAGCATAAATAAGTAGGTATTTGTTTTTGCTGAATCTGAGGTCCCAAGTAGCATTAAAAATGTACACAGTCAACATCTAAATCATATTAAATAAAAAGTAAAATAATGTATTTTATTCGTGGATTAATTAAAATTTTATAAAACCAGTTTTAACCAAAGAAGATAATTTTGGTTGCATGGGGTTAAGATTTTCGGGGCTTAAGTCAACATCACCTGCTAGCCGCCTATACCTGCTGTTTAACGCAGGCTCTGGCGTAGGCTTTCTTCTTGGGGTTAGGAGGTCCGGCGGCAGTCGCTCCCGCAAAAGTTGGAGGAGTAGGAGAGCGGACTCCGGGCTCCAAAGTACAAGCTTTGGATATAACCGGGACTAGCGCTGTGATGATGATGAACCAAAGCGGGTAACTTTAGAAATACATGTATTTTTTGGTAGCCCGCAAGTACGTCCGCGTAAGCGTGTATACTTTTCAGATTTTAATAAGTAACAATTAGCAGGTAAGGCGGAAGTATCACATATTTTTTTGTTTGCTACTCCATATTAACTTTTAATTTGAATATGTGGCATTTTAACTGCCCATTGTTGATTCTAAACACAATATTTAAAGTAAGAATAATAATAAACTTGTTTTGTGTTTATGCGGAAACTGTTAACGTGTCGTTATGTTGTTTGTTATATTACGATGATATTATTTAATTGTTTTTTACTCGTTTATCTCTATTGGATTAAAATTGAACCGTTTAATTTACTGAAACACGGTAATAAAAAATATCCAAATAACGTTTTAAGTGAAAAACTTCAAATAGAAAAAAATTCAATTAGAACATTGAACTGAATGCCTGGCCTAATCTACTATTGATAACACCTTCGTAGGCTGTCAATCGACTTTGTTTCATTAACGACACAAGTTAAAAAAAAAAAAAATGTACTAGCTGATGATTACCAATAAACAGATAAACAAATTTAAAAGAAAATGTATTCAGAATCGTTCACGTCAAACGTAACTGAAGTTTTGTTTAATATCTAAGTAAATTATTTGCGTCTGTATATTGATACAGACGCAACTAATTTACAATTTAATAATAGTATAGATAGATGAATGAATATTTGTGAATTATAATATTTAGACCGAAGTTTACTAAAGGCTTACTTTAAATTTCAGAGTCATGAAACCCAGTAACAACAAACAAAAACCAGTTCATAATAATGCAAAAGAATATTTTTCCAAAATTTTATTAAAAGCAAAAACCTGTAAGTCAGTTTTAATGGTATAGAGTTTAAATAAACATAAACAAGTCTAAATAAAAATAATATCTTGAATTAAATGATAAAGATAATAAACCACTTCATTATATTTTTAAAACAGTCTAATAAAATTATAAAATGACAGGAGAATTTCATTATTATATTTTTGAATAAATTGTCCATACTTCTATATTAATATTTTGAATAAAGAGAACGGTCCTCCTCGCCTGACTGACATTGATTATACTGTATTGGTTTTATGTTTTACTGCTCATTACATTTTAAGTATAGCGTGATAATTTATAGTTTGGATGCTGAATATGCACAAGTCCTACTGAACTGCAAAATTTCGTGAAGATCTACTACTTGAAAATTAAGTTATGATCAATAATAAATTTGGGGGGGATTTTGGTCTACTACCTGCACCACGCCAATAATAACGTGATGATATAGTCAGCAGAAAATTTCAGCGGAATCTGTTCAGTCGTTTTCACGTGATACTCGAACAATGATTCTGCCTTTTTTTAATGTACATGGTACAGCTTTTTCCTTTTATTTTATTATATGTATAAATAATAGTGCAAAAAAAAAAAAACTTAACTATTAATTAACCATTACAATATACCTAATAATCATAATCATAATAAAGGTAATGGTCATAATCATAATAAAGGTAATCATAATCATAATCGTAATGTTGAAGGAGAAGGACACATATTACTCAGTGGAGACACATTCAAAGAACTTGCCATACCAAACAGATACAAATACTTAGGAATATATGAATCAGGTAAAATAGAACATACCGTTATTAGGGACCAAATTACCAAAGAATATTTCCATAGGATCAAAAAGTTAATAAATACCCACCTAAATTCGAGAAATCTGATAAAGGGAATAAATACTTACGCTGTTCCGGTGTTACTCTACTCGTTCGGTGTAATCAATTACAAAAACAGGGATCTAAAAAACATAGATATTAAAACTAGAAAACTGCTAGCAATTAAACAAGCACAACAACAAAAAGCAGAAGTAATCAGACTGTACTTACCGGTTAACCAGGGGGGCAGGGGGCTATTGAACGTAGAGTATATGTACAAAACACAAATGGTAAAATACCAGAATTACCTCACATCATCAAATAGCCATCTAGTCACAGCAATAGTACAACATGACACAAGTAGAGACAAATATTCAATAATAAAAGAAGCACAGCAAATAGAGGAAGAATTAAACTTACCACGAGGAAAAACACATACAGATGAAGAAATCAAAAAAGCAATAGTCAAGAAATATAACACAACATGGAGAGGAAAACCACTACATGGACAATTCCCTAACAAAGTCTTAGATCAGGGCAACATAGGAGCTATCTTTTAAATGGATTAAAAAGCAACAGATATCTCCAAGCATTGAATCCTCCATATTCGCCATACAGGATCAAGCTGTTATGACACGACAACATCAACGTGACATACTCAGAGAACCAGTAGATGGAAAGTGCCGCTTATGTACGACCAAGGATGAAACAGCACAGCACATAATAGCTGGATGTGAGAAACTGGCGGGGACGTACTATGTCAAAAGACATAATAATCTCGTCCAGTACGTCCACTGGTGTCTGGCTCGAAAACATCTTATGGAGGTTTCTAACTTATGGTGGAAAGAAAATCTCACGCAACCACAGGTCAAAGAGAACAGTACAGCGAAAATTTTATGGGAAATACCTGTTCAAACTGATGTCACTGTAACGCACAATAGACCGGACCTAATCTACACAAATAAAATCAACAACAAAACATACCTAATAGATATAACAGTACCATCGGATTATAATATCGGTCCCAAGGAAATAGAGAAACTAAGCAAATACCACCTATTAAAAACAGAAATCAGTCGTTTATGGAATACACACACAGCAGTCATGCCGATAGTCATAGGAGCAACAGGAACAGTAGCCAAAAGCATTAAAAAATACATAGATAAGTTAGACGCAAATATTGATATAGGCATCCTTCAGAAACAAGCAGTAATACACACATCAGTCATACTCAGCAAAGTGCTTGGAGATACCGTCTTTGTAAACAACACACAAGACCAAACCACACAACAATCACCTAATACACAACATCTACCAGTTACACCAGATTTACAAACAAGAGGCAGAGGAAAACCAAGAGGAAGAGTTATTACACGCACACAAACAATACAAATACAAGAACAGTCATCCACGCAAGAATCATTTAACACACAGTCAACACCCGACACAATGCTTTCGTCATTCACACAGCAACCAACAATCACGCAACAATCAGCAGGCACAGTCAACTCACGAACAGTGTCAGACATGCAAGAGCTTTCGGTTGATATGGAGGGAAGAAGTGGAAGAAGAAGGATCAATAGCACACAGTCATCAAACACACATCACACGACAGACACACAACCACACATTCTGCCACACAACATTTGTAGAAGAAGAGGAAGGGGACGAGGAAACAACACAACACGTGCTAAAATATAGTAGGGGGAATGGCTACCTTCTTTCTCGCGGGCTGCGGGACGAGGTACCCATTAACACTGACACAATATTGTCGTGAAAGAGAAAAACTCTTGAAAAATAAATCATAATAATAATAATCATAATCATAATCACAATCACAAAATTTAATTGATTGATTTATTGCTTACTTCTTACATAATGCTAGTCGTTCTCAGCTTATCGCTACGAATATTAACCTGCAACTGGTTAAACAGCAAAGGAAACTGGCTTTAATATTAATCAAATGTTTCGTTTAGGATAATGCATTGTCTTATTAGGTACTTAGTAATCCCACTAATATTATAAACTAGCTGTCCTTCGCGGCTTCGCCCGTGGCATACTTCGCCCCGTGGAACTTATGTGTCCCAAACATGTCTGTAAACTTTTTTTTCATGCAATTTTTTAAATTTTATATAAAGGAATATTATAAAAAAAGAATTAGCTAAATCGGTTCAGCTGCTCTCGAGATTTGCGCTTAGCAACACATTCAGCGATACATTTTAATATTATAGATGTGAAACTTTGCCAGGACAGATGTATGTGTGTGTGGGTGTGTGCGGATGATCTTTTCCGAAAAAAAAAACAAACGCTGAACTTATCTGGATGAAAATTTGCACAGAGATAGATTATAGTCTGGAATAGTATTTATGCTTTTTATCCTGGGTAAAGGTTCCTGTGGATCGTGGGAAATGGATCAGTATTTCACGCAGGCAACAGCTAGTATATTAGGTATATTTGCTGATCATATCGGGCGTTGCCAGCGACAGGCAGAGGGCTTACCATGGCGTGTTACAGCCTATGTTTCACCTATAACACGAACGCTTTAACACGTCATGGTGAATCCCTACTTTTGTAATGATCACGTCAATAGGACTTCATCTCGCCTGATGGTAAACTAAAGGTAAAGTCAAGGCAATGAGGGTCACCATTACGAACACCGATAATGCTACAATGATGGCCCTCAGCTTGACGGCCTCATTTGGCCTCTTTGACGGTACTCAAACCGTTAGGTAGCGCAGTTCAATTTGTCAACGAAAATTAGTAGTTCTGTACTTATTGCACGAGGGGGTCAGGGGTATGGCAGGCCTGCAAGGCCCGTGGGTGGGGGTGGTCGCTCCAGGTACCCCTCTGCTGTTATCAGAGGGGACACTGCGAATGGCCCAGGGTCAGTCGGAGTGCGAGGGACATGCTCTATGGGTAACCTTACACTCCGGCGTCTGTAGACCCGAGACGGCGTGCGGTTTTAGTCGGTTCAAGCCCGACATAACCGCCCCCGCTGGCCGGCAGGGGGTATCCGAAGGGATTTACGCACAATAAAAAAAAAAAAAAAGGTGCCTACTTATGTATCATTGCATACTACTATCTGCTGCATTGTTATTTCTTCCTAAATACTAATGTTGTTAATGCCTAAATTGTTACCTAGCTATGGAGGCTTGTTATTAGCAATATTTTTATATATTTGTTGTTACCATATAATTTGTCATTAGTCTGTAAGCCTTCTTCAAAAGTAAATAAATAAATAAAATAAATCATCTCATGTTTTTTCACGCCCCGCTTAAAGCACCCGGGACTGTAGGAAGAAGGAAATACGTGTGCTTGTAAAGAATTTCAAGTCTTGATGTTGTTGAAAAGAAAAGAGGCGCCGAACAAGCTTGGTTCTTGATAGAATTGCGGCGTGATTGTGGCGTAGCAGTAGTACATTCGACTGCTACGACATGGGGCGCGGGTTCGATTCCCGCTCAATGCAAATATTTGTATGCATGAATATGTCTATTTGCATTGGTCTGGTGGTTTCTATGTATAATATGTATGTATTTACAAGTATATAAGTATGTTTATCCGCATTCTAGAACCCATAACACAAGCTAGTTAAACTATGCTTACTTTGGGTCTAGAAAGCGCTGTGTAGAATGTCGTAGAATATTTATTATTATTAATTGTTTGCATTGTGTGAGAGTGATACATCAACCTTGCACTTGTTGTTCTGAATGAGAAAGGATTTTAATACGCACTTTAAAATTTATAGGTAAATCGTCATCAAATTACCGTGATTGTCGGTTGCCTTGGAGGCTTTAGGCGGACCGAGATCCACCTACTCTTTCTCCTAGTTTTGATTTGGTTCTTGACTTTTACGGGAAACGATTGCATGCCGTCAGAGTACCCTACCTCGAGAGGGAACCTGCGCTAGAGTCTCGTCCTTTAATTAGTAGGTGTACCGTCTCGTAGGTGAGTTTGGCTTGGGCATATTCATGGTTAGTTAGATTCAGTGTTTGCACTGAGCTGAAATTGAAGCCTTGACCTCTGACGAAGCATTCGAACACAGCTCGTCAATAACTATGTTTTTAAAACGCTAACTCTTTTGCTTAGAAGTATGTGCGTCCGAATTGGTTAGCGAATGCATATTGGCTGAATGTGTGAACGACCTTTGCGTATGTACTTACGAAACAAACTAGAAGTTATTATACAATCAAAATGTTACCTTAGCTAACATCATGAGTAGGTAGGTACAATAAAAAGCACATTGTCTTTAAATATTCGTTTTCACGGCTTTAGATGTCATATTTTCAAAATATAGTTTAGTGGTTAAGGAGTCAGCCCTACAATCGTAAGTTCCCGGGTTCGAATCCTGGCCATTACACTACTGACGTGACCCCACTCATAATACAAACAATTTAGCTTAGCTACAGGGATTAAAAGGTGTAGTAGTCATTTCGGTTATCCACGCAATATAAAGTTAAGAAGACCACATGCTGTACAGATGTTCAACATTATTTGTGATTTGTGGCGCAATTGGACACTCTGCCATCCCGACTGAGCCAGGGCCATCTCCAGTTTCGAGATAGCCCGTCAGTTTTGGGGACCACGGTGTCCCCGTCTTGCCCCCGGAAAAGGGGGGCGCGTAAGGCACCCCGTCCTGGCCTGCCATGCTTCTGCTAGGGTGACAGGTGGCTCCACCTGCCGCCCCCAGGCTTGCGCTCATGGAAGACGGAGGTCGTTGAGCGACCTCCGACATCTGAGTCGCCACCGTAGAGACGCAACCCGGACAACCGCGGGGATGACATATAATGAATTATATTTGAATCAAGAAAAAAGAATGGCTACTATTATACCTTCTTTTCGTGCGGAAATCCCTTCGGACCAGCCAGCAGGGCCCGCCGGCCGGCAGGGTGGTTATGTCGGGCTTGAACCGACTAAAACCGCACGCCATCTCGGGTCTACAGACGCCGGGGTGTAAGGTTGCCCATAGAGCATATCCCTCACACCCCGACTGACCCTGGGCCATCTCCGGTTTCGAGATGGCGCCCTGGGGTTTGGAAACCACGGTGTCCCCGTCTTGCCCCGGTTTGGGGGAGGGGCGCTAGTCGCCCCGCCGTCCCGGTCTGCTTCTGCTGGGGTGACAGGCGGCCTCACCTGCCACCCCCAGGCCTGCCCTCATGGAGGATGGAGGTCGTTAAACGGCTACCTACTATACCTACAAAGTAATCTGGCATAAATAAATCAATAATTAACTATCTACCAACTAAGTATATGGTTACTAAATGAACAAAAAAAGCAGAATTGTTGGCAAATATTATCTTATTTCCCTTTGTTTGCGAATGCCTTTCCTGCTAGTATTTGCAAACAATGTATACTTGCTAATTGCAATTACAAAATAGCGATAAACAATAAACAAAATGCAAAGATAAGAAATTAATATGCAAACTGCCTCGGAGGCACAGGGGCGTCCCCTACGCCTCTGTGCCTCCGAGGTTCTAATCCGGGTTCTAATCCAGATTAATTTAGACCTTAATAAAGATTACAGAGAAAATATAAAATTGCAACAAATGTCGCTAATATCTTAGGTTATATCTCTGCCATCCAAGCTAAGATTAAACTTGTGTTATGGATGACTGTAATGTTTATAACAGGGTTCTCCTAATTACATCAACTGGTGTATTTAGGAGTACCCTTTCATTTATGTAATAATAATATAGTACTTAGTAGTTACAGTTTACGTACATAAGTGTTGATTAAATATATATATACATTGATGATACAGAAAATTATAGAGCCACAATACGACTATTAACGGTAAACCGGCAAATTAATACACCGACATAACCTACCCCAATTGGTAAATTAAACAATAACATTGCGCAAGCGTCGAAACTACTGGCTAGTACGAGCTAGTATGTGTGATATACGCTATGTTGAAATCTGCACTTAAATAAATTATATTATTGTTTAAAAATACAAGCGTATTTTATAATTTAAAATTTTAGCTCCGATGATATTATTGAATATTTATGTCATGGGTGGATCCGTAAATTTGTTATTAATAGAACTATGATAAAACTAATATAAAAATAATAACTCACCCCACAATACAGCAAATCACTTATTTAACACCTTTTAAAACAGGCAACACATGAAAATTCGTTCGTAAAAAGAGCACGAGAATTTAAAAAATTGTCAAACGCTTCGCTTCGAATATTAAATTTCGAACTCGATAGCTGACTAATCTTTTTTTTCTTAAATATTCCTATACAACCTCTATGTATACATAATAGGCCGTAACGGTAACATTTGCGCGTGCGCTGTGGTATGGTGCGCGTCGGCTACTAATCTTGCTGGTCTCCTTACGAACCTTGAAAGCTACTGAAAGCCCGGCTCGCCTGTCGCATTCTTGTTAAGAATATAATTAGAACAATGTTTTAGAAGTCTTGCGTGTTCCTTTGTCACCAGGGCGTTTAAAAAAACAGGGCCATCAATAAAATACAACCGTCGCGTCGCCAGTCATAATTAAATCGACGTCATTTTAACACCAAGGCTGTTAGCCATAGACTAGGTTTAACTAAACTAGACAATATAAAACTACAAAAATATTATATATATCTAAAACTAGAGAATATAATAATATACAGGGCGTAACACAGTTATGCCCCACGGAGGAAAAGTATCTTAAATAATCTATCTACAGACAATTTTACTGAAATAAGACATTATTTTAGTTTTTAAAACAATTTAAACTGCATTCAAATATTGTCGATAACTCGACTGCCACACTCGGTAATCGAACCGGCTAAATTCTGAAAAAATAAAATCCTGCTCTTTTATGGTATCAATCGATAGAGGTCAATCATAAGGATCAAATCTCTTTAACAAACATGGTAAATTAAACAAAAGGAAATCTATCCATTCAAATATAATAAATATTACAATTAAAATACACGTTTTGTATACCAATAACTTTCAATATTATAAACGTAAAAGTTTGAGGGTTTTTGAATTTTTGTAACAAACATTGTTGTAACAAACCGTTTTGGCGTGGAACATGTTTGTAACAAACTTGTTTAACGCAAAAACGGCTGAACGAATCTGGATGAAATGTAGTATAGAGATGGATCATAGTTTTGAATAGCATATCGGCTACTGGATAGGTTCCTGTCGGTTGCGGGAACGCGATCAGTATCACAGATATAGAAATGTAAAATAAGGAATAATTGCTCGTAAGCGAAGCTCTTATACGCGGCATAGCCGTTTGTTGGTGGCTGAACTCCTCCGTAACCACTCGCGCGATCTTCACCAAATTTACCACGATGATAGTGTAGACACTGAGGAGTGTTTTACAGCGAGATGGTTCATGTCCGATGTACCATTGAGGAATAATCGCCGAAAAACATTTTCACGAGCGTGCGGCCTTAGCTAAGCGCGCAACCATAGTAAGATGTCTTATTTTCAAGTAAGAGTCCTGCTCGCTCAGCTCAATTTATGAAACAAAGCCAGCCCCACTTGCAAGCCGTGGAAGTGCTCCAACGAGGGCGGATGAGCACGAAATGTCTGCCCGCAACTTTTTTGTCGCCGTGTGCGCACTTGCATTGCAACCGGTAGACATGGCGACAGTTGCGTCGCCGACCTGTCTCCAAACCCGTGAACAAAAAAGTCTCCTGACTGTTGCGTCGCTACATGCGCACTTTCATACTAACCTGTAGACTTGTTGTGAGAGACAAATTAGTTATGGAGATAAAAGTTGCTTGTGCGCGCTAGCTCTAATATTGATAGTCGCCTTTATGAAAAGAAGCGTAGCGTAGGTCATGTTAATTAGGTATGCACAAATGCACATTTACCTACTTTCATATTATTTTGCTCGGTTAAGGTACGCTTGTTTAACAAACATTTGGTAACATAAAAAATCTGCATAAATAGGTACATCCATATTATAGTACAAAAACAATTTAACAAAAAAAAAACAAAATTTTAGCGGCCCGGGAATAAATTGATAAAAAAATCCTACAATCCGATTGCACCACCACCTAACCCGTCCAGTTGGAAATGTAATAAAATAAGCCTTAATGTTGAATTTCACGGCTTTTACTTCAAAAGTTAGGCATTCTCTATATACTTAACGAACTTCCATACCACCGGTCATGCCTTATTTGCTCCTTTAGGGATGACCTTTTGACAAAAGCTGTTACACGTGTACGTTTATTTCTTACAATAAATAGCCATATGAAATATCGCGCTTCTTACTTCGAAAATGACGGACTAGCCATACAACCATTCATCGCCTAATTTACCCCCCTAGTAGTAAAATTCTAAAAAACGATGATACAAGTGTACATTAATATCTAACCAGAAGTAGGTATATGAATTTTCATGATACTATCTACAAAAGTGACGCATTGCCCATATAAACCTTCAACCCCTATTTCACCCTCTTAGGGGTAAAATTTGGAATAACGCTGATACATGAGTTAATTTGCTCCTAACCTTGAACTTTAGCAGTGAAATTTCTAGAAATCCTTTCTTAGTGGATGCCTACAACATTAAAAGCCGCCTACCGAAATTTCAAGTTTAAGGTGCAGCCGTTTAGGCTCTGCGTTGATGAATCAGTCAGTCAATTAGTCCCTCAGTCGGGACAAGTAATTATATATGTATAGATAGACAGATAAAATGAACATGTTAAGGTCTATCTACACTCATCAGGGCCGTGCCCAGGACGTGTCAGGGCCGTGGCCGTGCTAAGACCGAGGACAGAAGATCTGTCGCCGGCCCGGGTACGGACGTCTGTGAACGAGTTCATATAACATAGTACACAACTATATTTTTGACTCCCGGAACGGGGCGCGGCCCGTCCACGGCCCTGATGTGTGTGGATAGGCTATATTGTTTCAGCCTATATTTGGCATTATATGAGTGAAGTCTTCTTCTCCATCCTAGCGCAAATTCCAGTCGCACCCAAAGTCCGCGGCTTAGAGCCCAGAATCCGCTCCCCTATTCCTCCTTTTATTGGTTTTTTTTTGGCTTTTATAAAGAAAATAAATAAATATTCTACGGAATTCCACACAGCGCTGTCTAGATCCAAAGTAAGCATAGTTTAACTAGCTTGTGTTATGGGTTCCAGAATGCGCATAAACATACTTATATTCTTTTTTTTTGTAAATTCTTACATATTATACATAGAAACACCCAGACCAATGCAAATAGACATATTCATGCATTCATATTTTTGCACTGAGCGGGAATCGTGCCCGCGTCCCCTGTCGTAGCAGTCGAGACCTCTACGTTACAGAGCAACTGGCTTCTGCCGTCCCAACCCCAAGAAGAATGCTTGCACCATATCCTCGCCTGTCAATCAGCAGCGAGCAGGTGAGTTTTGCTTGGCGCCGTCTTGGTGGGTCTCTATGCATACACCCAGGTCAGTATGTCGCAATGAAGATAAATAGACCAAAAAAAAAAAGCAGTCCGCTGAGTTTCTTGCCGGAGTCTTCTCAGGACAGGGCCCCGTTTCGAACCGGAGGTCCATTTGCCAAACATTAGATCAATTATTATTTTTTGATGTTTTGTAAGTGCCGTATTAATGGTCTATAAAGAATAAATGGTTTTTGACTTTGATTTTGACTTTAATAAATTTTGCCCTCCGCTTGCCGAATAATATATTTATTCTCATTTATCTCCAAGGGGCTTGGCAAGGTTAAACAATACTAGACAGGTCAGTCTTAGGATGGGTTCTTAACACAGTGAGACCCTCTGTGCCCGGAGAGCACGTTACGCCCTCGGACCGGTTGCCATAAGAATGGCAGTCGCACACTCGCCAGTGGGTTGTGGAGGTCCGATTGATCAAGATCCATTATAATTGTTACAGGATACTGTAACTCTTGTACATACACCAATTGCGGACCGAAATTTCGGTCCGCAATTGCGGATTTATGTTTCATGGTAGGCCTACTGATTATAAAGTGCATGCTTAGGATGCAATCGGGATTAGGACTCGAATGAAGAAACAAGTTGAATTCCTGAGACGAGCTCAGCCGAATACAAGGGATTTTCGATTTTGCGTTTTTTTTTTTCGAATTTTTGCGATTTTTTCTTTATCTTGCAATGGTTCACCCCAGCACGAATCTATTACCGAAAACAGCAACTCGATAGCTCATCTCCTTCATACCCAAAACCGTGACAGAAAATTGGCAACGACGACGTCGACGACGACGTCGACGACAACTCGATATCAATAGGGCTTTTCTAAAGAAAATCCCTAAAAAGTTAAA
This sequence comes from Cybosia mesomella, assembly GCA_946251805.1. Taxonomy (NCBI): domain Eukaryota; kingdom Metazoa; phylum Arthropoda; class Insecta; order Lepidoptera; family Erebidae; genus Cybosia; species Cybosia mesomella. The sequence goes on from OX276407.1 coordinate 22,146,022, forward strand.
ATATTAAACAAATACGTCACTCTTATTTTTTTCTCTCAAGGAAAATACTTTCTTAGCTAATATCATAAGTATGCTCGTATATAAATATGTAGTACACCTTGGAATTGTAATTGTAGACCAGTCAATAAAGATGTATATTGTGATAAGCTCTTAAATTTTGAAATTTAGTAATTAATTAGGATATATTTACATGTCAACCTCAACAGTTCTTGATACTATCATTTGTATACCATCATTTTATATGTCTGAAAGGTTAGTTTTGATATTATACTGCAATATAATATAAACATGTATCAATATGTATATAATAGGTAACTGAATGACCTTGTGTTTGAAGACCAATCGTTGTGTAATTTTTTGGGAAAGGCCATACTCAGCAGTGGAAGTGCCATGGTCGAAAACTGAATCATTTTTCGCTGTATGTCCTACTTAGCGAAGTCTAGAAAACATAAATCTCCATATAAACTGTCGCGTGTCGTTATAATAACAGGAGGCCATCTCGAAACCGGAGATGGCCCAGGGTCAGTCGGGGTGCGAGGGATATGCTCTAGGGCAACCTTACACCCCGGCGTCCGTAGACCCTAGACGGCGTGCGGTTTTAGTCGGTTCAAGCCCGACATAACCGCCCCCGCTGGCCGGCGGAGGGGGGGGGGTATGGTATGGTTTCGCGAGCTGGTATCCGCAACTCCACGACAAGGCGCGGTTTTTGCGTGAGGGTGGGCATTTCACTCGATCCACCCTAACTCATTGAAGAACGCCAGCAGGCTATTCACGCTGCTGGCAATCTCCCGGAGCGTACCTGTATTTCCGAAGTACTTAACCCTGTATGTGGCGGTTGCAGGGCAGTGTAGGAGCACGTGTGCCGCTGTTTCTTCCTCTCTCATGCAGGCTCTGCAGAGAGGGCTGTCGGTGATTCCTAAAATAAAAAGGTGTTTATTGAAGGAGCCGTGCCCCGTGATGGCAGCTGTGGCCGTGCGCAGTTGCCGTTTGGTCAGTTGTCGAAGACGCCTGGTCAGTCTATTTTCAAGCACGGGGAGTGCTTCCCTCGCCTGTCTGCAAACTTCCAGATTTATCCAATAGCTGTTGTGTTGATCTCTCGTTCGTTTGTTTACTATGGTTCGTAGGTATGCAAAGGGGATCGGTATTATGGGCTCAGGTCCCATTACTACCATGTCAGATCCTCTCCTGGCAAGCTCATCTGCTGCATCATTGCCGCGCGAGCCGCTGTGGCCCTTAATCCATTGCAACGTTATGTTGTTGGAATGGCCTATTTGGTTCAGTTTACGATGGCACTCCAAAATTAGTCCCGAGTTTATAGTGTGGCTGTTTAAAGCTTGCAGCACGGCCATGCTGTCGTAGAGTATGCGTATTGAGTGGCCTTCCACTCTCCTGGCCATTACCGCTGAAGCTGCCAGGGTAATCCCCATGCATTCAGCTTGAAATACTGTGTTATGGGTCCCCAGCGGTGTTGAAATGGATACATTAAGGTCCTCCGAGAAAACGCCGGCCCCGGTGCCTGTACCAGTTTTTGATCCATCTGTGAAGATGCGTAATTCCGTTGGGCATAAAGCCTCACAGCGGTAGTCCTCATGAAGTTGGATCTTGTATTTTTTGTCGAAAACGTGTTGTTTGGGTACACGATCATTCATTGCTCCTATCACGGGTATCTCCTTTATGAGATCTGTGAGCAGTGAGGTGTGTCGTGTGTTTCTCTCGCTCCATAGGTTCAGTGCCCTCAGGCGTATAGCCGCAGCTGTTGCTTCTTGGCGGATGAACAGATCCAAGGGTGGGAGTCCGAGCATGGCTTCCATTGCCGCGGTGGGGGTAGATTTCATGCATCCAGTGGTTGCCATGCAGGCTAGTCATTGGGTCCGTTGTAGTTTAGCCGCTATTGTGCTGTTTTCGGTCCTTGGCCACCAGACGATAGCGCCATACGCTATCATGGGGCGGATTACTGTTTCGTAAAGCCACAGGTTGATTTTCGGTGATAGCCCCCATTTTTTACCAATCATTCTTCTGCACTGCCAGAAGGTAATGCCGGCCTTTTGTAATTTATTGTCTAGGTGGCTACTCCATTTTAACTTGCTGACAAGAATAACGCCAAGGTATTTTACCTCTTTTGACAGTTGGAGTTCCGTGTCAAAGAGTTTGGGTAATCGGTATTCGTCTAATACCCTTTTGTTCGTAAACATGACTAACTCGGTTTTGTTCGGATTCACCGATAGTTCGAATTCCCCGCACCATTTTTCTACGATGCGTAAGGCTTGTTGGGTTAGGTTACAGACCGTTCCCGCTACCTTCCCTAAGATAAGGATTGTTAGGTCGTCGGCGTAGCCTATTGTGTAGTCGCGATTTTTGTTCAGCCTTGTGATTAGGTCATCTATCACTAAATTCCACAGAAGGGGAGAGATAACTCCACCCTGCGGGCAGCCTTTGGCTATCAGAGCTGTCTGATCTTCTTCCCCAAGGCGAACTACTCTTTTGCTGAGCATGTTTGTTATCCAGTCTGTTAGTACCGGTTCCGCTCCATGCTTTGACAGGGCGGCCTTAATACTGGTGAAGCTGGTTTTGTCGAAAGCTCCTTCGATGTCAATGAACGTTCCTAGGCAGAAGCCTTTTTGTTCGATCGCTTCCTCTATCCGGCTGACTACCAGATGGAGGGCTGATTCCGTAGACTTACCGGAGCTGTATGCGTGCTGGTTTGCATGTAGGGATAGCTGTTTTAGTGCACCATCTCTCAGTTCCCTCTCGCATAGGCGTTCCATGGTCTTTAGCATGAAGGAGGTCAGACTGATTGGTCGATGTGCTTTGGGATTTGTGTAGTCACCCTTTCCTGGGTTCGGGATGAAAATTACTCCTACTTCCCGCCATCCTTTTGGAACGTATCTGTGTGCCAGACAGGCTTTAAAGATACGCTCCAGTCTGCTTGCGACTAGTTTGTCGCCCCACTGTAGCATAGCAGGGATGATTCGGTCGGGGCCAGCTGCCTTATAAGGGTGAAAATTACTGATGGCCCACTGGACTTTTTCCAGTGTGACCACTTTGTTTGCGTACTGACAGTCTCGGGCAGTAGGTGTTATGGTTTCATCGTGCCAGTTGATTGTCGTCGTGAAGACGCATCCAGGGAAGTGGGTTTCGATGAGTACGCGTCTAGACTCTTCTGGCGATGTTGTGAGTGTATTATCCTGTTTTTTAAGGGCGGTCAGTGCCATCGGTTTTGTCTGCGCTAGGACTTTCCTTACCCTGTTTGCTTGTTGGCATGATTCAATGTTCCCAGAATTTTCGCCAACCCTGTGCGGGGGGGGGGGGGGGGGGTATCTGAAGGGATTTCCGCACGAAAAAAAAGGCAAACTTTCCTTTACTCGGTGTTTTTTGTGGGTCATTTCACTACTGTTCCATACATACATACATAAAATCACGCCTGTTTCCCATAGGGGTAGGCAGAGATTACGGATCTCCATTTGCTACGATCCTGACATACTTCTCTCGCTTCATTCACTCTCATTACATTCGTCATGCATGCTCGTCGGTTTAGGGTACTCTTGACCTGCCCTTTTTCTAAAACTTCCCCGATTTGGTCCGGGTATGTGCGCCTAGGTCTTCCCTTTCCGACGGTACCATCCACACTCGCCTCATACACCTGTTTCGTTAGTCTTCTTTCATTCATTGTTCCATCCATTAAGATCCATTACACATATTGTTACAGGATACTGTAACTCTTGTATGTGCACCAGTGGGATTACTCCTATTACTAAAAACTAAAATGAAGTCCATTATAACGACATGCGACAGGTTGACGTGTTGACATGTAAATATATCCTAATTAATTAGTAAATTTCAAAATTCTAGAGCTTATCACAATATATATCTTAATTGACTGGTCTTTAACTACAGTGCCAAGGTGTACTACATATTTATATACGTGTATACTAATGATATTAGCTAAGAAAGTATTTTCCTTGAGATAAAAACAGAGTTACGTATTTGTTTAATATTTTAAACTTTTTTCTTCATTCGAGTGCTTATCCCAATAGGCATTTTGGCTATATTTAAAATATTGTAAGAATTGTTGTCATCCTAATAAAATGTACCGTAAAAACATATTTTATTATTTTTCAATATAAAATAAGTTTCTTTTTTGTTAAAAAATTAAGATTAAAATCTCACTTTTTTTGAGATTTGATCACGTGCTTATAAACGCCCTGTGACGTCACACATAAGTAAACAGTTTCTCAATACAGGCTGCCTGCATTTCCTAGTGTTAATCGACTGGTTCAATTATTAATTACTAATAATGTTTCACTTTTATCTTATATATCTCAAAATAAACCATTATTTTTGCAACTAATTTCAATAATTATATAAACGTGCTTTAAGTCGCTTACTGTTTACTTTGGTGTGACGTCACATGTCACGCGATCCGTTATGGCGCGTACTTTATTAAATCAAACTTTTATATCGATTTTTATCGTAAATAAAACAGTTCTCAAAAATATATTGATGCCATCTGCATTTTTATGTTGTAATACATAATACAGAACTATTTTTTAGCAGTAGTCAAATACCCTATTGCATCCTAAGCATGCACTTTATAATCAGTAGGCCTACCATGAAACATACATCCGCAATTGCGGGCCGAAATTTCGGGTAATCTTTGCTATGAAACACGCCCGAAGACGGCACATGACTGTTCATTAATTATTACACGGGCTGTTAAAATTCGTAATTTCGACAGCCCGTCAATAAAAATAAAAATTAAAACACGATATGATACGACTGTTTTCAAAAGGTCGAAAGGTTATCATAATCTAATACATAGAAATATGTACCTAAATTTTTTATATGTTGTTTTATAATGTTTCATTTTTAAATAGAAATGTACCCCCCCTTTTTTTTAATGACGACCTCTGTGGCGTAGCGGTAGTGCATTCGACTGCTAAGCCAAAGGTCGCGGGTTCGATTCCCGCTCAGTGCAAATATGTATATTTGCATTGGTCTGGGTGTTTCTATGTATAATATGTATTTATTTACAAAAAAAAAGTATTTAAGTATGTTTATCCGCATTCTAGAACCCATATGACAAGCTCTGCTTAGTTTGGGTCTAGATGGCGTTGTGTACTTTGTCGTACAATATTTATTATTATTTTTTTCGTGCGGAAATCCCTTCGGATACTCCCCCGCCGGCCAGCGAGGGCGGTTATGTCAGGCTTGAACCGACTAAAACCGCACGTCGTCTCGGGTCTTAATACGCCGGGGTGTATGGTTGCCCATAGAGCATATCAATCGCACCCCGAACGAAACCTCCTTGATATGTTTGATGACTTGACTTCATGGTCCCTTTTTTTTCGTGCGGAAATCTTTATTTATTTATTTATTTATTCATCACAAACAATTATTACATTGTGTAGGATCATAATTATATTATAACATGCGAAATAGACAACATAACCACAATAATACATCATTAGTTCAAATATTGGAGTCACATCATAATAACAATTTAAGTATTAAACTGTATAAAGTAATATAAAAATAAATTCCTAATATAAATTCAATACCAGCAAAATCAAATCAGTCAGCAAATCTAGTCCATTAATTAAAATCAACAATTGTATGCACCCAAATAATTAATATCATTAATTAGCAATAAATAAGTCAACCAACTGCAAAATAAAACAATAAAAAATTAGCAACTCAAAAAAAACAATTAAATTCATAAATTCAACACAAAATAGTAGTAGTAGTAACTAAGTAGGCGGGGGGTATCCCCTCGTATACCTCCCGCCGGCCAGTGGGGGCGGTTATGTCGGGCTTGAACCGACTATTCTTTCGTGTTTCGTGCAGGCCCGAAATTGCAGCTGTACGTTTCATGGCCTCCCATGAAACATACGGAGATGAAACGTACGTAGGAGAGCGGAAACGTAGGCGTACAGGTTTCTGCTCCACTACTCTACTGCTACGTCTCCTGCAACTCTATTTCTTGGTTTATTTCAAGTTAAAACAATAGCAACTGCCCTCCGTCCCCCAACCTTGAGGAATACCCGTAACAGAGCCTCGTTCGTAAGTCTGTTAAGTAGCTGTAACGGCTTGCAGGTGATCTTGGCGAGAAGGACACACGCCCAAAAAACGATATCCGCTGCTACTTTACGACAGCTGAAAGTGAGGAATAAGGCCATTATTATAGATGCCACCCAACAATGATCAATGCTGAAATTAATGGGGATCTCCAGTTTAACGGCCTGGATAGAAGATTTTTCATGTCCGTCCTGCATAATGGACATGGGATTGTAAGGAGATGGAAAACGGGCGTTGGTAAAGAATTCCAATTCTTTGAAGAAAAGAGTGGCTGAAGCATTGCACACTCTCGTTGCGTTACACTGAACGTAAACGTGACGTCATGTGCAGAGATGAGCAGCTTTTAATAATTTTGTTACTCAAGTAATAAATGTTTTTACAGGATATTTATAACTGTTTATAACGATGTCAGCTATCAATTAAATAAATAAAAAAGGCACTCAGAAGTGAAAACTTGAACAATTACGTTTATTTTTTTTAATCGTCATCAATCATCTCTCCCTTCCCTCATTCCCTCCCTACCCACCTGCCTCATGTACTGCCTCCTTCCATCTGTCCCTCACTCCTTCCCTCCCGCCGTTCCTTCCTGTTTCCCTCCCTCCAACCATCCATCCATCAAGCTACAAAAAAGATGGCATTGTTTTATAAAAAAAACACAGAAAGCGCCTCGCGTGCCGTAGCATAGGCGTCTCGGTGAGAATTTCGAGGTGACGTGACGATTAAAAAAACGTAAGCTTCATGATTTTTCTTCACCCCAAAAGTGCTCATATGGAAGGTGCTCAACGCATGAGTCACGTACGGTTTATGAATTACCCTTGAACGATACAATTGTCTACAGAAAGCATGTTTCACCGTTGAAGACTAAGTAATATGTAAAAATATTATTAATAGATACCATTGTTTACAGGCAGCACGTTTTGTCGAAAACACACTACAAAGAATACCTATATTAATTGTTCATAGACTTGCTGATGTCTTGGTTCGCAAAAACACAAGATATCGATTGAAATTTTCGTCGTAACACATAAGTAATCGATTTAAATTTTCATTATATTAATATACATTAAAGCAAAGCTAGGTCGGACTAGTAGCACTAGTAAATAAATTAATAGACTAGAAAAACATATCTTTATGTAAGGCCAAATCCCATATTGAACAATTATTTCCTTTGCTTTTGTAGTCAATATGTTAAAAAGTAAAAACTTTATTGCATTCGTAGCAGTTGTTCCTGATAATGTCATGATTTGCACAAGAAATGATACAGCGAAAAAACCTGATTGTTTTTTTTTAAAGGTGGAATTTTGTCACGTAAGTTAAACTACCTACAACCAATAGGAATTATAACAATATATTACTAGGAAGTAAGAACGAAAAAAAAGAAATAGTTCTTTAATACCACAATAATTAGGCCTGTCTTTTTACACGACACTGAAGTGTGGTCAGTTCTAGAGCGACACAAGCAGGAGCTGTATATCACGAAGATGAATATGCTGCGTTGCATGCCACCTCCGGGTGAAAGCCGCTAGAAATGCCATGACCGATGACAGAAGTTGAAATTTAGTGAAACCAATAAATTCGCTCTCTGTTATGTAGGGATCGTAAACGATCATCATCATCAACCTATGCTAGTCCACTGCTAGACATAGGTCACCCCTAATGAGAGCCATAGCGCCCTCTGTTCAGCTTGCCGCATCCAGCATCGGCCCGCAGTCTTTCGCAGATCGTCATCCCACCTGGCCGGAGGGCGTCCTACACTACGTTTGCCGAGTCGCGGTCTTCACTCAAGAACACGTTTACCCCAGCGGTTGTCGGTTCTTCGCGAGATATGGCCGGCCCACTGCCACTTCAGCTTGCTAATTCTTTGTACTATGTCGATAACCTTGATTCTCTGTAGGATGTATTCGTTACGAATCCTATCCTTCAGAGAAACCTTGAGGATAGCTCGTTCCATAGCTCGCTGAGCGACTTTGAACTGGTGGATCAGCCCTACCATGAGTGTCCACGTCTCCGCTCCGTAGGTCATTACGGGTAGGACGCACTGATTGAAAACTTTCGTTTAACTCCTTTAAGAATATACAGGTGCATCCAAGTATCCTACTTTCTACTAATATTATAAATGTGGAAGTTTGAGGTCTTTGGATGTTTGTTACTCAATCACGCTCAAACGACCGAACGGATCTAACTGAAACTTGGTACTCCCTGTAGTTACCAATTTTCAGCCAGATCCGTTCAGCCGTTTATCGTCTTGAATAACGCAAAGGCTTTTATCCCTGGAATAAGTTCCCATGGGTACCGGGAACGGGACCAGAAAACCACGCGGGGTTTCAAAATTAAAAACAACTGCGTAACAATCCATTCTTTTTTGACAGACCAAGCAATAAACGAGTCTTAATAAATTAAAATGTGAGTCCGGAAAAAAAGGAAAACCGACAAAGGGAATTCATTAATCCGTGATAATGAATTCGGACGTTAATATTCCGGTAAACCCTTTATAAAGACCATCCTATTGTTTTACGGGTCAGGTTTGTATAACACAGAGCCAGTGAGCCCTATATTAAAAAGTAGGGGTTGGTTCCAAGAGTACAGTCAGCAACAAGAGTGAGAGTCTAGCTGAGATCGACACAGCTCGATATTTTCATAGAGTAGTTAAAATACTAACTAAGTATCTGCATTATAATAATAACAAAATACTAACTAAGTATCTGCATTATAATAATAACAAAATACTTTTTTAAGGCATTTTAGTAACTTAAATTACTCATAATACCTCCCTAACCACATCAGCTAAGCTAAATTACTTGTATGTGTTAGGAGTGGGTTCATGGGTAGTGTAATGATTCGTGTAGGGATTCGAACCCAGGAGCTCTCAATCGTAGAGCCGACTCCTTAACCACTAAGCTACCGACGTTTCCTTTCTCTCATTATCTCTTTCTTTCTTTATTTATAAATAACTAGCTGACCCGAGACGCGGGAAACTTCGTTCCGCCTTAGAATTTATTTCGTGAATGTCTCATTCTCAAGCACAATATACCGAGGGGGTCATCTCAAGACCGTAGATGGCCTAGGGTCAGCCGGGGTGCGCGGGAAATTGCCTTATTTGGCCAGTTACACCTCGGCATTAAAGATATGGTGGCATACAGTTTTGATCGGTTGAATCCGAAGTACTTCCGAAATACCTTTACTGGCCGGCGGTGGGGTAACCGTGGAGATATCCACAGAAAAAAAAAATTACAAAAAAATTCACACAAAATGGGACAGTTCAATCTAAAAAATCTAAAAAATCATTAAAATCGGTTCACCCGTTCGCGAGTTAAAAGCGGTGTCACTAACACGACTTTGTTATATATATGCACTATACTTTTAAGTGCAGAAAATACTCAAATAATAGAAAACAATATGAACGAGTGTCTAAGGGCACTTAATAATTGGTTAAAGGCAAACAATTTAAAATTAAATTTTGACAAAACTAAAATTATGACATTTGAACTAAGGACTAATCACATAAAACCTAACATAAGATACGGCACTAAAATAATTGAAGAAATAGATTCTACAAAGTTTTTGGGCATAACACTAGACCGAGATATGTCTTGGCAAACTCATACTGAGAGTGTTTGTAAACGGCTGAGTCAATATTCGTATGCGTTGTATAACCTCTCCAAAATAGTAAACCAGACAACTGAGCTTACCGCATATCATGCTTTGGTAACATCATCTCTGAGATATGGAGTCATATATTGGGGTAATTCCACCAACACAGAAATGGTTTTTAAAGCGCAGAAAAGATATGTTAGGGCTATATGTGGCATAAAAAGTACCGGTAGTGCAGCTGTAAACCTCATTTTTTTAGCCTTGGAATTTTAACATTACCTTGTTTATATATATTACTAGCTGACCCGGCAGACTTCGTACTGCTTCAATCGATAACAACTTCCATATTTATTCACCTTTTAAACCTTCTCTGGACCTCCACAAATAATTCAAGACTAAAATTAGCCAAATCGGTCCAGCCGTTCTCGAGTTTTAGCGAGACTAACGAACAGCAATTCATTTTTTATATATAAAGATTATATTTGAAATGGCGACATTCATAAAAAATAATTTTTATCTATTCGATACTCTGAATAGTTCACGGTATAGTTATAAAATTAGATGTATACAACTTAAAAAAAGTGTATTCAATCAAAATTTTCTTGAATGGCGCGTAAAATATATAATAAGGTACCAAAATCTATTCTTCAAATTACAGATATTGTGTTGTTTAAAAGGGAACTAAAGAAAATGTTAATAAACAAGGTGTACTATACAATAAAGGAGTATCTTGAAGATAAAACATTATTATAAATTTATTTTTGATTGTGAATTATCTTGGACATTATGACTATATTATTATTATTGCCATGTTGACATCCTATTATGACTATGATTATTCTATGAAATTTTGTATTGTAGTCTAATTTTATTCTTCTAATAATTGTGTCTCAATTTTGTTTTGCATGGAAGAATTTAAATAGAGTTTAAGCTAATATTTGCATGCCGCTGAATGGTAGATGTGCGGAACGAATTTTTATGTAACATCATGTATGACCACATTTCTGCAAGTAAATGAATTTTAAATGAAATTTTAAATTTTAAATGAAATATATAGATGTGCTCGTACTTTTCGTTCACTGTGCATATGCCCCTGAAAGCTATTAACACAAAAAAAAAACAAAAAGTATATTAAAAAAAACGTATATAAACCTGTGCCGGACATTACCTATGTTGAATAATTATTTTTAATATGTTTTTATACAATGTAGATTAAATAAAAAACAAAACGGAAAACAATAAATTAAAACTAAATACGAAAAGGTAAGTGGCACAGTGGTAGCGTGGGTCGCTGTTGTGCACGAGGTCCCAGATTTAATAACTGGATCGGTCAAAAAGTATTACTGGGTTTTTCTATCAGGAATTTCTCAATAACAGCTAGAAATCAGGAAAAGTGCTCGGTTGACAACAATAGGCTCGCCTTCTCCTGGGAAATGAACGAAAAACTGGCTTAATGTGGGTTGCCTACCCTTTTTTTTTTTTTTTTTTTTTTTCGTGCGGAAATCCCTTCGGATACCCCCCCCGCCGGCCAGCGGGGGTGGTTATGTCGGGCTTGCACCGACTAAAACCGCACGCCGTCTCGGGTCTTCAGACGCCGGGGTGTAAGGTTACCCATAGAGCATATCCCTCGCACCCCGGCTGACCCTGGGCCATCTCACCACTAACAGCATCGCTCATCCTGTCTCCTCTGAAAGCAGAGGAGTACGGAGAGCGATGTGTTCCCGCCACGTTAGGTATTGGCCGACGATCAATGCCAACCCTATGAAGGGGTGAAGGGGAAGCCATTGACCGCCGCCCAGGGTGTACCGGCCGCTCCGATTCCGTTCCCCCCAGACTGCAGCGGGATCGGAATCGGAGCGACACTCGAGGAGGTTACCCAACACACACCCCAGGTTACCCAACACACACCCCTTACCCAACACACACCCCTGGGTTGCCTACCCGAGGATACAGAGATTTATATATTTATGAAGAAAAAGTCACAGGAGTCTTAAAAAATATGTAGGTATAAAATAATAGTATGCCCTTTGTTGTAAAAACATGCTAATAAATATATTTACAAGTATCTAATTAAGTAACTTATCACCAAATATCGCATAACGACAGAAATAATTTAAATCACAATAAGAATTATCTGGCGTACCGTAACAACAACTCTAATCACGCTCTAACGGCTGAACGGTTTTGGCTGAAATATGGTACAGGTATAGATTAAAGTCTGAAATAACAAGTCTAGGTTACTTGTTATTACTGGAATAGGTTCCTATGGGAAGCGCGAACAGAAATTGACTTGACTTGAAGCCGCGGGCAACAGTTAACTATTTCATCAAAAATATAAAGACCTTGCTTACGACGTTGCCCAATTATAATGCTGGTTAGGTACTTCGAAATTCTTCATAAATATTTGGTCGAATAACAATTTTAAATATTTGTAGCTAGCTATTATTAAGGTTTAGACTAATGGACTTGTGCCTACAAATAAAAAAAATAAATAAAAAAAGTGGAATTAAAAATACCTACTATTTTATCAAAATTATAATGTAACCTATCTTATACATTATGGTTGTAATTCCTGATTAGAAAATAGAATCTGGCTGGTCACAAAAAAACATTATTCAAGTTGTTCATTTGTTTTCCCGCCGTCATTTATTTTGATGTTCGTGGTAATATTTGTCGTCAAAAAAGCGCGGGAAACGTCTCGGAGGCGGGAAGTCTTGAATTTAAAATTTTTCATTTTAATTATTTAAGTGATCAGTTGGGTGTTGTAGCTTTATGTACATATTTCCCTGTTGTATATTGGTTTGTATATATAAATTTAGGTAAGTAGTTAGTATATAAGTAGTTTCTTTCTAATAGTTATATAAGTATGAATGAGCCACCTGATCCAGGGGGGTCACCCCTCTGGATGTAGGTGCATATATTACTATACAATCCAGTGTAAATAATGTAAATGAGTCTGGTCTGGATTCGGACGCTTCGACCGCATCCAGGAGCAGGAAAAGGTTCAAAATTTTAAAAATGTGTAAAACCGAGTGATGGAACCACTCTCCACCCCATCACTTTAGGCAACTTCCTTAAAAACAATTGTGTACAAAATATAGTTAATGGTAGCATCAAAAGAATAGGCAGAAATAGAATATCAGTAGGTTTCACAGATTTTAAGAATGCAAATGACTTTATCAGCAATATAAATTTAAAGCTAAATAATCTGTTAGCATTTATAACAACTTTTCAAACCACTCGTATGGGGATTATTCGAGGCATCCCCTCAGACTTGTCTGAGGAGGATATTTTATCTAATATAACTGTACCAATTGGTTGTGGTGCCATTATTAAAGTGAGAAGGCTGAATTATAAAATAAAAATGAATGACAATATAACATGGAAACCCACCGAATCATTAGTCTTAACCTTTGATGGCCAGATTTTACCGAAAAGAGTTTTTAGTTTTTTAACGCCCTTCCTGTTGATTTATACATATTCCCTACAATACAGTGTTTTCATTGCTGCCGCTATGGACACAACAAAGTCCAATGCCGGTCTAAGCCAAGATGCTTAAAGTGCGGTCAGGATCACACAGCTGACTCCTGTAGAATAGGTGAAGAAAGTTCTTTTTGTATAAATTGTCATGGTTATCATTTCGCTACAAATAAGATATGTCCCGAATTTAATAGACAAAGGAATATTAAAAAATCAATGGTAGAAAATTGTATTTCAAATGCAGAAGCTGAAAAACAATTCCCAAAGGTCTCTTATGCCGATGTTACCATTTCCAATAATGTACATGCTCACAATTCTTCATCAACTACACAACATATAGTATCACCTAACACTTCTTCATATAAAAAAACTGTCTTTCTAAAACCTAAAATCTTGACAAAATCTCAACATGGTTTTGATAGATCTTCCCATGACGCTATTATTAAAGAGCACATGTTGCCTGAACCAGCTCATGGTTGTGCTCTTAATAAGACCGCTGATATTGATACCTCCACAAAGAACCACAGTATTTTACAAGTTATTACACAATTAGTAGAATCATTATCTAAGTCAAATATTTCACCGTCCCACGCTGCCCTTATCATACATCAAGCTGTTAAAATTCTTTACACTGACAATGGATCAATCCGTAGTAATACAATGGAATTACCAGAGTGCAGTCAGCAAAAAAACTGAACTGATAGGTCTCATTAATGAATATAACCCTTTTTTAATTGCATTATCAGAAACATGGATAAAACCCAATCGATTATTTAGAATTTCAAAGTATGTTTGTATTCGTGAAGACCGAAGTGATGGTGACGCACACGGTGGTGTTGCCATATTGGTAAATTATAATTTACCATATACAATAGTTTCAATCCCTTCTCACAGTGACGAATTTGAAATAGTTGCTGTTCAAATTCAAAACATTTGTTTTGCTTCTATTTATATACCTTACCCTTCTTCATCTATATTTCAAGAACTAAACTGTATAATCCAAACCCTTCCTCAACCTTTAATACTTTTAGGAGATTTTAATTCTCATAATGAGATATGGGGAAGTTCTAAAACGAATCCAAATGGAACTGAACTGTATGACTTATTTGACAAGAATAATCTATCCATTCTTAATACAGGTGTCGCTACCCGCAGATCAAAACCAGGACAACGTATAAGTGCTATAGATTTATCCGTATGCTCACCAACTTTATTTCCATTACTATCCCAGGATAGTAATGGAGTTCCTCTCTCTGCCCTAATTCTAGTCCTTCGGTTGTTTGGAATAAAATTAGGCGATTCCGCTCAGCTTTTACACAACCATCTATAAACACAATACCGTCTTCAATAATAAATAATTTCTTAAATATTCTTGCCCCTCCTTCCGTTTCTGAAATGACATTTTTAACTTCTCCTATTCCCAATTCTCCATCAATGGTATCTTCTCTCTTCTCTTTTCAAGAGTTAAAATTTGTGTTAAGCACACTAGAAGATTCCTCTCCAGGGAAAGATGGTATTCCTTACTCTTTTTTATGTAACCTTGGTGATGTAAGCCTACACTATTATCTTGACCTTGTTAATTCTATTCTAGAATCGGGAATTATCCCCCAATCATGGAAATCTCAGATTATTATTCCCATTTTGAAACAAGATAAGGACCCAAATGATCCATATTCTTATAGACCTCGCTCTTTCGCCTGCGATTACAAAAATTGCCGAACATCTAGTTAAAAATAGACTGGAGTGGATTGTAGAGAGCCGTGATATTCTTTCAAATAGTCAGTTCGGCTTTCGAAAAGGTAGAACCACCATGGACTGTCTTAGCATATTTATAACGGACATCCAACTTTCGTTTTCATGTAATCAATCTATAGTCGCTACTTTTCTAGACATTAAATCTGCATACGATAACGTTATTATTTCAATTCTTAAACAGAAATTGATTCTTTTAAAGATTCCCGAGCTATTGACGAACTTTATTTGTAATCTATTAATAAACAGAACAATTGAAGTATCCCATGAAGATAAACATTTTTTGAGAGTAGTGGATAAAGAACTTCCACAGGGATCTGTTTTAAGCCCCTTGTTGTATAATATTTACACTTATGATTTAGATAGATCTCTGGGTAATCCTGTTCGTTTGCTGCAATATGCCGATGACTTACTGTTATATTATGCAGACCATGATACTGAGTTAGCTTGTGAGATGCTGTATGCATCTCTTTTTTCTTTAAAACAATGGTTTAATTCTAATGGCCTGGAGGTATCAACCTCTAAATGTACCACAGTAGTATTTACGAGAAAAAGATACATCCCTTCTGTTTGCGTGTATTACGATAACATTCCCCTGCCGGTTGAACCTCACGCCAAGTATTTAGGTTTAATTCTTGACTCTCGCTTGAATGGATTTGCTCATACTAAGTTTGTTGTTAATAAATGTGAACGTCATCTTAATATCATTAGATGCCTTGCTGGCGTATGGTGGGGCGCTCACCCTTTTTCATTAAAATTAGTATATAATGCCATTATCAGAAGTGTGCTAGATTATGGTACATATTTGCTCAGTCTGTGTAGTAAATCAAGTCTTAAACTAATGGATAACATATAAGCTAAAGCTCTTAGAATTATTACTGGTGCTATGAAATCCAGTCCAATCAATGCATTACAAGTGGAAGTGTCGGAACCCCCTTTAAATTTGAGGAGACAATTCTTGTCAGACAGATTTATTTTTAAAGCTCTTCTCATTTCAAATCATCCTCTTCACACAAAATTACACAATATTTCAGAATATATTCAAAATAGTTCTTACTGGCGCCATAAAAGTAAACCATATATTGTAGGAAGCTATTTAAAATTCAAATCCTTTTCATCCCCTATTCACCAGTCTCCCTTTTTACCTCTGTATAGTGTCAATTATGAATCTTTGATGTTGTTTCCTAGCATTAATGGAACAATAAACTTTAATACAGATTTTAACAGCCAATCAAATTCACATCAATTATTTACTGATGCCTCCAAGTATCCATTCCCTGAACCAGTGGGGGTGGGTATGTATCACATTAATTATAATATTGTACAAAAAAGTAAACTGCCTCCAGAGACTTCTATCTACAATGCCGAATGTTTTGCACTTCTCAAGGCTTTAGAATATATTTTAATTGCAAAACTTAAAAACTCTATCATTTTACTGACGCTCTTGCTGTTCTAGAATCATTAAAAAAGAATCCATTTAAAAACGCAAATAATCCAATAATATTTGGCATTAAAAACTTATCACATGAATGCCACTGTAAAAAATTTGTAGTTGAATTCGCCTGGATTCCGAGTCACTCGGGTATTGCAGGAAATGAAATTGCTGACAATATTGCTAAGGAAACTGTCTCCTGTGGAGATACGGTCCCGTACAAATTATTTGGTGAAGATGTTTATAGTGGTGCGAAACGCTACCTATTCGACACATGGCATAAATCTTGGCATCTTAGCAGTAGATCGAAGGGCCTTTTTTACTATAACATTCAACCTAACATTCCCAATAAGCCTTGGTTTGCTTTTTTAAATTTAGACATTTAGAAAAGATTAACAACATCTTTAATAAGGATGCGTCTGGGACATGCTTGCACTCCCGCTCATCTTGCAAGAATAAAAATTAGAGATAGCCCTATTTGTGATTGCGGGGCAGGAGTAGGTGACTTAAATCACCTATTCCTGGCTTGCCGTCAATTTGATATTCTATTTTTTGATCTTCTTCCTAGTATTCCTTTACCTACTCATATTCCTTTATTACTTATGTACCCCTTTAATAAACAAGTATTAGAAGCTATAGATTTATTTATAAAACATAATGATATTAAATTGTAGATTATTTTTGTATTTAAGTATTTGTGTTTAGTTGTAGATTTTAATGTTTTAATGTCTTTTTTACCTACCTGATCCTGTCCTTTTGTTTTCCTCAATTCCGTTCCGTTTTAATTGAACAAAAATACGTTTCCTCGTTTTAACTTGACATTGGTATTACATTTATTACTTGCCAAAAAGATGAAAAATAAAAAAATATTTGTCGTTAAGTTACACTTGAAACGACTTATTTACAATTAATTTCTTATTGTAAGATTTTATAGCTTTTATTCGTAAGTTTGCGTGATTGCAAATTCGTGTTATTTAAAAATTCAGTTTGTCGCGATACGAACATAGATTATTATATATAGGTATACTAGAGAGATACGAACATTGAATAATAAATAAGTGATATGATGTGCGAAAGAAAATA
Source organism: Cybosia mesomella (assembly GCA_946251805.1). Taxonomy (NCBI): domain Eukaryota; kingdom Metazoa; phylum Arthropoda; class Insecta; order Lepidoptera; family Erebidae; genus Cybosia; species Cybosia mesomella. The sequence continues at coordinate 22,163,435 of OX276407.1, forward strand.
CATTCATCCCGAAGCAGCAGCTCTTTTAAGGTACCTATAGACATTTAATAATAGACATATTGAAATCATACTGATTCATGAAAACAGGTTGCAACCAATGATTACTTTGTATACTTGTAGACAAGCAGTTCAGAACAAAATGTGTGTCACATTTCGGGGGTGAAGCGGGATCGGGGGTGGAGTACGGGACGCCTTATCATAGATTCATAATTTTGGCGCCCTTACACTTCTTGACAAATGTAAGGTGATGATCCCATATTAAATCGTATAAAATAAATTTAATATACTCTGTGGCTATGACAGCAACAAAAATTGGCGCCAAAGTTGCGTACAGTAGCGTCCAAAAATCTATTCCAATTTTTATGTTCCGAACAGCCAGTCTAGGTAGACTGGCTGTTTAGGTAGAAGTCATTGATTAGATATAATGAAATCATACTGATTCCTGAAAATATGCTGCAACGTTTCCATTTTCCTGATTAACGGACGTGGCTCTGCAGACGGCACTCGCTCCTATAAAAGCCATATTATCCAAACAAAGAGGAAGAGATGGTGTAAGCGGACCACGGGCCTCGAAGTATAAGCCTCGGACGCAAAGCGGGAATCACGCTAAGATGATGATATTGTAACATTTTCCTGATTCACTAGATATCGTTTGATCGTTTGTCATATTTAATGTCAATTAGGATCATATTGACAACTGAACCAAATAGGCCATTTCAATAACATAACCTTGCAATGGATTAAGGGCCACAGCGGCTCGCGCGGCAATGATGCAGCAGATGAGCTTGCCAGGAGAGGATCTGACATGGTGGTAATGGGACCTGAGCCCATAATACCGATCCCCTTTGCATACCTACGAACCATGGTAAACAAACGAACGAGAGATCAACACAACAGCTATTGGATAAATCTGGAAGTTTGCAGACAGGCGAGGGAAGCACTCCCCGTGCTTGAATATAGACTGACCAGGCGTCTTCGACAACTGACCAAACAGCAACTGCGCACGGTCACAGCTGCCATCACGGGGCACGACTCCTTCAATAAACACCTTTATATTTTAGGAATCACCGACAGCCCTCTCTGCAGAGCCTGCATGAAAGAGGAAGAAACAGCGGCACACGTGCTCCTACACTGCCCTGTAACCGCCACATACAGGGTAAAGTACTTCGGAAATACAGGTACGCTCCGGGAGATCGCCAGCAGCGTGAATAGCCTGCTGGCGTTCTTCAATGAGTTGGGGTGGATCGAGTGAAATGCCCACCCTCACGCAAAAACCGCGCCTTGTCGTGGAGTTGCGGATACCAGCTCGCGAAACCATACCATAGGATCAAATTTTTTTAAAAACTGGCCAAGTGCGAGTTCGACTCGCCCATGAAGGGTTCGAAGCAGTAAGTAAAATTTTTATATTTTAGTTGATTGAATGAAAGGTAAATTGCGGTTTACTATTTAAGACGTATTAAAACAAAACTACTTACTAGATCTCGTTCAAACCCATTTTCGGTAGAAGTTTACATGGTATTGTACATCATATATTTTTTTTAGTTTTATCATTCTCCTATTTTAGAAGTTACAGGGGGGGAGGGGACACACATTTTACCACTTCAGAAGTGTCTCGCGCGCAAACTATACAGTTTAGAAAAAAAGCGGTCAAGTGCGAGTCGGACTCGCCGGGTTCTCAAGGGTTCCGTAGCAGCAAGTGACATTTTTTTTTTTTTAAGTTTTATGTTTGAGTTGATTGAATAAAAGGTAGAGACCGTAATCTTAGCAATCCATGGATTCTCCGTGCGGGTGCCGGGTCCATCGCGTTGCTGAGTTGGGAACTCGGGACAGTGCCTGGGACTTGCGACCCAAGTGTAGGTTTAGAAGGGGCCCCTTTTGTTGATGTACATCAACACTCACCTTCACTACCCAAGTTCCCCTCCCTGCCTAACCAAATTTGATACGAACCTACTAGTGCCGCTTTAGACATTCGTCCTAGTAATGAGCTTATTGTAGCTCTCGATAGGCCTAGATCTTTAAGTAGGTTATAGAGAGATTTTGCTGGTATACCTCTCGCTCCCACTTCCACTGCATACAAATTAACCACGTAACCGTTTTTGATTAATTCGTTTGTGAGATCATAGTATTTATTTTTCTTTATTGTGTGGTCCTTCGGTATATTTGTTTCCCACGGTACAGTAAGTTCCACAAGAACCACATGTTTTAATCTCTTAGAATATAGGAATATGTCAGGTCTAGATGACGAAACCCCAACATCCTCCGGAATTTTGTAGTGCTTTTCATACGTGTCGATTAGGAGAGTCCAATCTGGGGCAGTATCTAAGATTGAATAAGGTTTGTTCCTGGGTGTTATGGATGAACCTTCAGACACAAAGTTGATATGACGTCTGTTAGTAGTCAATCCTTTTTGGGCTCTAGCTACTGCCAGACTCATTGCTTCACGTATGATGATAAGCACCTTATCGTGGCGGCGTGAGTAATGGCCTCTATCGAGAAGCACCCTACATCCTACTAATATGTGTCTAGCCGTCCCTATTGCCTCACCACAAGTATAACATTGTTTTTCTGTGGCCTTCCCCCACCTTACCAGATTACTCTGGTCTGGGAGGGTCATCTGAAAGGCGTTAAGATAAAATTTTAACAGGGCCGGCGACCAGTCATAGATCAAGGTGCGCCACTTTAAGGCCATCGGTATGCAGAACTCTCCCATTGTCAACCATTCATTTTGGATTTCCAAATTCATCGCGTGCACTCGATATTTATCATTTTCGTCTTGTTTTAGAAAGGACTTAAGTATATCCTGGTCCCTTTCTGGCTCTCGTACTCCCAACCCCACTCTGTTTGACTGGGCCCCTATCATAAATCGTTTATGGAATAGAAGTCTAGATTCAAGCTCGGACGCGTTATTATCTTTCGGGAGTGCCCTGATTGTGACATCTTGGGATTTTCCTAAGATGTGGGCTTTGGTAACTCTAAGATGTTTATAGAGCTCCGATGGTTTCTTAAGTTTCATCCCAAAATTATTTTGATCCCTAAATAGAGCAGAGGAATCAGCAGAGTGCGCTAGTCCAAGCCACGATTTTAGCGATTTTATGACAGTTGCATCTATTTTCGCCAGTAAGGTTTTACCGAATTCATACACCAGAAAAGGCCAAGTCAGACGTGATGTTAAGTAGTTGTCATATATCCAAGCTTTTTTGATATTGTTTAGTGGTATCTGATCTATCTTATTTAGGTCATTTATAAACGTATCGACAACTTCATCTAAGGATGGTGTGCGTCCTTTATAGTCTATCTTTCTCCCAAGAAATTTAAATGGCACCGATTCAGCGACTATGGAAACTGGTTTACCCCCAATGAAGAGTCCCGGGTCGTAAGAGGTAAATTTGGTGTCCCGTCTACCCAGACATAGACAGTGACACTTACTGGGCTTCGTCCTCAGTCCATTTGTCCACGAACAGAACTCATCGACTTCCTTTAATAGTTCCTGACATTGTTTTGGATTGCGCGTCAGTATTGCGAGATCGTCAGCAAAAGCTAAGATGGACTCTGAGTATATGTTATTTACTTTAAACCGATAGCCCCATTTCTTTTCGTGACGTATTAACTTGGTAATTAAGATATTAATTACTATGTTAAATGCTATTGGTGACAAGCAGCATCCCTGAAACAGTCCCACATTATACCGTAATGGTCCTGTGTGTACTTCTTGGAAGCTTATAGCAAATTTTAGCTGGGAGTAATACGACTCGATTATCTCTATGACCACGGGCGGAAAGTTATACCATTGCAACGCGTATACCATAAGGTAATGTGGAATTGAGCCAAATGCATTTTCTAGGTCTATCCAACATACCGTTATCTGTCTTTCGTATTTTCTGGCATCTTTTAAGCTTTCCGCTAACAGACTATTGTGTTCCAGACAACCAGAAATGCCGGGTAAAAACCCTTTCTGGTGGTTAGGTCCGAAATACCTATTGTTAATCATAAAATGACACATTTTTGTTTGTAGAATTGAGAAAAATATTTTTGAAATTGTGTTAGTTAGTGCTATCGGTCTAGTATCTTTAGGATGGGTCACTTCATGTTTTTTTGGAATGAGAACGAAAACCGCTTCGCCAAATGCGACTGGTATATTCTTTTCTGACCAGATTTTACTGAATATATTTGTGAGATGTTTACGAACTGTTGGACATTTTTTATACACTATATATGGAACCCCATCAGGGCCCGGAGCCGATTTAGATGATTTCTTTTTTATTTGTATCTCTATTTCCTCTATGGTAGGTGCATTCCCTTGGAATTGTACTAGAGGGTCGTGAGGTCTTTGGGTTTCCGGTTGATTGTATGGTGTTCTGCATTTAAGTATTTCATAAGTGTTTTTGTAATGTTCGTAAGTTTGTTCTTTGGTCAGAAGAAGTTTACCATTTTGGCTTTTAAAGATGTTTTTTGAGTACTGAAAAGGGTTTTTATCAAAATTTACTTCGTGCCTTGCCCTATCGTAACTATCGCAATTGTTTGCTATTTGTTGCGAACAATTGCGATAGTTACGGTTACGATTTATGACGTACTAAAAACAAACTACTTACTAGATCTGGTTCAAACCAAATTTCGGTGGAAGTTTACATGGTAATGTACATCATATATTTTTTTTAGTTTCATCATTCTCTTATTTTAGAAGTTACAGGGGGGGGGGGCACACATTTTACCACTTTGGAAGTGTCTCTTGCGCAAACTATTCAGTTTAGAAAAAAACGATAGTAGAAACCTCAATATCATTTTTGAAGACCTATCCATAGATACCACACACGTATGGGGTTGATGAAAAAAAAAATTGAGATTCAGTTCTAACTATGGGGACCCCCAAAATTTATTGTATTTTTTCTATTTTTGTGTGAAAATCTTAATGCGGTTCACAGAATACATCTACTTACCAAGTTTCAACAGCATAGCTCTTATAGTTCCGGAAAAAAGTGGCTGTGACATACGGACGGACAGACAGACAGACATGACGAATCTATAAGGATTCCATTTTTTGTCATTTGGCAACGGAACCCTAAAAATCTGTGTTTCTTTGTTCGTATTTTATGCTCTGCCGTACTATTTGTCCTACGGCCATAAAACCTTATCAACTCACCTATTGCATGTATTTGTACGAAGACTATAGGTATTTTGCCGGTAGGTGCACTGTAATTCAGTAATGGGATTTGTTTGCCCCTTTCGAGGTTGAGACGAGTCAGGTAGTAGGTATTTCACAATTTCTTATCTATACTAATATTATAAATGCGAAAGTAACTCTGTCTGTCTGTCACGCCTAAACCACGGAACCGATTTTGATTAATTTCAGTACAGATATAGACATTATAAAAGTAGTTGTAAAATGATTCGTCGACATTTAAACTGACCATTAAACAAACAGCATATTCTAGTTAATTATTGCACCTTCCACTCCCGCGTCTGAAGACCCGAGACGGTGTGTGGTTTTAGTCGTTTCAAGCCGGACATAAAAACCCCCGCTGGCCGGAAGGGTATCCGAAGGGATTTCCGCACGAAAAAGAAAGGTACTGATGAGACTTTTTCTGTTTCTCATAATAAAGTTCTTATCCCTCTTACTAAGTGACTTATTATCTTTATTATCACAGAGGTCATTAAGCCGGCGCCTACGTCAAAGCCTCAGGTCAGGCAGGGTTTAATTAACACAGGAAAATAAACAAAGCATTATGGCGGCTTCCGTGTTTTCCTCAAACTCATAAAACTTTAATGAGAAAGATGAGATGTTGTATTTTCATTTCGTTTTGTGGATATTGCCATAATATTTGACTTGCCTAAAACGTCGACAGACTCACGAGACACTTATAGCCAATGACTTTTATGTATACTAAACTGACTATTCGTAATAAAAAAATGGTATTGATTTTTGAACTCTACTGTACACAATTTTGGCGCCACTTCTGTTGCTGTCATAGCTACAGAGTATATTATAGTAGTTTATGCAACTGTCATATAAGAAGGGGTATTAAAACATGAGAGTCTGTTTATCGCATGAGGCGAAGCCGAATGCGATAATAGGTAGATTCGAATGTTTTAATACCTTTTAAAAAAAAAAAGTATTAAAACATTCGAGTCAACCTATTATCGCATTCGTGCAGTTTCATACACTCCTTTATCTTCACTCATAGGAAAAATTGAAATTAAACAAAGTAGGTAGGTTACAAGGGCGCCATGTTTTTCACAGTTCGAACTGCGCATTCGTGCGCCTCTTTTTTTCATATTCAGCCTAAAACCTTAGACTAGTTTAATGAATAAAAAAAGATAGCGATACTATAATGAGTTGAGAACACTCGAGTCAACCTATTATATAAACAGACTCTCGTGTTTTAATACCCCTTCTTATATGACGGTTGCATAAACTACTATTATGATACAGTTGGCGGTACTTTAATAAGTTTAATTTTTAATTTTATGTATACGCGTTTATAAAGTGCGTATGTATAGAATCGTCTTTGAATTCGTAATTCGAATTTTTCGATTTGAGTGTAGATACAATTTATTTTATACGATTTTATATGAGATCATCACTTGTCATCTGTAAAGTAGTGTAAGGGAACCAAAATTATGAATCTATGGCGAGGCGTCCCGTACCCCGGGGGAGGGGTACGGGACGCCTCGCCATAGATTCATAATTTTGGTTCTCGCCTCACCCCCGAAGTGTGACACACTTTTTGTTCTGAACTGCTTGTCTAGTATACATAGAAGGGATTCCTTATAGCTTCATTCTTCTCCTTCTTCATCCTAGCGCCAGCCCCGATTGCATCCAAAGCTTGCACTTTACAGCCTGGGGGTCTCGCTGCTACTCCTTCTAGTTAAGTTTATCTTGGCTTTACTGGATTTGCGGAAGCAACTGCCATCTGACCTATAATCTAACACCGATACCTACATAGCTCGCACCAGATCGTCGTCTGTCAATCAGCAGGTATACCTACCGGTTTGCGGGTAAGGTTGGCTTGGGCCCCTAGATCTTGGTGGGCCCCAGACGCCCCATAGCCAACTGTTAAGTAATTTGTGCTGAAAGGATATTTTCCGCATGGAAACCTACCGTGAACACCTCGCTATGGGCATGACGAAGCGCCTAGGTCACAGTTGAACCGACTAAAACCTACGATAGGGAAGGAGAGCGCGACATCTCTCTGGTCCGTTAATGAGGTGACGGAAACCATCCCATCAACCTGAAAAATTACATTCAATTTTGATAGCGGTTTTCATCCTTGCAGCTCCAAAGAGTCACAGTTGCATGCCGTTGCCGGTCAGGATTACAGTTTGGTGTTGGTCTATTAAGACCGAATCCGTCCGCTCCGCCTATGATTATAGAGCTTTTCTGTCTCGTAGCTTCGTAGATCTACCGGTACTGATAATTGCTAGTAGGGGTTAGGACGTCTCGCTCAGTACCCCTAAAGGGCCGGACAAACTGAACAGGCGCGGACGCGAATTGTTTCATTCGCCTTCGTTAGGTCAGTCTGTATCCGTCATCAGTATGGTAATAAAATTTCAGTTTCAGTAATAACTATACTAAAATTTTTCGAACTTTTTCATTAAGTATGTAGGCATGAAGTATGTAGGCATGAAGTATGTAGGCATAAAATTTAGTAGGCATATAATTTTCGCTCTAATCTGCGAGGAAAATATGTGTGTCGAACAATGAAATGTTAATAAGTTGAAATTATAGTTAATTTATATTCATTGTTGGTTATAATAAAGTAATTACTGTGTTCAACTTTAATTTAATATAGTTTTTGTTACAATTTATCATCGAAATATTTATTTATATATAATAATATGCCGCTCATTAACGCATGCTTTTAAATGTTTTTAAATATAATATATACTAGGCCATAAATACTGTTAGTTACAATGAAAAATAAACAAAATATTACATTTGATTTGGAATCTGTCATTTTTATATGATTGTTCATTGTGTTTTCTCATTCTGGTGCCAATACATTGTACAATAATTTACGATATTAAAATGAAGTGGGGTGATAAAGAGAATGCTCTATGGGTAACCTTACACCCCGGCGTCTGTAGACCCGAGACGGCGTGCGGTTTGAGTCGGTTCAAGCCCGACATAACCGCCCCCGCTGGCCGGCGGGGGGGTCATCCGAAGGGATTTCCGCACAAAAAAAAGGGTACAATGAGACCTCCTCTGTTTGTGACAGATCAAGATCTGGTCGTCCACTTAGTGTTCGTATGAAAAAGGTGGTCAAACCAGTAAGGGAAAGAATTCGAAGAAATCCTGTCCGAAACTAAAAGATTTTATCTCGGGAGATGAAGATAGCACCTAGAACCATGTCGTGTATTTTAAAGATGACTTAGGACTCGCAGCCGTTAAGAGACGTACTGGTCATTTCTTAACTGATAATTTAAAAAAGAATAGGGTGGTAAAATTGAAACAACTACTGAAGCGGTACGCAAAGGGAGGTCACAGAAAAAAATTGTTTACGGATGAGATTTTTTTTACAATTGAGCAACATTTTAACAAACAAAATGACAGTATTTATGCTCACAGCTCTAAGGAAGCTTCCCAATTAGTCGACAGAGAGCAACGTGGGCATTATCCGACTTCAGTGATGGTTTGCAGGGGTATTAGCTATGAAGGAGTGACTGAGCCATAATTTTGTGAAAAAGGTATCAAAACAGCGGCACAAGTGTTTCAAGATACCATTCTTGAGACGGTAGGGAAGCCCCTTAACAACTCCATGTTCAATAACCAAGAATCGTCCTTCCAGCAAGACTCAGCGCCGGGTCATAAACCTTGTCTGCGGCTCGGCTACGCAGTCTTGGTTGGAAACGAACGTTTCGGACTTCATCAGAGCTGAAGACTGACTGTCGTCTAGTCCCGATCTTAATCCGCTGGATTATAATGTATGGTCAGTTTTAGAGAGTACTTGAGAGCTTGCTCTAAACGTTTTTTTATATACGTGTGGAAACACCCACGGTTTTCACCCCATCGGTGCCAACGATGGGGTGGGCGTGTCGGAATCGGACTGACTAAAACCACACGGTGTCCTCCCCAAGTGTCCATTGCCAGGCACCCCGGATAAGCCCTCGAAAGGATAACCCCAGGGTTACCGGCCGACTTTGGCCGCCACCGCGGCCTCGCCTGGTGGTGTCGGGTTTTATCCCGCGTCGGTGAGTTGGCAGGCGTGTGTAGGAACACACGACCCGCCTCCGCCACGGCTTTTGCTTTTGTAAGGACGGTGAGTCGGCCAACTGCCGTCCTCAGGACCCGATCATGGAGGTTGGTAGTCCCGGGCGTAGACGAACCTGCAGCGTCCTCACCGCAGACTGCAGATCTCGGGGGGCAGGGTTCTCTCCCGCTCCCTCTCCGTCGTCTCTTTCACGCGTGCCACTTGCTCCCGTCGGAGGCCACGGTCCCTCACCATGGTCTCCAACGAGAGAACTTCCACGCCCAGGCCAGCAACGAGATCCCGACGTTGACTCGCCCACGCAGGGCACTCAACCAATGTGTGGAGCGGCCAGGATCCTCGCAGTGCTGGCACTGCGGCGTTGTCTCCCGGTGGATTCACCATAGATACTTACCGAAGCACCCGTGTCCGGTAAATATCTGGCACATCCGGTAGGAGAGGTCACCGTGGTGCCTCTCCAACCAACTTCATGATCGGCCTTACCGCCGCAATGGTGGATTCCCCCCACTTTGGATGTTCAAGTCGCACCCTCCATGTCTCCATAAGTTCTCGGTGGAGCTGGGACCGCTGATCCCTGATTTTTCAGCGCTCTGGCCTATGGCCCCGCTCCAGCACCTCCTTGCGCCATTGGTACAGCGACGCAAGGGCTCTCGCTTCCAGGTCCCATGGATGGGTCCCGGCTAGGAGACATGCCACCTCGACGGAGATCGTGCGAGATACCCCCTGATGACTCTGACGGCCATTGCTCTTAATGGGCTGTTTAGAACAGCCACGTTGCGGGCCGCCAGAGTTTACCCCCATACTGGGGCCCCGTACAGGGTCATGCTTCGCACGATACCCAGGTACAGTCTCCTAATGGGGGCGATAGCCCCTTAACATTGGGCATTAGCCACGATAGTGCGGCCGCAGCCCCCCTCAGTTTCGGGACCTAATTTCGGAGATGACGTCCGAAGTCCCTTCGGCTATCGAGTACGAGCCTAAGGTACTTCATCGTGGGCTCGATGCCTATGTTCACGCCCCCTACGGTTATGCTGGTACCTGCGGTGGCCCCCTCCGAGGCCCGTGAAAATACATAGCCTCGGATTTGTGGAGAGCCTCGAGTCCCAGCCGTTCGACCCACGACTTGAGAAATCCTTGCCGTGGCCTTTAGTGTCGCGCTTCGGTGCGTTGCTCCCCGCGCCATAACGAGGGTGTCTGATGTATCCGTATCCGATTTTCCACAGGAGTGACCCTAGGACCGATCCTTGTGGAACACCGCACGATACTTCTCGCCGCCCTGGCCCTAGCCAGCTTGGGTAAACTATGGCCCTCTCGGATAGGTATGCCCCGACAATGCGGCGGAGGTAAGAAGGCACTCCGTGATACGCGAGCGCCTCCCTAACACAGCTCCAGGGTAGGGTGTTGAAGGCGGTGTCTCTCGACATCGCCACCACCACCCCACCCCACGCGACTACTTTCTCCGCCAGGCGCCTAACGCGTATGATCGCTTCCACGGTGGAGCGCCCCCGGCGGAAACCGAACTGGTTGTTCGCCAGATCTGACCCCACTTTCGTGAGATGATCGACGAGGCGCTCTGCATTAATCCACTCAAAGAGCTTGCACACCTCGTCGAGCAACACGATCGACCGGTAACCAGATGGCTTTTCCACCGGCCGCCCCGCCTTCCGGATAAGGACCAGTTACCCCGTCTTCCACGCCTCTGGAAACTGGCCCCTTTATAGGCATGCGCTAAAGAGCGCCACCAGTCGAGGCCCTAGTTCCTCAAGGGCTAGGACCCATGCTCGGCCTGGAATGCCGTCGGGTCCGGGGGCTGTGCTTTTTCGAGCTTTAAGCCGGAGCACTGCTACCCCTAGTTCGCTCTCTCTGTCTTCGGGCACATCGGTCTCGCTATTATCAGCGTCAGGCTCCTGAGGCGGAGCCATACGCGGAGGAGCATGATGGCCCCCTCGGGTTTGGGAACCACGGTGTCCCCGTCTTGCCCCGGTTTGGGGAGTTATATATACCTATTATGATAATAAATAAATTTTCAACGACATTCTACACAGCGCTGCAGATAAAATAATCAGATACATTTTTTTTGTACATACATACTTATCTATAATATAAAAATGAATGTCTGAATGTGTTACTAAGCGCAAATCTCGAGAGCAGCTGAACCGACTTCGCCAATTCTTTTTTTAGGGTTCCGTTGCCAAATGGCAAGAAACGGAACCCTTATAGATTCGTCATGTCTGTCTGTCCGTCCGTATGTCACAGCCACTTTTTTCAGAAACTAAAAGAACTATGCTGTTGAAACTTGATAAGTAGATGTATTCTGTGAACCGCATTAAGATTTTCACACAGAAATAGAAAAAAAACAATAAATTTTGGGGGTCCCCATACTTAGAACTAAAACTCAAAAATTTTATTTCATCGAAGCCATATGTGTGAGGTATCTATGGATAGCTCTTCATAAATGATATTGAAGTTTCTAATATCATTTTTTTCTAAACTGAATAGTTTGCGCGGGAGACACTCCCAAAGTGGTAAAATGTGTGTGTCCCCCCCCCCCCTGTAACTTCTAAAATAAGAGAATGATAAAACTAAAAAAAATATGATGTACATTACCATGTAAACTTCCAACGATAATTGGTTTGAACGAGATCTAATAAGTAGTTTTTTTTTAATATGTCATAAATCGTAAACCGCAATTTACCTTTCATTCAAACAACTCAAATATAAAAATTAAAAAAACATTATTATGTTACTTGCTACTACGGAACCCTTAATGGGCGAGTCCGAATCGCACTTGGCCGCTTTTTATAATGTTCCGATGGTTCTTACGGCGAGAAAAAATAGAAAAATGGCCTGGAAAAAAAGTTTACAGGCATATTTGGGATAAATAGGTGCCACGGGGCGAAATATACATAGAAATTTAGATATAAATAAATATAATATATATATATAAATAGAATTTGCGACTTAGCACTCGAACGCTTAACCGTTACGCAACTGATACTTATCTTTAACACCACAGACAGATACAAGTGATACAATAAACAGGTCTAGGTGTTTCTATTTCGTTCGGGAATCCCCTCGGCCCTCGGATACCCCCCCGCCGGCCAGCTGGGGCAGTTACAGAACCGCTGGGGGGGGGGGGGGGGGAGGAGGTAAAATCTAAAAAAATACGTTTTCTAACAAACTTCAAAAGAGTAGGTTCTTAATTCATCTCAATTTGGTGAATATTATAATGACAATGAACAATTTCATTTCACTGATAGTGATTTGCTATTTACATTTAAAACATACATCGCGTCAGAATTTAAGAGTTCTTAAAAATTTACTTAACCAACTCATGCTAACAGTTATTTATAAATATAAGTTATAAGTCACATACATTATTTATATTTAACGTATTAACTACAACAATTCCCACAAATTATAATTATACAATGTTATACAATGTCAAAAATAATAATTATACAATATGACAACTTCAAATGTTGGAAACAATAACAAATAGGTCTTAAATGCTAATTATCTAGTTAAAATTCATTACAATAAAAATAAAACAAAGTTCTGTTCTGTTGTAGTCGGTGCCAAATCTGAAACAGATAGTAATACAATTACAAAGTAGAATTTAATGTATATAGTACACCATAGCAAGTATAGTCGATTGTTGATAGGCAATAAGGGTGCAATCGACAATGACAGTTGTCAAGTAAATGCTTACACTACAACTTTTCTGTTACACTAGTTCCATTATGAAACTCAATGGAACTACTGAGAATACAAAATTCTCACTAGTTCCATTGCACAAATGAAGTGAACTTAGTGAGATATGTTTCTTGAGCTGAGTGAGACGAAGTCGAGCGAAAGCTCCTCATACCAGACTTCAGGATTTTCTTTGTCACAGGTCTCCTCCTAAACTATTAATCCAATCAGAACCAAATTTGGCATGATTAAAGAGGTCAATCAGAGGAAGGTTTATGGATATATTTTGAAAAAATTAATGGTACCACAGAGGAATGATCACCGTTAAAAAAATTCCAGATGGAATTACATAATAACCGCTCAAGACACTGTGACCAAACTTTACACGCTCAGGAAGCATGTCCAGAGTTGTGACTTTCAAAAAGAATTTTCAAAATCGGACTTGCCACGGAGGAATGATCACTGTTCAAAATTTTCAGAATCTGATTCACGATATCTCACTCAGCTCAACATTGCAAGCAGCGATTCGCCTTGCAGACCTAGTTAAAGTTTAGTTTCACTAAATCCATTGAGCTTGATAATGGTTCTAGTGAGAAAATAAAACTCACTAGTTTCATGGGACAAATTGACACTGGAACTAGTCAGAACAACCCATTCCTAAGACTTATCCTTTAGCTTAACATCAGTCCAGGTAAAGTCATATTGACGTGACTATTATAAAAAAAAACAATTTTCTTAATCCTGTGATTACTTAAAAAAATACTCTAAATTAACAGACCAATGCCGACAGACTTCTATTTTTATTTATCCGCTATGAATGATCTATTTACGAAACTAATAATTTCGAGGTTATGATCGGCCATTCAAGTCAAGTAAAGCGAGCGAGAAATATTGTCTATGAACAAAACATATGCTAAAACAAGATATGTTTGAATACCGATACAGAACGTAACATTTAAGTTATTGAAAAACTGAAGCAAGGGATATTGCATCCTATTTCCTACCATAGTAGCCTACTTATCTATACATGTAATAAAATCGTAACGAGTTAAAAACCGTAAATTGAATATTTTTCCAAAAAATTTGATGTGTGTTCTAGGAGCGATATCGATGCCGAAAATATCATTTTTAGGATTTTTGTCTGTTTGACTGCTTCTTATTATGGATGTTCAAGCATCACTTGAGAAATGCTAAACTGATTTGTCTGAAATTTTGCATAAAAAATCTTCTAGGGCACGGTCATAAACTACACTATATATCATCACGCTACTGTCGTTATGATAGGAGCAGTAGAGAAAAAATTGTTTAAACTATTATTGATGACAAATCTATTATTACAAATTTTTTTCGTTCAGCAGAACTCAGACATGGTCAAAATCCGGACTGTAACTCATCACGTCATAAGTGAAAGATGATAAGCAGTAAAATGTAAAATTTCGAAACTCCACAGTTACCCACGTATAAAAGATAGTTGATTAGAGAGGCATAAACATTTCACAATTAATATCATCATGCTATATTAAGCAATCGGCCATAATTTTTTTTTTTTTTTGCGATTTTTTGCGATTATTTCTTTATCTTGCAATGGTTCACCCTAGCACGAATCTATTACCGACAGGGATTTTCTTTAGAAAAGCTCTATTGCTATCGAGTCGTCGTCGACGTCGTTGCCAATTTTCTGTCACGGTTTTGGGTATGAAGGAGATGAGCTATCGAGTTGCTGTTTTCGGTAATAGATTCGTGCTAGGGTGAACCATTGCAAGATAAAGAAAAAAGATAAAAAAAGATAAAAGATAAAATAAAAGAAAATCCCTTGTATTCGGCTGCGCTCGTCTCAGGAATTTTTCTTTATCTTGCAATGGTTCACCCCAGCACGAATCTATTACCGAAAACAGCAACAAGAAAATCCCTAAAAATAATTAAAAATCACCACCAGCGACCAGCGTCACGTGACGCGACGAGCACACGTGACGCTGGCCGCGATTTAGGTATTTCCCACACATACGCTTGGAGAATACTGCGAGGAGAACCTTATATACACACCTTATATAAACCTCTATTTCGAATGAATTCTCAATGTTACATGAGCGTACCACACCACCTTATCCGGCCCGTTGATAAAGTGATAGTGGGAACTTACTATCCAAATTCCGTTGTTCTAGCTTTAGTAGTTTAGCTCTACGTTGATGAGTCAAACATGTGAAAAAATCTTAATTCTTCATAATAAATACAAAAATACCTTGATTTATGATTATTTCGTCCGCGTTAAGTTCGGTTAAAGCGGACGAAGTGGCGGGCAATAGCTAGTTATTAATATTTGAATAAACGGATGGATGTTTGTTACTCCATCACGGAAGAACGGCCGAACAGATCTAAATGAAATTTGGTACAGAGATAGGCAGTCTGGAATAGCACGTAGGCAACTTTATTCCAAGAAAAAGGGTTTTGTAGGTGGCGGGAACAGGATCAGTATTTTATGCGGTTGGTTCCGCGGACAATAATTAGCAAAAAAATAAGTCGGTTGCTCGGTTGGTGTTTAAAAAAAGAAAGGGTTTTATTAATTTTTCAGTCATTATTAATGGTCGCATAACGATACTTATTGTGTCTGTCGGCACGAGTTTGACCCTCAACTGCCTTCTTGCCGTTTCTACACCAAAGGTTGAATGTAGGAAAACCCAGAAGGGTTACCTTTTGTGTCACCATTAATTATTATAAAGAACATATTCTAAGAATCATTGGAACTGTCAGCACACTACCGGTATCGATTACGCCATACGAGATATAGACGTCTATAGAGTTGAAAGGCTAGAATATATTTTGTAGTTATGTTATAAGAAAAACTCTACCGTGCAGACTTTAAAGTACAGTTATATATAGACATTTAATGTCTGCACGGCAGATCTGATCAGTAAAAGATATTGTCAGAAGTTTTTTTTTATATTTAGGACACGTCAATTTGACTTCACCTCGCCTGATGGTAAGCTGAAGGTAAAGTCTCTGGAAAGAGGGTCACCATTACATACACGTACCATGTTAACAATGGTGGCACTCAGCTTGACGGCCTCATCAGAAGAGGATTGCCGTCGCAGCACCGCGTGACACCCACCGGTCCCACTAGTGCTGCGACCACAATCCCCCTGCCCGGCTATGCACTTGCTGACCCCTGAACGCAATCAAACCGAAATTGGATTACTATGGAGGGTTTTTCGCAATCGTGCACGGTGGTATTTTTTTTTTTTTTTTTTTTTATCGTGCGGAAATCCCTTCGGATACCCCCCCGCCGGCCAGCGGGGGCGGTTATGTCGGGCTTGCACCGACTAAAACCGCACGCCGTCCCGGGTCTTCAGACGCCGGGGTGTAAGGTTACCCATAGAGCATATCCCTCGCACCTCGACTGACCCTGGGCCATCTCACCACTAACAGCATCGCTCATCCTGTCTCCTCTGAAAGCAGAGGAGTACGGAGAGCGATGTGTTCCCGCCACGTTGGATATTGGCCGACGATCAATGCCAACCCTATGAAGGGGTGAAGGGGAAGCCATTGACCGCCGCCCAGGGTGTACCGGCCGCTCCGATTCCGTTCCTCCCGGACTGCAGCGGGATCGGAATCGGAGCGACACTCGAGGAGGTTACCCAACACACACCCCTGCACGGTGGTACCTACGCGGCCGAATTTTGTGACAAATTTGTGTCATCAAATTTCTACCACCAATGTGCGATATCACACATTGAAATAAAACTATTTTTAATGGATTCTATCAGTTCAGTGTAAATAATAAAATAACACCAAATATATATCGATAAAATCTGTTAAAAATAGTTTTATTTCAATGATCAGTTAAAAAGTTAACATGGAATAGATAATAGTACAATAAAAGAAGGTTTTACTGCGGTTGTATGCGAATCTGGTGAATTGAGAATCTGGGAATCACCAAAACCTTCGTTGCCTAAGTCTACCTCACCTGCAAGATGGTACACCTGCTGATTGGAGGACGAGGCTCTGACACAGGCCTTCCCTCAGGATTGGACGTCAGACAGCATTCGCTTATATAAAAGCAAAGATAAAAAGAAAGTATGGAAACGAGGAGAAATAGTGGTGGGGCGGACACCGGGCTCCATAGTGCAAGCTTAGAGCTTTTTTTTGTACACATATTCGTATGTTTAGGGTGTATGGCCCCAACTGGATCATTGGACCTAAGCCATTCTCACCTCCTAGTTGATATAAAACATACTGACACCACAGCTTGGTCTTCGGTGTTTTAGCAGAGTAAAATAAATTCAAAAAACATAACCGTTCCTTGGTAGTCTGGGTCCCTAACTTACATTTATAAATAGTATTTGGTTACTTCATACAAGGGCCGCTCCATTGCTTTCCGTGGGATTCGTGCGACGCGACTAAATGATATTAATAGTAATAATAGGGTTGTTATCCATTCTGTACGCGTTAACAGGTTATTGTTCTACATAATATGACGATGATAGAGAGAGACGACTTGTATACTTATATACCTCACGCCTCACGGGGTTCGTCTACCGTTTTCAAACTTTTAACACACTAATAATTAATATCAGTCAATATCATATTGTAGTCAATTGCTGGACATAACCGTATAAAAACCGCATAAAATAAATAAAATTGTCTAGATGCTATTCCACATATGTCCTTATTCTTGTCCAGTTCCATTACGAGTAACAATAAAATAATTGGTTTAATAATGATTAATTGTATGTACGTTGATAACATTACAATACCTTTATCTATGGTAGTTTACAACATTTCTGTAGAGACCATTCACCAGTATAAGCTTTATTTAACGGACTGCCGAGACGAGGTCTCGAGTTCGATCCCCAGTCACTTCTGGCACACACTTCTGATTTTTCGTAGTTTTGTGTGTATTAAAAATGTTAGTTATCGCTCTCATGGTAACGTGTCCGGTTGATGGCAATACGCTCGCCCTCTATTACATTGGGACCTAAAATATAACTGGCGAATCGTGCGTGTGTAATACACCTCTTCGAGAAATTATGTTTATCAAGTCCACCAATATTGAAATAACTGCTCTGCCCATCCTTTAATGTTTCCGGATATACAATCATGTTTATGTAAATTAACGCAAATACTGAGGGCTACTTTTATTTCAATGTGTGGCATTCTAGTAAACTTCCGACAACATTAGGTATTCTTATTTAGGGGTGTGTGTTGGGTAACCTCCTCGAGTGTCGCTCCGATTCCGATCCCGCTGCAGTCCGGGGGGAACGGAATCGGAGCGGCCGGTATACCCTGGGCGGCGGTCAATGGCTTCCCCTTCACCCCTTCATAGGGTTGGCATTGATCGTCGGCCAATACCCAACGTGGCGGGAACACATCGCTCTCCGTACTCCTCTGCTTTCAGAGGAGACAGGATGAGCGATGCTGTTAGTGGTGAGATGGCCCAGGGTCAGCCGGGGTGCGAGGGATATGCTCTATGGGCAACCTTACACCCCGGCGTCTGTAGACCCGAGACGGCGTGCGGTTTTAGTCGGTTCAAGCCCGACATAACCGCCCCCGCTGGCACGCGGGGGGGTATCCGAAGGGATTTCCGCACGATAAAAAAAAAAAAAAAAAAAAGGGTATCACGTGCTCAAAGTAACACTCCCACCACCCCCTAGCCAATACGTTCACCGCGTCTCGTCTCCTCTGTATGTTTCAGGTTAGGTTAGGTTAGTCGTCGAAAACATCGTATCCGCATCTGGCACGCGCCCCGTCTAATCTGTTTGTGCTGTGTCGACGCTTCTATACTTTTTGGATGAAAGATACTGAACGTGCGCCGCGTCCGCGATGCGTCAAAGGCGCGCCCGCGTCTCATACACGTTCTGTTTGTGCGGCGCGGCCCCTTAAAGTCAAGATAAATCAAATCGAAAGGATGAGAAAGAGTGACAGTAGCACTAAAAAGGGTAGTAAGGTAAATTCAAAAGCGAGCATAATTCTGTGTTCAGTTTTTTTTCCAAAAACAGTAAAAGATACACAGTTACAATCGAACATAGAACCTCCTCCTTTTTGAAGTCGGTTAAAAATAAAGGTGCAAAGCTAAATGAAGTTTACATACAAAGTGATTATTTCTAGAATACATAATTTATGTATAGAGGAATGACTGCAGTTTTAACAACAGGCAATTCAAAGATATGCATATTATACAGGTATGCAAAAAAATAAAATTTATTGTGCGCAGTTCCCGCGATTGACAAAGGCGCGATCGTACTTCAATTTAACAATTATTATCAAAATGATGGTGTTTAGATAAGATTGATGAACATTTTTATGTTTATTTTCGTTAGTTTATGCAAAACATACAATTTAAATTAATTATGTGATAAGATAACACTACATTTTATCACAGCTATACATACATAATTTTTGGAAATAAGAACAATACTGATAAGTACCTACATTGCTGTCCGAGTTCTCTGTAACTTCAATGATAATTGAAATTACAGAGAACTCGGAACACCAAAGCCTAATAAAATTAACGTTTTATTGATTTAGAGGCTAGACCTCGCCTCGAATAAATAATTAATTACTTTTAGGTTTGTCTGATACGTATTTCTCGGTAGCAGAGTGTGAGATAGTAAGTAATTATTAAGTCAATAGGTTGACAGTGGTACCACAGTCCCAAGTCAAAGTCAAAGTCAAAATCTTTATTGCATTCATGTGTGAAGACAGATGTTGAAAATGATGGCAGGTCTCAACATGAAGCCCCTCGTGTCGCGGTATGTAGTTAAACTCCTCCGAAACGGCTTGACCGATTCTCATGAAATTTTGTGTGCATATTGGGTAGGTCTGAGAATCGGACAACATCTATTTTTCATCCCTCTAAATGTTGAGGGTAGTCCACCACAATTTTTTTTGATTTTTTTTTTATGATACATCATTGGAAAATACATAAAATTTTGAATTTTCAACCCTCTACGATCAATCCCTATTTTTCCATCGCGATTTTTATTTTTAATAATTTCCTTCAATTATGATTTTTTTCTCAATTCAATTTGATCTTCCGCCTTCGCCGTACGATAATCATCAATCGATCAGTTATCCCTGCTAGATGTCTACCGTTCGTCAGGTCGGACCTGTGTGTCCGTGTGTACCGTGCTCACCTCCCATCCAGCAAACATCACGGAGTAGGGATGAATGTTGGAATTGTTGAGGGATGATGAAGATAGTTATTTTAATTTAATTTAAAAAAATGTTTCCTAGAAATAATGTACATGGCAAAACAACGTTAGCCGGGTTAGCTAGTATTTATATAATATTATAACATACATCATTAAAATTTATTTCTTACTAAATCAGATCGGATTGTGAATAAATTGAAACAAATATAAATTGGTGGTTAATTAAACACTTAATGTGTTTAATTAACCACCAATTTATATTTCATTTCATATCAAAAAATAATTCCACAAGATAACAAACAAGTTAGCTATGTACATGGAAATTAATTATTAAAAATATGAATAATTATTAAAAAAAATAAGTTTTTAAACATTCGGATTAAAATTAAATGAAGTCAATTAGGAATACTTAGATTCAGGTCAAAAAGAAAAAACTATTCATATATGTAATATTAAAATATTGTTAAAATTAAATATTTTTAAAATTTTGTTTTACATATAATTAGAATTAAGTTCAGTCATAATCATATATCAAATACGTACAATTGAATATACTTATTTATTAATACGTTACTTATTAATACGCTCAAATTGAGATTGAAGTGATATGAGCATGCAAATAAGTTAAAAATAATAAACTTATACATTTTTAACCCCCCCTAAGAAGTTTATGTTTGTCATCAAAAAACTCTCGCAAGGTGCAATAGCATTTGTCCAGAAGATTTTTTTGTAGATTGTTTTTGACGTGACAACGTCTTATAATTCGATGAAGCTGGCTGCACGCACGAAAAAACATGACGTATGCGGCGTTACCTCGTATGCGGCGTTACCTCGTATGCGGCGTTACCTCGCTCTGAGGCGTTCCATTTAATATGACGTTGTCACGTTCAACTATCGTCAGTAAACCAACTTTACAGACAACGGATTTTAAATGTATAATCACTTTCGGAATCCTTCAGTGCCTGCGGTATTTTGTTATATATTTTTATCGACATCACGTATGGGCCGTGTGGCGAGTGGTATATAAATAGGGTAGATGTTGGTAGCGCAAGCCTATTTTTGTGCCTTAAGTTGCGGGGCTGGCTGTAATGGTCTGTATTAAGAGTGTATAGTGATATATGCTTCCTTACAAAAATGCAAATTTCTAGTATACATATATAAGGCAGTCAAAGTCAGGATGTTGTGTTCTTTGAAATGTAGTCAACAGCTTTCCCTACCACGTATATTTGTCAGAATTTGTATACATTTCTTCTGAAGGTTAAATAGGATATCGACATCTACACTATTTCCCCACATTATGATACCGTATCGGAGCCAAGGGTGGGCATAGGCATAATAGGCTGCTTTAGCTGATTTAAGGTCTGTAGTTTTATTTAATTCGCGTAGGGCGTATGTTAAGTAAGGCAATTTACTACTAACGTTTTGTAATTGGGATTTCCAGTTTAGGCTTGTATCTATATTTAGGCCTAGTAACTTAAAACTATTCACGCAATCCAATTCAGCATTCTGAAATTTATAATCAATGGTTAAAGGACGTTTCTGGTAGTGTTTAAATTGCATTAATTTAGATTTTGAGAGGTTTAGTTCCAGGTTAGGTTCCGCTAGCCATGACGACATGTGCGACAGTATTCGGTAGGTAGGCTCGTTTAGCTCATCGTGGTTACTGCATGGGAAAATCACTGAGATGTCGTCGGCGAACAGGACGCTTTCAGCATTTATTGTTTTTGGTAAGTCGTTGATGTAAACTAAGAAAAAACGCAACCGAGTACGCTACCCTCGGGGAACGATTTTTCTACTTTTGAAACGCTGAACTTCGCGTTGGAAATCTGTCCCGTGTTGTAATTGTAATGAACGAGTTCTACATACTGCGATCGGTTATGTAGGTGGGATGTGAACCATTCCAGGGTTCACACGAATACCGATTCCATCCAGCTTATTTAGTAGAATGTTATACTGGACTCGATCATATGCCTCGCTCATATCCAACAGTATGCCGACGGCATATTTTTTGTCATTTATTATGTCCAATATCTGTTGAACGTACTTATAAACTGCATCTGTTGTTGATCTATGCCTTCTAAATCCGTTTTTGGAACTGGTAAAATATATTGAATTTTTCACAATAGGAGTATAAGCGAGACGTCATGGCAGTCTCCAATATTTTAGTGAAGGTAGGTAGGAGTGATATAGGACGGTAGTTTGTGCAGTTGGTCACGACACCTTTTTTGTAGATTGACTTGACTACAGATATTTTTAATAGATCCGGAACAATTCCCTCTGAAAAAGAATGGGTAATGAGAAAGGTAAGCGGCATAACTAATTCATAAACACATTTTTTTTTTAATTAGCGTTGGTGGGAGTTGGTCAAAGCCAAAGTTATGTTTGTTTTTAACTTGTTTATTATTGCGAAGATTTTGGAAGAATCCATGGGTTGAATGAATATTGAGTTATCGGCTCGCCTTATAACCGGTACGCCAGTTTATTACTTCGGGCCACCAACCAGGTGGACACCGAAGTCTTAAAATCACGCTCAAAAAATCAAAATCTTACACCCACTTTTTATTACTTTTCTCGACGTATCACATGATACTAAGTCTAATTAGGCAAAAAAAAATTTTGTGTCGGTCTGTCTGTTGGTCTGGATGTCTGTTTACGCAATAACTCGAGAACCACTTATCCGATTTAAAAAATTCTTTCGCCAATCATCTTGTTTGGTTAATGGGAAGAACTGATTAGATTTTGGGGTTTGTACGTTCTAGGTTTCGGGTACCTACCATACAAATTGTCCCTAAAAATAAGTTTGGCCCGAAGTTTGACAATCATTGTGTGATTTCCGCCCCACTAGTTTTACTTGGCTCGCCACAACTAAGGAGTTTCCTATTATATTAGGTACTTTGTACTATTATTGTTATATTTTTTTAGGCTTTCTAGTGGTTTTGTTGATTCTTTCCTTTATTATCTGCCAAGCCGTCTTTGTAATATTATAACTTTTTTGAATTCGCCGTATATACTGAATCTTAAAGATTTTTTCCTTTCTCGATAATTTAGTGTGTATATATCTAACCTACGAATATATTTATGTATGTATGTGTATATATGTATTTATTATTATTATTTTTTATTATAAGTATTGTAGCATCTTTCTCTTTTCTTTTTATCTTGTAATGTACACTTCATACCCTTTCTTAAACTATTCTTCCTCTATTACTCAAAGGTTTGCTGGGAGAGAACTCATATTGAGTTAAGCTCGCCTTTGTACATCTTTTTTAAATTTTATTTATGTTACTATCATTTTCTTGTGTGTGCAAAAAGAATAAAATAAATAAATATAAAATAAATGATCTTTTTAGATTGTGAGACAATAGCTTTAAGTAGCTTTCCGTGTTTTTAGGGATTTTCTTTAGAAAAGCCCTATTGCTATGGAGTTGTCGTCGACGTCGTCGTCGTTGCCAATTTTCTGTCACGGTTTTGGGTATGAAGGAGATGAGCTATCGAGTTGCTGTTTTCGGTAATAGATTCGTGCTGGGGTGAACCATTGCAAAATAAAGAAAAAATCGCAAAGTCGAAAATCCCTTGTATTCGGCTGAGCTCGTCTCAGGAATTCAACTTGTTTTATTATTTTAATATACCCAGTGTCACTCTCACAGTAAATACGAATCAAACGACAACTCTCAAGCTAAAATCCATTGAGCCGTTCAGGCTGCAGACCGTGCCAAACAATTATACATACATACATACATACTCTCGAAAAACATAACCCTCCTTCTGGCGCAGTCGGGTAAAAATCAAAGATCATGAAAATCGGTCCACCCGTTCTCGAGTTATAAACGGTATGATCACTAACACGACTTTGTTTTATGTAAATAGATTACAAGGTTATTGCTAGGAAAAGTATCACTTTAAAGCAGTAGTATTTTTCGTATCATTAGCATTTCCTCAGAGCCCATATACAGTAGGTAGAATTTGACCAGATACAGTAGTATTTTTGTAAAAAAATAGTCGTCATTTATTTATTATTGCTTCCTAGTTATAATCAATGTTAGCGGATATGCAGTGGGTCGGATATTTTAAATGTCATTATTCCCCAATTCATTTATGTCTAAAGTTCTAACTGAAGCTTTAATTCGAGTGTTAGTTTTATAATACTTACATAATATATTCAATGGGAAATCCGGGGTATTTCAGCACGGAAAAAAAGAAAAAGGTACCCACTATGCGGGGTGCGACTGGTTGGATCACCTCCAAGTTTGGTGCACCCTGGACAACGTGGGCGATGACGCATCATTGATTGCTCCTCTGGAGTAGCTGGCGTCAACGTCAACGGCCAAGAGTCTGACCAACCGGCCCTTTTCAGGGCCACCCCGACCCCCTCGTGCAATGAGTGACCCCATTGCACGAGGGGGTCGGGGTATGGCGGGGCTGCAAGGCCCGCGGGGGGAGTGGTCGCTCCAGGTACCCCTCTGCTGTTATCAGAGGGGACACTGCGAATGGCCCAGGGTCAGTCGGAGTGCGAGGGATATGCTCTAATGGGTAACCTTACACCCCGGCGTCTGTAGACCCGAAACGGCGTGCGGTTTTAGTCGGTTCAAGCCCGACATAACCGCCCCCGCTGGAAGGCGGGGAGGGGGGGGGGTATACGAAGGGATTTCCGCACAACAAAAAAAAAAGGTACCCAATATGCATATGAATGCCGTGATGCGTTTATATATATTTTTATTTTATTTTGCATACACTATTTCATACTACACTCTGTTTAAGCATTTATTTAACTTTTGACAGCGGCTTCAGAACGTAACTGTTGCATTAATCGTAAAAGTTAATTTTAAATACGCGGTCAAAAACATATAATTATATATAAACTGGATAATCGTATGTATCTACCGTATTAATAACCCATTCTAAATAATAAAATGCTTTAAATGTCTTGGTTAAATTAAAATATACGACAATTTACTCGCTAAACAAAAACAGTTACATTTTACCGCATCTAGTGTTGGGATCGATTGTATTCACTCAAATGATTGAATCGCAAGTAATCGGTTGGACTTAGTTTATGCATTTGTAGTTAAGGATTATGGCATGTACTTTAAAAAACATCATGTTGTGAAGAGAATAAAAGTTGGTTAACATTTTATTATGTTAAAACAATTAAAATATATTATTTTATTATAATTAATCGTCTTTAATTATCATTTATGTCAATGTGTAAAATCGATTGCAACTTCTTCAGAAATAATGTAGACTGTTGTTTGAAATCGAATAGGTTACGCACTAGGACAGAACCATTTGATGAAAAAATTAGCTGTCAAAAGTTAAATAAATAGGTGGACAGAGTATGGCTTTGTTGATTTATCAGCAGCGACTGCTCGTCAAAGATAATTTAGGTAAATTTACCATCGAGGAATAATCACCGAAAAACCAAATCAATGGAAAAAGTCGACCGGTCACGTTGACCTATTGTTGGATAGGCAAATCTCGCTACGCTTAAGTTTGGTTTTAATCCAACTGGGCCCGAGACTCCTTTGCGTACTTTTCGCTGTTCCTCTTAAATGGCCTAAGATCTCAGGACCGTCAGACAATACTTATTTTCTCAGAAATAAAATTTATGCGATAATGTAGTGTAGGTATGTGCCTCGAGGGGTGCTTGGTTGGGGAGGGGTGCTTGGTTGGGGACCTCCACGCGGTGCACCCTGGGCAACGGAGACGGCAGCGCCTCTCTCCTAGGGTGGGAGAGACGCTGCCGCCTACGGCCAACTCCGACCGAGGCGAGGACGGCCCTGTTGAGGGCTGTTCGGAAGCTTTCCACGTGTCCCTCTGACTAGCAGATGGCACAGTGGAGAGCAAGTAAGGGGGCCATCTCGAAACCGGAAATGGCCCAGGGTTTTAGTCGGTGCAAGCCCGACATAACCGCCCCCGCTGGCCGGCGGGGGGGTATCCGAAGGGATTTCCGCACGAAAAAAAAAGGAAAAAAAAAGGTAAATTAAATATGAATATTTAATTTGTTTATTTGTTTATTTTACATGAATTCATGTTATTATATACCTAGGTAAAAGTTATAATGCCTTTAATTTATTGTACACATTGTACAGTGCCAATGACAATAAAACAACTACTCCATGTACAATGCAAAGCTGGGACGAGTCAACTGGTTTATCATAATAATACAACGACCGCCTTCAACGTCACTTTAGGAAGTTTGAATAATATGTACATTTTTATATCTCGAACTAAGACAGTTCATTTACGTTTTACCTATAGTAATTATTACGATAATCATCTGACCACAGTCTTATTCAGCGATTATCACACCAATCTTCTGGTCTGAGTCAAATAAATGTTTCCGGGGTATATTAGCGCATACTAATCTATTTATAACTTATCTGTTTAAAAGGATTATTTCTTTGTTATCCATTTTATGTTCCTATACTATTCATCCAATGGCTAGATAACTGACGATGATGAAATAATAAAAAATAAAATCAGAGCTGGGAGAACTTGTGAAATTCTTGAAATAAATTTTGATCTTTTGAAACTAACTATTTGCGGGTTTTAACCGAGTCACAGAATATAATAACCTGTATTACTTGAGGTAGATAAATACGCTTGAATTTCAGACGTTTCCATCAATTTGCACTAATCGTGGTCACGGGTAAATTAATGTTAGCTCACTGTCACGCGTCACCGCCTTAAAGCGCAGATTTAAGATCTAACCATCATTTTTATTTTTATTTAAACTGTAGTCATTGTTACTTCAACATTTTACTCAGACAAAGTACTGGGGCAAGTCTTTACGGCAATTATAATATTTTGGTATGTTTAATGCCCAGAACTGTCTCTTATGTCCAAAGTGGCCAGTGATGGGCCATGATCTGCAATGCGTAATATACGCGTAATATGCGTAATAATAGGTGTTGACATAATAGTACATAGCTCTTTGCTATACCACGTTCCTTTGACGTGTTTCAAAAAAGCCGACTACATCCCGATACGACTACGATGGCGCGCCACGATGGCCAATCACCCTGTATATACACACCCGACATGGGGCATTAAGCACTCGACGCTTTAATTACAATGTAAGACAGAAGAGATTGGATGGTTGTTGCGTTTTACTCCACCAGGCTTTTTTGTAAAAATGTAACTTAGATAAGTTCCATCTTTCATACTACCTTGTGAGCTAAATTAATTTTAACTATCATCTGCAATTGACATTTAATTTGCGTTTTAAGTTCTCATGAAAGCATTTCATTGATAATGATATATCACTTCACTACATTATTATAAAACCAAGTCCTCCGCCATGTCTGTCTCTTTGTCTGTTCGCGATAAACTCAAAAACTAACGCACCGATTTTCATGCTGTTTTCACCAATGGATAAAGTGGTTCTCGAGGAGGGTTTAAGTTTATAATTTTTCAAGTTTTTGAATACATTGGCAAAATATAGTGATATTTGTAGGAGGTTTCGGAAAAAAATAAGCCTGGGAGCATTCAACGAAAACGCTGACTAAAACCTTTGAGATATAACAAAATAATGTATGGTGGCATTTTGCATCTTATATAGGTTGTGGTGGTGGAATAGGGTCTCATGGGTAGAGTGAACGAGATCAGAATTCCACGCGGGTGAAACCTCGGGCAACAGCTAGTTATATGTAAATATTAAAGAGTATTATTGCTTATATTAGCAATTTAAATTTTATACAGGTCGTTTATTATTCTTGGTGTATTAAGTCAGACGAGGTCAACGAGCCAGTCGTTAATTATCTAATCCACTGCCTAAAACTACTTTTATGCCCAGCTGTTTGTATATTGATCAGGCAAAGAGAATCGACTAGTAAGGATAAATAGTATACTACCTACTAAACAGACAGAAATAGAGAGACATAAATAGAGATATTGTGGTGGTAAGATCCAACATGAAGGGTTAGCTGAAGACGTGACATGGCTGTTGACACATACTTACTTGCTGACGCAGTTATCGTCCGAACTTAATTGCTTCGAGAGCTGTCACATAGATGCCGCTCACCATACGTTAATGGATTTCTAAGCGGCGTTCCAGCAGCTCTATAACCACTTGAGATGCATCGGTGTGGCCCCACGCTTGAGACTATAGTTTCGTTCATGGTACGGAGCGAGAGCACTTGGTATGCACCCACTTCGTTTGCGTTTGTGATGTACACGTAAGAAGTGTCAGAGATGTCTGAGGGCCAATTCTTGTAATAAAAAGATGTTAATGTTGATCTCCCATACGTCAAAAAAGGTGTTATCATAAAAAAAAATTGTTGAAAATCTTGAAAATGTTGTTACGAGAACACCGGTTTTGACTTTTGGAAGATTGATATGAATCAAGACAAGATTGAGACTGAATTTTGCACATATCTGTATTGCTAGAATTGGCCCTCAGATCCTTATACTTCGTACTAGCTATTGCTGGCAAAACTAACAGGAGACTGCGTCCTCTATCTTTAATAAATATACGCAACAAATATAAACCGAAGTTATAAATCTGTCCACACTGTCCAGCTGCACGCATCGGCACACCTTTGTCACTTCACGTCACGCCTTCATCCGGAAGCTTACTTCCAACATGTCCCCATATCGGCAATGATTGTGTATACAACTAGTACAGGGTTTTGCGATTGTTATCTGATTTGTTTTACATTTGAACCTGATTCATGGCCTTAGCAACTGCGTTGTAACGTAACTGAACAATGTGTGTGTCCTTACAATTTAATAAATGTAGGCTGGTACCGATTAGTCTTATACATTATGGTTCAACGAGTATGTAAAGCAGTCCATAAAACACTAAAACCGCTACTGCTCTGCCAAGACTAATTTTTATCAAGAAAATTTGTAGCTAGTGTCAATCGGCTTGTAGGTACACTGCAGTCCAGGCGCCGGAGGTCGCTTGACGACCTCCGTCCTCCATGAGCGCAGGCCTGGGGGTGGCAGGTGAGGCCGCCTGTCACCCCAGCAGAAGCAGGCCGGGACGGTGGGGCGACTAGCGCCCCTCCCCCAAATCGGGGCAAGACGGGGACACCTTGGTTCCCAAACCCAAGGGGGCCATCTCGAAACCGGAGATGGCCCAGGGTCAGTCGGGGTGCGAGGGATATGCTCTATGGGCAACCTTACACCCCGGCGTCTGCAGACCCGAGACGGCGTGCGGTTTTAGTCGGTTCAAGCCCGACATAACCGCCCCCGCTGGCCGGCGGGGGGGTATCCGAGGGGATTTCCGCACGAAAAAAAAAAAAAAAAGGTACACTGCAGTCCCAGCTCCGCCAGGACATCGTGGTGGAGAGGGAGGAACGACTTGGGCGACCAAGCGCAGGGCACGCCGAAATAGCGGCGGTAAGACCCATAATGGAGGATTTACTAAATAGGCGACACAGAAGCCTTTCGTACCGACTGACGTAGGTGATCTCCGGTAAGGGAAGCTTCGAGGAGCCAACGTCTGAGTGCCATCAGTGCGACGCGAGCGAGGACTCGGGGCTGCACAAGCTGGCAGAGTGCCCGGCGTGGGATTTGCTGAGGCGTAACCTCATGGAAGCAATCAGGGTGGGAGTCCTCTCACTCGGCAGCATGATTACAGCAATGGCGCGGAGCGCGAGCCCGTGACCTCTATCAGTCAGGGTGCGAGAGAAATGCCTTATGGGCTACATGCATACAGACGCCGGTCTAAAGACCACAGACAGCGTGCGGTTATACCAAGCCGATTTATACTGAGAAGGATTCTTACAATACTCCATACACCCAAAATTGTTCAGTCATTTAAAAGTTACGAATAATTAAAGAAACACACATAGAATACATGAAACCTGAAAACATTACTACATTAGGTTAATGCCTCCCCATTGTGACTTACCACCAGCTGTTTAATCAGACATTTATTTTATTTACCCTACAGACATTAAGGCTGTACTTTTAGAGAATACTTACCTACTTAATTAATAAGTATTTATGCTATAAGCTCAATTTGCTTTTATGAACATTTACACCAAATTTTTAACAAACACTTGTTATTGTATCCTCTTTAGAATTATTTTTTTCATATCTAGCTTTCGATTCAATTTACACCTGGACACAGTTTAGTTTAGGTAAGTTGTGTGTATCCTTTGCTGTTATATATTTATATATGTTGCGATATAAGTTCGAAATAATAAGACATAAATTTTGTTACAACTCCGATATCGATAATGTCACATGCCAAAGGTGTTTTCCTTTTATGCTCAGATAGGACTGAGAGCTAAAGTAACCGTTAGCTAGCTAAGCTAAAAGTTATGTTTGAAAAAACACCGTCAAGCAATACGCCATGGAAGCCAAACGTCCGCAATTGAAATAGTAATGTGTTCATAAAGAATTCTTTCCAGTTAGTAAAGTTTCAGTTTAAACCATTAGCTATTTGACAGACAATATTAAAAACCGGGCAATATCGAAGACCGGTTGCAAGGATATTGTATTGTTACTTATTGCGTGCTAAAAGCATTTGAAGGTCAAAATGAATTAAAACTTTCACTAAAACACTTCCTTAACTATTTGTTTCTGCTTGATTAAGTTAAATTAGTGACAAAAAATAGCCACGCGTACACATTATGAGGATTTAACAAAACGTTGACTTTCAAGGTTTTTGGAATACTAAGATAAACCACAGTTAACAATGTTCTTGCGGTTATCTGTTGAAGTATATTTATAAAATCCATTACTATAGGGTCTGGGTCATTATTACGAATTTGGTTTGTTCCATGACACATAGTTCGAATTGTATTTATGGTCCAAGATTCCACTGTCGCCAGAACTCACTTATTTTTACAAGGATAAAATGTATGGGATAAAGTATTGTGAGTGTATGCATACCTGCTAGCTTGTCCCGGCGGTAATTTGTCAGTAATTAGGAGCTAAAGGTAGGTAAATATAGTACGCAGCTCACTTAAATTCGCAGTGCTGATTTTTACGTATGTGTTAGAAAATATTGTTAAAAATTTATTATGACCATTCCAGCATCGTTTCGTCGGCGGTTACCTATACCAGTACCCTGGAAGCACCCAAAAAAGTATTTTCTTGAAAATTTGATCTTTCCTTAAGTTTGCTGTGTGGTATTTGCTTCCCACAATTCGTTCCTTAATAGCGGCACTATCGAATGGTGTAATAATACAAGGTGCCATTTTTTTTCAGTGCGGGTTTGATTTCTAGCCAAAAACACGGATTTTTCTAAAATTCTATGATGCGGCTTTAATTAAGCGTAGCGAGCCGAAGGCGAGCGAAGCGTCTTTGGTTTCAAAGTTGCATTTCAAACAAATGATACTCCTCCGAGACCGTTTGACCGATCTCGACCAAATTTGCCACGGTGATCAAGTAGACGTTACTGAGTGTCGTAAGGGGTCGAATGTTCAGATCGGTCTTACCATCGAGGAATAATCACCGAAAAACCAAATCAATGGAAAAAGTCGACCGGTCACGTTGACCTATTGTTGGATAGGCAAATCTCGCTACGCTTAAGTTTGGTTTTAATCCAACTGGGCCCGAGACTCCTTTGCGTACTTTTCGCTGTTCCTCTTAAATGGCCTAAGATCTCAGGACCGTCAGACAATACTTATTTTCTCAGAAATAAAATTTATGCGATAATGTAGTGTAGGTATGTGCCTCGAGGGGTGCTTGGTTGGGGAGGGGTGCTTGGTTGGGGACCTCCACGCGGTGCACCCTGGGCAACGGAGACGGCAGCGCCTCTCTCCTAGGGTGGGAGAGACGCTGCTGCCTACGGCCAACTCCGACCGAGGCGAGGACGGCCCTGTTGAGGGCTGTTCGGAAGCTTTCCACGTGTCCCTCTGATTAGCAGAGGGCACAGTGGAGAGCAAGTAAGGGGGCCATCTCGAAACCGGAGATGGCCCAGGGTCAGTCGGGGTGCGAGGGATATGCTCTATGGGTAACCTTACACCCCGGCGTCTTAAGACCCGAAACGGCGTGCGGTTTTAGTCGGTGCAAGCCCGACATAACCGCCCCCGCTGGAGACCCCCCGCTCTCCAGCGGGGGCGGTATCCGAAGGGATTTCCGCACGAAAAAAAAAAAAAAAGGTATGTGCCTTATTATATATTACTTACAAATGGTCGCCGGGTCAAGCTAGTAGGTATGCATAAACTCAAGATAAAATACAAATACTTATCGAAATCGGTCCTCTTGGTAAAGAATAATCGCTAAACTTGCGTAAAAATAATGTCAGGCTGAGTACTTACTTCCTCCTTCAGTTAAAATAGACAGACAATGAAATATCCCGAAGGTAGATTTTCTTACACAACTTCATAACATAACTTTATAACAAGTTGTCAAGACTCGGTTACTTCTATATTGCCCCGGGCTTGTTAACTCAGAAAAATCTCATCCCTTTCTGCCGGAAAGTACTTTCGTTGTTGTATTTTTGTTTAATTTCATCCACGTAAAGTGTTGTTAGTTGTGTATTCAAAGAGTTTTATTAGTTTACCAGCGGTCCGTGTCCCGGCTTCGACTGGGTATAAATTCGTAAAAAAAAACCTAGAACTCGACTTCACTGCCACCTACCGGGTCCTATTGCAAATGTAAATCAGAAGAAGCTTTAATATTGAATTTTATGCTTCTTACCCCAAAAGTTGATTCAATAATCAAATAATTGACATTAAGCATTATATTTATTTGGCACAATTTGACATATTAGTATTAGTTATAAGCAATTCAGAATTTGTCATATTGTTGTTATTATTCCAACCAATTATTATCTTTGTTGAATCTAATGTAATGTAATTTAATTTGAATTTTTGACATTGGTAAAATTAATAGTATATTATATGTGTCACCTGTGAAGTGTGACCTCAATATTGCAATGCCTGAAAAGGGCACTAAGTCCTAAGTACTGAAATATATATGTAAACATCTATGTACACTTAGTAGGCAATGAATAAATGAATGAATAAATGAAAGTAGGTACCTAAAGTATTTTTCATATAACGAACATCCATACAAACGCTGATCCCTTATTTGCCCCCTTAGGGGTGAACTTTTGAAAAACGCCGATTCACGTGTACAATTAATTTCTAACCAGAAGCAGGCATATGAAATTTCGTAATTCTTACTTCGCAAATGACGATACAATTACCAAAAATCCTTCCTTAGTGGATGCTTATTATAACATAAAAGGCATCAACTGGCAAATTTCAAGTTTGTAGCTCCAACGGTTTAGGCTCTGTGTTGATGAATCAGTTGAGACAAGTAATTATATAGGTAGGTATGTATATGGGGTGTGTGTTGGGTAACCTCCTCGAGTGTCGCTCCGATTCCGATCCCGCTGCAGTCCGGGGGGAACGGAATCGGAGCGGCCGGTACACCCTGGGTGGCGGTCAATGGCTTCCCCTTCACCCCTTCATAGGGTTGGCATTGATCGTCGGCCAATACCCAACGTGGCGGGAACACATCGCTCTCCGTACTCCTCTGCTTTCAGAGGAGACAGGATGAGCAATGCTGTTAGTGGTGAGATGGCCCAGGGTCAGCCGGGGTGCGAGGGATATGCTCTATGGGTAACCTTACACCCCGGCGTCTGAAGACCCGAGACGGCGTGCGGTTTTAGTCGGTGCAAGCCCGACATAGCCGCCCCCGCTGGCCGGCGGGGGGGTATCCGAAGGGATTTCCGCACGATAAAAAAAAAAAAAAGTAGGTGTGTATAGATGAAACGGCAAATTAAGATAGCAAAATTAGCAATTGATTTGAATTTATTGGATAACTAGCTGACCCGGCAAACTTAGTTTCGCCTTAGAATCAAGCTATGTTGGTTACCTTATCAACTGAATTTATTTCGTGAATGTCTCATATTGCTAGTATACGCACAGTATCCAAAAGGGGCTATCTGATTAATAAAATAGCACAAAATAGCACGGAATAGCACTATGTAGTATTTGCGGAGACATATCCAAAAAATCAAAGATCATGTTAATCGAAAAATCCACCCTTTCTCAAGTCATACATAACTTTCTTTTATATATATAGATACTACCTATACATCTCGTTAGTTCCGTAAACTTATCCGATCGCGTGGTCCTGGGATTTATGCCTATGTTGCTTTATAATTTATAATTAGAATAATATTATATAATCTGTGGTGTATCTGAGTTTTTTGTCAGTAAAATCACAGCAGCAACTAAACAGGTGGGGTTCTTAATGTTAATCGGATAAAATCTAAGAAATGATTAAAAAATTAAAAAGATTTGTGAGAAAAAATCTACAAATGATTATGTATCAAAAGGACAGAGGGCCGATTAGTCACTATTGCAACTTTCTTGTTAATAGAAACTGAACTTGTTGAATATTAATTTAATCTTAGAAGAATGAAGTTTACATCCTGTAATTAAAGGCGCATATTTTTTTTCTATTTATAAATAAATATTCTAGTAGGTATATTCTACACAGCGCTATCTAGACCCAAAGGTGTACAGGTTTTAGGTACCAACTATTAGGTAATATGTGGTACAGGGCCCTACCCAACACTGAGGCCCCAGCCAACCTCATCTGCTGGTTGTGCTAAACAACGGACGAGGCTCTGGCGCAGGCTAAGAAAAATACCGGCCAAGTGCGAGTCGGACTCGCCTATTAAGGGTTCCGTAGCAGCAAGTAAAATTGTTATATTTGAGTTGATTGAATGAAAGGTAAATTGCAGTTTACGATTTATGACGGATTAACAAAAAAACTACTTACTAGATCTCGTTCAAACCAATTTTTCGTGGAAGTTTACATGGTTATGTACTTCATATATTCTTGTTTTGGTTTTATCATTCTCTTATTTTAATAGTTACAGCGGATTTCCGCACGATAAAAAAAAAAAAGGGGGGGGTTGGCATATTTTAGCACTTTGGAAGTGTCTCTTACGCAAACTATTCCGTTTAGAAAAAAAATGATATTAGAAACCTCAATATCATTTTTGAAGACCTATCCATAGATAACAATAAAGATGTATGGACTTGATGAAAAAAATATTTTTTGAGTATCTGTTCAAAGTATGGGGAAACCCCCAAAATTTATTGTTTTTTTTCTATTTTTGTCTTGAAATCTTAATGTGGTTCACAGAATACATCTATTACTTACCAAGTTTCAACAGCATAGTTCTTATAGTTTCGAAAAATAAGTGACTGTGACATACGGGTGGACAGACAGACAGACATGACGAATCTACAAGGGATCAGTTTTTTGCCGTTTGGCAAATTAACCTCCAAATTAACTTTGGACGCATCTGGTAAATCGCTATGAGGAACGTGATTAGCCCTCAAGTCTTCGTTCAAATATTTGTCTGTGTCTGGCATCCGCATAAAGATTTAAAAGGTTAGTTTTTAGGGTTCCGTACCCAAGGATAAACCGGGACCGTATTGCTAAGGCTCCGCTGTCACTCCGTCCGTCTGTCACCAGGCTGAATGAATTATGTATTTCTGTTGCCAATATAACAACAAATCGGAACTCTTCGTGCGCGAGTCCGACTCGCACTTGGCCGATTTTTATTTAAACTTAAATATTCATTAATGATTTTTTTTATCTGATGGGAACTAATTCTATCCACGCTGCCACTACTACGGCTAACAAAGGTTTCACAGCCGTGACCTACGATCGCATATTTATAAGTAACTTCATGGAATCTAAAGATCATCAAGTAATCATTTAATCACAATTATGATGATTTTTTTAATACTAATCTCTAAGGCTATCATCATCAAGTAGGTCATTGAATCATTAAGTATAAAATTATAAACTAGCACTAGCCTTTAAGATTTAAGTATTTTATTTAAATTAGAAGTAGCATTTTCCCTTCAGCATTCGTTGGTGGGGGTCACTGGCAGCCTTTTTGCGTGGTAATCGAACTGTTGCGTCATCCATTATCTTGATTTTAAGGGTCAATTTTTGTTTATTGAATAACCCGTTCTCAGGAATAAATCGAAAAATATCGATGCTACCAAAAAATAACTTTCATATAAAATTGAAAATAAACGAGTTGTTAATCAAACAAAAATTCACCCCCTCTTTTGGAGTATAAATTGGAAAATATCAATCCTAGGAAAAATTGTAAAAAAATTCATTCTAAACAACTATGTGGTTTACATTTTTCATGTGAAATTTTAAATATACGAGTTATTCAATGAACAAAAACTTCTACTTATTTTTTTTCCGGATCACCTCCTTTTTCGAGCTAGTGCGACTGGTCTATTTATATTTTCCGCGAAGCGGGGCGTGTCGCGTCGTCCTCGTCGTCGGCAGCTTACTGATTGAAGTGTCAACCTTACTGTTATGTGGGTATTCAATAATTAGTGTTTACTGTTAATAGATGTGGGTACTTGGGGATTGTCACTGTGATTTAGGCTTATGGTTTAGTAAATATGTGTTACGAATCATAAATATTGTTTAATTGATAAACTACCTAAAAACACTATATTGGCGACGAGTTAATCTCGAAAATGGCGGTCGCTAACGTGACTAGTATTGTGCTACCTGGGAAATTCGACCCACACAAGGATAAGTGGGAAAATTATCGTGAGCAGTTATACTTCGCGTTGGAGGCGGCAGGGCCATTGGAAAGCGTGCAGAAACGTGCCCTATTCCTATCACAGTGTGGCAAAGAAGCTTTCTCTTTGATTGTCTCGTTATTGTCACCATCAAAAGCAAGTGAAATTCCGTTCGAAGATATCATAAAAGTTCTGGATAAGTTCTTCATTCCGACACAGCATCCTATATTGGAAACACAGAAGTTCTACTTAAGAAAACAGAAAGCTAGCGAGTCGATTACGAGTTATATGGCTACATTACGTGACATCAGTTCACGTTGTAAGTTCGATGACTTAGATCGCCGGCTGGTGGAACAGTTGATCTTAGGAGTGCGTGATGAAGCTTTGAAGAAGGAGTTACTCAAGATCAATTTGAAGGAATTGACATACGAGACAGCAGTACAAAGAGCATTAAATTTCGAATCCTTACTACAAAATAGCGTACCCTCACATGATCATTGTGATGTGGCCAGGGGAGTCATTGTTGGACAAAGTAGCTCCCACACCAAGTCTGATAATATGGGCGAACCGATGGATGTGAACGCCGTCAATACCGAAAAACCTTGTGTACATTGTGCAAAACGCCACGGAAGTAAATTATGCAAGTTTCGGAACGCAACTTGTTACAAGTGTCAAAAAAAAGGACATACTCGACCGGCTTGTATTGAGAAAATCGCAAACAAACAGAAAATCAGTGTTCATGAGTGTTGTGAGAGCGTTTCAGGACACGATAAGGTTGATTCTACTGGTGAAGATAATTTCGGTGTACGCGTACACGGTATCGTAGCCACAAGTGCGCCGCGAGTGGAACCGTGCATGGTAGAAGTGCGTTTGAACAGTGTACCAGTCGTTATGGAGGTTGATTCGGGATCCGCCCGGTCGATCTTGCCACATAAACTATATCTACAGCATAAAAGTGTATTTCCAGACCAGTTAAAACAATTTAACAACAAATTAGTTACATGGACAAATGATGTTTTGAAAATTCAAGGTGAAATGACAGTTAATGTGTTCTACAATGGAATAAATACACAATTACCGTTGCTAGTCAGCTGTGGCAAGGGACCAGCGTTACTTGGACGCGCCTGGTTTGACGCGTTAGGCATATCAGTACAAGGAGTGAACTCAGTTACTGACTATAAAATAACTCACTTCATCGCTAAGTTTCCTAAATTGTTTGACAATGACATGAGCCAGTATAGTGGGCCTGAAGTGCATATTAATTGCCCCAAAGAAATGGCTGGCTATTTCAGCGTGCCCGACCCGTTCCGTTTCCATTAAGGGAAAGAGTTGAAGATGAATTGAAAAGGATGATCCGTGAAGGTATCATAACTCCAGTTAAACACTCTTTGTGGGCAACACCATTGAGAATTGTGCACAAACCAGATGGAAGCCTGAGACTTTGTGGAGACTATAGAAGTACTGTAAATGCTGCTTGTTGGGTTGACAGTTATCCACTCCCCACTGCTAATGAGGCATTTTTTAGATTGTCTGGAGGCAAATACTTTACCAAGGTAGATTTGAAACAAGCCTATAACCAACTGAAAGTTGATGATGAAACTGCACAGCTCTTAACACTTAATACACCGTTGGGTCTAATGAGGATGAACCGTTTAGCATATGGTGTGAATGCAGCTACTGCAATTTTTCAGAGGCTGATGACTAATATATTGGCCGATATTGAAGGAGTAGCTTGTCTGCTTGATGATGTGGTCATCAGTGGGTCTACGATGGAAGAACATAATGAGAGAGTCAATATGGTTTTACAAAGACTAGATAAAATTGGGCTCAAGCTAAACAAATCTAAATGTGTGTTTGGATCAACAAAAGTTACTTTTCTAGGATATGAAATAGATGAACATGGAATTCACCCTACAAAAGAAAAAATCAAAGAAATTGCAGACAAGCCACCGCCAACGGATAAGACTTCACTCAAAGCCTTCCTTGGCTTATATAACTTTTATGAGAGGTTCACTAATACAGCAGCTGCAGTGTTACACCCTCTGTATAGGCTGTTGAAAGATAATGTTGCATGGAAATGAAGTGAGTTAGAGCAACAAGCATTTTCTAAAGCAAAGGCACTGCTAACTTCAGACTTGACACTGGTCCATTACTCTCTAGAAAGAGATCTGATCATGATTTGTGATGCTAGTGAATATGGAGTCGGTGCAGTTCTGGCACACAAGATGGATGATGGTTCAGAAAAACCTGTAATAATGAGCTCCAGGACACTTCAAGACCATGAGCGTCGCTACGCTCAAATTGATAAAGAGGCTTTGGCCATTATGTTTGGTTTGAAGAAGTTCAGACAGTATCTGATAGGACGCGAATTTGATATATTCACAGACCACAAACCTTTGTTGGGTATATTTGGCCGAGAAAAGCCTATTCCAGAATTGATATCAAATAGAATGCTTCGTTGGGCTTTAATATTGAACACATTCAATTACACTATTCAGTATCGACCCGGCAAACATATGGGCAATGCAGATAGCCTCAGTAGATGGCCAACACCATATGAGAAAGAAGATTGCGAAGTAGATGGTGGAATATTTTTACTTGAACAGACAGAAATAGCAGGCATTAATTCAAAGAAGATTTCTGAAGAAACAGATAAAGATAAGATACTCAAAAGTGTAAAATTTTACTTATTACATGGTTGGCCTGAAAAAGTAAATGATGAATTATTACCATATCAAAGACGGAGAGGGACATTATCTTTAAGCAAAGATTGCATATTATGGGCAAACAGAGTAGTAATCCCTAGAGCTTTACAAAAGCAAGTTTTGAAAGCACTCCATGAAGGTCACAGTGGAATAATACAGACAAAGATGTTGGCTAGAGCGTACATATGGTTTCCTACTCTAGATAGTGACATAGAAACCATGATACTTAATTGTGATGCCTGCCAATTAAATAGGAACAACCCCCCAGTGACAGAGCATACCTGGCCAACAGCAACCAGACCTCGGTCCAGAGTCCATATTGATTTCATGGGTCCATTCATGAACAAAACATGTCTAGTAATTGTGGATGCCTTCAGCAAGTGGCCTGTGATTAAAACTATGTCATGCATGTCAAGCAAAGCTGTTGTTCAAGTACTAAGGGAAGTCTTTACTGACTTTGGACTCCCGGAAATCATTGTTTCTGATAATGGACTAGCATTTACAGCCAATGAGTTCAGAGAGTTTGTAAACAAGAATCATATCAAACATCTGACAGGAGCCCCGTATCATCCCGCTACAAATGGGTTAGCGGAGAGAACTATACAAACAATTAAAAATAAATGTAAAAAGTTTGCTGATTTACCCTGGCCAGATAGAGTAATGAAGGTGTTACAACATATACGTGCCACCCCAAGTACTGTCACAGGCAAAACACCCGCCGAAATGCTTAATGGCAGGAGATACAGAACAGCTCTGTCAATGTTACACCCAGATTTAGACCACAGCGAAGACCAAGAAAAGGATGAGGAAATGATAAGGAGAGAGGCAGGAGCTGTAAGGAAACAGTTTAATAATGGAGATCATGTTTTATTAAGAATGTACAACTTGAATCAAAAGTGGCAGCGTGGGGTAGTAACTCAGAAGCTTGGTCCAGCATTGTATGAGATACATGCCACAGATGGAACAACACACCGCAGGCATGTTGACCAGCTGTACAGAACCACTCCACCTGTGCAGACCTATGATAAAGATGACGGATTTGAGCCTGTAAGAAGCGACAGTCCGAGAGATGATGAAAATGTTATTATCCCACCACAAGAAGAATGGGCAGAAATTATTGGTTGTTAAATTGTTTTGTGATTATGTAATTGTGACACTTGGGGGGAAGGTGTTATGTGGGTATTCAATAATTAGTGTTTACTGTTAATAGATGTGGGTACTTGGGGATTGTCACTGTGATTTAGGCTTATGGTTTAGTAAATATGTGTTACGAATCATAAATATTGTTTAATTGATAAACTACCTAAAAACACTATACTTACTATCAAGAGATTCTGGGTCCAAATCCTGGCCATTACACTAGCGACGTGGATCCACTCTTAAAACAAGCAATTTAGCTTTACAGGAGGCGTTAACGGGAACGCGACTAATTTCCGGTTAATAGCTTTTAGTAAAAATAAAGACAAAAATTAGCGACTCGTTCCGGCTTCGCACGGGAAAATTGTGTTACAAAAAATACTTTGACCAGAATGCAGCACTATCTACCCGGTCCAAAATGCCTATAGCCTTCGCGTAAGTGCAAGCAAAAAGTTGACAAAGTTTTATCGCAATTTCGATGGACAGTAGACTCAACGACAGAATTAGCTTAACAAATTATAATTTATTGATCACAGCTCCAAAACTTCTATAAACTTTGTTCTCTGAGGATTATAAAACTATTTATACTTACGTCAGTTATTGGCACATGTGTTCCAATGAAAAGAAAGGTTTGTAAATATTTTAGTTTTACGTAACCATATAAAATACGAATAAACAAACATATATGGTTTTTATATAAGTATTATGTAGGTAGATAGTAACACTTTTATTATATTTTACTTCTGTAACATTTTAATTCTTCCCTTCATCCAGGCGCCTAACCCAGTTGCATTCAAATGCTTACACTTCAGAGTCTGCAGTAAACTTGCATTGACTATGCTATTCTTTAACAACAAAAAATAGACTAGGAATTCATTGCAGGGTGCGACTGTAATAAATTGAGCTGAGCGAGCAGGACTCTTAGTTGAAAAATAAGGCATCTTACTCCGGTCGCGCGCATAGCTAAGGCCGCGCGCTCGTGAAACTGTTTTTCGATGATTATTCCTCAATGGTACATTGTATTTGAACAGTTGACCCCTCTAAACACTCAGCGGTGTCTACACTATCACCATGGCAAGTTTGGTCAAGATCGGTATTGTGGTTCCGGAGGAGTACAGTCTCGACCAAACGGCTTAGCCACGTATAAGAGCTTCGCTTCGCTCAGCTCAATAAAATCGTACAATACATGCACGAAGCATTTAGCACAAGATTTGTTGATATAACCAGAAATATAGATACAT
This sequence comes from Cybosia mesomella, assembly GCA_946251805.1. Taxonomy (NCBI): domain Eukaryota; kingdom Metazoa; phylum Arthropoda; class Insecta; order Lepidoptera; family Erebidae; genus Cybosia; species Cybosia mesomella. The sequence goes on from OX276407.1 coordinate 22,205,055, forward strand.
GACTTGATAAAGAATGTTGTGACAAGGGTTGAGAAAGGCATTCTGAAATATTTCGCACACTTTGCATGTATGGGATTTACTCGAACCTGAATAAATGCAGGAGACAAGGACGTCAATGAACTAGACTGGAGTTGTTCATGAGAGCGCCTACAACAGTTCTACTAGCAACACTCAGTTGTAATTATAGCTAATAATATCTATGTATTGTACTACTAGTTGCTGCCCGCGGCACCGCCCGCGTGGAATTTCGATCCCGTTCGCGTTTCCCATGTAGGTAAACCTATTCCAGGTATAGGAAAGGAAAAGTAGCCTATGTACTGTTCCAGACTATAATCTATCCCTGTACCAAATTTCAGCCAGATCCGTTCATCCGTTCTGGCGTGATTGAGTAACAAACATCCATCCATCCACTTTATGATGAAATTAGTGAGATTTTATTGTCTGTGATAATTTTCATTAGTTCCATAGTGGTGCCATATTCTATTTAATTACAAGCTTTTATTTTTTACTTTCACCTGTCCCGTTGTTTGTCATCAAACCTTGCAAATTAACATTGATCCACTTCCCGGTTACCAATAGAGCTGAAATTTTGCATACAGATGTAAAGGATGTCGTGAGAAGGGTTGAGAAAGGCATTCTGAAATATTTCGCACACTTAGAATGTATGGCATTTACTCGAACCTGAATAAATGCAGGAGACAAGGACGCCAATGAACAAGACGGGAGTTGCTCATGAGAGCGCCTACAAAAGTTCTACTAGCAACACTCAGTTGTAATTATAGCTAATAATATCTGTGTATTGTATTAGTAGTTGTTGCCCGCGGTACCGCCCGCGTGGAATTTCGATCCCGTTCCCGTTTCCCATGTAAACCTATTCCAGTGGTAGGAAAGGAAAGTAGCCTATGTCCTATTCCAGACTATAATCTATCCCTGTACCCAATTTCAGCCAGATCCGTTCAGCCGTTCTAGCGTGATTGAGTAACAAACATCCATCCATACCTTAATCCATCCATCCACTATCACATTTATGATTAGTGGGATTTTATTGATTATATTTTGCTGTGATAATTTTCATTAGTTCCATAGTGGTACAATATTCTAGTTTATTACAAGCTTTAATTTTTTACTTTCATCTGTCCCGATGTTTGTTATCAAACATTGCAATTTAAAAATGATCCACAATCCGGTTACAATTATAGCTGAAATTTTGCAAATGCGGGTTTTCTGATGTTACCCGAGGGGGACATCTCGAAACCGGCAACCCTACACCCGGGCGTCTGAAGACCCGAGACGGCGTGCAGTTTTAGTCGGTTCAAGCCTGACATAACCACCCCCGCTGGCCGGCGGAGGAGGGGGGGGGGGTAACCGAGGGGATTTCCGCATGAAAATGAAGGGTGATCTGATGTTAGAGTTGGAAGGTAACAATAGGACCTTAGCTATGAAACGACACAACCTCATCGAGTTGGGGCTCGTTTGAATCGTCTTGACGAGTAGTTTGTCTTTCAATGGTAATCAGGGTTTGATGATGGAGCAAGAAGGTGGTTATAGGAACTCTATAATGGAATGACGTAACTCCATCGAGTTTCGGCTCGTTTGATTCGTCTTAACGAGTATTTTGATACCCTTCTCGATAAATTTGAGTGAAAATATTGTTAAAAAAAAAACATTTTAGTGCCACAAAACCACCATGGCTGCAGAGAGTGCCAAAAAATTATACATTCATACATACTTCTGAGGCAGTAGGGTAAAAAATTTACACGTATTTAATAAATAGCCTTTAATTTAGCCTTTAATAATAAAACAACACTGATTGTTAAAACTGTGACTGATAAAAATTGTATCAGTAGTGTTTGATGACCAACCGGCCCGTACTCTGCGGAACAGTCCCACAGTGGAAGTAGTCCTCCGCATCGCAACAAATTAATCAAAATAGCCCCGCAAAACATCAAATGCGTCCGCACGTCCATAATATCTATCACGTTATTAATCTTTGTATTATTATTTGTTGGCTGTAAGTTTTTCTATAACTATAAAAAAAAAAAAAACCCGGAGTGCCCGGCAACGGACACTTGGTGAGGACACCGTGCGGTTTTAGTCGAGACACGACATAACCACCCCCGCTGGCCGGCGGGGGGGTATCCAAAGGGATTTCCGCACGTTAAAAAAAAAAAATACTATAAAATAAAATCTATACTATTATATTAAAATTGAAAATTAGTCTGTACATTGGATATAAATTAAAAAAATACTGGGATTATGTTAAATGAACGATTCTGAAAACAAAAATATTTTTTTGGAATTCTTGCCGTATGTTTGTTTGCAATTGGTTAAGTAGAACCGAAGATATGACCAAAAAACTATATACGACCTCCACGCCGGCGGAGTCACGGGCATCAGCTAGTTCATAATATTAGTAGTATAATGGAAACGTAAATATCATTTATTTTTCATGATCAAAGTCGTTAACTACAATATGTATCCTAAACTTACAATAAAACGTGGCGGCCTCAAAGAAAGGGATGAAAAACATATGTTGAAGTCATTAATGGTCAAATTTGTTGCTTCAAAGTTATAAAGACAACTTTTTTTTTTTTTTTTTATTATTACCAAATTAAACAATACAGGTATAATAACAATACAGTAGCATTAATAAACCACTGAGGTTTGTGATAAATACTACAGTCTACACTAAAAATAAAGTAAATCTATCAATATACTGACATACAATTGTTAAGAAAACGTAGGTAGGTATGGATAGATACAGTTATATATTACTGGAACTTGGCAAAAGAATTCCCCAGTAATTTATTATCACTTTCCATGTTCTGGAGAAAGTGGGACTTAAGTTTGACCTTAATATTTGATGGTGATATTACATTTCTTAAATCGGAAGGTAGTTGATTTATAAACCTCGGTAGCAGATATTTCGATGTCCGTTCACCGTACATATTATTAGCGCTGGTGGTCTGAAGTTGGTTTCGAGCGACGGCCCTCGTGTATACAGGATGTTGTATTTTTGTTTGTAACTCTTCGTTAAAAATTCTTCTTTTAGTAAGATAAATCTAAATTGTGTTTGGATAGGTAGTACACTGCAATATTTAAATAATTTATGTTCGTCATTTTGGCATTGATCTTTAATTTTTTTTGGTACAATATTCTTGAGCATGTTTATTTGGAGTTTGTAAATTTGATTGAGGTAAGTTTTATAAGTGCGACCGTAGCTACTGAGTCCGTATTGAATATATGATTCAGCCAGTGATTTGTATAGCATTCGTTTTGTTTTATATGGTATGCGGTTTTTAATAATTATAATATTAGCTAAGAACTGTCTCAACTTATTACAAACGTGTTCGATATGCTTACCCCAGTTAAATTTGGTATCAATTTCTAAACCCAAATACTTATACGAATTTACTATATCTATAAATGGGCAATTGCAGGCCCCACTATTCAAATCATGCAGGCAGCTATGGTTGTGTGCGATTATGCTCGCAGGGGGAATGCATTTATTGTATGGTGATTTTATTACAAGTACTTTAGTTTTATCCGAGTTTATTACAAGACCGGCATCATGGCACCATGTTAGTAGGGAGTTGAGATCAGTCTGCAACAGGTCGTGAGCTTTTTGTGGATTCCTGTCAGCTATTATGAGACATGTATCGTCTGCAAACTGATAACATGTGCAATGCTTGATACAATTACTCATGTCATTTACATATGCTAGAAAGTAAAGAGGTCCCAAGACTGATCCCTGAGCCGTACCCTTTGTAACTTCAATAGGTTTGCTCAGCGATTGACCAACCTTAACGGTAAATGTTCTACTATGAAGATAGTTTGCGCGCCATTCTAAAAGGGGGCCACGTATTCCACAAAGGTTCAGTTTATTAATTATTTCCTTGTGATCTAGTGTATCAAATGCACGCGAAAAATCAATAAACACTGAATATATAGTCATTTTCTGGTTAAGGTACTCGTTTACTTGATCGCTGAACTTTGATAATAAGCCAGACGAACTTTTTCCAGTTCGAAAACCGAATTGGTGGCGGTAAATCACGTCGTGTTTACTAAGAAATGCATGCATTTGTTGGCAAATATATTTTTCTACTATTTTGTCAATAGAAGAAAGTAGCGTAATAGGACGATAGTTAGCATACTCATTTCGTTTTCCTTTTTTAAAGACTGGTCTCACACATCCTAGTTTTAGCTCATTTGGGTATATTCCACACGTTACACTGCTATTTATCAGATTGGCTATAGCTTCTGATATAGCAAAACCTGTCATTTTAATATCTGATACTTTTATTTTATCTATTCCAGGTGCCTTGTTTGTATTTAATTTGTTTATAATTTTATGTATTTTATCCCCAGTAGCTTTATTAAAGTATAAGGAAGAGTTTAAAGGTTCACAAGTAGACTTATCTGAAAGTTTTTGGGTACAATTTGGAATTATGGTTCTTACAGCTTTGTCAAAACCTTTCGCAAAGTTGTCGGCAATCATTTTAGTGGTGAAACCCTGAGCATCAAAAGCTTTGTAAATCACTGCATCAATTGATTGTGTCACTCGCCCCAGTATCTGGTTAATAATTCCATATACTTTCTTAGTATTTTTAAAGTTTTTATTAATTTCGTTCATATAATAGGCATTTCTTCTACTTTCTAAAATTTTATGTACCTTGTTACGGGTCTAATTGTACTGCAACCTTAATTGTGCGTCGTCAGGACTTTTTTTCCAGGAGCAAAATAACGCATCCCGTTTCATACAGAGACGATTGACATTTTCATTGATCCACGGTACCCTTGTTTTATAATTATTACTATGTGAATATTTCTTATAATTTTTTTCACAACTAGCAATACTGATAGCGTTTTGATGTGAATTACGGATGAAGTCATAAATGTCGTTTGGGTTATCCATACCCTTAGTTAAAAGCCAATTTACTTTTTTTAATTCGTCTCTCAATATTTCATTGTTAACTATTGTTTTTGTAACAGCCTGTATACACTTGGTAGGCGCGCCATCAACGCAGGTAACAATGACTGCTCGATGGTCGGCTAGTACGATATCTAACACCGCCGAGTACGGAACAAATGTGGGGAATCGTGTAAAAATGTGGTCAATGCAAGATTTAGTGATAATATTTAGTTTTTTTTCTATCCGGGTGTAGTCGGATATTCCACACATTAATCCGTGCTCGCTAAGTGTTTCTAGATATATATCTTTGTGGGATGATATGGATTTTAGGTCAATATTAGTGTCGCCGATTACCAGTAGATTTTGTTTAGAGTCTAACTGAGAAATATATGTACCAAGCTCCTTAACAAATATTCGTTTATTGGTGTTTGGTGGTTTATAGATGGCACACACAACTATGTTCTGATTTGAATTTATTTTTACAATGCCTGTTAGACTTTCAAACATGAAACTTTTTTGCTGGAATAAAGTGATTAAGTTCAAGTTCTCTGAGCCAACTTTGTCTTCATCTCTAGGATAATGGGTCCTGGCCTTTCCTTGGGTCCTGGTAAGCGACGGGAAGTAAGTATATCACCCGCATCCATTTCTAGTTTGTCAGCGATTACCTCTATAGTTAACCCGAGGGCTTCAGGGGTAGTTTCAGGTATTCCAGCGATTTCCAAGGAGCTAGTCAGCGCTTTTTGCTCGACGGTTTTCATTTCTTGTTCTAAAGCAGCTACTCTAAGCTCTAAATTCTTATTTTTATTTTGAAGATCTTGGCTTTTGTGTTCAAGATCTTTGATTTTTGAGTTTTGGTTTTTTATAGACTGCTCCATGTTGTTGATTTGGTCACCGTAAAACTCTAGTGCGGATTCAAGATTACTTATCTCCTCACGGAATGTCTTCTTTAATTCTCGGCTTATATCTTGCACAAGTTTTTGTGTATCTAAGGCTATCGAGGAACCTTTGCCGGACTTATCTTCATCGGCGTCATCGTCTAGAATCAAGAATGATGACCTACGAGAGACGTTCTTCATACAGTCCTCGCAGCTCCATTCAATACCCGGGGAATTTCGAAGAGTATTAAGTTGGTTATTGGACAGTTTAGAACATGTCGGATCAGCATGTACTATCTTCTCACATCTGCTACATTCCAGGCCGGGAAGTTTTTTGGTAATGTTTTTATTGCACTTTAAACACTTTTTAAATGCCATTGTGGGTAGGGTTAGATTTTATTTAACGATAACTGCGCACAACCTTTCACTCTGGCACATCAATGTAGACTGAACTGAACTCCATTATCGTTAACTTTCTTGGTAAAAGCATTTCAAGTTGACTTAAAGCATACATCTGGGGACTAATTTCTTCATTCTTTAAGAACTGTTTACTTACTTTTTATATTACTGGCAAAAACAACAAAAATTGCAGAAATAAAGAGTAAATGTTTTTTATTACCTCAGAGATGTCATTTTGAAATTTCAATTGCCTCGAATTAAGTTCTACTTGATAAAGTTTTTTCAGGTTTTAAGATAGTTTAGATTTTGCTGAAGCTCGCTGAATTTTAGGTTCCCTGGCTGTTGTGACTCTGGAGCAGCAAGGAGTATATCAATTACTCTGTGCTCTGGAGTATTTTTTTTTTCAAATAAATAAATTAACAGCAACGTTAGTTCTTCTATCAAGGTGCTTTTTTTTTAACATATCGAACCAGACCGACTGAGTTCATTTAAAAATAAAACTAACTAGCTTTTTTATACTTCCGTGTACATACTTACATAATAATGCCTCACGTGTATTTCTATGATGTATACGTGTATTTAATATAAAAAATGAGTTTTTTCATGGCAAAAAGCTCATTGAATTCTTAGTTGACTACCAAAGTTTTCGCAAATGGACGCGCTTGTAATATTTGTGTTTTTGCTAGTAATCGTATATTTAATATACGTGATAGCTCATAGAAAATTCAATTACTGGGAGAAGAAAATGTGCCTTACGTTAAGCCGCTACCGTTTCTAGGAAATTATGGAAAATACATGTTGTTACAAGAATACCCTGGTCATCTGGTACAAAAGTTGTGTCAAAAGTTCGCGGACGCGCCATACTTTGGAGCATTCTATGGAACAGAACCTGTTCTCGTAGTGCAAAGCCCTCAGCTTCTCAAGCATATTCTTACGAAAGACTTTTGCAACTTCTACGGCCGAGAAGTAACGAAGTACGAAACAAAGGAAACTGTAACTCAAGTGCTCTTTTTCTCCAGCGGCAACAAGTGGAAAGTTGTCCGTCAAAATTTAACACCAATGTTTTCTTCTGTTAAAATGAAAAATATGTTCTATTTGATTGAGAAATGTTGTCAGTCACTCGAAGAAACATTGGACCGTGAGACTAACACATCTGATGTCATTGAAGCACTACAGGTCAGTACAAGATACGCCATGGACAGCATCTGTTCATGCGGTTTTGGAGTTGAAGCAAATACTTTATCGAATCCCATAAACAATCCTTTTAAGATCATATCAGAAGAGTTGTTTAAAGGTTCCAATTACAGGGGTTTTAAGATCATCTTCAGAGCTGTGTGGCCTGCTATATTTTATGGATTGGGATTCAAGTGCTTCCCAGATTCCATCGACATGTTTTTTGGAAAAATGTTAAAAGCCGTTTTTCAGACCCGTAATTATAAGCCGTCTGCCAGAAATGATTTTGTAGATATTCCATTGGGCTTGAAGAATGAGAATGTGTTAACAACTGTTAGTATAACAAATGTAAAAACTGGTCTTGATGAGAAGTTTCATATAAAAGTAGACGATAATTTGCTCATATCGCAGTGCATTGTCTTTTTCGCTGGTGGATTCGAAATATCTTCTACTGTTATCAGCTTTACTCTGTACGAATTTGCAAAGAATCCGGCAGTGCAGAAGCGAGCTACAGAAGAAGTAGACGAATATTTAAGTCGCCATGGTAACAAGTTAAACTACGAGTGTATCAAGGAACTTCCTTATCTCGAAACTTGTATGCTCGAGACAATGCGCAAGTACCCGGTGATTGGGAATCTCACCCGGGAAGTTATGGACGACTGTGTCCTCCCTGATGGACTCAGCCTAAACAAGGGCGTTCGTATTCACATACCCGTCTACCATCTGTTACCACAATCCAGATCCAATGTTGTCTACCACAATCCAGATTATTTTCCAGAGCCAGAAAAGTACCAGCCTGAACGATTTTCATCTGAAAATAAAGGCAACATCAAACAGTTTACGTACTTGCCTTTTGGAGAAGGGCCCAGGTATTGCATAGGTAAATTTACTTTTTTGCATAATTTTTACCTGGTCTTATTGGCCTTGCTAGGAGTTTATTCTGACCTATCAATGGAACTAGATGGTTTGAGTTTGTAAACGAATACAATGAATCCTTAGAAATGAGAAAATGAATGTGACTAATTATACATACAAAATATTATGTACCGCACGCAGGCGTCTTTAACATAAGTAATAAGAACCCGCCATTTAGACCAATTACCAATGGATCTAATTTGGGTTCTACAATATCCTAGATACTTTTTTTATAACACATAAATCTACATATATAAAATAAAATCGTGCTAGTGATGACCGGGATAAACTCAAGAACGGGTGGACCGGTTATCATCTTTGATATCTTATATTTGTGTCCGCCTAAACTGTGCAATTTTGTGATTTCTTTTTTCGCGGCAGTCGCTATCGTTACCAGGCCAGCGGGGCTGGTCATGTCGAACTCGAACCGACCAAAACCTCACGCCGTCTGTCCACAAAGAGAAATTCTCGAAATAAATTCAGCTGATAAGGTAATCAACATAATTAGATTGTAGGGCGTAACAAAGTTTGCCGGGTCAGCTTGTTATACATAAAAATTGTTAATGAGTGATGTAGTTATACGCGAACAAACATAAACAAGTTGAATGCCTGAGACGAGCTCAGCCGAATACAAGGGATTTTCGATTCTGCGATTTTTATTTTTGCGATTTTTTGCGATTTTTTCTTTATCTTGCAATGGTTCACCCCAGCACGAATCTATTACCGAAAACAGCAACTCGATAGCTCACCTCCTTCATACCCAAAACCATGACAGAATATTGGCAACGACGACGTCGACGATGACAACTCGATAGCAATAGGGCTTTTCTAAAGAAAATTCCTAAAAAGATATACAGATGATATTGTCGGATTGAACCGAAATGTCGGGTTCAGTGTACATAAACTAACATCATATAAACCGCGATAGATTTCAATATACGGATGAATTGCATATCTCCTTGTCTAAGATATAATAACTACAAATTTTGTTTTGCAGGAAAACGTTTTGCATCGACGCAGGTTTTAGCTGGTCTCGTTACCGTTTTGAAGAAGTATCGTGTGGAACTGGCAGAAAATATGCCTGAGACCATAAACTTAGAGGCTAGGACGTTTCTCATACAGCCGAGGGGACAGGGTATAATGCTTAAGCTCTCTAAGAGAACCAGTGAAAGTTGCTAGCAGGTTATAGATAAGCTTATAGAATTCTTACATCATCTTGAATGACATATTTTTATAAGGAAAATGATTTCTGGCAGTGCGTTAGTGTTTCCTATTTTTTTTGTACATTCATTGTCATATTAATTGTAAAAAGAAATTATACCATTTAACATGTAAATAAATATTATATTATACTAGCATCACCCCACGGTTTCACCCGCGTAAGTAATGACCGTGTGAGAATATCTGAATAAAAAGTAGCCTATATTACTCGGAGATTTTTTCATTCTAATGGTGAAAGAATTTTTGAAATCAGTCCAGTAGTTTCGGATCCTATTCAATGCAAACAAAAAAACAATAAAATTTTTCCTATATATAATATTTGTAGGCTATTCCCGCTGGCACGCGGGGGGGTATCCGAAGGGATTTCCGCACGATAAAAAAAAAAAAAAAAAAAGGTATAGCCTACAAATACCTTCATCTAAATTTCATCTTTTAAACCGTAAACATTCTATCGATGGTTTTCGGAGATTTATCCGAAATGTTTGCAAAGCGTTTAAAGTTACACTATATACCTTTTAAAAAAAAAAAAAAAAAAAAAAAAAAGGTATATAGTGTAACTTGTCCAGCCATAAGTTTTGTTACAAACGAAACTGCATTTTCTTTTAAATGAAGTACTGTAATATTATTATAATTTATACCTACATATTTATTAGTCTTAGCAAAAAATAAAATATATTGTATTCGAAATTTCCACCTTTGGCTTTTATACAGGCCTTGCTCCAAAGATTTAAGTGACTTAATGTCGCCGTGTCGTTTAGAGCAGGCCATGTCCTCTAAAACTGACCATAATTTGTAGTCTAAAGGGTTGCGGTCTGGGCTAGATGAGGGCCAGCCTTCAGCTCTTATAAAGTCCGGAACGTTGGTTTCTAGCCAGGCTTGGTAGTTCGTGCCTTGTGACCAGGAGCAGAGTCCTGCTGGAAAGTCCACGGTACATTTTTAAAAACTGTATTGCTGAGAGGTTTCACAACATGATCCAAGACAGTATCTTGATACACTTGATCACACTATGATGTAGCTTTGTGACTCCCTGATAAGATACACCCAACCAAACCATCACTGACGCAGGATGATGACCACGTTGTACTTTTCCGACCACTTGAGCAGCTTCCTTAGAACTGTGAGCGTACACTTTATCATTTTGCTTAGTGTAGTGTTCTTCAATCGTGAAAATTTTTTCATCGGTAAAGAGGATAGTTCTGTGCCTTTCATCTGCGTATCGCAACAGAAGGCGCTGCTTTGATCGACCCACTCTCTTTAATCGTAAAGTTTGATTTAGGGCATGTCCTGTATATCGACGATTAGCAACGAGCTTCAGGTCTTGTTTTATAATACATGACAGAGTCCTAGCGGGAATCTTCATTTCTTGCGATAAGATTTTTTGCTTCCTTATGGGGTTTCGACGAATTCTGGCTTTTATTGCATTAATAGCCTTTGTAGTTCTACAAGCACGCGGCTGCCCCGATCTTTTCTGGTCTTCGACAGACGAAGTGTTGTTGTATCTATTGATAGTACGATATACGAACATACGGCTGATACCAAGTTTTTGAAGTGTCTGGAATATGACCGACGGCTCCATACCCACTTTGTGCAAGGCGATCACTGCGATCCTATTTTCAGAGCTTTAGGGTGATCAGAAGTGGTTGAAAATTAATTGTCAATTTTTGGCTTCAGAGGGAAAGAAACACAGAAACACAGACACGAAGTGAAACTAAGAAAAACGTGGTACAAAATATGTGAAATGGCGCGAAATCGAAAGAAGTTTTGTAAAAATATACGTGTTCCAAATTCAAAATAGTTAAAAAGTTGAAAAAGAAAGAAAAGTTTTGATGTAACAGTATTTATGGCCAGACTCGTTAGTTTATCTCACTGTCACATCTGCATACGCACACTTCAGCACTGTTACACAATTGAAGTTCTTAACTGATACTCTAGTAAGTATAGGTTTATTCCCATCCCGTGATACCAAAAGAGTAACAGTGTTACTGGTTGGGAAAAAAAAATCCATCGTGTCACACTTTTATTTGTTCCAACCAGTAACACTGCAAAATATAGTTGTTACCGGATGGAAATAAAAAGTTGCATGGTGTCACAGTTAGTATGTCTAAAAAAGCTTTTGCCAATGACTAGTCTTTACCAGTGACATACCGGTAAGACTAAAATTATGTATAAATTAGATTGCGACGGAATTTTAGTCTATTGGCCTAACCTCACCTGCAAGCTACTACAGCTGCTGACTGATAGACAAGGCTGTGGTGAATGAAGGCTTACCTCTCAGGGTTGGGAAGTGAGATTTTTTATATTTTATTTTTTTTATATTTAGGACACGTCAATTTGACTTCACCTCGCCTGATGGTAAGCTGAAGGTAAAGTCTCAGGAAAGAGGGTCAACATTACATACACGTACCATGTTAACAATGGTGGCACTCAGCTTGACGGCCTCATCAGAAGAGGATTGTCGTCGCAGAACCACGTGACTCCCACCGATTCCACTAGTGCTGCGACCACAATCCGCCTGCCCGGCTATGCACTTGCTGACCCCTGAACGCAATCAAACCGAAATTGGATTACTATGGAGGGTTTTTCGCAATCGTGCACGGTGGCAGCCGCCATCTAAATAAACCAATTGATGGAAGGGAGGGGTTTGAGAGCACACGCGGTATGGCGCTCTGAAGAAGAGAAGATAAGATAGTTTAGTTATCGTAATGTTGCGGATTAATGATATCGCGATTATACCGCGATTTATATTGTGAGTAGTTACACTATATACCTACTACTAGAAGAGCCCTTTAAAACAGATAAAATCAAATTTTATTAAGTAGGTAGGTATTATTTTTATTATTATTATATATTTTGTAGTCACATGATTTTGCAAGTCACTGCGCGATTAGGTATTTAACATTGTTTACAAAAGTTATATAAGAAGGTACTCCTTATATAACTTTTAAATGTAATGTATGAATATATTTTTATACGTTACCACAGATTACTACCTACTATATGATGTTCTTTACTTATCATTTTATTTTGACTGCAGCCTGATTTTAGTAGGTACCTATGCTCCCGAGGGGGCCATCTCGAAACCAGCTACCCCTGGGTCATTCGGGGTACGAGGAAATGGGCGGCCAATTTACACCCCGGCCTGTGCATACAAGAGTCGGCGTGCAGTTTTAGTCGGTTCGAATCCGACATAACACCCCCGCTGACCGGCTGGGGGGGGGGGGATCCGGAGGCTTTCCACACGAAAAAGAAGGCCTCCTACCTATGCTACTTGAGGTTTTTTGACTAAGTGAATTATAATACACCAGCGGTCTGTCCCCGCTTTGCACGGCAGGAGTTCCAATACTATAATCTATAAACCAACTGCAGCGAAAAATAGATGATTTGCATATAGGGACCTAAGTACTCGTAGTCACCAGCGCTTTCACGCAAAAAGTATAATTAAGTGTTTTTTTTTTATCGTGCGGAAATCCCTTCGGGTACCCCCCCGCGTGCCAGCGGGGGCGGTTATGTCGGGCTTGAACCGACTAAAACCGCACGCCGTCTCGGGTCTACAGACGGGTGTAAGGTTGCCCATAGAGCATATCCCTCGCACCCCGACTGACCCTGGGCCATCTCCGGTTTCGAGATGGCCCCCTCGGGTTTGGGAACCACGGTGTCCCCGTCTTGCCCCGGTTTCGGGGAGGGGCGCTAGTCGCCCCACCGTCCCGGCCTGCTTCTGCTGGAATACGCCGAGTACCTAATTCTATAACAGTTAGTCGGTTCGAGCGCGACATAACCCGGGCATAACATAATATGGTTCGGATACCTACTCCACCGGCCAGAGGGGGAGTATCCAAGGGATTTCCGCACGAAAAAAAAGGTGCTTCGATGTTCAAATCTCTTTTATTCAAGCACACAAACAATTTTTACTTTTTTCTCAGCTAAAGCTCCCTGTTTGCATCTTAAATGCGGAATAATAAAAAAAATAGATTATTATATTCACATAAACTCTATATAATATAGATTATATATAAGTATATTGTATACTTTACCTGTGTATGTTCATGTAATACCCAGGCAGTCGATTTTTACTGACATTGACACACCTCGAACAGTGACGGGAATTGTACAATAAATCAAGTTACATAACATATGCGAGATTGGCTGCGCTGGAGGGTGGCACGGCTCAGTGCCCTTTACTTCCGACCAAGTGCTCCTGCCTGCGCCACTATACAACCTATTTACGACTATCTATAGCTACTACTGAGCCGAGGTGTCGCTGACAATATTAAAGTTATTGTGTGTAAAATGTGTAAGGACAGTAATATTTTATGCTTGTCAGTCTTCCACGTACAATTTATTATTCAAAAGAGCGTAGTATGTGCTGTTTATACGTTTGGTTTTTGAGTTTCTCTTATTCTGGGTATACAATAACACCCCCAAACCGGGGCAAGACGGGGACACCGTGGTTCCCAAACCCGAGGGGGCCATCTCGAAACCGGAGATGGCCCAGGGTCAGTCGGGGTGCGAGGGATATGCTCTATGGGCAACCTTACACCCCGGCGTCTGCAGACCCGAGACGGCGTGCGCTTTTAGTCGGTTCAAGCCCGACATAACCGCCCCCGCTGGCACGCGGGGGGGTATCCGAAGGGATTTCCGCACGATAAAAATAAAAAAAAGGGTATACAATAACAAACAATAATTTAAATAGAAAAATTAAGCACAGCAGTGTAATAAGAATGTCGAACCATGATGTTTAAAATGACGGGAGAATGTCCGAAGTCATCCATCGCTCCTCCACAAGAGAATTGATGTAAAAACTCACATGGAATACCGCAACCGAATGCATACAGTTATGTGGAAGGTAGTGTCATACAGTGCAACACATGAGTTCAGATTCCTATAAAAAACCGGTCAAGAGCGAGTCGGACTCGCGCACTGAGGGTTACGTACAAAACTGGATTGAGGGGCGAACTTAACGTTATTATAGCTTCTAGTCTTGACAGACAGACATACAAATATTTTTTTGTGATGTACACATATATACGGTTTTCGATTTTTTCCTTATTTATGCTATACTATAAGACTTTAACATAACATAAATTCACGCCTGTATCCCTGAAGGGGTAGGCAGAGTTGTATTGCACCACGACGATTCGCCAGTTATGACTAAAAGTTTTACTTTCTGCAGTATATCATGACTGTACCTCACCGGGAAGTACCCTATAGCTTTTGATGCCCTTGCATTTGGTGAAATTCATTACATAAACGGCTGTACCTTTTGAAAGCATTGACTTAAATATTGACGTTATAGACCTGAGTATTTGGTATAAATTTCTACGCGTTTCTGAGACAAATGTCTTAATAGACAGACAAACCAACAGACAGCGGACAGTCACGGGTTCTGTTTTTTCTGTTGTTGGGGTGCGAGAGAAATACCTTAGCCACCTTACACCCCGGCGTCTGAAGACCCGAGACGACGTGCGGTTTTAGTCGGTTCAAGTCCACCACCACCGCGAGCAAGCTGGGGGGGGGGGTGTCCGAGAAATCGCAAGAAAAAAAAAGGTACGCAACACTAAAAAAGAAAAATGTCTTTTATTATTCTACTATAATACATTTATCTTTAATTAATATACGTATCATCAATATACTTTATACTTCTACTAAGATTTCAACTGTAATGAAGGCGAACAAATGCAAATGAGTGGTGGGATTAGTTTTTCACCGTGACGTTGGTACATTTGATGATGACGTTGAGCTCCTTATTTCTCTAAATTCAACATGTTCATTAGATGAATTAATGAAATTTATTTTGTTTTCAAAATGAACATACTCCTACTTGGTTATCTTCTAATATCAGTCTAATAGTCTGTGACTTCATAAAGGTAAACCTCTTAGTTTACTTTTATCAAGTTATGACATAGATAGGTTACTAAATTGTACTGAAATTATCACCAAGTTATTACTTATTACCAATCTTCATTGTTCTCGGACCTAACGTTTATGTAACTTTAACATTATACCTTGATCCTTCGGCTGTATGAGAAACGTCCTAGCCTCGAAGTTTACGGTCTCAGGCATATTTTCAGCCAGTTCCACACGATATTTCTTCAAAACAGTAACGAGGCCAGCTAAAACTTGCATGAATGCAAAACGTTTTCCTGTAAAATTAAAAAACAGCAATTAAACATTTTGTAATATATATCTTCCATAGATATATCTTGGTTTGACCCCAAAAATACTGCATTTGATTTGATTTCATATACATACATAACTTCACGCCTGTATACCCGAAGGGGTAGGCAGAGGTGTATTACACACCCACGATTCGCCAGTTATGTTTAGGTCCCAATGTAATAGGGGGCGAGCCTATTGCCATCTACCGGGCATATTATTACTAAGCGAGCGATAATCAACAATTATTAATGCACACATACGAAATGTCAGAGGTGCATACTACGAAAAGTCAGAGGTGTGTGCCCCGGGCGACCTGGGATCGAACTCGAGACCGTGTCTCGGCAGTCCGTTACGTACACCACTGGGCTATCGCCGCTATTTCAAACCATATTATAAACTGGGGTTTCCATATATGACGCTAGTTGCGTATCTCTAGTATTATATATTTTTACAACGATCGTCGATATCTCGAAAACTACTGTCGAAGTACTCTACCGAACAGTGTAGAAAAATCTAGAAATTCCAACACAAAACCACAAGTACTTCAAATACCTATACCTGCCTACTTTACCTATAAATCTTGAATACAAAGTTATTCACCTCGACCGTCGGCGTTACTGTACCTACTACTAAGTAGGTACTTTTCTCGAACGCTCTAGTTAGATACCTTTTTTTTTTTATCGTGCGGAAATCCCTTCGGATACCCCCCCGCGTGCCAGCGGGGACGGTTATGTCGGGCTTGAACCGACTAAAACCGCACGCCGTCTCGGGTCTACAGACGCCGGGGTGTAAGGTTGCCCATAGAACATATCCCTAGAGGGGCGCTAGTCGCCCCACCGTCCCGGCCTGCTTCTGCTGGGGTGACAGGTGGCCTCACCCGCCACCCCCAGGCCTGCGCTCATGAGGACGGAGGTCGTTAAGCGACCTCCGGCGCCTGAGTCGCCTGCGACGCGCGGCGAGCAAGTTGCGGGCTCGGCGGTCCGGGAGAGTTCCAAGTATCTCCCGGGCGTGCTCCGCCATCTCCTTCGCGAGCATTACATGCTCGCAGAAGGAGGTGGCGGCGGCCCACGCGCTCGCGCTCCGCACCATTGCCGCAATCATACTGCCGAGCGAGAGGACTCCCACCCCGATGGCTGCTACGAGGTCACGCCTCGGCGCCTCCCATGCCGGGCAGTCCGTCAGCGTGTGCAGCCCTGAGTCCTCGCTCGCGTCGCAGTGATGACACTCAGGCGTTGGCTCCTTCCTGATCCGATGCAGGTGGTCCCCGAAGCACCCCTTCCCGGAGATCACCTGCGTCAGTCGGTACGAGAGGCTTCCGTGTCGCCTCTCCAGCCAATCCTCCATGATGGGCCTTACCGCCGCTATTGCGGCGTGCCCTGCGCTTGGTCGCCCAAGTCGTTCCTTCCACTCCACCACGATGGCCTGGCGGAGCTGGGACTGCACGGCCTCGATTTCTCGAGGCTCGGGGTTCCATCCCTGCTCCCGCGCCTCCTTTCGCCACTGGTACAGTTGCGAAAGGGCTCTCGCTTCCAGGTCTCATGGCGGAGTTCCGGCAAGGAGACTCGCCGCCTAGAAGGAGATCATGCGGTACCCGCGGATGACCCTGATGGCCATAACTCGCTGCGGAGCGCGCAGCATCCGCACAGTTCTGGTCCTCAGGGCCTCCGCCCATATTGGGCACCCATACAGGGCCATGGACCGCACGATCCCCGCGTAGAGTCTCCTGCAGGAGTCATCGGGCCCCCTCATGTTGGGCAACAGCCAAGCCAGAGCAAGAGCTGTGCCCTTCAATTTGGGGGCCAGACTTCGGATGTGCTCTCCGAAGTCCCATCGGCCGTCGAGCACGAGCCCCAAATATTTCATTTGGGGCTTGATGCCGATGCGATTTCCTCCCACGATGAGACTGGATCCCTCGGGTGGCTTGCTCCGAGGCCCATGAAAGAACAGGACCTCTGTTTTATGCAGAGCCACCTCGAGACTCAGCCGCCGGATCCGCTCAACGACTTGGGCAACCGCGGTCGTGGCCTTTAGGGTCGCTTCGCGGTACGTCGCCCCGCACGCCGTCACGAGCGTGTCGTCCGCGTAGCACGTGAAGGCGGCACCGCCTACGAGCTCACCGCGAAGCACCCAGTCGTATCCGATGTTCCACAGGAGCGGCCCCAGGACCGATCCCTGTGGAACACTGCACGACATTTCACGCCGACCGAGACCGGTCACGGTTGGGTAGATGACGGCTCTCTCCGTCAAATACGCCCCGACTATGCGGCGGAGGTAGAGAGGCACTTCGTGATACACGAGCGCCTTCCTAATGCAACTCCAGGGCAAGGTGTTGAACGCGTTGGCGATGTCCAGGGACACCGCCAACATCACCTCACACCGGGCTACTGCATCCTCCGCCAGAGCCCTCACGCTCATGATGGCATCCACGGTGGAGCGCCTCTGGCGGAAGCCATATTGGCTATCCGCCAGGTCCGGCCCCACTCTTGAGAGGTGCTCGACGAGGCGCTTCGCAATTACTCTTTCAAAGAGCTTGCACACCTCGTCGAGCAACACTATGGGCCGGTAGGCGGACGGCGAGTCCGCCGGGCGCCCCTCCTTTCGGATGAGGACCAGTTTCCCCGTCTTTCACAATTTCGGAAACTGGACCCCGCTCCAAACATGCGCTGAGAAGCCCTCTCAGTCGGGGCTCGAGAGCGTCGTCGACTAGAGCTAGGACCCACGCTCGGCCTGGAATGCCGTCGGGTCCCGGGGCGGTGTGTTTGGCTCTCAGCCTTCTCACCGCCAGCTAGTTCTACCCAAGTGACCTCGGGCACGTCGTCGTCTTCCACGTCGGGCGCCATGGGCAACGGAGGCGAAGTCATCTGCGGTGGAACATGTTCCACCGCTCGCGGTGGGAACAGGGAGCCAACAACTCCTCCGAGCAGATCCGGCTGGAGACACCGGGTTAACGGCGGGGCCTTGGGGCGCAGCTTGCCCCTCACCATCCGGTAGGGCCGCCCCCAAGGGTCCCGCTCCAGCGTCTCCAGCAGATCGCGGAAGGAGGCCTGTTTGGCCCGCCTTATCTCCGCTCGGAGGGCTTCTCTGGTCTCCCTGTATCCCTCGTACAACTCCGCCTCTCGGGCCTCCGCATCAGCGGGACGGCGACGCCTCCTACGGAATCGGGCCCACCGGCGGTGCGTGATCACGCAGGCCCGTCTGAGCTGCGGGATCTCCGACGACCACCAGTGGACCTGACCCCTCGGATTATAGGGCTCCGCCCTAGGCATCGCCGCGTCACAGACACGGGTCATGGCCTCCCGGAACCACTCCGGCTCATCGTCTATGCTGACAGGCCTGTCCGGCGCAGGGGCCCAGGCCTGTACGATGGCGGCTTCCAGGAGGAGCTCCCGATCAAGTCGCTTAAGCGCCCAACGTGGCTCGGGTGGAGCCGGTACAGCCGGCGCGTCGCTCGCAGGGGGGGACACGTCAAACCGAATGTATCGGTGATCCGAAGTTATGTCCTCCTCCAAAACGACGCGCCAGCCCTGAACACGTCGCGCCAACGAGGGGCTCGCGAACGATAGGTCCACGATGGAGGTACCCCTCGAGGTCACGAACGTGTCCACGGCTCCCCGATTTAGGAGGACTAGGCCGAGTCGTGCGGCCCAGTCCACCAGTGCCCTGCCTCTATGCCCCGTCGTGCCCCTTTCGTGTCGGGAACCCCAGGCATACGACCAGGCGTTGAAGTCCCCGAGCACACGGACCGGACGGGGCTGGCAGGCATTGACGACTACGGCCAGCTGACGGAGCCATTGCTCATATGCAGCTTGGTCTCGGTTCGGCGTGATATAAGCGGCCACGACCGCTATATCGCCAACCGCCGCCGCCACGCAGCCGGGTCCCCTTGCAACGACGGCAAGAGGGGGGCTGCCGGTGGCAGGGTTGTGCACCAGTGCCGCCGACCCATCCAGCGCAGTTTCCCAGGCAGGCCCGAGGAACCGGTGGGTGTATGGGTCGGCGACAGCGGCGACATTTATGGCCCACTGTGCCATGCTCTGGAGCAGAAGACCCTGAGCATAGGCACCGTGGCCCACGTTCACCTGCAGGATGCGGAGTTGAGGATCCATTATGGGATCGAGATGATGAGGGCATCTCCGCATCCCGCTGCGAACTAGGGGCGGAAGGCCGGCCTCCCGGCTTCGGCTCCCCTCCGGCGCAGGCCTTGCTGCCAACCCTATGGTCAGCCGGCTTGCCCCCCGCTGCACATCTGAAACAGTGCAACGGGGCGCTACACGTGCCGGCCTTATGACCGGGCTGGCCACAGCGGAAGCAACGGTCACCCGCCGTTACCTCCGCCGTGCAGTGCACCCCCACATGGCCCACCGACAGGCACCTGAAGCACCTGGCCGGTCGGGCCTGCAGGAGCCGTGCCTGCGCCCTCAGGAAGCCTCCCACCATTAGGCTCCGCTCGTCTGCGACCTTTTGGGCCGCCGCGATAGGGCAGCCGACAACTGCTGCCCCCTGTCCACCGCGGCCGAAGCGTATAGCTACGGCCTTAATTGTGTCCGGGGAGCAGTCCCCGGTCTCCGCCACGGCGAGCCTGAGCTCTTCTGCCGTGACGGAGTCGTCCAGGCCCGTAATGCGCACTTCTGCGCATTTAATGGGCCTGGACACCCGGACGTCGGCTGCGTCCACCGACTCCCTCAGCCGAGCCGCTAGGGCGTCGGCCTTGGGGCCACTGGCTGCGCCAGGGACCTCGAGAAGTCGGGCTCCTGTCCGTGTGCTCTTGCACCGGACGCCCGGGATCTCGAGGGCCTTGAGGTCGACTCTGGCCTTCACCTTGGCCAACACCTCGGCATACCCCATGCCTCTCCCCGCTGCCTCGGCCGTCAGGGTTACGACGACGGCCGTAGTGCGGGGGCCACGGAGCTTCCACGGCGCTGCTTTCGCGGCGGCCGCGGCCCTCCTGGCCTTCTTGACGGCCTTCTTTGCGGCCTTCCGCCTCTTTTTGTTGGCTCCAGCCACCTCCCAACCCCATTCCAAGGGGTTCTGGTGGGGTTTACCGGAGCCGCGACTGGGGCTGGGGCCTGGGCTGGGGACGTCTTCCCCTTGCCCTTGCCCTTCCCCTTTCCCTTCCCTTGAGTGGGAGCGGGGCCCTGAGCGGGAGCGGGGCGACGAGCCGGCTCCGGCAGAGCCTCCACTGCAGCCGGGCGGGTATTACCCTTCCGGGCTGCAACCGCGTAGCCGGCCACCGGTGGCGCCAGAGGCGGACGGCGGATGGAGTCCATTAGGGCCTCCATCCGACTCATCATACGCTCCTCTAGCGCCTCCACGTACGCGAACCAAGGCTCCGCCGGTGGTACTCTCTGCGGTGCTGGCCGAGCCGGCTGTGCCGGCTGCTGCACCGGTTGCACCGGCCGCTCCAGCTGCGCCGACAGCGCCTGCTGCGCCGACTGCCTCGCGGATGAGCGAGTCACGCGCGCCGGCTCCGCCGTATGCGCTCGCTGCACAGGTTGTGCCGGTTGAGTCGGGCTCGCCATCCCTCTCCTCGGCTCCTCGACGGCTGCAGCTAGTCGAGCCGTCTCCCGACGGGACTCGGCCAGCTGCGCCGCGAGGGCCTCATTTTCGGAGGCGATGCCGAGCACAATGTGCAGCATCGCCTCCTGATCGGGGTTCGGAGACCCCCGGAAAGACGCGGTCACTTGCTGGAGTTTCTCCATCAGAGACCGCGTCCTCCCACCTGGTTCCGACACCGCCGAGGTGGAAGGCCTCGGCGGTGACTTGCCCGCGGCCCTCTCAGGGGCCGAGGGGACTCGGGTGGATTGTCCAGCCCTCGTTCCACCTCGCGCCCCTCGGCGGCCTGCTGCCACTTTTGACGCAGGCTTTGACGCCTCGTCACTGCTGGAGGTGGTCGTCCCGGTGAGGGTGCAGCCCTCATCCGACACGTCCCTCTCCAGCCGGGCCTTTGCGCGCCGTCTGCGCTTACGGGTCTGCTTTACAGCAAGACCCGCCGGGCTGCTCGCCCGGCTACGCTCGTTGGCGGTGTCGAATTTCTCCGACACCGCCGAGGTGTTTAGCGTTACCTCCACGCTTGCCTGCTGCGCGACCTCCGCGCAGACTCCGTCATTTTCTAAGTCCTTTTTCTTGCCTTGCTGTTGAGTTTTTGTGATCGATCCGGTTTATCAATGATATTTATGTAGTCCATTGCATATCCCACGAGTATGGGGGAAAGGTGGTCCATCCAGGCGGAGCCCCCTGCACCTGGATAAGCCTATATACTATGGAGGTCGGCTGGTATCCATAGGTTTTTACGACTTTGCTGTCGGGTGTTATAGACTTTTCCTTGTCGTGGGCCGGCCAATAAAGGCAAGCCCTCCGGTCAGCAAGTTCACAGCGTATCCTTCTGGAGCCACCAGTCAGGTCGTTGCTGATCACCTGCCGATTACGGAACGCGAGAGGATGGCTAGTCCTCTCTCACCGGCGGCGGCACAAGTGCCCGTCGGCCCCTGCGTTAGCAGTGGGCCAACCCGCCCCTGGATGCCCTAGGACCCTATGGTGGCCTCAGCCACAAACACCATCGCTCATCCTGTCTCCTCTGGAAGCAGAGGAGTACGGAGAGCGATGTGTTCCCGCGCACGTAACAATATATTAATATTATAATTGTTCCATACAGGGGAAGTTCTAGAGGTGTGTAAGGACAAAAGCAAAAGCTGATTTGCCTACACCCGAAGCAACTCCTACGACATGGGGCGCGGGTTCGATTACCTCTCAGTGCATATATTTGTATGCATGAATATGTCTATTTGCATTGGTCTGGGTGTTTCTATATCTAATATGTATGTATTTACAAGAAAAAACGTATTTAAGTATGTTTATCCGCTTTCTGGAACCCACAACACAAGCTAGTTAACCTATGCTTACTTTGGGTTTAGAAAGCACTGTGTAAAATGTCGTAGAATATTTATTTAATATATTTATTTCTATGTATATTTACCAATACAAAGCCTGAGGCCTTCTCCAAATGGTAAGTATGTATATTGTTTGATATCTCCTTTGTTTTCAGGTAAAAATCGTTCAGGTTTGTAAGCTTCTGGCTCTGGGAAATAATCTGGGTTATAGTGAAGATGGTATACAGGTATGTGAATTCGAATGCCTTTGTTTAAACGTAGTCCATCAGGGAGTACGCAGTCATCCATAACTTCCCTAGTGAGATTGCCAATCACTGGGTACTTGCGCATCGTCTCGTGCATACACGCATCAAGGTAAGGAAGTTCTTTGATGCACTCATAGTTTATCTTGTTACCATGACGACGTAAATATTCATCCACCTCCTCTGCAGCACGCTTCTGCACTTGCGGATTCTTCGCTAATTCGAACAAAGTGAAGGTTATAATAGCAGAAGATGTTTCAAATCCGCCACCAAAAAATACAATGCACTGTCTAACAAGCAATTCGTCGTCCACTTTTATGTGACACTTTTCATCAAGACCAGTCTTCGCGTTTGTTATACAATCAGCTGTTAACACATTTTCACTCTTCAAGCCCAATAATATATCCACAAGATCGTTTCTGGTAGACGGCTTATAATTTCTAGTCTTGAAAACCTCCTTTAGTAAATTCCCAAAGAACGTCTCTACGGTATCTGGGAAGCACTTAAATCCTAAACTATAAAATATAGCAGGCCATACAGCTCTGAAAATGATCTTAAAACCTCTGTAGTTGGATCCTTTAAACATTTCCTCTGATATGAACTTGAAGGGATTCTTGGTGGGATTTGAAAGCGTATTTGCTTCGACGCCAAATGCACATGAACTGACGCTGTCCATGGTATACCTCGCACTGATTTGTAATACCTCAATGATATTAGATGAGTCGATCTCTCGATCCAGTGTTTCTTCAAGTGATTCACAACATTTCTCAATCAAATAAAACATGTTTTTCATTTTCACAGAAGAGAATACTGGGGTAAGGTTCTGGCGGACAACCTTCCACCTGTTACCGCTGCCGAAAAAGAGAGTTTGAGTAACAGTTTCCCTGTCTTCATACTTTGTAATTTCTCGACCGTAAAAATTGTAGAATTCTTTTGTAAATATATGTTTGAGAATCTGAGGGTCTTTCACTATGAGAACAGGTTCTGTTCCAAAGAATGCTCCAACGTAAGGCGCATCAGGAAATTTTTGACACAACTTTTGCACTACTAGTCCGGGGTATTCTTGTAACAACATATATTTGCCATAATTTCCTAGAAACGGCAGCGGTTTAATATAAGGGACATTTTTCTTCTCCCAGTAATTAAATTTTCTGTGGCCTAAAACGTATATTAAAAATAAGATTATTACTATCAGAAACCCAAACAAAGTCAACGCGTCCATTGCCAGAATCTTTAGTTGAGAACTAAGCGATTGGCGATGAGAATATATATAGGTAAACGAATACAATTGCACATGTGTGGCGCCACATTAACATACAAAGCCGATAAGTGTATAAAACACTTATCAGTAATGATACGTTTGTACGTTTATTAAATAAGATTATTTTGGATGTTAGTTATTTTTAATTATTATGATGATTTTTAATAATATGATTATTTGATTAAATTTATATTAGCTTGGTGGTTAAGGAGTCGGTCTTACGATTGAAAGATCCTGCGTTTGAATCCTGGCCATTACACTACCGACGACGTGAACCCACTCCTAACACAAGCAATTTAGCTTAGCTGGAGGGGTTAAAGGGAATACTAGTAATTTCGGTTACTAGAAACTTTTTTTTTAATCACTACCTATACTAACAATACGTGCTTCTCGATTGATAATTCTTCTCAAGTGCCAGAAGATTTTGAACTCCGGACTCATGAGGGCAATTTGATTAAGTAAATGAAGTTAAAATCTCATCAAAATATTTTTTTGCCATTCTAAAGTTGCCTGTTTTATAATAAGTGACTCTCTATAAGTGACTCTCTATAATCTTGCCTTATATATATATATAATATGCAGTCGCGCCTCTCTCCCAATGGGGTTGGCAGAGACCACATGTTTCCACTCGCTACGATTCTGCTTTCGCGTCTTCTACTTTAATATATGCGTAATTCGGTTATCGTTCCAGATGAGTTAAATTGCTTATGTTACGAGAAAGTTCACATTGGTAGCGTAATGACCGGGATTCGAAAGGTCGCGGGGGCCTCTTGAACGCAAGTCCGACACCTTAATCACAGAGTTAACGCCGTGTAACTTTAGGCACGCCAATGCCAGACTTATCTGGGGGCACAGTAGTGCCTCCGCCAAGACACTACGACGGAAACGCTACGCTATTCTATAATGATTACTCCATCAACATTTCACCGTTTCCGCGTTTCACCGTGTTTTTTTACTCTAATAGGTTTTGTCTGGACAGTGCTATAAAGTCCAAATTCTCAGAATCTGATGTCCATATAGTACTTACTAAATGTTCCAAGTGTCAAACGTATTTATAGTTTTTAATATTTCATAGAATGAAGAATGTTAATAAGTATGCGAAATCGGTTGAAAGTTGGTTACAGTAAAGCTTGTATGTATACAAATATACTAGTTTTTGTTGTAGTCAAAAATACCTATTAGTTTTGATTTTACAGGCATTTAAACTTACGATAAATATCGAGTCCCGCTAACAGTCACGTGACGCGGCCACGTGACTGTGGCCGAATGTGACGTCAATTTACAACGCTCTGCTTAGTAGCAAGTCATCAAAGGAGCTTGCGCAATATTTTGTTTTGTTTTCTTCTGCGGATTACGTTAATAGTGTTTATATTCGATTAATGAAATGGATTAGGGATTTTAAAAAGGGCATTCGGATAATCTGCCTAAAATAGATGCACTAATGGTTGCCTATTATTTATCAACAAATAGTGATTTCGTTGCCGCCGAAATGCGAGGAATAAAAATGCAAAGGTAAGTTAACTTTTCTTACTATTTAGAAAATAATGTATCTGTTTCTAAATTGTTTTATTGAAACAAAAAACTAATGTCATATTGCAACTCAAATAGACATAAGTACCAAACCTTTTAAGTTTTACGTTGTAAGTACATATGTATGTATGTACATATGTGTGTATAGGTACCTCTTCTTGGTAAATTTAACTAAATACATACATGTGTTTATTGAAATATATACAACAATAACTTAAAATAATTATGTATTATATTATTAGAAAGGCATGCGGCATGCCCTTCTAATAATACGGCATGCCGCATGCCGTAAATCGAATAACCTAACGGGCTGTTACGCGACGATGGCAAGAGACCGGATGGTATGTCGTTATTGCCTTGGAAGATGGGTAGGCCTTTGGTATGGGAGGCAACGTGCGTCGACACCCTTACATCGTTGCTGCTGCATCTGCAGAAAGCCTCGAACGGCGAAAATACTCCAACCTAGTAGGTTAGGATTATGTTTTTGAGCCGTTTGGGGTTGAGACGCTGGGATCATGGGGTCCAAGAGCCCGTTTTGTCTACAAAAATTTGACGTAGCGCCTGATCGACGCTACACGTAACCAGAAGGCTGGCTTTTATTTTGCACATAGAATTAGCATTGCCATTCAACGAGGCAATGCTGTAAGTCTTCTGGGAACATTACCAGTCGGTGATGATGCGGATTAATTCTACAACAGATACATTGATTTATTGCAAATGTAGTGGGTTGAACAGATGTACTAAACCGTTTTAATTTTGATTTGTCTTATTAATAAAATACGTAAGGCCGTTTTATTTTTTCTTATTTGTAACTTATTCCAGATCGGCAAGAGACAGCTATGGTGATGATGCTATTGGTAACGTAAGGGAGTAAGTGATGTATGTACGGTCAAATGTAGAATCACGCCGGAACACCGCGTACGACACCTTATCGTTACAGCTTCGAATGAAATGAAAATCACCAAGACGTTTTAATTATTATTTCCTTTATTACATTTTAAACACATATAAATTATATTTTTAAATACATTCCATATATATAAAAAAAAAAACAAATATATTTAAAAATATAAAAAATAGTAGCCCACCGGCATCGGGTACAGGGACCAAGCTACCGGTGGTTAGGGCTCCAGACAGAGGAATCTCCTCACAATACGTGCCGTGTCGAGGAGCACTGCCTTCTGCATCAAGCCCTTGACCCAACTGCCTAACGCGAGCCTCTGGAGATGTTGTTCGAGGCTCTTGGCAATCAGTCCGTGAACCGATACAACTACAATACAATACAACTACAATATTATATTATATTTATTATAATATAATATAATTTTCATAATTTTCGAAAGTATTTATAATTTCTAATGAAACGTAAGACGACACCGTGCTGAGAGCGCGAGCGTACTTTCCGTCGTATGGAGCGGACTGACCGAGTGTTGTGAGATGACGTCACACCGTCACACGCATCGAGTACGAGTCGCGTCGCACGTTTACTTCTATAAATCGGAAACTAATTGAGATATTGAAGTCATTCTTTCACTTGTATTTTTTATTTCTGACAGAGAATATGGAGAGCTAATATTCAAAATTAGTTAACATTCTTCATTATTAGATAATATCTAAAATACCCAGATTTCGTCACTCACTCCCTGCCTTACCGCCTGATGGTCATCAAAACTGTTAGGGTACTTGAAATCATAAAAAGCTAATATTAGCACACATACAACATAAAAATTAAGAAATCTGTACTTTTACTTTACCCTCATCCTTTAAAATAAGGGTATAAAACTGCGACGCGAGCGAGAACTCGGGGCTGCACACGCTGGCGGACTGCCCAGCGTGGGAGGCACCGAGGCGTGACCTAGAAGCAGCCATCGGAGTGGGAGTCCTCTCACTCGGCTGCATGATTGCGGCAATGGTGCGGAGCGCGAGCGCGTGGGCCGCCGCCAGCTCCTTCTGCGAGCATGTAATGCTCGCGAAGGAGATGGCGGAGCGCGCCCGGGAGAGATTTAGAACTCTCCCGGCCCGCCGTGCAGGCAACATGCTCGTCGCGCGTCGCAGGCGACTCAGGCGCCGGAGATCCTGGGGGTGGCAGGCGAGGCCGCCTGTCACCCCATCAGAAGCAGGCCGGGACGGTGGGGCGACTAGCGCCCCTCCCCCAAACCGGGGCAAGACGGGGACACCGTGGACCCCAAACCCGAGGGGGCCATCTCGTAACCGGAGATGGCCCAGGGTCAGTCGAGGTGCGAGGGATATGCTCTATGGGCAACCTTACACCCCGGCGTCGGTAGAAAAGAGACGGCGTGCGGTTTTAGTCGGTTCAAGCCCGACGTAACCACCCCCGCTGGCCGGCGGGGGGTATCCGAAGGGATTTCCGGACAAAAAAAAGGTACGATTAGATTAGATACGATAGGTAGGTATTGCGAGTAATATGTTCTCGTCTTTGCGTCACTTTACATGGAAATATTTTCTTGGGATATATAAAACGCGTATTGACAAATGCTTCTTCAGCCCAGCACTTGCATAGTGTTAGGCTAAAGAAGCTTTCGGATGGAAAAATTGTGAAAACGATTCACGTATTCTTCTTTTGCACAGTACTTGCATAACTAGTGTTGAGCTAACGAAGCTTTCGGATGAAAAAATTGTGAAAACTATTGTACACGTATATGTCGTACATGTACATGTCGACACCGCGCAACCTTAATTAGATACATATCGGTTAGTTCGTTTTTTTTAATATACCACTTAGGTGGGAGACAAGTACACGGCCTACCTGATGGAAAGTGGTTACCGCGGCCTATGTACGTGTGCAACACCAGGGGCGTCACACTCGCGTTTCTGATTCTGTAAAAACCTTCTAGAAGAACCCTTTGGGAAAACCACAGCACTGTTGAGCACTCCGAGTTTTTTAGATACCAACTTGACATTGTCTTCCAGGTGACTGCGGTACTGGACTTAGCTGGAGATATCGACACCGCGGATCCCAATACTTTTGGAGATGGCGAGGATCCCGATACTTTTGGAGATGGTGAGTGGTGTGGTGTATCCAGGAGTTGCGGTGCTACAATGAAAAGGGGGTTTTCGCAGTGAATTTACATACTTGTGTGTTGGTGGGGTTGAATTGGACTAAGTTTAGTCTTCCCCAATCGGACACTCTTGTGCTAGTAGTCTCGATTTCAAACACGAGTTGTTCAGGTTACTGGTGATATTGCACGCGGTTTCCATCGACATCGCTTACACATAGCCTGTGACCACGGCCAGTGCAACCTGGTCGAAACGTCAGGCAAACCAGAGGTATGTAATACCTTTAAATAAGTGATCGCGTTAATCCCCGTAAATATAATTATTATATCGCTTACGAATTCATAAGATAGAAAAATACTTATTCATTTTCCACTCACACAAAGTCGAAATCAAGTATATTTTACTTATCAAAATATGTTTAAATTTTCCACACAAAAGCAATTTTAGTTATACGGCGAATGGGCAAAATTATCAGTTGTGGGACGACCCGTGATTCAGCAAGCGATAGGGACAAGCAAGGCGGGGGATTGCGGGGCGGTACGTGCGACGTTGACCTAAAGCTTCTTCAACCCAACATGGGGTTATCCTTTCGAGGGCTTACCCGGGGTAGCCGGCAATGGACACTTGGGCAGGACACCGTGCGGTTTTAGTCGGTTCATGCCCGACATAGCCACCCCCGCTGTCCGGCGGGGGGGGGGTATCCGAAGGGATTTACGCAAGTAAAAAAAAAAAGAAGGATACGGGCATCGTTTCCACAATTTATACGCACGAAAGCTTCTTTAGCCCAACACTATGCAAGTGCTGCAATAAAGAAGTATTTGTAAACACGCATATAAAACAGATAGCTAAGGTTTAAAGTGTACTCTAATATTTGTCAAATATCAATGAAATAAATGACTGTAATACATTTTAATTGTCTCTGCTTGAATCATAACAGATAATAAATGATGACCTTTGGATATTATTTATTATATATTATTTTTATTCAAGCAGCTATAAGTATTACTTATCGCATATGCGATAGAAAGGGTAAAACAAGTTGAATTCCTGAGACGAGCTCAGCCGAATACAAGGGATTTTCGATTTTGCGATTATTATTTTTTTGCGATTTATTGCGATTTTTTTTTATCTTGCAATGGTTCACCCCAGCACGAATCTATTACCGAAAACAGCAACTCGATAGCTCATCTCCTTCATACCCAAAACCGTGACAGAAAATTGGCAACGACGACGACGTCGACGACGACGACGTCGACGACAACTCCTTAGCAATAGGGCTTTTCTAAAGAAAATCCCTAAAAATTCGGCGGTATAAGTGTCTCCACCCAGTGTGTTCCATGTAGTTTTTGCTTTGACGAGTACCTAACAAACCACCCTTCATTTACCATCCTCTTAATACACTTACATACATAAAAGTTTATTTTCTTTCGCCATATTGTATTTATTTATTTATTTATTAGGATAACCAGTAGGTAATTGTTATATTATCACTTATATCAAAAGCATGCAACCATAATATTTTAAATACTAGACAACATTTTAAGGCATCACAGCATAATGAAATTAGTGATATGATTTTGAACTAAACAAGCCAACGACGCGACCTCCGCATCCGTTTGTACACCTGTTGGTAGCGGAGTAGCAGGTCTGGTGAAGACGGCCTTAGTCAGCCGCGGGTGAGACCGCCGCCTCACCTCCTCTTCTACCCCCCTACCTCCACTACGACAATTTCCTGTCCATTGTTCGCGCTTGTGTCATCGATTGATCCGTCCGGTTTTGGTTTTATATGAGTTTCAGAATTCATAGTATATTCCACGAGTATGGGGGAATCCAAGTGGAGCCCCCTGCACCTGGACAAGCCTAAATACCATGGAGGTCGGCTGGTATCCATAGGTTTTTATGACTTCCCTGTCGGGTGTTATAGACCTTTCCTTGTCGTGGGCCGGCCAATCAAGGCAAGTCCTCCGATCAGCAAGTTCACGGCGTACCCTTCTGGAGACACCAGTCAGGTCGTTGCTGATCACCTACTGATTACGGAACGCGAGAGGATGGCTAGTCCTCCCACACCGGCGGTGGCACAAGTGACCGTCGGCCCCTGCGCTAGCAGGGGGCCAACCCGCCCCTGGATCCCCCAGGACCCTACGGCGGCCTCCGCTCATAACACCATCGGTCATCCTATCTCCTTTGAAAGCAGAGGAGTACGGAGAGCGATGTGTTCCCAACACGTCGGGTATTGGCCAATCCCATCAAGGGGACCGTATCGGCTACTCCGATTCCGTTCCCCCCGGACTGCAGCAGGATCGGATTCGGAACGACACGCGAGGAGGTTACCCAACACACACCCCTCGAAAAGGGCATTAAAAGAGTTTTCAGGGTAGGCACCGCGAGTGTGACACCTCTGGTATTGCACACGTCCAGAGCCCGCGGTAACCGCTTCCCATCAGGTGGGCCGTGTGCTTGCCTTAGCGGTTTAAAAAAGAACTGAGCCGTGCCATCTCCAGCGCAGCCAATCTCGCATATGTAATGTAACTAGATGTATATGTACCTACACTTCCCGTCACTGTTCGAGGTGTGTCAATGTTAGAAAATGTCGCGTGGGTGGGTAGCAAGTTTAACCTGGTAGACTATATCTTATTACTTCCGGCGGGCCCCGATAAGAGAGGGAGACCCAAAATGCTGGTTTGACGTCGTAAGGGATGACATGGGTGCCAATGGCATGGCCCAAGATCGTGGTACCTAAGTGGAGAAGGGCAAGCTGGAAAGCGAACCTGGGCTCCGAGGTCAAATAATATTATTCACATGATGCTACTCCAAGGCGAGGTGGGCAATAATCTGCCACGGCGTCAGGGCAATCGGAAGAGGAACCGACGCACTATTCGGGCATTATCGAGCAAATTTCCTTCTGCATCTTGTCCACCACCGAATTCCCACTAATCCCGAGCCTCCCAAGATGGGCTGAAAGGCTCCCTTAGACCAAACCATTGACTGAAATAACAACCGGGACTATTTCTGTGAACTGCACTCTTCACATATCGGTAACCACGTGCGCCAGCTTAATAACAGTAGTAAGAAACTAGGTCTGCAAGGCGAATCGCTGCTTGCAATGTTGAGCTGAGTGAGACATCGTGAATCAGATTTTGAAAATTTTGAACAGTGATCATTCCTCCGTGGCAAGTCCGATTTTGAAAATTCTTTTTGAAAGTCACAACTCTGGACATGCTTTCTAAGCGTGTAAAGTTTGGTCACAGTGTCTCGAGCGGTTATTATGTAATTCCATCTGGAATTTTTTTAACGGTGATCATACCTCTGTGGTAGCATTAATTTTTTCAAAATATTATCCATAAACCTTCCTCTGATTGACCTCTTTAATCATGCCAAATTTGGTTCTGATTGGATTAGTAGTTTAAGAGGAGACCTGTGACAAAGAAAATCCTGAAGTCTGGTATGAGGAGCTTTCGCTTGACTTCGTCTCACTCAGCTCAATAACAAGCTCGTGAGACTATTTTACACATAATAAGTATTTGCTACGTTTATACCACAAGGCGCAGACGGTCAAAAAGATATCTTTCTATATTAACTTTTCAACTTTAACGGTTACTCAACATGATCATGGTATAAGTATAAATACATATAGACATACCCTTGAATCGCCTGACGTTTCCAGTATTTTACACTGGCCGTGGTCACAGGCTGACTTGCTCATTGGGGCACTCCCTCCGTCGTCGAGTCTGTAACGTATAAGGTTCGATTCTTGATATTTTTATTGCGGTATGTACCGTCACCACATACCTACAATACTGAGCGTCCCTATTTCGCAAGCCGGAGTTTATTATTTGTCCGGAGTCTAGCTGACTGCGCAGAAGAGCTAACTAGTCAGAATTCCAATTGGTCATTTTTAATTTGGACATAAGTCAGGTAGACCATTTAGGTATTTAATTGTTTTTCCTTTTACTAAATAAGTACTACAATTCCCATAGTTAACCACTATATTACTTCTCAACAGTAATTGCCGTCGTAATTCCATTAGGAGTCTCAGTACGAAAAGACGTACCTTTTTTCGTGTGTAAATCCCCACGCAAAAACGCCGTCTCAATCCGACTAAAACACAAAAATAGTACCTACATCACATGCTATAAACAGAATGCCGAAGAAATCATGAACCATGACCCAATTCCTTGGGAAACATGACCTATATACATGACAGGCTGAAATGTACGTAATACGAAAATTGTTTTATCTTTCGGTTCGTAGATATGAGCCCCCTGTGGAATACTGAACCCGCTCCCGCGACCTATACGAACCTGGTTTCTGGATTAAATATAGCCTATTTGCTACTCCAGACTATTTTCTACCTTTATGCTATGTCTAATTTCATCCAGATCGGTTTAGCCATTTTATTTTGTTTTTTCTAAGATGGTGTTACATTCCAGCCGTCTTCTTTTTAAAAATGGGATGTTATTTGATTTCGTAAAATATTCGAAATATAGAAGTGATTATTACTGATTAATCACTAAAAGGTATATTTCGTAACTAGGAAATCACTATGAAGTTGATGGGGATTAGTGATAAATCACTATTTCATTAGATCATCAAATTCGGTAATTAACATATTATGATCGTTAAAATGAGATTAGAATTTAATCAATATTAATAAAATTCGGATTAGAGACACTTAATCATATTTAATCATAAGGGATGATTACTATATCTTCTGTTTGTGTGGAAAAGTTGTCTAATATCTATACTAATTATTATAAAGAGAGAGGCCAAACTTTGTAAGTTTGTTTATAAATGTTTGGGGTAATCTTTGGAACGGTACACTATCCCAGATGAATATATATGGCTTTGACACATATAGGCTTTAACCCCGAGAGGAGAGCCGGCGCCAGAACCTCACCTGCAAGTCAGTACACACCTGCTGATTGACAGTAAAAATTGGTGCAGACTTTCCTCCCGGGGTCTACCATCGGGCGGCTGCCAACTTATCCACCAAAGGTGGTCACTTTCATAAAAAGCAAAATAAAACAAAATAGTCTATGACTTAATATCAAAACATCAATCAATCAGCCTATCGCAGTCAACTGCTGGACATAGGTCTCTCTCAATATACACCTGATGCCCCGGCTTCCACATGCAGTCTATCACACCTACCTTTTAACTACCTAACTGACCGGGGGCCCCCGTTTGCCGATTCACGAACTCGTTAGCTGCATGTGCTGCGTGTATAATTATGTTTTCATAATATAATAACGAGTGTGCAATGAAAATTGTGTAGAACGATTGCTTTGCAATTAAGTGTGTGACACTGGGACTCTAACGTATTGTTCACTAGCTGCTTTCTAGGGCTCCGCCCGCGTGGAATTCTGATCCCGTTTCCGTAACTCACGGGAACTACAATATTTCATAGATAAAAAGTAGCTAAGTAGTTATTCTCGCGAGACTATAGTCCATACCTGTACAAAATGTTAGCCAGATTCGTTCAGCCGTTTGAGCGTGATTGAGTCACGAACATGCAAAAGTCTTTAAAACATTCACACATTTATAATATTACTAGCGGATGTCAGCGGCTTTGCCCGCGTGCTAATAATAGTAAGTCGTAGCTAATGGTCGATCCTGTTCTATAATACATGCATAAGCATGTATTATAGAACAGAACAGGATCGACATCTATTAAATCAGAAGTTGTAGTTTTAGTTTAAGTTACTCATGTTTGTTTTGTTTTAGCTGATTGTATCATTTATGTAGAAAAAGTGGAATGACAAAAAATATTACGAAATATGAATCCGGTTTTTGCCCTTCGCGGAGAAATACAGAATGATGAATACACCTCTGCATTGCCGGTTCGGGACACGCAAAAGGCTTTCAACTGTGTTACTTGCGCAATGATCTGGTGGGCATTGCGATCCAAAGGGATTCCAGAATCGTATATTGACATAATCCGAGACATGTACCACGATTCCGATTGGTGGGCATTGCGATCCAAAGGGATTCCAGAATCGTATATTGACATAATCCGAGACATCTACCACGATTCCGACTCCGTAGTTCGGACCGCTGTTGGCGACACGAAACCCTTCCCGATTACAGTCGGGTATCCCAAGGATCCCCCCTTAGTCAGTTACTGCTT
Organism: Cybosia mesomella; assembly: GCA_946251805.1. Classification (NCBI taxonomy): domain Eukaryota; kingdom Metazoa; phylum Arthropoda; class Insecta; order Lepidoptera; family Erebidae; genus Cybosia; species Cybosia mesomella. Next base: position 22,239,771 of record OX276407.1, read on the forward strand.
AGCGTGATATTAGACGTTTTGTCGGAGAGCATCAGAAATTCACATGAGCAACCTCCGTGGTCCATATATGCTGATGATATCGCGGGGGGGGGGGGGGGTTACTACAGGGATCCGCCCTTAATCCGTTTCTGTCAGGTGGGCACTCCACAGGTATACGGTTTCGTTGACAGGGTTGTTGGCACGTCGTTATGGAATTATTTTTATTTGTTAAAAGCTAGGAACTAAGTTATCTTATAAAAAATTTAGTAAGGATTTTTTGTGTAGATTTGGCTGGAACTAAAAAGATTAATTTGCTGTTTAAGCCTGATAAAAAATAGCCCTGACGGTTGTAGAATACAATCTTTAAAAAAAATGAGTTGATCGAGACATGGTATTTACCGGCTCTAATAAAGAAGCTTGCTAGAAAAAGTATAGTAAGTAAATCATAGTCCTCAAGCTGACGTCAACTGGGCAATCCAGTTGCGTCCAAAGTTTGCACATTGGAGCCCGGGACCCGTTGATTATATAAGGTGTCACAAAATTAGGTCTCTGAATTTGGTGAGATGACTTGGTATCGACAAAGTATGTATTTGAAACAAAAAAAAAATATCGGGTAAAAAATAAATAAAAATAAAAACACCACCAGCGACCAGCGTCACGTGACGCGACGAGCACACGTGACGCTGGTCGCGATTTAGGTATTTCCCACACATCCCCTTGGAGAATACTGCGAGGAGAAGGACTGCACGCCTACCACGTGCGTCACGGGCTCGTCGCGTCACGTGACGCTGGTCGCTGGTGGTGTTTTTGTTTTTCATATTTATGTTTTTTATTTTTATATTTTTTTTATTATTTTACCCGATATTTTTTTTGTTTCAAATACATGTTTTGTCGATACCAAGTCATCTCACCAAATTCAGAGACCTAATTTTGTGACACCTTATATTTGATTTGTAGATAATTTTCCAGGAGTGACTGTCGTCTGACCTCCCAACTCCGAGAGAAAAGCCTGCACCAGACCCTCGTCCGTTATTTAGCAGGTACCCCGACTTGCAGGTGAGGTTGGCTTGGGCCTTGTGTCCCAAATGTAGGGCTCTGTACACTGTACACGTAATGCTAGAAAAGGCAATGTCAAGTAAAAAATACAAACATTAGTGAATTCTCACTTTTAAGGCCCTCTCGAGGTCATCAAACTCAACATATCCATTTTAGGATTGATCTAAAAGGTGGATTATTCTATGAATTTCACTCACAGCTTGCAATCACTCGGAGAGCCATTAATAAAAGCCCTCTACCAGCCTCTTTGTGGATATACCTTGAAGGCATAAGTTTCATGATTCCTTCATCATTTCATTACTAAGGCGGGAGTCGTACAGAATATTATACCAAATTCCAGCTGTTGACATTTGCTTTTCCATGTCAAAGTAGGTACGGCCAATTGAAATCCCAAAGTGCCTGGTTGAATTGTTCATACATAACACATAAACGTTGTTAGTGTTAGTACATAATTCACATCTGTGTACAAGTGTGAGTGTATGTATTAAACATTGATGTAACCTCTAATGTTGCCAGGCGGATATCATACATACCTAGCGGCTATCCCAAGGTTATATTAAATTATAAATCAAAACATGACTTCTTCAAGTAGATTTAATAATGATGAACGAAAAAGTTATTGAATGATGATGGCATTTTCTAAGTACAAAAAATAACATTTATTGAAAATAAATAGCCTACAGTCACAGTTAACATAACTACAGTATTGAAATATAACAAAACGTTAAGATATTACTTTCGAGGGCTTACACAGCGTGCCCGGCAATGGACACTTGGGGAGAACACCGTGTGGGTTTAGTCGGTCCGATTCCGACACACTCATCCCATTGTTGGCCCAATCCAATTTAAACCACCCCACGGACTAATTGTATATTCTAAACGTTGAAATGAAATGAAATTTATTCCTAGAGACGTGGTTCTTCTTCTTGGACCTTCTTTTTTCAAAGTCAATAAAATATTTACAAAATCGTTTCTGGTAGATGGCTTAGGATTTCTGGTTGCGAAAAGAATGTGTCTATTGTGTTTGGGAAGATATTGAATTCTAAGTACCTAAGCCATAAAAGATAGCAGGCCACACGGCTCTTAATACCACTTTAAATCCTCTATAATTAGATGAGCTTAGTGATTCTTCCGCCATAAAATTGAAAGGATTATTCACAGGGTTTAATGGATGGAATGGGATAATGTATTCGCTTCGACTCCAAAAGTACACAAACAGATGGTGTCCAGGGTGTATCTCGCACTAAGTTGTATCACAACCCATTCTATTTTGTTTTTTTAGGGTTCTGTTGCCAAATGGCAAAAAACGGAACCCTTATAGATTCGTCATGTCTGCCTGTCTGTCCGTCCGTATGTCACAGCCACTTTTTTCCGAAACTATAAGAACTATGATGTTGAAACTTGGAAAGTAGATGTATTCTGTGAACCGCATTAAGATTTTTATACGAAATGGAAAAAAAAAACACCAAATTATGGGGGTCCCCATACTTAGAACTGAAACTCAATTTTTTTTCATCTAACCCATACGTGTGTGGTATTCTATGGATAGGTCTTCAAAAATGATATTGAGGTTTCTAATATAATTTTTTTCTAAACTGAATAGTTTGCGCGAGAGACACTTCCAAAGTGGTAAAATGTGTGTCCCCCCCCCTGTAACTTCTAAAATAAGAGAATGATAAAGCTAAAAAAAATATATGATGTACATTACCTTGTAAACTGCCAACGAAAATTGGTTTGAGCGAGATCTAGTAAGTATTTTTTTTTAAGTCGTCAGAAATCGTAAACCGCAATTTACCTTTCATTCAATCAACTCAAATGTAAAATTTTTAAAAAAAACATCATGTGACTTGCTGCTACGGAATCCTTAATGGGCGAGTCCGACTCGCACTTGGCCGCTTTTTTTTATTGCGACGTAAGTACACTCGTACTGCAGGCATTGCCTAATCGGTGAGTGCTAATGGTAACAAAGTATGACTTCTATTATATAACGCGGTTGACCTCACGATAGTATGGCGATAACATATCTACCCAATTTTAATGAAAGATTATTTATGTAAAACCAAATAGTCGAAAATATCTGACAGCATTGGAAATTGGAATGCCAGGCAAAGTATGACTTCTATTATATAACGCGGTTGACCTCACGATAGTATGGCGATAACATATCTACCCAATTTTAATAAAAGATTATTGATGTAAAACCAAATAGTCGAAAATATCTGACAGCATTGGAAATTGGAATGCCAGGCCGTGTATTTTTCCGTCCATGTCATATTTTTTGCTTATAAATTGTTAGCGCCGTGCAAAAAATAGTAATAACAACAATCTTTTACAAAAACACTTTAGGTAAATGAACTTTACTTAATTAGAAAAACCATTTTTTGCAGGTGGTTTTTTATCTGTGACCGTCGGACAATTTGGCAACCCCTGAATTTGGGAAATAAAAAAAGGTACTATTTGACTTTTATTTATATTTTTTTTATGATTTCTGCTTCATGGCAATCTGTTTTCCAACAATAAGCCACTTCTTTGTTTGATTTCTCAGTTTATGTTTTCCTCAAGAGCCATACTTGTATGAAAATTCATTTCACACGACTCTCTTGATGTCACTTCTTTTTAGCCAGGTATGGTGAAGAGCGTCGTCTCCAATGAGACGCTGACGTGCCAGTTTATTTACATGGACGGTCAGTTTCTCCTGGTATTTCAGGCTGTTTTGAGCTATTTCCTGCCGAACTGTTTTTAGGCCAAGATCGAGGTATATGTATCTATTACTTATACAATGAGGGATGCCAAACATTGTTCTCAGAGCTTTGATCTGGAATCTCTCCAGAATATCTATATTACTGTTGCTGACCGTTCCCCACAGTTGTATTCCGTAAGTCCAGATTGGTTTTCATTTGACACCTGACTTTATTTCGCGTACATCTGAGAGATCATCGTTGTACTTCACTTGGTAGCATCTTTTATCTAAGTAGGATTTAAGTATTCGGAATAGACAATGCGGGAGATCCTTCTTTAGCTTGAACAGGAGGCCGTCATGCTTGGCTGATATCCAAAAAGACTGCAGAGCAATATAATTTGTTTTCAAGGCATCTGCTAATGGTGTCAACTAAACCGTGTACCTGTTCAATTGTCCCGTGTTTTTCCCGGGATCCAAATTGGTGGTTCGGTAATACTGTACTTAGATGTTCTTTCATCCTGTTAAGCAATATCCTCTCAAACAGTTTGCCAATAACTGGTAGCAGGCTGATAGGTCTGTATGAAGTAGCTTCGTGTGGGGGTTTACCGGGTTTCGGTACCATGACCACATGTGCAATTTTCGATTGCCCAGGGATATGTTCGAGTCTTAAGCTGGCATTAAAGATGTTAACTAATTTGATAACACCTTTATGAGGCAGGTTTTTAAGTAATGTGGCATCAATAAGGTCATAGCCGTCATTCGGTCATTCATTAAGGTCATTGCCAGATTTTTCTCAAACGGCGGCGCTCTTGTATTTTCTCTTTAATATCCTTTGGATATGAATTAAGTTTCAGAGATTGTCCTTTACCTGTCCTTTTTGGAGTTGCAGAATTGGCAGCAATGTGGATAGTCATATTAAGTTGTTCCAGTTGTCTTTCAATTTCTTCTATTGTATTAATTTTGGTCTTTAGTTCTGTCTCTGTCGTGATTATATTTTTATAGATTGTCTGTAGTGTTCAAATTGTATATTCTTAGGGGCGGTGCTACTAGATTAACTGTTGCAGTAACATTCAGTATAACTGGTGTGTGGTCTGATGTGAGATCTATTCGTGGTTCTATGTTTAAGTAGTTACTATCTATGTTTTTAACGATAAAAAAGTCCAATAAGTCTGGGATTCTTTGTCTGTCGGTAGGCCAATGGGTAGGTTCTCTGCCGGAAAGACATTCTAACTTCATCTCTTCTGTGGCTTTACAAAGTTGTCTTCCTCTAGTATTGGTCAGCCTAGATCCCCATTTTAAGTGTTTAGAAATCCAGTCGCCAGCACATATGAATCTGTTACCCAGTGTAGAAAAATATTTTGCGAATTCGCTGGCAGATATAGTATGTTTTGGAGGACAATACACAGCGGAGAAATCCGTTTCTAGTTTGCTGTCTACAAGTTTAATAGATGTTGCTTGTATTTTTTCTGTTCGGTTTTCCTCTATAGGGTAGTGTTTCATGTTGCTCTTAATAATTACTGCTGTTCCTCCATGGCTGTTCCCAGTTGGGTGATTAGTTGTGTACACTGTATAGTTATTAAATTTTATATGTGGCTTCGGTGTAAATCTTGTTTCAGAGATTAGTGCAATATCAATCATCTCTGTTTTGAGGAAAGTTTCTAGTTCTTGACGTCGTTCCGTCAAGCCGTTGGCGTTCCAAGTAACTACTTGGAGGTTTCGGGTCATTTTTTAACCAGGCTGCTGACTAGCTGGATCATGCGGTCCATCATTTTGTCCATGATTTTTTCCATCATTGTCAACATTGATTGTTGTAGTTTTTCAAACATTATGTACATTAGGTCAGTAAGTTCGGCCAAGTCATTCTTTGTGTCTTGTTGAGTATAGTTCTTTGATTTTCGCTGTTTCTGAATAGGTTTTAATCAACTTTTGATTATCTGTGCGGTTAGACTTAGGACCCGGGTTTTTGATCTCTATATTATTAGGCATTGGTTTTTCTTTTGACTTAGAGTTTAATTTAAGAATTCTTTCTCTATACTGTTTGTATACTTTGCATCCTTTGTAGCTAGCGGGGTGTTTTTCGTCACAGTTCGCGCAAGTAGCCTCAGTGTCTGATTTTTTAGTGTATGTTGCTGTAGGGTGAACGCTACTGCATTTAACACAGCTATGGGGCCTAAATCATTGGTTCTTGGAATCCCAAATCTCTGAAATCTCTTGCATTGAATGATTTCCTTCTTCTTATATGGGACTTCAAAAGTAATCTTCATGTTATTCAGGTATTTTACATCGAAAATGGCTTTGTTGTTTGACTTTGGTTCTAAATCGACATAAAATACAGGCAACGGTTCCTTTGTAGCTCGATGTCTGATATTGACTATTTGTCTCACTTCATGTCCAATTTCATACAATTCTTTTGAAATTTCTGTGGTATTCTCTGATGCATGGAGTCCGCGTAGTACTACTCTGTATGCTCTCTCGCTTTTAAGCTGGTAAGTATAGTGTGAGACATTATTGGCAATGAAGTTCTCCCGAATCGTTTTGTATGTCTGGATGCCTTTAGGTATAATTTTTATAACGTGTCCAGATCTAAGTGTAGTCATGAGGTAAAGATCGCTTTTTACAAATTTGTTGTTGTTGTTGGATGTACATCCTTAAGAGAATTTACATTAATTACGCTCGTAACAAAGATGGGTTCTGGCTTTGGTACATATACTTTATCTGTATTGTTGGTTTTATTCGTAGGCTCCATATCAAGTAGTTCAAAACTATTGCGTGTAGGGATCACAAAGTCTGGGGAATTTTTAACTTTTTTATTCCCATCGTTGTGAATTGGACTTGTTTCTTTGCTTTTCTTTCTTCTGGTGGGAATTTCATCCCTTTGCCATTCTTCATGGTCTGAGGTTATGTTTTCACTGGCCTATTGTGTCTCGGTTTGTGAATCCAGATTGTCTTTCTCCTTGTTTTGTTGTTTGTGGTCATTCCAGTCATCAAACTTAGTTGGCAGAGACGATGTCGAGTTGCTTCTGTTCCGAGTAAACATGCTTTCATGCAAAGTTTGTTGGATCATGCTGTTAGGGTTGGTCGGTTTTTTAGAGTTTGGTAGGGTTTGTTGATTACTTGTATTTAATTGGTTCATTTTATTCCCACGAGTAAGGCCGATATAACAGGTCGCTAGGAAGATGACGCCTATTCTCCCTAGAAAGCTAATACAACGACGACGTTTGCTAGGGCCGTCGAACCGGATCGTTTGAGACTGGTCTCCCACCAGCCATGCAGTCCCTTGGCACGAATCTCACCGTAGACTTAGGGTGTTTTTTTATAGAAGTTATCTTCTTCATAGTCCAGGCAATTAAGCCAAGACTACCGATCCTGCAGGCAGCGTTCACAGGGTTGCGGTTTGTGGGAGTCATTTCCTACTCTCACCGTTAGACCAAGCTGGTTAGGCTGGTTTGATTGGGTTAATTCACCGCCGCCCGAGACCCGGTATTGTTATTCATTTAGCACCACCCAGGGGGCACGTGTAGGGTAGTGGTTAGGTAGTTCCTACGGACGCGAATAACTCTACCCCCCGTATATTTATGATAATAATAATAACATAATAATAACACCTGAACGTCGGCCGGGGAGAGGCCGGTCACCGAATGGCTTAGGATCCCAACGCCTACCGGCTTCGAAAAGGGCCCCCGCTACCGGTGGTGATGTGCACCGCATGCGATGGACAAACTCCATAAATGAAAATGTCATACGGACATATTTTGTGGCCACAGAGGGAGGAATTAACCTCACTGCGTACCGTGCTCGTATGTTACCTCTGTTTCAGGAACTTGAACCATCTGTCAACGTTCGGCACAGCGCCTGTCGGATCAGGTGCGGGCCATGCAACGCTGTCGCTTGTTGGATGACGCCGTACTTGAGAGACTTCGCTCAGACGTGCAGCGTAGCCTCGTCACCCCTTCTTCGTCACGACCTGTGGGACATACTACTACTAGTGAAACACCACAGGCTGCCCCTGATGAAGTAACGAATGACGGGACTATAACCGTAAGTAATCAGTACACTGATAAATTAAGGAGCTCTTTGGAGCTTGCGATTCACGAGTTTCGATCCACTTGTAGCATCAACAGACCGCGGCTACCGCGTTTGCCTACGCATAGAAAAAACATAGCGCTAGTGTGTGCCCTGGACTCGATGTTACCAAAATATTTCGACTCCAGTGTCGACCTTACTGCTAGACACTCAATTCTATATTGTGCGGCGGTCACGGCATGTCGAGTAACCGGCGTGAAATTCTCAGGAACTGAGACAGCTACTCGACCTAAATCTACCGTGCCTGGCTGGCAATGCAGAATTGAGCGTCGTATCGCGGAGACTAGGGCACTTATTGGCAAGCTGTGCTGCTTCAGGTCTGGCAATACACGCCCAAGAGTAATGCGATTTGTGCCTCGAGCATTTTCAGGCACTAATGTTAGTCCTCGTGAATATTTGCTACGAGTCACAGAGCGCATTGACTTCCTGAAGCAGAAAGCTTATGCGTGGGCAAACCGTATACGACGTTATAAGAAAAGAGTGGATAGATACACTCTGAATCGTTCGTTCCAAAAAGATGAGAGGTGGGTTTATAGAAGATGGCAGCAACCTAATTCAGATGTGGCTAATATGTGCCGACCGAATGCTAAAGACACCAATTCGTTCTGGCGCAGCATTTGATCGGTGCCTGTTAGTCATACAGAGAGTGAATGGATACGGGATGTCAGGCAGTCATGTGAGTCAATACAAGCAATGGAGCCAATTAGTTATTACTGAAAATGATGTTGCCAGTGCAGTCCGTTCGTTACCAAACTGGAAATCAACGGGACCGGACGGACTGCACAATTTCTGGCTAAAATGGCTCCACAGCTCACATGCCTGTCTGGCATCACAGTTCCAGTCATCACTCGAATCAGGATCGCCCCCAGCTTTTATGACAACAGGCATAACCCACCTAGTCTACAAATCAGGTAGTACCACGGACCCCAAAAATTATAGACCAATAACCTGTTTACCAACAATATATAAACTTCTTACATCCATTCTGACAGCTAAATGGTTATCTCACATAGTGAATAACTCTATAATGCCTATCTCTCAGAATGGATGTAGAAGTGGCGCACGTGGTACAAAGGAGCTCCTTATTTTTGACATGGCCATTAGCCAACAGGTCCGCCGTAACCGAAGGAATCTGACGATATGCTGGATTGACTACAAGAAAGCCTACGACTCCGTGCCACATACATGGCTGTTGAGGGTGCTGGAGTTGTATAAAATTAATACAACTCTATACACCTTATTAAAGGCATGTATGGGGCAATGGAGGACGGTTCTTCTTTCTCCAGGGTGTCGTCAGGTGCTAGGGGATGATGTACCGATTAAGATCGAGAGGGGTATATTCCAGGGTGATAGCCTAAGTCCGTTATGGTTTTGCCTGGCACTGAATCCTCTCAGTACAATACTGGAGAATTCAGGGCTAGGCTATCAGTTGCGGAGAGGAGGTCTAGTTATATCCCATCTTCTTCAAATGGATGACTTGAAATTATTTACCCCCACTGACTCCCACCTGGTAGAATTACTCAAGGTAACTGAAACTTTTAGTAATTTTATCAGAATGGAGTTTGGTGTAGACAAATGTGCAGTCATGCATGTTAAGAAGGGTGGGGTTGTGGAATCTGAAAGAATTGAACTTTCAGATTCTACACAACTGAAATCTCTCTCGGCAACTGATACCTATAAATATCTTGGTATGTCACAAGCGTTAGGTATTACTGAGGCTGCCATAAAACAGACGTAGCGGGATTATTTCTTTGGGCTCCTGAAAAAAGTCCTGAAGAGACTTTTATCAAGCGGTAACAAGGTACGAGTCTACAACGGCTGGGTCATGCCAGTCTTAATATACTCCTTTGGCATACTAAGATGGACTCGGACCGAATTAGATGCCCTGGATAGGATAGTCCGTACGTTGCTAAATGCAAATAGTGCATCACCCACGCTCATCAGTAATGAGGTTGTATATCCCACGGAAGTGTCGATGTCGCGGTTTTTTAAACGCCAAGACTCTCCACAACCGTGAGATATACAACCTTAGGGAATATTTTCTACACGTTGTCGTGGGTGTGCACCGAGATGTAGTGGCAATAGACAACGGACTGACCCCTCTCGCTCTGGCTAAAGAGAACTGGCACAAACCGGTAATACTTAGCATCGCTGATCGCAAGGAAATATGGAAGAGCAAAGAGCTGCATGGACGCTTTTATCGGCCCTTAAATGGGCCCGACGTAGATATGAAGGCATCAGTGTTCTGGCTACGCTTCGGTGACCTCTTTGGAGAAGCCGAAGGTTTTGTCTGTGCATTACAGATGAAGTTGTCATGACGAATAATTACCGGAGGTATATCCTTAGGGACGGCACGACTGACATATGTCGGTCGTGTCACCGTCCCGGAGAATCCCTAAGACATATTATCTCTGGTTTTTCTCGTCTTGCCAACGGAGAGTATTTACATAGACACAACCAAGTGGCCAGAATCGTTCATCAACAACTTGCTCTGAAATACGATCTTGTTGATCCGGAAGTACAGCATTACAGGTATGTGCCCGACCCAGTTCTTGATAATGGTCGTGTTACGTTTTACTGGAATCGATCAATCGTCACTGACAGGACTATTGTAGCCAATAAACCTGATATAGTGGTGATTGATCGATCAGAGCGTCTCGCAATAATTGTTGACATCACCATACCCCATGATGACAATCTCGTGAAAGCCGAAAAAGACAAACAAATAAAATTTGGACTTGGCTCACGAGCTTGTCGACATGTGGGTTGCGGATTCAGCAATTATTGTTCCAATAGTCGTATCGGTTCACGGACTGATTGCCAAGAGCCTTGACCAACATCTAAAGAGGCTCGCGTTAGGCAGTTGGATCAAGGGCTTGATGCAGAAAGCGGTACTCCTCGATACGGCACGTATTGTGAGGAGGTTCCTTTCTCTGGAGCCCTAACCACCGGTATCTTGGTCCCTGTACCCGATGCCGGTGGGCCACTATTTTTTATATTTTTAAATATATTTGTTTTATTTTTATATAGAATGTATTTAAAAATATAATTCACTAGCGGCCTGGTACGTGCTTCGCTACGTCAAAATGATCCGCCATTTATTGATTTCATTTCTTACAAAAAATGTGATAAATGAAGAACCGCTCGACCGATTTTGTGCAAACTTCACATAAACTATCTATTAAATAGTCCGAACAAAGCCAAAACATTTGGTTTGGATAAGTGAGCCAAGTGGCATTGATTTTTATATATAATTTATATTTATATGTATTTTAAATGTAATAAAGGGAATAATAATAATAAATTTTATTTCAGACTTTGTCCATCGTTGTTAGTAACAGTGAATCTGAACCTAGTGTTAGTAGTTAAATACTTGTGAATTTCATATGTAACCCTATCCAGTGTTCCATAAGTATAGAGTCCCACCGCGTGGCGCACACGTTCAGCATGCCGCTGTGATGGCGTGGAAGCCGTCCACATGCGCCTCTGCGAACATACCACTCGCGCTACAATATCGTGGTAGCCCCATCAGCACCCTGAACGCGTTATTGTATTGCACACGCAGAGCGTCGTATCCCCCCACCTTGTAGCTGGCCCACAAACTGCACGTGTCTGCAAGGTCTGGCAGAATGCCTTCACCTGATTCGTGAAACGCAAAAATCTGCGAGCCAACGTATTGCAGCGCACAGACAATGCTCTACGTTCCCTTTCAACATCCATATCATCTTTAAGGTCTTTAGTGACCCAGTGACTCAGATACTTGAAAAAAGGGACTTTTTTTAATGGTGTACCATGGAGTGAGACGGGTGACACGTCAAAGTAATTTTTCTTGGGTGCTCTAAAAATCATGAACTCACTTTTCCCCACATTGTACCTGAGCCCGTGGGCCTCCGCATACCTCTCACATATTCGAAGAAGCTTCCGTAATGCACTGATTGAAGGGCTGAGCAGCACCATGTCATCCGCGTACCTAATGTTGTTAACACAAATTCCGTCTATATGACAACCAACACCGGTGCTGCTCAGCTCCTCAATCAGACTATTCACATAGAAATTAAACAAATTTGGCGAGGTCAGCCCCCCCTGTCGGACACCACACTCTAAGCTGTAGTCGTCCGATTTACAGCCCGACCAGCTTACAGTATTTTTCTGATTATTGTACCAGTATTCAAATAAAGAAACAATTTCAAATGGCAGACTAGTATCTCGACGCATTTTTTTCCACAGTAGGTTATACGAAACCAAATCGAATGCGCGCGATAGGTCTAAAACACAGGCGTACACTGGCGTTTTACGAGCGGTGTAGTAGCGTACAGTCTGCTTGAGGCACAAGATTGCACTTTCAGTAGATAGACCAGTGCGAAAGCCGAACTGTCCGTCATGCAGTATTATATGTTCTGTGAGGTGGCCGTAAAGCAGACTGTCCATTACCTTCGCTATGACCGTGGCTAAGGAAATAGGCCTTTAGTTTGACTTGTCCGATATGTCACCAGTTTTATTTTTCACAATTGGCACATTAATAGTATACATTAGATCATCAGGTAAGTAGGAGTGGCTAACACAAAGATTGAACAATACGGCCAGGACTCTGGGCAGGTGTACACCAGCAAACCGCAGGTGTACGACCAGTATACACACGATATTCTTATACAAATCATTAATTAAAGACTGATGAAATGTACTGTTACACATTTTATACAAGTAGCAAATTCTGCTGGCAAGTCAATATCTCTTAATCTATAGTATGACAAAAATTATGATATAGTTCAATTTGACTAGCCGGCCTCTCCCCTCATATTACCTTATTTGTATTAAGTGTATCAACAAACTTTCTTCTACTTTCGGTTTTATTAAACATAAATTGCACGTTATCTGCATCGGATGGTGATCAGACCAATATATACCATATAACACAGTCACTTGATCTACGGTAGCACGCGCCGCGCTCGTGACTAAACAGTGATCGAGCCACCGGAGAGATCCGCTCACAGCACAAACAAACGTGTGTGTATCGCTAGGCAACCTATATTAAAAATTAAAACAAGTCCATGTCCGCTCCACATAAAAGTCTAATAGTTGATTTGTAAATAACTCACCAGGGTGCGCGTTGAAGTCCCCTAACACATATACAGTTTCCTTATCGCTATTTTCAATTATAGAATTTATTTCGCCTAGACACTCCGTAAACCCAATGAAATTATCTTTTCCGTCAGTAGGCATATACACTGTTATAATTAATATAAAACGCTCACGTATTTCTATCCTGATGGCCGCTATGCGATCGCTACTACATCGTATCACTGACACCATAGAAAACACGAACTTTCTCCATAACACTGCCACACCTCCGTATGGTCAGCCGCGGCGTACACCTGTCGAGATATCCATGCCAGACTTGCCAGTATACGCGCACTTGTCACCGACGCTCCCTAGGTATGGAATATCGTGAGGCAGCACCCACATTTCCTGTAGTGCTATAATGTCAGCTGTTTCACAGATTTTTCTTACACAGTCCACAGATCTTACAATATTTTTACAGTTAAATGTAACGAGTTTGACGTTGTTATCCATAAAAATAAATTTATATTCACACATAGCTTACACTATTCCTCTCCACTCCTTATACTATTCCTTCTCTTCTTGAAGTCAATAAAGCGCCGGTATGCGCGCCTTCCGGCCAGAAGTCATCGTTCAAAAAAGTTTATATTTATGAATAATCAATATAGCATTGCTGAAAAGAGTTGGACTGTTTTACCTACTTCGATTGTCAAAATTACATGTCTACCTACTAGCATGCTACTACTTATATTTCGGTGTACGTTTACTTAGCCATGCGTTATTTAGCCATGCTAATAAAATTGGAAGCGGCAAACGCAGACATATGCTTGGGAACTTAGTCTTTTTAAGCTTTTGTTCTATGATTTTGGAAGTGACACTGATAGGGGCTCGTGTAGGTTAGTGCACTGTAAGGTTAAGCAATACTAGCCAGGTCCGTCTTAGGGTAGGTTACAGTGAGACCACTCAGACACACGTGAGCGAGGCATGGAATGTTCTCACAGCACGTTAATCCGTCGGTCCCGGTTGCAATACGAACATCTCTGGCATTCTTTACGGGTAGTTCGGGCCGTAAAATGTCCGACAACCGAATCCAACTACAGAATTTCGATATTGTAAGAGAGTTGTGGAGGTCGCTTCACGGAAAATATCAAAGTCCGGCCGTTTCGTAGTTAGACTGACAGCAGACCCCAACTTGGGGTCTCCACTCTGGTCTCTGGTCTGATTGGGGTTCCTGAGTTGGCAAAAGGCTTGGAGGATGATGAATGATGCAGCTGGAGCTCTATGCTATTGGTCTTTATTTTCAAAGTTTTCAAAGCTTCGAGTTGATTTTCATATTCTGTCAAACCCAACATTAACAGAGATCAATTATTTAGAGTAATTTAGATTTAAGTGTTTGGTGATGAATACGATCGTTACGATAACGAATCATGAAAGTTGCCTTCAACAGCTTGATCAAACGTTAATTGCAAAGAGGGAATATAACATTTTACGCCAGAACGAGGAAATTGTGACCGAATAGTTTAATGTCACCGACAAACGTAGGTTTCAACGTTATCTCTAATTGAATCTTACCAAACAAATTGACTGACTGATTACATAATCATATCTAATTCAAGACGTATTCAACAAACATGATTAGATACAACAACAAATATCAATCACGGTCATATCAACCAATATATCTTGTGTACCGGGTACTTACGTAAGTGGGCGATCTTAGTGGGGCCCCATAAACACCAATTGTGCGGATCTAGTCAATGGCGTCTCCCCATCTCCGAAATGGGCGGGACACCGTTAACCTCGAATGAAAAGGTAATTTTTGAAGGTAATTTTCATGATTCTTAAAACCTGCATCAGAGCCTTCTCCGTCAATCAATAGGTACAGTCAACGTACGTACGTACAGTCAAAGACAAAATTTGATTTATACAAATACTAGCGACCCGCCCCGGCTTTGCACGGGTGCAATGGATGTTATTATACATACAAACCTTCCTCTTCAATCACTAGCTCTATCTATTAAAAAAAACCGCATCAAAATCCGTTGCGTAGTTTTAAAGATTTAAGCATACATGGGGATATAGGGACAGAGAAAGCGACTTTGTTTTATACTATGTAGTGATATTCCTCGCATTGATGGCCTCGATATTGGTGGCCCCATACACTCGTGGGGTATAGTTATCAATAATTGAATAAGACGCTATGATAGGTATCTATAAATCGGATGGAAATCTATCAGTACTTCAAAACGAAGAAGAATCACATGTCATGTATAAAATGTAAATGTTATCAAACTTCACAGATGCAGTGTACGATAAGAGACAGAATTACGTCTTAATTCTATTCGGTCCACCCGTTCTTGATCCCGGTCAGCACTAACACGACTTTGTTTTAGATATTACTATCTGACTCGGCAAACGTTTTGCCATGCATATATTATTATTTCTGGGAAACATTTATTTATTGAATACGATTTATTTAATGTTACATTTACTATTAATGAATGTACTTTATTCCCAAATAAATATTTATTGAATGTAAAAAAATATTTATTAAAGATGTTTTCAAAGAAATTTATTTTTTTTTTTTTTTTTTTTTTAATAGTTAATAAAGCCTTCTATCAGTGTATTGGTAAAAAACAGTGACTTAATATTGTATTCGTTTGCTTATTATTTGACTTACCTTTCAATAGAATGAAACAGGTATATTTATTAAACACATACATACACGTTTTCGTTTTGATTTAAAACAATTTCCAAAAAACGTTAAGTACAATATATACAGGTTGTTGGCGGGAGATCACAACACGTGTTTATTTACATGAGAACACTTAATTAACTAATAGTTAAAACTGTCTTTATCAGTTATTAATGAATTGTGAATAAAATGATTGCACTGGAAATTAATAATAAATTTGCGATGAGAGTAAAATTAACATGAGAGATGCACAGAAAAATTAAAATAATACGAATAACAGTGATCGTGGAGGGTTGAAAATTCAGGGTTGTATGTATTTTCTAATGCTGTATCATAAAAAAAAAATGAAATTTATCTAAAAATAAAAATATTTTTTTTTGGGGGACTACCCTTAACATTTAGAGGGATGAAAAATAGATGTTTTCCAATTCTCAGACCTACCCAATATGCACACAAAATTTCATGAGAATCGGTCAAGCCGTTTCGGAGGAGTTTAACTACAAACACCGCAACGACACGAGAATTTTATATATTAGATATAAAACAAAGTCAAAACAAGTTTTCGACTTGTTTCTATTTTTAGTTTATTGTGTGAATGACTTACACTCCTTGTAAAATAACCTTGGTTTTTTACCGAATCATTTTCATGTTATTGTATGCTTAATTTTTGTTCTATATCCCCTCTTGAAAAATAAAAGATATTTATTTTCCAAATATGGGTTTCCTGTTAGTAAATTTATAAGAGTTCTGGGTGAACTCTTTTAAATTTTGCCATTAGGCATGCAAATTTGTGTCAACAGTTTGTTTGCATATTTCATAAGCAGTCATCGTAATTATATTATATGTTTAGCGGCATCGGATCATCGTTCAATTCATTAATTAATGAGTACACTGTTAGATATAGGCCTCTCCCAATGTACGCCATAGCTCCCGATCCGCTGCCTTCCCCGTCAAGTCAATCCTTACTACCTTTTTGAGGTCTATCAATCTGGCTTGGGATATTATATAACTTCAACTATTTTAAAATACCAAAAAATGCAATGATTCTGCATTGCACTTTTTTAATTGCATTAAAATGGAACAAACCAAGAGCACGATATCCGTCGCACAGATATATATTTTGAATTTATGGGACCTTATTTTTTAATTCCTCAAAAAGAAAACTAAAATTAATTAGTTTAGTTTAACTTATTAAATTAAACATACATTTTTATTTTTAAATTATACAGGATCCAATGATGCAGTTTTAGTTTTCATCGAAAATCGAACCCGAGACTCCTTTACGTATTTTTCCCTATTCCTCATAGTTTCGGATTTGGCCTTACACGCACATTTGACAAAATGCAAGGTTATTTATTTTTATACCACTTATGACGGGATGCGGTTACCGTGGCCTATGTACACCAGAGGCATTACACTCGCGCTACCGACCCTGTAGAAACCTTCTAATCCGTTGTGACGAACTCCATATTGTAGTCGCTTGGGAAAATCACAGCAGGGAGATCATTCCAGTTTGAGCGTGTGCGGAATGAAGTTTCTTTCATATCTTACTGTGCGCACCGTTGCCGGTTGCAACGTGTGAGGATGATCTGCCTGACTGTGGCGAGCGTTGAGATGATAGAATGTGAATGGGCATCATATCGAACAATTATGTATTCTGAACACATACCATTATATATGCGGTAGAACCTCTCAGCGATATGAGAGATTTCACCTCTCTGTGCGTGAGGCAAAATCTCTCCTATCGCTGAGAGGTTCCACACTGACTGAAAGTACGGGATCGTCGACGATCCTCAGCGCCCGTCTTTGCACCGAATCAAACCGTTTAAGCTGGTATGCAGATGCCTCTGCATAAATATGACAGCAGTACTCCATTGCGACTTATATAGAATAAGTCTTTGCCCCGCAGTGAAGTACTGCTTCGGCCTGTTGAGCACTCCGAGTTTTTTGAAGACCAACTTGACCTTTTCAATGGAAAATTCAAATTCTCTAAATGAGGAACGTGACGCGATTTTAAAATTGAGATAGCTACGATTAAAAAAAATGTTTTTATACTTTATACATATTTATATCTTACTAGCTGTCCCCCGCGGCTTCGCACGTGCCATATTTCGATCCTCCATGGCACCTATTTAACCCATACCTACATGCCTGTAATTTATTATTTTTACAATAATGTATGGAAATTTGCCCGATTAGTTAATATATAATGGTTACTGCTCCGCTCCCATGGATAATAACGTGATGATATATAGCACATGGCCGTCCTCGATAAATAAGCTATCCAACACAAAATATTTTATACCATACCTATTCTAAAAGGCTTATTTTACTCACGCAAAACAGTGAATAAAAAGGCCTTTTATTCACTGTTTTGTTTTTATTCACTATTTTGGTGTTTGAATTTGGAACACAAAAATATATCCGGTCTCTATTTCAATGCTTACACAAACTCCTTGCGCTAAGATTCGAAATTCAAAACTCTTTGGTGCAAATAAATTCTCGAGATTTGATTGGTCGATATTTGCGACAAGGAGTTTGGCATTAGATTAATAGTATATTATGCAACTAGTGAATAAAAAACGGATTTAAAGCGAGGGCCGTAGATGAGTCACGAGCAAATGAAGGATTCTAATGAATTATGCATTCAAGTGACGAAGAAGATATTGTGTTAACAACTGAATTTATGAAAGAGAGGGCAGCCGATATTGTCGAAAACTTGCTACCCAACAAATCACGGCTGGTTTACATCAAAACCTACGATGAGTTTTGTAAATGGAAAAATGAAAATCAAGCTTCGGGCACATTTTCTGAGTCTGTTTTCTTAACTTATTTTAATGAACTGTCTAAGAAAAGAAAGTCATCGACATTATGGAGTATATATTCTATGTTGCAGTGTACTGTAAAAACAAGGCATAACATTGATATAAAAACATATTCTAACTTGCAAGCCTACCTTAAAAGGCTATCAGAAGGCTATAAACCGAAAAAATCCCTGGTTTTTACCGCTCCAAATGTTGAACGCTTTTTGAATGAAGCGCCAGACTCGCAATTTTTGGCAGTAAAAGTAAGTAATCTTCAACAAATCTTGCTTAATACAAGTAGGTATTTTAGAAGTATTTAATTGTAAACCTATCAACATCAATTTTGTAACAGTTTTTCTATTTTTGTTTGCAGGTTGCGTTAATTCTCGGCATTAGTGGAGCCTGTCGTTCAAATGAGCTTTTTAAACTGACAGTGGATGACGTGCAAACGATCTCTGACACTGCTTTACTGATTACTTTAAAGGATACAAAAACGAAAATCGACCGAACCTTCGTAGTCAGAGATGATTACATGAAAATCGTAGAAAAGTATCGAAGTTTTCGTCCTCCGAATACAAACAATAATAGATTCTTTTTGTTCTATTCTAAAAATAAATGTTCAAATCCTATTGGAATAAATAAAATTGGTTCCATGCCAAAAGACATTGCAACATTTTTAAAGCTACCAAATCCCGAGATGTACACAGGGCATTCTTTCCGAAGAACCTCTGCCACGTTATTAGCAAACACTGGTGCAGATATGACGGAATTAAAGCGACATGGTGTATGGAAGTCCACTACCGTGGCTGAAGGTTATATCGAAGATTGTATCGAAAATAAATCGAAACGCAGCCTTCAGATAGCAAGCTGCATAAACCTAAAGAAACCTGTATACCCATGGACTCCACGCCCTTCAACGTCCAAAGATACTCCAGAGTTTCCTCCAGCAGAGAGTTCTGACCATCGACAAGAAATAAATATTGTTTCACAAGTTGACCACTCTAATGATAATAATAAGAAAATTACGCTTAATTTCAGTCATTGCTCTAATTTTAATGACCATTTCAATTAATGTAACAATTCTTATTTCTTGATTAAATTTCTATTTTCGCTTAAATTATGTCTTTTCTCGTAGTCATGGTATAAAGTATAGTATGCAACTCCTGAATAAAGTACGAATTTATATCGAGGGCCATGAATCACTCGCGTCGTTCAGGATTCTAACAGTTGAATCACTCGCTGCGCTCGTGATTCAATCATTAGAATCCTTCACTTGCTCGTGACTCATCTACGGCCCTCGCTTTAAATCCGTCCTTTATTCACTAGTTGCATAATATACTATTATACCATACCTACTCTAAAAAGCTTATTTTATTCACGCAAAACAGTGAATAAAAAGGCCTTTTATTCACTGTTTTGTTTTTATTCACTATTTTGGTGTTTGAATTTGGAACACAAAAATATATCCGGTCTCTATTTCAATGCTTACACAAACTCCTTGCGCTAAGATTCGAAATTCAAAACTCTTTGGTGCAAATAAATTCTCGAGATTTGATTGGTCGATATTTGCGACAAGGAGTTTGGCATTAGATTAAAAACTGTTTTGTGTTTGCTGCCTTTATAGAAAAAAAATAGTGAATTAGCGCCATTTATAATACTTACTGTGAATTGTATGATGTCTTTTCTCGTAGTCATGGTATAAAGTATAGTATGCAACTCCTGAATAAAGTACGAATTTATATCGAGGGCCATGAATCACTCGCGTCGTTCAGGATTCTAACAGTTGAATCACTCGCTGCGCTCGTGATTCAATCATTATAATCCTTCACTTGCTCGTGACTCATCTACGGCCCTCGCTTTAAATCCGTCCTTTATTCACTAGTTGTATAATATACTATTTTCAAATCGAACCTGTATTTCCTGAGATTAGCGAGTTCAACCAAAAAAACAAACTTATATTTTATACTTTTTCGTTTCCTAAAACTCGTTTACAAATATTTAAGAATAGATAACATTGGTTTTATAAAGTTTATATTATGTATGTTAACAAAAAGTTGCTCAACCGGCAATAACATCCTTTATATGTATTAGCATTACGAGTCTTTTAGATTAGCAATCGCTTCCTTCAGCGTAGTAATATAGCCATATTTAATGGCATCTAAACTATAGGAGTTTCATAATTACAAAAATAGATAATGTAGTTACATTGGAGGGGACATCGTCAGTGTACCTATTTTTTTTTTTTTTTTTCGTGCGGAAATCCCTTCGGATACCGCCCCCGCTGGAGAGCGGGGGGCCTCCGGGGCGGTTATGTCGGGCTTGCACCGACTAAAACCGCACGCCGTCTCGGGTCTTAAGACGCCGGGGTGTAAGGTTACTCATAGAGCATATCCCTCGCACCCCGACTGACCCTGGGCCATCTCCGGTTTCGAGATGGCCCCCTTACTTGCTCTCCACTGTGCCCTCTGCTAATCAGAGGGACACGTGGAAAGCTTCCGAACAGCCCTCAACAGGGCCGTCCTCGCCTCGGTCGGAGTTGGCCGTAGGCGGCAGCGTCTCTCCCGTCCTTGGAGAGAGGCGCTGCCGCCTCCGTAGCCCAGGGTGCACCGCGTGGAGGTCCCCAACCAAGCACCCCTAGGTCCCCAACCAAGCACCCCATCGTCGGTGTACCTAACTAAAACATAAGTTAAGAAAGAAATAGAAATGTAGACTAGAAAGAGTATGGGAAAAATTAAAATCAAATATACTATAAATTGTCATCTAAACTAGCGGCACGCTATGATGGACGTTTTGACAAGTTAAAAAAGTGATGTGAAATGTCAATTTAAAATAGAAAAAATCAAATCAAATGCGAGTCACATCTATCAGTTTTTGGATATTTAATTCATTTTAATTAAATTCGAATTTCGAAAACTTAAATACCATGTTGTGTCGTAAATTAAGAACAAAAATGTACTCCTTCAAACTAAGTATTACGAAACTTGAATAAGCTCGAATATTAAAATAAATAATAAATTTATTTATTTCAAAAAGTTACATTCTTATGAACACAATTCACAGTACAGTGTATACAGTTGACTGTTTTGTTTGATGAAGTCTAGTATGTACCCAAGATAAGATTAAACTAGTGTTTAGGGTACCAACTTGGGACCTTAACATAACTGGCGAATCGTTGGTGTGTAATACACATAGGCCTACGCCTTCGGGGATACAGGCGAGACGTTATGTTATGTTATGTCCTAAAAAGGTTTCGTTCGACCATTTTCATTTTATAATTTTACTGTTGTCACATTTTAATCGTTAGGATGGTAAATATTTATCGGTTCATATGATAAATCGTAAGTTAGGAGGGAAGATGCGAAATCAAAGATTATGATCTTTGATTTTTGTGATAATTACCGATTTCAGGTAAAACATAAAATTATAATAGATTGATTTATGAATCAATCTCCACCCCTGACTTTTCGTAGTTATGTGTGTTATGTTCAAATATATTTTTGAGGCCTTTCCAGTATTCGGTGTTCCCACCCCTCTCGTACGAAGAGCTTGAGCATAACGTTTTGGTCTCTCGGCTGTAGAAGAAACGTTCTGCATTCCAATGTAAAGGTCTCCGGCATATTGTCAGCCAGTTCCACTCGGTACTTCTTCAAAAATGTAACAAGACCAGCCAACACTTGCATATAGGCAAACCGCTTTCCTGAAACATAATTAAACAAATTCGTTAGTAATTAACTACTTATTCCAGAACTGCTACATACATCTACGTGTATATGTGTAGTGAGGCATATTATTTCTTTAAATTCAGGGTGGAAACATGCAAACCGGTCAGCTGCTGATTGACGAACCAGGCTTAGTGGCAGGCTTTCTTCTCAGGGTTGGTGGAACAGACAAGCAATCACTCCCATAATCGTTAAGATAAAAGAAGAAGGAATAGTAGAGAAGACCCTCAGGTTCTAATTGCAAGGTTTGGATGCAACCAGGATTAGCACTCAGGTCAAAAAGAAGAGTAGTATTTTATGCTTATACATTGAAATAAAACTTTCATAGCTGATTCCTATCTATTAAGTAGAAAATATTGCTGTAGCACCAAGAAACAAGAAACTGTTATGTCAATTTATTTTAGAATATTTTAGGTTCTCGTTATTAAAATTTCAGGATTTTTCTACACAGAACTTGGCACCCATATAGATCTAAATTCCTTGATCGGCGAAGTTGAGAACTTAATATTGAACTTGGCTCTCATTTCAAACTTATGTTTTTGATGGGATTGTGTGTACTCACCTATACAAATCCTGGGACCTTCTCCAAATGGTAAATACGAATATTGCTTAATATTATCCTTATTCTCGGGCAAGAATCGTTCTGGCTTGTATGCTTCTGGATCTGGGAAGTAATCCGGGTTGTGGTGCAGATGGTACACGGGTATGTGAATACGAACACCCTTATTCAAACTCAGCCCGTCAGGAAGAATGTAGTCATCCATAACTTCCCTTGTGAGATTTCCAAGAGCGGGGTACAGGCGCATGGTTTCGTTTGCACATGCTTTAATGTAAGTCAGTTCTTTAAAACAGTCGTAATTTAACTTGTTACCATGACGATGTAAAAAATTATCCGCCTCTTCTGCAGCCCGCTGCTGCACTTCTGGGTTCTTTGCTAATTCGAAAAGAGTTAGACTCAGAAGAGTAGAAGACGTTTCAAATCCAGCAGCAAAAAATACAATACACTGAGATATAAGCAAGTCATCGTCAACTTTTAAAGATACCTTATCATCCAAACCAGTCTTCGCATTTGTTATACTATCACTTACTATAACATCCTCACTCTTCAAGCTCAATACAAAATCCACCAAATCGTTTCTAGCAGACGGTTTATAATTACGAGCCTTGAAAATCTCTTTTAACAATTTGGTAAAAAATGCGTCTATCGTTTCTGGGAAGCATTTGAAGCCTAATTTGTAAAAGATAGAGGGCCACACAGCTCTAAAAAGGATCTTAAAGCCTCTATAGTGGGTTGCTCTGAATATCTCTTTTCCCATAAAATGGAATGGATTATTCTCAGGATTTAACAACATATTTGCCTCGACTCCAAAAGCACATGAACAGATGTTGTCCATTGTGTACCTCACACTGAGTTCTTCTATTTTAATGATATCGGAAATACTCGTCTCACGGTCTAGTGCATCTTCAAATAAATAACAAACTTTCTCAACCAAATGGAACATATTTCTCATTTTTACAGAAGTGAATAGTGGACTCAAATTCTGTCGCACAACTTTCCACCTATTACCGCCTGAGAGGAAGAGATTTTGAGTCATAAGTTCTTTGCTTTGATACTTCGTTATTTCTCTACCATGGAAGTAGTAAAAATCTTTCGTCAATATAAGTTTGAGAAGCTCCAGGTCTTGCACAATAAGAACAGGTTCCGTTCCAAAAAAAGCTCCGATATAAGGCCTTTCAGGAAACTGTTTACATATTTTTTGCACCACATGTCCAGGATATTCTTGTAATAATAGGTATTGGCCATAATTTCCAAGTAATGGTAGTGGTTTCACGTAAGGAACATTTTTCTTCTCCCAATACTTAAACTTTTTTCGGGTTAACACTGATATTAAATACAAAATTGTAATTAACAAAGCCCCGAATATAATGAATACGTTCATCATCGTAGGCACTTAGGTGTGAATTAAAGAATTAGAAATATTTATAAAGCACATTAAAATTCTCACACAGCAACAAATTTGCATTAAAAGTAGCTAATGCTAATTTTTTGCTGTGTGAATGAAGGACACTAGGAAATTGAAATAATATACATAATATATTAACTTCAGCCATGTATCGATATAATTTGCTAAATTACATTAAGTTCAGTTTCCTACAGTTTCCTTTGATAAATGTCATATAGACTTATTTTTTGGATCTATTTATAGAAATGATGGACATCAATAGAAAGTTGTAATAACACTATTTTTAACGGATTCTATCGCGGTTTATTTGATGTTATTTTATATTTTACATTGATCCCGACGTTTCGGTTGCTTTCGTCGTGGTCATAAAATATAAAATAACATAAAATAAACCGCGATAGAATCCGTTAAAAATAGTTTTATTTCAATGTGTAACATTCGCGTAAACTTCCGACAATATCATCAATAAAAAGTTTCGGTTTCAGCCAGTTTCAGCCAATGAATTCAGTTTCGGGTTCAGTTTTTTGTGTGTCCGTTATTGTCAGGACAAGGTTTGTATGAAAGAAAAATTTAGGTAAATCCACGGGTAAGGTGCAGCGGGACGAAACCTTGGCGCGCAGCTAGTAAAATATGTAAAATATATACCTTTTTTTTTTTTTTTTTTTATTGTCGGAAATAGGAATAAGTTGAGAACCTGTTATTTTTACAAGCATTTATTTAACTTGCTTTGTATGTATGTAACTAGTCTGGGCATAAATATTGTTACATCAAAACTTTTCTTTCTTTTTCAACTTATTAATTATTTTGAATTTGGAAAACGTATGTTATTTCAAAAACTTCTTTCGATTTCGTGCCATTTCACATATTTTTTTGTGTTCATTATCGAATTACAATATGGCGTGGTCTCTGACGGGAGCAAGTGGCACGCCGCCGCCTCTTTCTGCGAGCAGGTAATGCGCGCGAAAGACTCATCTACGCCCGGGACTACCGACCTCCATGATCGGGGCCTGAGGACGGCCGTTGGCCGACTCGCCGTCCTTACAGAAGCAGGCAGTGGCGGAGGCATGTCGTGTGTGCCTTACACACGCCTGCCAACTCCCCGACGCGGGATAAAGCCCGACCCCACCAGGCGAGGCCGCGGTGGCGGCCAAAGTCCGCCGGTAACCCTGAGGTTATCCATTCGAGGGCTTACCCGGGGTGCCCGGCAACGGACACTTGAGAAGGACATAGTGCGGTTTTAGTCGGTTCATGCCCGACATAACCACCCCCGCTGGCCGGCGGGGGGAAACCGAAGGGATTTCCGCACGTAAAAAAAAATGGGGTGTTAAAGAAAATAGGGTCGCAGTGATCGCCTTGCACAAAGTGAGTATGGAGCCGTCGGTCATATTCCAGACACTTCAAAAACTTGGTATCACCCGTATGTTCGTATATCGTACTATCAATAGATACAACAACACTTCGTCCTTCGAAGACCAGAAAAGATCGGGGCGGCCGCGTGCTGTTAGAACTACAAAGGCTATTGCTAATGCTGTTAAAGTCAGAATCCGTCGAAACCCCATAAGGAAGCAAAAAATCTTATCGCGAGAAATGAAGATTCCCGCTAGGACTCTGTCACGTATTATAAAACAAAACCTGAAGCTCGGTGCTTATCTTCGATATACAGGACATGCCCTAAATCAATCTTTACGATTAAAGAGAGTGGATCGATCAAAGCGCCTTCTGTCGCGATACGCAGGTGAAAGGCACAGAAATATCCTCTTTACCGATGAAAACATTTTCACGATTGAAGAACACTACAGTAAGGGAAATGATAAAGTGTACGCTCACAGTTCTAAGGAAGCTGCTCAAGTGGTCGGAAAGGTACAACGTGGTCATCATCCTGCGTCAGTGATGGTTTAGTGGGGCGTGTCTTATCAGGGAGTCACAAAGCTACATTTTTGTGAAAAAGGAGTGAAAACTTCCGCCTCTCAGCAATACACTTTTTAAAAATATACCGTGGACTTTCCAGCAAGACTCTGCTACTGGTAACAAGGCACGTAACAAACCAAAACTGGCTAAACGACACGGTGACATTGAGCCTCTTAAAAAATCTTTGGAGCCAGTAGTGGCAAAATTTCCCTTGGAAACAGTGCGTAAATCCATAGATTCGTGGCCAAACAGATAAAAGGCCTGTATAAAAGCCAATGGTGGTTACTTCGAATAAAATATATTTTTATTTTTTGCTAAGACTTTAATAAATATGTAGGTATACATTTTAATAATTTATTACATTACTTTATTTAAAAAAAATGCATTTTCATTTGTAACAAAACTTTTGGCTGGATTAGGTATATATGTTAGTGAGGCGTGACCTCGTGGCAGCCATCGGGGTGGGAGTCCTCTCGCTCGGCAGCATGATTGCGGCAATGGTGCGGAGCGCGAGCGCGTGGGCCGCCGCCGCCTCCTTCTGCGAGCATGTAATGCTCGCGAAGGAGGTGGCGGAGCGCGCCCGGGAGAGACTTAGAACTCTCCCGGTCCGCCGAACCCGCAACTTGCTCGCCGCGCGTCGCAGGCAACTCAGGCGCCGGAGGTCGCTTAACGACCTCCGTCCTCCATGAGCGCAGGCCTGGGGGTGGCGGGTGAGGCCACCTGTCACCCCAGCAGAAGCAGGCCGGGACGGTGGGGTGACTAGCGCCCCTCCCCCAAACCTGGGCAAGACGGGGACACCGTGGTTCCCAAACCCGAGGGGGCCATCTCGAAACCGGAGATGGCCCAGGGTCAGTCGGGGTGCGAGGGATATGCTCTATGGGCAACCTTACACCCCGGCGTCTGTAGACCCGAGACGGCGTGCGGTTTTAGTCGGTTCAAGCCCGACATAAACGCCCCCGCTGGCACGCGGGGGGGTATCCGAAGGGATTTCCGCACGATAAAAAAAAAAAAAAAAAGGTATATATGTTAGTGCGATTGAGATGAAATTTTGCATACACATTCAGTTTGGATGACAATGAATTAATATGGTATAAGCTGATCTGATGATGGAGTAAAAAGGTGACCATAGGAACTCCTAAATTAAACAAGATAAAACATTTGTTTTTCTTGACAAACTCTCCGAGGTGTCATGGTATTCAGTGTATGATGATGGAGTAGGAAGGTGGCCATAGGAACTCCTAACCTAAACAAGATAACCCCATCGAGTTTGGGCTCATGTTATTTTTATCTTGAATAACTCTCTGATATGACATAGTATTCAGGGTTTGATGATGAAGTTGGAAGGTGGCCCTGAGAACTACTAAGCTAAACAAGATAATCCTATCAAGTTTGGGCCCATTCTTTTTATCTTGACTACTAAGCTAAACAAGATAAGCCTATCAAGTTTGGGCCCATTCTTTTTATCTTGACTACTAAGCTAAACAAGATAAGCCTATCAAGTTTGGGCCCATTCTTTTTATCTTGACTACTAAGTTAAACAGGATAAGCCTATCAAGTTTGGGCCCATTCTTTTTATCTTGACTACTAAGCTAAACAAGATAAGCCTATCAAGTTTGGGCCCATTCTTTTTATCTTGACTACTAAGCTAAACAAGATAAGCCTATCAAGTTTGGGCCCATTCTTTTTATCTTGACTACTAAGCTAAACAAGATAAGCCTATCAAGTTTGGACCAATTCTTTTTATCTTGACTACTAAGCTAAACAGGATAAGCCTATCAAGTTTGGGCCCATTCTTTTTATCTTGACTACTAAGCTAAATAGGATAAGCCTATCAAG
The DNA here is from genome assembly GCA_946251805.1 of Cybosia mesomella. Lineage (NCBI taxonomy): Eukaryota > Metazoa > Arthropoda > Insecta > Lepidoptera > Erebidae > Cybosia > Cybosia mesomella. The sequence continues at coordinate 22,267,553 of OX276407.1, forward strand.
TTTGGGCCCATTCTTTTTATCTTGACTACTAAGCTAAACAGGATAAGCCTATCAAGTTTGGGCCCATTCTTTTTATCTTGACAAACTCTATGATGTTACATAGTATTCAGGTTCTTATGATAAAGTAGGAAGGTGGCCGTAGGAACTCCTAAACTAAACAAGTTAAACCATCGAGTTTTGGGCTCATTTGTTTTGTCTTGACAAACTCTCTGATTTGACATGATATTCAGGGTATGCTGATGAACTAGGAATGTGGCCATAGGAATTCCTAACTAATCTGTGCTCATTTTTTTTTTGTTTTAACAAATTCTTGGTTGTTACAAACATGGTATTCAGGTTCTGATGATGGAGTAGGAAGGTGGCCATAGGAACTCCTTAGCCCAACAGGATAAACTTATCGAGTTTGGGCTCATTTTTCTTGTCTTGATAAACTCTCTGGTGTTACATGATATTCAGGGTCTGATAATGGAGTAGGACGGTGGCAATAAGAACTCCTAAACTAAACAAGATAAACCTAGCCAATGTGGGGTCATTGGTTTTGTCTTGGTAAACAACACTGGTAAACAACTTGGTAAACAGCCCGGAAGCAGTATATTCTACAAACACTCTGGTGCTACATGATATCCAAGGTCGGAAGATTGAGACAGTAGGTGGTCTGGAACTAAACAAGATAGACTTTTTGTCTTGTGCTCCTTTGGCTGGTCTTGGCTAGTACTCTGGTTCTACATAACATTACTAAAACTAAAAAGCTGAAAATAAAATAAGTAAAAAAAAAACTTTTTTAACCAAAATTTTATTAATAAAATCAGTTGCTCTAAAACGAAAAAAATAATTGTATGCAAGGGTTGTGCTGATTTCAAGAGCTTGTATCGCAACAAGAGCTCAGAGAAAAAAACTTGTGCGATGCAAGTACAATCCTAGCATGAAATTATTATTTTCGTTTTAGTACAACTGTTTTTATTTCATAAAAACGTGTTTTTTTAAGTTTTTTGTTGAATACACATTGATTTATTACATTTGCATGATTAGTTACGATTTTAATAATTTTTTTCTGATCTAACTTTACCATTTAAAGAAAGACCCAAGTCGTCCTGGAAGGCCCCAAGACTTATGTATAAGAGAATTTCATCTTTTCAGGGCGTGTCTAGGTAATTTAATTTAACGAGAATTAACGCGGTCATTTATAGGTATATATAGTCAGCCTGTGACCACGGCCAGTGTAACCTGGTCGAAACGTCAGGCAATCCAAAGGTATGTATATACCTATAAATGATCGCGTTAATTCCCGTTAAATTAAATTATTGTATATTATGGAACGCGACAGTTTAAAAATTAATAACGTGTCTAGGTAACTCAGTTGGTCAGAATATTCCCCCTAGAAAGAGACTGGTCGGGGGTTCCAGTGCCTTACTAGATGTTGACTTTTCTGATTTAAATTTAAACATATTCATTAGTGGGTTTCCACAGGTTAAAAAAAAAGTGCTCAGCTGTCGTATCGCTCAGATCGGTTCCTGCTATGCAACCTATGAATTAAATTATTAGTTTAAAAGCCTGCACAAGCTTTTGAATATACCTTTCTATTTTAATGCGAAATATTAAATTAAATACACGGTTTTCATATCATCGCCTGCCAACTCACTGAAATCGGATCAAACTTGTCCCCATAGGCGAGGCCGCGATGGCGACCAAAGTCTGCCGGTACCCCTGGGGTTATCCTTTCGAGGGCTTACCCGGGATGCCCGGCAATGGACACTTATGGAGAACACCGTGATGTATTAGTCGGTCCGATTCCGACACACCCATCGCAACGTTGTCACCAATGAGTTGGAGCCCGTGGAGGATTCCACACGTAAAAACAAAAAAGGTTACTTTTGGGGCTCCTTCAAGATCATCGGGACCCAAGCCAACCTCACCTCCAAGCTGGTACCTACACCTGGTTACTAACGGACGAGGCTCTGGCCCAGGGTCTCCTTGCAGGGTTGGTAGGTCAGGCGGTAGTCGCTCCCACCAAAAGCCATTTAAGCCAAACCAATAGGAGGAGAATGAGTTAGCGGACCCTGGGCTCTAAGTTGGAACCCTTAGATATAACCGGGCAAATCGCTAATATGATGATAGTGACAATTTTTGTATCATAAATCACGATCCATATCGTGATTTATGATACAAAAATTGTCACACTTTGCTTTTCGTTTTTTGTTATTTTTTATTATTATTAATATGTTATCTACATGTTGAGTTCATTGTGTAAGACATGAAAAGATAATTGGGTGGCTATCTGTATAAAAACGGAGATAATAACTTAACCCCCATATTCGTCATACTCACGTCATTATAAGCTTTGACTCCAGTTTTTGCTTCCTTGGTTATACAAACAGGACGACTTCTCGTAATAAATAGATGTTCAAAATTTCGTCTCAATCTAGTCTCGGTCTCCCATATGTCAATGTCTGTGATGTATGTAACTACATATTTTTACTACTACTACGGTTTTTGGACGTTTCCCTTTACTTGTGGTATTAGACTTTACTGTCTGTTTTCTAGCTCAATGGGAAGTACCCTATAGGTTTTTTATTTTATTTTTTTATTTTATTTATTTGGAACAAAAACAGTTACATGCTAAAATGGTTAACAAATTATAGGTAATTTAACAGATTGGTGAACATATAACCCATACTATTGTTCACGGGTTTACAATATAAAAGAAAGAAACTCAAGCCAAGTTGTAGTCACGATCTCATAATAACAGAAGATTAAGTGAAATATGAAAATCATAATAAGTTAATAACAAATTTTCTTGGACCTATCTCAGAAACTAATAAAGTAATAAGGTAGTTTTAATTAATTACAAAGCTGACAAGAGCTCAATGACAAGACTTTTAAATTGTACGCTGGAAAATGCGAAGATGTCAATTTCATTAAAATGTGTGTTATAGGTTTCAACGAGACGACGAATAGGTGCGCGGATCCCTGCGTTAGTTTTGCAAGTTCCCGTGTAAAACAATTGGGGCACACGCACCGTTCGTCGACGAACAGTTCTAGGCACTATATAACACAACTGATTGGTGATCTCAAGGCAATCATATCTGTTGTTACATATACCAGGCAGCATCATGACGTCCAGAAGTAGACATCTAGATTGCAATGTTAAAATGCTATACTGTTTTACTAGCTGTACATAAGGAACTCTTAATCGGTGATATTTATAGTTTACGACACGTAAGAATTTCTTTTGCACTAATTCTAGACTCTGAGTGTACTTATCATAGAAAGGATTCCAAATTGAAACGGCATATTCTAATTGTGGTCTCACTAAGGTTTTATACAAAAATAAAAGTGTGGAAGGCTGCACAAAGTCACGACAGGATCTCATGACAAACCCGTACATACGGTAGGCTTTATTAATTATGCTGTCAACATGCTGTTCAAAATGCAAGGACGAATCTAACAAAACACCCAAGTCGCGAACCAGGCTGACTCTGTTCAAAACTATATTATTAATGGAGTAATTATAGTTCAGTTTGTTTCTATTTTTTGTAAAAGAGATTGCGTTACATTTGGGGAAACTGAGGAACAGCTTATTTTGCTTACAGTAGTTATTAAGCCTGTCCAGATCATCTTGTAGAAGTAAACAATCTTGAATGGACTTACAGGGCTTGTAGATTTTCACATCGTCTGCGTACATTAAAAATTGGGAGTTTCTAAAACATTGGTTTATATCGTTAATAAATATAACGAAGAGAAATGGACCTAAAATAGATCCTTGTGGAACTCCAGAATTTACAACTATAGACTCAGATTTGAAACCGTTTATAACAACCCTTTGAGTTCTGTTAAAAATATAAGAAACAAACCATCGCAGCAAATTACCGCGTATTCCATTAAAGGCAATTTTATCCAATAGCAGTGCGTGGTCCACTTTGTCAAAAGCCTTCTGATAATCCGTATACACAGCATCAACTTGCACTCGTTGATCCATATTCTTAAACAGGTAGTCAACAAAGCACATAAGGTTAGTGTTAGTCGAACGACGCTTAACAAAACCATGCTGTTCCGGTATTATCATTTCATGAATGTGAGGATACAGCGCGTCGTGTATGAGCCTCTCAAACAGCTTCGACAAAGTGGAAAGGATCGAGATTGGGCGATAATTTTCGACGTTACCTTTATTTCCATTTTTATAAATAGGTGTAATGAAAGCCTGCTTCCATACTGATGGGAATATGCACTCATGTAGGCACTTATTAAAAATTATGTGTAGGGCAATGTAAACATTATTGGATATGTTCACGAAAAAGTACGGTGGCCAGGACCAGCACCCTTGGAGATATCTAACGATTTAATAGCTTTATGAATAGAATGCTCGGAGAGGTTAAGCTCTGACACACAAGTGGAATTATCTGAGAAATGATTAGAAGGCCGCCAAGTTTCTGGATCTAGAGTTGAAGGCTCATAAACAGAACTAAAAAAAGTAGAAAAAATTTTGATTCCCTTGCAAGTATCTCAATATGCTGCATAGACAGCAAGATCTTTTGATTCTGATGACGTAGTCTGATTTTGCACAACTTCAAGATGTTACAAAATTTAGTATTTCATATATAATAATTTCAACTTGATACCTACACGCGTACCTTTTTTTTTTCCGGCGGAAATCTGAGAAAAAGGTCATGACAGACAAACATACAGATATTGTTTTTATGATTTAGAAAAAGCTTTTGATGCCCTTGCATTTGATGAAATTTGTTACATAAACAGCTTTTGATTGCTTTGACCTAGAAGTTTGTTTTTTTACCGTTTCAAGGCGTTGTAGACTCAAGTATTTTTGATGCCTTCCTGAGAAAAAGGTTTTGACAGACAGACAGACGGAAAGACAGACAGACAGACGGACAACGAAGTGACCCTATAAGGGCTTCGTTTTTTTACTTTTGAGGTGTGGAACCCTAAAAAGGCCACTATACTAAATGCTAACAATGCTAAAATGATTTACATTATGATCCACATTGTTTTAAGTATATTTAGGAGCATAATAGGGAAAAGCTGATAAACGAATAACATTAAAGTATGACACAAGTCCTTAGCAGTAAAACATCATTAACTAAGAGGGAAATAAAATAATAGATTGTTCATAAACATTTATTAACATAAATTCTCAATGATAACATATTTTACGAAGAATTCACAGACTATATTGCTATATTTTCTATGTCATAGGCAATGATATTATGTACAAAAATGATTCGCATTAGCATGCCTTAATTGTTGAGAACAAATTCAGACAATTGTCCCAAATTTTTAACTTCTACTGCAACTCACTAAAGATAGCTGTATCTTACTCCTAGTTGTTAACTATACCTATACACACTCATATAGGTACATTATGTCATAACACAACAATGCCTGAATGGCGCTCAATATAAAAGTAATTCAACTTTCTTTTAAACATCATTGACTATAGAGCATAATTCCAAGCTACTAAATATAATTTACAATTTGCTTTTACCAGAGAGAAAATAGATGAGCTACCGTTTAATTGGGTGTCAAACGGAGAAATTAAAAGTATAAAAACCGGCAAACATCTTGAACAAAAATAGGAAAGTTCAGTCATGCGCACTATATGGACTAACCAAGAAACCAATGAAAGCACTGATCAACCAATGACGCAAGTCATTCGGGTCCGTGATTGTTTTACTAATAAGCTACCTAGCAACATATAGACCTTGACTTATTCATCTATTTACTTACATCTAGATATCTTACGTCTAAGTCCTCACAAAGGTTCGCTGTTCCCACGCCTCTCGTTTGGAAAGCTTCAAAATAATACCTTGGTCCCTCGGTTGAGTGAGGAACGATCTGCTTTCCAATCTTAAATTTTCTGGCATATCATCAGGCAGTTCCACTCGGTATTTCTTCAAAAATGTAACAAGGCCAGCATAGACTTGCATCAACGCAAACCGCTTTCCTGCAAAACAATTTTAATAAATCAACAAGGACATAAGACGGTTTTTCAGAGTCGGTGGCTCGAGTGAGCGCGAGCCCTGGTGTTGGACACGTTCATAGGCTGCGGTAACCGCTTCCCATCAGGTGGACCTTGTGCTTATCTACCACCTAAGTAATAGGAAAAATGTTTCGATGGATGGATGGTAATATCGATATCAATTCTACCCGATTCCTTAATATACTAGCGTGATGATATTAAGTATGAAATATTTATGCGTCTCTAATCAACTATCTTTGACACTTGGGTAACTCTGTGGAGTTTCGAGATTTTACATTTTACTGCTTATCACCTTTCAGGTATGGCGTAATGAGTTAAAGACGGATTTTGACCAAGTCTGAGTTCTGCCGAACTACAAAATTTTGTAAAGATCTACCTTGTACAAATACAGTTGTTATCAATTATATATATATATATATATATATATATATATATATTATTATATATTCGTGCAACATCAGATAAACAGACACAGGTCAAAATTCTAAACACAAATCAATTATATTTTCGAAAAATATTCTATGTACAGTTCTCACCTCGTTACAATTTTATTGTATGTATATATATGTATATATATTGTATGTATATATATAGTAATAAAAAAGTTTATATAAGTAATAATTATGTAAAATTTAAAATAACAAATAATAATATACTTAATATCAAGTTGAAGGATTGTAACGCGATATATTTCAGTTAAAATTTCTACAATAGACTTAAAATAAGGCGAAATTCTTTGTCTGCGAGACGTCCTAAAAGGTTACGTTCTACCATTTTCATTTTGGAATTTTGGTATTGTTACATTTTAATCATTACGGTGGTAAAGATTAATCAGTTCATCTGGCAAATCCTAAGTTATCAAGGGAGTTGCAAACCAGAAATCATACATCGATTGATCATAAATTTATTTGTTATCTGAATCGGTTTTTCTCACCATCGATTTGTAGATACCCCTATTATTTATTCTGTGACCCAACCCTAAACGACAGCTATCTAATGGTACCTTTTAGATTATGTACACTTGTGCATAATGTTTGAGTACGTAGTTATATACGTCTGTGTGTATATGTTTATGTATTCTGTTGTTGTAGTTTCCGGAGAAGTAGAACATACTTCGTCTTTACCTACCCACCTACCTTCAGTCAACGACATAAGTTAAGAAATTCTAATTTATTGATCACCTTAGCGCTTAAACCTGTCATAAACTTATTATCAAGACATGACATAATATTAACTTTGTCCCCTGGAGATTATAAAACTCCTTGTAAGTACATACATTTTGGTAACACCATGTGTTCCAACGTAATAAAGGTTTATTGTAGTGTTATGCAACTTTAATCGTTGACTCTATTATGAATTAATGTGATTTCATAAACAATCATTAAGTTAGTAGTGCTAGCTCACCTATATAGTAGTGGAATACATAAATATTTGTCATTCTATAGTGTCTACAACTGAAATGACTATTTCTAGGGACAGGATTATTTACATAATTATAATTTCATTTACCTATACAAATCCTGGGACCTTCTCCAAATGGTAAATATGTATATTGCTTAATATTATCCTTATTCTCGGGCAAGAATCGTTCTGGCTTGTATGCTTCTGGATCTGGGAAGTAATCCGCGTTATGGTGCATATGGTACACGGGTATGTGAATACGAACGCCCTTATTCAAACTTAGCCCGTCAGGAAAAATATAGTCATCCATAACTTCCCTTGTGAGATTTCCAATAGCGGGATATAGGCGCATGGTTTCGTTTACACAAGCTTCCATATAAGTTAGTTTCTTAACACAGTCGTAATTTAACTTGTTACCATGACGGCGCAAAAAGCTGTCCACCTCTTCTGCAGCACGTTGCTGCACTTCCGGGTGCTTTGCGAATTCGAAAAGAGTTAGACTCAGAAGAGTAGCAGATGTCTCAAATCCAGCAGCAAAGAATACACTGCATTGACTGACTAGCAAATCATCATCAACTTTTAACGATATTTTCTCGTCAAGACCAGTCTTCGCATTCATTATACTTTCACTTGAAATAACATCCTCATTTTTCAAACTCAGTACAAGATCCACAAAATCATTTCTTGGAGATGGCTTATAATTTCGAGCCTGGAAAACGCTTTTCAACAAGTTCGCAAAGAATACGTCTATTGTTTCCGGGAAGCACTTAAATCCTAATCTGTAAAAAATAGCAGGCCAAACAGCTCTGAAAACTATCTTAAAACCTCTATAGTTGGTTGATCTAAAAAGCTCCTTTGCTATAAAATCGAAAGGATTATTCTTAGGATCTAATAGCGTATTTGCCTCTACTCCAAAAGCGCATGAACAGATATTGTCCATAGTGTACCTCGCAGTGAGAAGTTTAATTTCAACAATATCGGATTTGCTCGTCTCTTGGTCCAGTAAGTCTTCAAATAAATGACAACAATTTCTAACTAAAGGGAACATATTTTTCATTTTAGCAGAGGTGAACAGTGGAGTTAAATTCTGCCGTACAACCTTCCACCTATTACCGCCAGAGAAGAAGAGATTTTGAGTAAAAACTTCTTTGCTGTCATATTTCGTTATTTCTCTACCATGAAAGTAGTAGAAGTCTTTCGTGAATATAAGCTTGAGAAGCTCAGGATCTTGCACTATAAGAACAGGTTCCGTTCCAAAATATGCTCCGATGTAAGGCTTATCAGGAAACTGTTTACACAACTTTTGCACCACATGTCCAGGGTATTCTTGCAATAATAGGTATTGCGCATAATTTCCCAAAAAAGGCATAGGCTTCACGTGGGCAACATTTTTGTTCTCCCAATATTTAAACTTTCTTCTTGCTAACACTGTTATTAAATACACGACTAAAACTAACAGTGATACAAGTACAACGAATGCGTTCATTTTGATATACACTGAAGTTTAAACTATTTTTTAAATATTTTAAACAACACAGATATGCGCGTACCTAATTGGCATACACCCACGTATAGATAAGTATTGTGTCAACGGCTGGCTACTTCAACCTTCTGAGTACAACTAAAGTGTCATGGTTATCCGTTCAACTATATATTTGATAAAAGTGATAACTGTGCATGTGCCGGTTCTATTGCGTATCTTTTTTTTTTTTCGTGCCGAAATCCCTTCGGATACCCCCCCGCCGGCTAGCGGGGGCAGTTATGTCGGGCATGAACCAACTAAAACCGCACGCCGTCTCGAGTCTTCAGACGCCGGGGTGTAAGGTTGCCCATAGAGCATATCCCTCGCACCCCGATGGTTCTATTGCGTATCTCACTTAACGAACTAGGTATATGTAAAATGTTTTTACTTATTTGAATTTTGAAACTTCATTCTGTTTAGCATCAAACCAAATATAGACTTAATGAAGAAATGGAAAGAGATGGAATTAAATATGAATTTGGATTGGATGGCACCTACTTAAACTTGTTTTGTTTACGTCGTTAAAACAAAACAATACAACATTTTAGTTTAACGAGTTGGTTATCAGCAGACTCGAAACCTGTAAATAAATGTGAAGGATAACATTAACAGAATAATGATAAAAATATATCATATACAGATTAATTTCAGATTTTGTAATGCCGGGCTCACCTGTATTTGATTAGAATAATATTTTTGGCTTTTGGAGTTCACAAAATTATTTGCGAATCAGAGATGGTCATGTTGTTATTGAGTTTCAACGTGTTGGATGATACGTGGCCGTTTAAGGCTGTATTTAACAATATCTATATGATTATAAAATTTTAAATTAGTTGTGCCTGTACATTGATAATATTAAAAAAATACTTGGGTTATGTTAAATGAACGATTCTGAACACATTTTTATTATGTACTTGTCTGTTTGTTCGCGATGGACGTAAAAACTACTCAATGTATTTATGATCAGACTTAAAATCTGCCGTATGTTTGATTGCAATTGGCATCAGCTAGTATTATATACACATTATTTATTAAACAGCGTTAGCACATTTTACGAAATGAAAGTCATCATGTGAACACTCAGTTTAGTTTCACTTTTTTTCACTATACATTTAGATCGCAACTGTTGAAATTTAGCTCCAATAAAGGCAAATTGGGCCCAAGCCAATTGGTAGCTCACCTGCCAGTTGGTACACCTACCGATCAAAAAACGAGGCTCTGGCGCAGTTCTTCCTCTCTAGAGGCACAAGGGGGGTTCACCATAGAAAAATTTCAGAATAGTTTCAGGCCCATTGACAAGGTGCAGAGTATGGTTCACCGTGGGGTTTTGTGGGTATGGCTTCCTACTTAGGAATAGAGTTGTCGTTGTTTTGTGTCGAATATTTTTCCAGAGCAACGTTGTTAACATGATAAGTTAACGACGTTGCTATTGGCGGCGGACCAAGGCCATCGGTACGTGATTATTTTGTCAACTCTAAACGTATAACATACGTTTTAGATGTGAGATCATTATCATTATCAGGTTTTTCTGTTAGGTAATCCTCATAAGCGGCACCGAGTTGGTGAGAAGTGTTAATGACAATAAGTTCGCTCATTATTATGTGAGGCCTATGCTTGCGTTTTTGTTGATATACTGAATGACGGTATGTTTAGATTGAACATGATTTATACATTTTTATAGGTAAGTAATTATAAGATGTATATAAAAAGTCTGACGCGCATATTTGTCTTCTGAATTAAATCTGTAATCCAAACATTTTTCTTTATAATTTTTTTTTTTTTGTATACCACTAAGGTGGCAGACAAACACACGGCCCACCTGATGGGAGGCGGTTACCGCGGCCTATGGACGTGTGCAACACCAGTGGCGTCACACTCGCACTGCCGACCCTGTAAAGGAAAAGGGATGGGAAAATTAGTTTGGGAGGGGATGGGAGAGGATTTTGGGAGGGGATGGGAAAGGAGTTTGGGCTCCGGCACTCTCACTCACCAAACGGAACGCAACAGTTCAAATCGTTTTAGAAGTAGGTTTAATTTTTTGTTAAAATTGTATTTATTTCTAAATTTTATGAGCTTTTATTTATAAACCAGTCCACATTATCTAAGTAGGTGTGTTTTAGTAGGCACACACTAAGATTATGTAGGTATCACAATGAAATGAAAAAGCCACCCAAAGTAATTCATTAGTAGGTAGGTACCTACGAAGTCGCGAAAAAACTTGTATAAAATACAGTTAAAGATAGATGTGTCTATAATACGTAACACGTACATATTTTATATAACAGCGGGGGTGGTTATGTCGGGCTTGAGTCGACTTAAAACCGCACGCCGTCTCGGGTCTTCAGACGCCGCGCCGGGGTGTACGCCCACAAGGCATTTCCCTCGCACCCCGACTGACCCAGGGCCATCTCCGGTTTTGAGATGCCCCCTCGGGTTTGGGAACCACGGTGTCCACATCTTGCCCCTGAAAGAGGGGGGGGGGGGTGACTAGTGCCGGTCGCACTCCACCATGATGTCTTGGCGGAGCTGGGAGTGCACATGCTCCCGCGCCACTGGTACAGTTGCGAAAGGGTTCTCGCCTCCAGGTCCCTTGGTGGAGTTCCAGCAATGGGACTCGCCTAGGCAGCATAGGATCGCCTAGGAGGCATATTTAAAATATTAATTTGGTCCTCCTGAAGATTACAAAAATAGTTTAAACATGTATTTATTTCATGTAATAGTGTTCAGCCACTCCTGAAGGGCGATTATACGTAAATGTGATCCGCGAATTCCCCTCATGCCCGATGTACACAACATTATCAGGCTATTATAAGTGTCATATAACCAGTACTGTAATTACCAGCTTAACTAGGTCTGCAAGGCGAATGGCTGCTTGCAATGTTGAGCTGAGTGAGACATCGTGAATCAGATTTTGAAAATTTTGAACAGTGATCATTCCTTCGTGGCAAGTCCGATTTTGAAAATTGTTTTTGAAAGTAACAACTTTGGACATGCTTTCTGAGCGTGTAAAGTTTGGTCACAGTGTCTCGAGCGGTTATTATGTAATTCAATCTGGATTTTTTTAATCGGTGATCAATCCTCTGTGGTAGCATAATTTTTTTTAAAAATATATCTTTAAACCTTCCTCTGATTGACCTCTTTAATCATGCCAAATTTGGTTCTGATTGGATTAGTAGTTTAGGAGGAGACCTGTGACAAAGAAAATCCTGAAGTCTGGTATGAGGAGCTTTCGCTCGACTTCGTCTCACTCAGCTCAACTATTATTGATCATAATCAATTCATTATTACGAGGCAGATCTTTACGAAATACTGCAGTTCGGTAGAACTCATGCAGTCAATAGTCAATATTCAGATTATAAATCATTAGGGTATATAGTTAACAGGTGATGAACAGTAAAATATAACACCAATATACAATAATCTATGTGAATAATAATTACATTCAAACCTGTAAAGAATTTCAGACAACTTCGTTCATTATACACCATAATGATCCATGACTGTGAAAATAAATAAATAATTATAAGAATAATTTATGGAATAAATATAATAAATTATTCATTCAAATTACAAACTCATTTAAATTTCATAAAAAATTTATATTCACATTAATGACTAAGCATGTCAATCCCATACATAACTAAAAGTTTCCACTGGCGTTATCGCTAACAGAATATCACTTTGTCCAGAGGCCCCGATTTATAATCGAATGGAAGTGTTTGAAATGTAGGTACCTAACAGAGAGGTTAGGTCAAAACTCCATATAATCCAATATTCTGCTGCTATTTGTATTTATATTTCCTTTATTAAACTTTACATTCAAATAAATTATATTTTTAAACATATTCTATATAAAGAAAAAAACAAATATATTTAAAAATATAAAAAATAGTTGCCCACCGGCATCGGGTACAGGGACCATATTTATATTATTATTACTACAGATTCGTTTTAATATTACTATTGTAATAAAAAAATTGCTGCCGGGAAAATCATAATGGTAAGTCATATAAGAGAAGAAGAAAAAGAATAAAGAAAAATTGCCGATCTTAGATTTGATTTTTATACTCGAAAATATGCCATTAAATCTGCAGGTGATTAAGACATTTCAGGTAAAGTGTTATCAGGTTTTTCTGTTAGGAAATCCTCATAAGCGGCACCGAGTTGATGAGAAGTGTTAATGACAATAAGTTCGCTCATTATTATGTGAGACCTATGCTTGCGTTTTTGTTGATATACTGGCGTTAACATATAAATCACCTGTAGGCTTTCAATCTCTTTAGGCTTTCACGGCCGGCGTTGCATGTAGAATATACTGCTTCCTGGCTATTTGACCGTGGTCCATTTGAAACTTGTATGGTGAAATTGTGGAACACAAGTTTCGTATGGACCACCGCCAAAGTCAAAGTCAAAAACCATTTATTCTGTATAGACCATTAATACGGAACGTGCTGTTCTTTTTGACGTTGTAGTCAAAAAAAACAGCACGGCAGCAGTACATATATTTTACATATAAATCACTTTTAATCAGTTAATTAGAGGAATAGATTATGTGATATAATTTATTTTATTATTATAATTTTTGCTCATATCTCCGGTTCTACTAGACCAATTGTAATCAAACATACGGTAGATATTAAGTCTGACCAAGACCTTTATAATAGATAACACCGCAAAAAATTCTGTTCCGTAGTTTTGGCGTCCAACACGAACAAACAGACAAACAGACAGACAAAATATTTTTTTGTGTTCAGTATCGTTCATAAACATAACCCAAGTTTTTTTTTATATTTCCAATGTAGAGACAACTAATTTACAATTTTTAACCGACGCCCAAAAAGGAGGAAGAATCTTAATTCATCGGAGTCTTTGTTTTATAATACATAGTATAGACAGATAAATTAGTAAATATTAAGAAATCAAGCTGTTGCTGTTGAGGACTAAAATGTATGTTTGTACCATGGAGTTCATAACCAATCTTCTACTCATATCATTCTACAATTTTATTGAAACTTTGCTATGTAAGTGTGTACCCGTGAAGATTCCTGTAATGGAATACACAGTCAACATGATTATATAGAAATGGCCTTGTCGCTAAAGCAATTTCTTACAGGTAACCTCAGTAACAACATCAATCAACACCTTAAGAAATCCAAATTCATGTCCATCCAAAGATGAATTTGGATTTGTTAATGTGTTATTAATGGGTACTTATATTAATGGGTAGGTTTATTCAACAGATATATTGTTCATTCATATAAAATAAATGACAATATCAACATATAAGGTATATACATATAATCAATATACATAAATACGTTACGTAAAACTACATTATTATTTCAGTGGTTCAACAAGGTTTCATATCAAGTCTAATAAAATATTTAACGTTCAGTTGCGCACAACTAAAGCCGCATCGACCGGTTTGAGAGGCCAAAACGGCCATATTGTGATCATTATGATGTAATAATTTGTTACAAACGGGAGAGTGTTGCAAATAAAGACTACAATCTCGAAAAAAAATGAAAGTGGATCCCGGACGCCGAGCTAAGAGCCGGGGAGGAGCTCCGAGGATGCGACCACGACTAACGTTCAGATGATTTAAAATCGTGACTACAAAACAAGTTAGCTTTTTGCCATAGAAAGAGCTTAGTTTTGTCATTTAAATGTAGGTAACACCATATTACGAATATTCCTTCAAGTCATCTCACCAAATTCAGAGACCTAATTTTGTGACACCTTATATATTATAAATTCTAATATACTGAAACATAAAATTGTGGTATCGCGATCAACCATCAATAATGGGCAACTTTTTAATGGGCAATTATATACTCTTTGGATCATCGAAATTAAACTAAAAAAAGGACCCGTTGAACCTCTTTTTAGTACCTATCCTTTGGACCTCCAGAATTAAAACTACTAAAAAGGACCTGGAGCGTTATGGCTGTACAGATAGGTGTCAAAATTCTTTAACTCATCTACCCTAAAGTGGGGTTATTAGAATGTAAAGAGGTTATTTGGAATTTGCGAAATAAAAGTTTTCGTCCCGCGTTATTTTTTATCTGGCAATACTTGGAAATATATGTAATGTCAATGTCAAACTGGAATTTTGGCGGTTATTGGCGATAACGTGGAGAAGCGCGCAATTTAAAAAAAAACAATAATTATGGTATATTTCGTGGTTCTAAAACTTTCATGTGGTACATTACATGTAGGAAGGTATGTATACATTTACACAGACTGCGAAGTAGTGTGTTTCATCTGTATTTCAGTGATTTAATCTGCTGTTTTCTTTCTCTTACGGCCTACCATGTTTGCCGGTTTTTCTATAAGAGACTTTTTGGGTTTCGGTTTTGGGATTATTTGAAACTTCGTTTTAAATAGTACCTCTATTTTGTTTATTCTATAGTTGATACAATCTATAAGGTGACACAAAATTAGGTCTCTGAATTTGGTGAGATGACTTGGTATCGACAAAATATGTATTTGAAAAAAAAAATCGGGTAAAATAAAAAATTTAAAAAAAAAAGAAAAAAAAAATAAAAAAAAACACCACTAGCGACCAGCGTCACGTGACGCGACGAGCACACGTGACGCTGCTCGCGATTTGGGTATCCGAAGGGATTTCCGCACGAAAAAAAAAAATGTATTTCCCACACATCCGCTTGGTGAATACTGCGAGGAGAAGGACTGCACGCTGAAAAATTAAAAACGGGGGAAGCTGTCTTGAGTTTTTCCTAATTTCACTCCTGCCATAACTAAAAATGTGAAAACTACCATTGGTTATTTTATTCGTAATGATCGTCTACTGCCAATTCGGAGTTATTTGGAATCTAATGTTTAAATATTAAATGTGTTCTTATTAGAATGGAGCAATATGTGAAATATTTAAGGCGAAGTTGTTTCTGTTTTATGCCCGTTAATCATCGTTGGTTTACCGATTAAGACATCAGACAAAATTTTAAGCGTAGGCACAAATATTATTACAGAAAAGTATCTGTTAGAATAGGTAGTCACGGTGTATGGGACCCGAGACCTTCGAGGCCACGCCAACCTCACCTGTAAGCCGGTACACCTGCTGATTGACGGAGGAAGCTCTTTTGTAGCCTTTCCTCTCGGAGTTGGGAGGCCAGACGTTAGTTGCTCCCATAAAAGCCGTAGTTAGTTTACCAAAAGTAGGAGAAGGAGTATGCAGACCCTGGGCTTCGAGATGAAAGCCGGGAATAATGTTAAGATGATGATGAGAATAAAATTACGTAGGAATGTAGACGTACTTATACTAGGTATGCATACTGGTGTGCCGTCCTTCACTGACCTATGCCAATGAATGTTGGGTGCCATACCTAACATTCATTGGCATAGGTTTATTGCATTTTTCTGCTAAACATAACCTCAAAATATATTTATTGAATTTCTGCGCTTTACGCAGTTGTCCGTCTTTAAAATACAATGTAATTAGGAATCATAAATGATTCCAAATATATAATTATTGTTTATACGGGACTTAATCGCGTTAATAAATATATAATGGTATATATTTACCTCGACGTGTCGGACGCGATGTTGCGCCCATGGTCGCGAGTAGGACTGAAAAATTGGAGCATCACCGCCTGCGAGTCGTGCGAGTATTTCGAACTACCCGCACTTGGTCTGATATATTCATTGGGTGACCATCGTTTCGATCATTTGTCCGACACACAACACTCACGATATCAGCGGATTCTGAACGCATATTTTTATGTGATGTACATTTACTGATAACTGGATTCCACGAAGATGAAAGCTTAAAACCGTCCCCCCGGTTGAAATTTTTATGTTTTCTGATTTCCACCGCTTCACGTACAATTCTACTGTAGTAGTGACGTTCACGGGAGAGGATTTTGGGATTATGGAGCTCAATCCAGTGGTTTGGTCCTGATTCTAGTAAATGTTCGGCTATGGCAGACTTGTGCGATTAAGTCCCGTATAAACAATAATTATGTGTGAAAATCGTGTAAGTTTAAATCAATATTCCAAATATAACAAACATTTTTCCATTGCTGTTAGTTCTAGGGCTAATGATGTAATGACGCGTAGAAATGTCCTTTGGCCATTTCCCGCAAAATCAAGTTGGAAATGTAATAGGCCTCTTAACTGTTTGAATTTTATATAGGACCATCAAACAAGAAATGTTATTTTTATTAAATAGGTACCTGTACCATTACTTTATTAACGACCTCCGTCCTCCATGAGCGCAGGCCTGGGGGTGGCAGGTGAGGCCACCTGTCACCTCAGCAGAAGCAGGCCGGGACGGTGGGGCGACTAGACGGGGACGCCGTGGTTCCCAAACCCGAGGAGGCCATCTCGAAACCGGAGATGGCCCAGGGTAAGTCGGGGTGCGAGGGATATGCTCTATGGGCAACCTTATACCTCGGCGTTTTTAGACCCGAGACGGCGTGCGGTTTTAGTCGGTTCAAGCCCGACATAACCACCCCCGCTAGTCTGCGGGGGGGGGGGTATGCGAAGGGATATCCGCACGAAAATAAAATTGTACCTGTACCATCATCATCATCATCATATCAGCCGTAGGAAGTTCACTGCTGAACATAGGCCTCCCCCATTGACTACCATTTCGACCGGTCTATAGCGG
Source organism: Cybosia mesomella (assembly GCA_946251805.1). Lineage (NCBI taxonomy): Eukaryota > Metazoa > Arthropoda > Insecta > Lepidoptera > Erebidae > Cybosia > Cybosia mesomella. The sequence continues at coordinate 22,285,100 of OX276407.1, forward strand.
CCTGCATCCACCGAGCCCCTGCGCTCTTTACCAGGTCGTCTGTCCACCTTGCGGGAGGCCTTCCTACGCTGCGCTTGCCGTCACGTGGTCTCCACTCAAGAACCTTTCTGTATTTAGGGTGTCACAAAATTAGGTCTCTGAATTTGGTGAGATGACTTGGTATCGACAAAATATGTATTTGAAACAAAAAAAAATATCGGGTAAAATAAAAATAAAATATACTTATAAAAAATACAAAAATAAAAAATATAAGAATGAATAAAAAACACCACCAGCGACCATCACTTAACGTGACGAGACGATTTCGTTTACAAAGCAGTTTAAGAAATTTAGAAAATTCGTATCAATAAAGTCAGATACCTACCAAATAACCTCATCAATACGATATTTGGAAAGATTCATTTAAAAACAAATATTTATAGATCTATTCACAAAAAATATAAAGTTATAGTAGTTACTTAGAGAAAATTGTGAGAACTATCAAAAGAATGATTTAGATGTTGTTAGAGTAACTGTCGATTTTGTAAACACCTTTTCAAGCGCCTACTCAATCTGCCACAGCAAAAACCCACATCCAATTATCATAGCTATCCCCGTGCACCCTGGGGTTATCCTTTCGAGGGCTTACCCGGGGTGCCCGGCAATGGACACTTGGGAAGGACACCGTGTGGTTTTAGTCGGTCCGATTTCTACACGCCCACCCCATCGTTAGCACCGATGGGGTGAAACACGTGGTTTCCACACGCTAAAAAAAAAGCGGCCAAGTGCGAGTCGGACTCGCTCATTAAGGGTTCCGTAGCAGCAAGTAACATGATAATGTTTTTTTTTTAATTTTTATATTTGAGTTGATTGAACTGTGTACGTGAGATACATGTATCGGGAATTTCGAATATCTGGGACGTGTCTAGGTGGCTCAGTTGGTCAGAGCTTTCCCCCTGTAAGGGACTGGTCGCGGGTTCAAGTCCAGTCCTAGATGTTCTCTTTTCCGATCTAAATCTATATGATTCAAGGAATAAATGAAATTACCGGTAATTAATTACTGCGTACTGTACACATTCAAAATTCGTTCCTGTCTCAACTGACACAGTTTTCGTTCTAAATAGCTTCTCTAATATACATAAAGGGTTAATGTTGGTATCTAAAATATATCTAATAGTAGCCTTCATTCCTTAAGCTTCACTTACCTAAACACAGAATATAATAAAATATATTATTTATTTACTAGCAACCCGCTCCCGCTTTGCTTTGGTTTGTATGAGTTTTTAACTCAAGCTATCGTAATTTACACAAATTCACAATGTTCATCGCGTGTTTCCAAATGCTTTCACATAGTGTAGGGCTTTCGGACGGACAAATTGTGAAAACGATCCACGTATCCTTCTTTTACCCAGCACACATACACACCATGTTGAGCGAGTGAAGCGAGCTCGTGGATACCGCTCACCCTAACATAGATATAGGTTAGAAGAATATGGCGGAGGTCTCGCAGACACCTCCGCCGTACCCTTCGTGTTAAGTTACTTGAGATATTACGTAGAAATAGAAGTCGTACTTCGTCGACATCGCTGACTGATGCGTAAGATAGAAAAATACCTATTAATTTTCCACTCACACATAGTCGAAATCAAGTACTATTCCACTATACTTAACAAAACATGCCTAAATTTTCAGCATAAAAACAATTTTATTTACGACAAATTGTCAAAATTATCAGTTGCGGGGCGACGCGTGATACGGCTGGCGACAGGGCCAAAGAGGGCGGGGATATGCTCTATGGGCAACCTTACACCCCGGCGTTTGTAGACCCGAGACTGCGTGCGGTTTTAGTCGGTTCAAGCCCGACATAACCGCCCCCGCTGGCCAGCGGGGGGTATCCGAGGGGATTTCCGTACGGAAAAAAAGGGCCAAGCAGGGTGAGGAAATGCGGGGCGATACGTGCAATGTTGGCCCAAAGAAACATTTGCAACGCCATTTTTCAGTATGTATTACCTCCTGTAGTTGTTCGTCTTGATAACCTGATCTTGTATCGCACAGCCAAAACCCTCGGTTTCCCCAAAGAGGTCACCAAAGCGCAGCCAGTGCACGGAGGCTTCTCGGTCCACGTGAGGCTCATGTAAAGCCTTAAAGAAACGTCCGTGCAGCTCTTTACCCTTCCACACGACCTCACGCTCAGAGGTACTAAGTACTGCTGGTGCACGCCACTCTGTGTTAGCCAGGGCTAGCGGGGTCAGTCCTTTATCGCATTCAATGACCTCTCTATGCATCTCACTGTCCGTCTTGGATAGGAAATATTCCCTGAGACTGCATACCTCGCGATTGTGCATAGCCTCCGCACTTTCGCGGGATGTACAATCTCATAACCGAAGACCACCTGACCACGCCGAAGGTGTACAACAGGACGGGCATCACCCATCCGTTAAACGCCCGTGTTTTGTTCACGCCCGATAAAAGGCTGTTACACACTTTTACCAGACGTTCCCAAAACACGTCGCATGCGGCCCGTTTGATGTCCGTCGCGTCGACACCCACATTCTGCGACATGCCCAGGTACCGGTATGTTTCACCCTCGGAGAGTGAACGACGGCTCTCCCCACCGGACACTGGTATACGATCCGATGAGACAATTCTCCCCCGCTCGTGATGAAGAACCGCACACTTGTCCACTCCAAGCTCCATGCCGATGCTGCCGCTGAAATCACAAGTGATATCTAGCAACCGCATCAGACCTGCAGCGTTTGGGGCAAACAACTTGAGGTCGTCCATGTAGAACAGGTGAGACACCTTCGGGCCCCCTCTCCGAAGTTGAAATTATTATTATTATTATTATATACGTCTTAAGGCGACACTGGAGCCATCTACCGTAATTCTAGCGAACTACCGAAACAATGTATGACTTTACAGTCATTTTTAAACATTGTTTTTTTGATGACTCCGCCTAAATAATTCACTTAAATTTCTAAGCATTTTGTATGCTTACTTTTCCTATAGATTTATATCGGAAATGAGAAAATCTAGGACGGGACTTGAACCCGCGACAAGTCCCTTACGGGGGGAACGCTCGGACCAACTGAGCCACCTAGACACGTCCCAGATATTCGATATTCCTGATAAATATACGTCTTTAGGCGATTCAGGAATTAAGAAAAACAACTGGGTGTGTTTCAATGTGAAGTATAGGATCTTTAAACGTTGGCTGAAACAAAAATAATTTATGCAAACAAGAGGTAGGTATTTTAATTACCTGCACGGGGATAGTTTTTTTTTTTTAGCGTGTAGAAACCCGCACGTGTTTCAACCCATCGGTGCTGACGATGGGGTGGGCGTGTCGGATTCGGACCGACTAAAACCACACGGTGTCTTTCCCAAGTGTCCATTGCCGGGCACCCCGGGTAAGGGGATAACCCCTCAAAAGGATAACCCCAGGGTGCACGGGGATAGCTATGATAATTGGATGTGGGTTTTTGCTGTGGCAGATTGAGTAGGCGCTTGAAAAGGTGTTTACAATTTTTTGATAGTTCTCACAATTTTCTCTAAGTAACTGTATATTTTTGTGAATAGATCTATAAATATTTGTTTTTAAATGAATCTTTCCAAATATCGTGTTCAGTGCGTGAACCGAGCGGGCGCAGTAATAAAAAAACAATTAACAGCTCTGCTACCAGTCTCCTTTAACCCGGAGACAAGGGTGAGGAGTGAGACCACGAGCAGGTAGTATTCAAGCCGAAGTCCCACCACTCACTTTCACGCAATCACTACTTCGTTCCGAAGCGTGATATAAAGAAGACAGTGGAAACGCAAATAAAACTAAAACTTAATATCTAACTAAAATAAAGCAGTCAACAAACGGTACAAAATCATTAATCAAACACAGGAAGTCAATGTTTGTTGTAATAGTCGACTCCACAAGATTAGTAATTCCTTTCAGGGTAACTGTATACGCTTCTACAACAAGCTTCCTAGTGAAATGAGGAATCTACCTCTTCATAAATTTAAAAGCCAAATTAAAAGTAAACTCTGCCAAAAAGGCTATTATAAAATTCAAGACTATTTAGACGACAAACAAGCTTGGATATGAACTGTTTACTCTCTCTCTATGCTACTCAAATGAAATATTGTACTTAGGTTAAGTAATATGTTTGTAAATAGACCAATAAAAAAACAGCCCGCTGAGTTTCTTGCCGGAGTCTTCTCAGGACAGGGCTGCGTTTCGAACCAGTGGTCCATTTGTCAAACATTAGATTAAATTTTTTTTTGACGTTTTGTAAGTGCCGTATTAATGGTCTATACAGAATAAATGGTTTTTGACTTTTGACTTTTGAGTCGGTATGAATATAAAACGGTTCAAACAACAAAATACCGCAATTTTTTATAAACCGGTTAACCGACCCCACCAAAAACGAATGAGGCATGCGAGGAACCGCCCCGAACTTAGAACAAACAAACAAACAAACAAAAGTAATATCAAAACTTCCCGGGAAGTTGAATTCCCGTTACCGCGAACCGGTTAGTTCGGTCAGAATCGACCACTAAAAAATTACCCGGAAATCCCGAGAAATATTGAACTATAAAATTAGCTATTTTAAATGCTCGGATACAAACAATTCAAATTATACATTACTTTCAATTTTATAGCAAGTAAACACCGATAAATATCTATTCAGACCTCCCGTCGGGTCCAATCAAATACCTGAATAAACAACAATGTAAAGTTAAACAGATTTTTAGCACATACTTGTTTCAATAATCAAATTAAGCCGCAATTGACACCCGATCGAAATCGACCAGGAAATATTTTAATTACAATAACAATTCCAAGTTTTAGGGTGCTTTTCCACCAGAGATGTGCTATGCTACGATGCTATGGATGCGTTTGATATCCACCAATCATATTCATTGGTGCACATAGCTTAGCACTAGTGAAAACGGATTCAACTAAGATGTGTTTTGTATATGCAAGGATGCGTGCTATGGATGCGTGCTATAGATGCCTGCTATGGGCCATTGCGAGTGGTGTAGCTATGTGCTGAAAAGAGTACCTACAGTATGCCCGCGTTATTCGCTGAAAGTAGACATACCATCGTGGAAGCAAAAAGTTAATATCTCGCAATGTGCGGAGAAGAACTCTTGGAGGCAGCGCATCTTCGTAGCGCATCTTCCTCGCATAGCTACCTAGCGTAGTATTGGTGGAAACAGTCACATATTTTCGTAGCGTAGATTTCACATCTTCGCAGCATAGCTGCATAGCATATCTCAGGTGGAAAAGCACCCTTAAGGTGAAAATAGTAAAATTCAATTGCACCAAAAGGCAAAATAATACCGATAAATTAACACTCAAAATGGCGGAATTGAACCGCGTGTTAAGTTTCAAATGGCAAACCAAAATTAAACCAATCCGTTAATTATGCTGAAAGCCGGGAATAATGTTAAGATGATGATAAGAATAAAATTACGTAGGAATGTAGACGTACGTATACTAAGTATGCATACTGGTGTGCCGTCCTTCACTGACCTATGCCAATGAATGTTGGGTATGGCAAAAGAAGTATGAAAGTAGAATACACAAAGAAAACATATCACTTATGTCAAGATTATAGTAACTGGTGATCCTTAGTTTCTGCTTATACCATTGAGAATAGGCATGAGTTTTTATGTATGTATGTATAAACTATGATATAAACTATTATCGACTACTCAATAAGTCAAAGTTGTTGAACTCTTTTAGTTTCTCAGAATAAGAACGCCAAAGGACATCTACGAATCTCGTCCTAAAACCGACAAACATGTGGTGTATACCATAATTTAGTTATCTATAACATAACATAACATAACAAACTCACGCCTCGAACGCCACGAACTTTAGTTATCTATTTCAATGAATTAGAGGAAATTTTTTGTATCAAACGGACAAGCCTCTATTAAAAAAAATATTAACCAACTAAGGGACTGAGGATGCGCAACTTATTCCAAATTAATCCGAAAGAAATCGATTATTAATTAAGCGTAGCGAGCCGAAGGCGAGCGAAGCGTCTTTGGTTTCAAAGTTGCATTTCAAACAAATTATACTCCTCCGAGACCGTTTGACCGATCTCGACCAAATTTCCACGGTGATCAAGTAGACATTACTGAGTGTCGTAAGGGGTCGAATGTCTAGATCGGTCTTACCATCGAGGAATAATCACCGAAAAACCAAATCAATGGAAAAAGTCGACCGGTCACGTTGACCTATTGTTGGATAGGCAAATCTCGCTACGCTTAAGTTTGGGTTGATTGCGAAGCTGGTAACCGTCCTAGTTAATACTTTGAAGTATAAGTTATCTCAAAGTACCCGTACTATGTTGAATTGTTGGTGTTACTATTTACTCAGAATAAAAAATACTTCTGCAAACAATAGGAGTTTTATAATCACAATAATAGATAATGTAGTTACATTGGAGGGGACATCGTCGGTGTACCTAACTAAAACATAAGTTAAGAAAGAAATAGAAATGTAGACTAGAAAGAGTATGGGAAAAATTAAAATTATACTATAAATTGTCATCTAAACTAGCGGCACGCTATGATGGCCGACTTGACAAGTCAAAATAGTGATGTGAAATGTCAATTTAAAATAGAAAAAAAAAAACAAATCAAATGCGAGTCACATCTATAAGTTTTTGGATATTTAATTCATTTTTTTTTATTTTTTCGAATTTTCAAAAACATATATACCAAGTTGTGTCGTAAATAAGTATACTACACCTCACTATTGACAATGAAGAACAAAAATGTACTCCTTCAATCTTAGTATTTATTTTTAAGAAACTTCATGAGCAGACAAACGTCAAAACGGCCATTATAGCGTGCCGCTAGTTTAGTGAGCATTTTAGACTACGAACCACTTACAAGAGTTATACGTCTATAATCCATACAGAGCTCTTCGTTGAGAACAGTCGTATCTACACATATAAAATTATTAAATAAAATAATTAGCTGAATCGTGACCTTGTTTCTACCACTGAAATCTGTGTCAAATGCGAAGTGCAAAAATAGTGTAAAGTGAATTTGTTGTAATGATATGTAACTAGAGGAGACATTATCCCAGTACGATGGAAGACAGTCCCTTCAATAGGGGTAACAAGACCACCCGCACGCCCCCTCCGACGCCCGCACCGGCTCCTCGCCCAAATGTCCATGAAATGGAGGTCGTCTCAACCTCAGAGATACAGAGCTGGATGACATCAATTGAGCAGTGCCTAAATGAAGTATGTACCATCGCTTCAGAGGGTAAGCTGAACTCTGAGCCGAAGTTGCGTGTTAGCACATTGTGCCGTAGAGTGGGAAGTGGTACCTCGCAAATGGCAGTGCAATATCAGTCCTTAAAAATGAAAGCCATCCAAGCTAGCACAATTGTGCAGGCGCTGCAGGAACAACTTGACCTATCTCGGAATCTACATGACCTAAAACAGACCATTGTAGAATCTTCCAAGCAAGCATCTGGAACACCATTCGCCGATATGGTAAAGAAGGGCACCAATAACTATATAACAAAAGCGAGCTTCAGTTCGGTGGCGATTTATCCCAATGATAAAGCAAAAACAAGTGCGAATACCAAGTCGCTGGTCCAAAAAATTATCTGCCCTGAGCAAATGAAGTTGCAGGTAAGACGGCTGCGCAAAACGAAAAATGGTGGCGTTATCATCAGCACAGATACAAAGGGAGACGTCGAAAAATTGAAGAGATCAGCCCAGCTAACAAATTCAGGCGTTTCCATTGATGACCAGCATAAAAGAAAGCCGAGAGTGATAGTGATCGGAGTACCAACTGCTATGTAAGAAAAGGAAGTATTTACCTGCTTGTACCACCAGAACTTAGGAGATCAACTGCAGGATTATAGCCTTGAAGCTTTCCTGTCGTCAATCAGGCTAAGCCTTAAGTCGGGTAAGAAAGATGCAGAGACCTGTAACTACGTGATTGAAATGCCTGCAAACATCCGGAATGCCCTGATCACACAAGAAAGGGTATTTGTAAACTGGTCATCTTCTGGATTTTAAGCTGTTTACAAGATGCTATAAGTGCCAACAGTGACTGACTGCGAAAACATGTAGGGAGACGGCCACACCTGGGCGGAGAGCTGGGACACTCGGTGAAAGACTGCACAAAAAGGACGGAGGAAGCAAAATGCGCTACTTGCTCAAGCTTCAAGAAGCCGAGCAATCATGCCACGGGAGCGTCTGACTGCCCTGCAAGAATAATGGCTGAAAGAAGGTACATCAACTCAATTGATTATGAAGGCGCCTAAGAGCGTCGTTTACGAAGGTATTAACTAACCTTTTTTGTTTCTTATAGTCTTTAATTAATTTCAGTTCTATAATCTCGAAAAAATGATCCAGAATAGAGAGAGACCTAGATAACTTCTCTGTATCAGAGTCTAGGACGTGTGAGGCAGGGGAGTGCAAACAATATCTGACCTCGTACAGTAACCCATTAACCATAATCACACAAAACATACGTAGCATATTTAAGAATTTTGATAATTTTCTAACATTACAACATAGAATAGCAGCAAACTCAAGCACGCATTCAGTTCCCCACAAGCCCTGCTTTCCCTAGTAGAACTACGCTATCATCTTTTGTGCCATTAGACACCGACGAGGAGGAGGTTGAAAGGATAATCATGAATTTAAAAGATGATTGTGCTATTGTTTGGGACCGTATATCAAATAAAATAATTAAGAAATTCAGGCATATACTAGTGCAACCATTAACTAATATTTTCCAGAAATGTTTATTGACAGGTGTTTTCCCTAAGTGCCTTAAAAAAGCTATAATAATCCCTGTGTATAAGTCTGGAAAGAAAGATCAGTTAACAAATTACAGGCCTATTTCCTTACTTCCTGCAATATCAAAAATACTAGAGAAAATTATAAATAATAGGTTGATAAAATATTTGGAGGATAACACACTTTTATCAAATACACAGTATGGTTTTAGAGCTAATAGGTCAACGGCTGACGCTGTACATCATCTGACTGATTATATAGCACAAGAGCTTGATAAGGGTAATCACACAATAGGTATCTTCCTGTACCTTGCCAAAGCTTATGATACGGTCTTTATTCCTAAGTTGTTGAGCAAGCTTGACAAAATGGGAATAAGAGGCGTGCAGCTGGATCTACTCAAAAGCTATTTAAAAGAGCGTACCCAATGTGTGAAGATCGGTAGTTTTCAGTGATGACCTTGAGAACACCTCATTTGGCATTCCCCAAGGAAGCATATTATAACGAACTTTGTAATATAAGTTTAGAACACGGTGTGATCATATCATACGCGGACGACACTGCCCTCCTTTTTTCTGCTTGATCAGAATTAGAGGCGTACGGGCGTGCACAGCGTGCACATTTAACATTGTAAACAAATGGCTTCAACACAATTTACTAACACTAAATGCAGATAAATCGAAATATATTACATTCTCGATGCGCAAAAGAACGACTACAACCCGAAATTGCTCACTGCAAGCTCACTATTGTAAAGACCCTAATTACCGAGAAAGCAACTGTAATTGCCCAGATATAAAAATAACAGACAAAATTAAATACCTGGGTATTATAATAGATGAGAATCTTTCGTTTAAACAGCATAGTGAAGCACTAATTAAGCGCACATACTACGCAAGTTGATATTTGTGTTCATAAGAATAAGATATATAACATAACATAAACTCACGCCTATATCCCCGAAGGGGTAGGCAGAGGTGCTAGCACCCACATTTCGCCAGTTTATGTTTAGGTCCCAATGTAATAGGTGGCGAGCCTATTGCCATTAACCGGGCACTTATAAACCTGCGATAAATACACACATTACTTCGAAAAGCATCGAAAAGTCATTGGTGTGTGCCATGGTAAAACCTGGGATCGAACCCGAGATAAATTACTAATTACTAAAGATATATTACTAATTCAAAATTGATTAGACAAGTCTACTACGCCCTTTGTCAGTCAATACTAACATACTGCATAACATCATGGGGAGGAGGGAGTAAAACATTGTTGTTGCCCATCGAGAGAGCTCAGAGGGTGATCCTCAAGGTATCAACGTTCCGCTCTTTCCTATTTCCCACTAGCCTCCTATATAAATCCTGTGAAGTACTAACAGTCCGCCAGCTATTTATATTGAGCACAGTATACTAAAACAGCATGCAGCACTTCCCTACAGCACTGAAGTTATTAATAAAAGACGGAAAGATATTGTATGCACTGATAAAACATGGATATACAGGTAAATTTTATTTATTCTTGGGACCGCTTCTGTATAATAGGATAAATGCTATAAAAAACATTTATTCTCTGAAATATATCCATTGTAAGCAAACTGTGAAGAATGGTCCAGGAGCCAGTGACAAATTTTCATGACCAAGTCCCTCCCAATCGAAACTTCGTAAAATGCATAAGGGACTTATACAATGAATACTCGCAACCGTCAGCTGCGACTCCGTGGGTGGGGTGGGCAGTGGCAACCTCCCACGCATGGAGAAACAAAAAGTATTTTCAGGCATTTCCTCTCATTTGAAAATTTATCAGAGTATAGTTTATGTAGTATTTTGAAAGAAAAACATAGTCAGCTGACCATAACACGGTGGATTATACGTCAGCTGGCTCCTTGAACATGAGAAAAAAAAAATATTTTCAATGATTTCCTCTCAACTAAAAATTTACCTGGTGATCGTTTATATGCTACTATGAATGAAAATTAATGTCAGCTTGCTGTATCTCAGTGGAAAGTTTGTTAGCTGGTACCTTGAAAGGTGTAACGCAAAAGCATCTATGACCTACTGAAACTTATCAGCTGACGACTTTTCCCTTGGCTTACAGCTAGTTGATTTTTTTTATTATTTACTAGAGTATTTTAACAATTCTCTGATGGATTTTCATCCGGGAGGAAATAACGTTTCTTAAGTTATTCTTTACTTCTATATTGCAGCTAGATTGTAAATTAAAATTACCTTCTCCAGATGCTATACTATAGCAAAAGGTGCATTTGGAGAGGGTAAAGCTCCGTACTCACATACGGTTATACTCGATCAAGCTATCATGTCGAGTAAAATCCATGGCATGGGCTTTCGTCCACACATTCAGCATAAATCTATCGAGTGACGTGCACCGTTCAGTATTCACCGAACCGTTCGAGCCAAAACATGTCTGTTCAACAAAGGAGACGGTGGCTGCTACATTTAGCAAGTCTCGCAGTTATTAATTATAAAAGAATTAAAGAAAATGAAAAAGCTCGTAAATCCTTTGGAATAAACTCGTAAATCCATTTTTTTTTATTCTACACGTGTTTTCACGACGATCAACAACGGCGGACTAAAGTTCGGCCGTTCAGAGAATGCGTTCCTGAGTTAGTCACGACTAGTGATGGGCACAACATAACACTGAGTTCGTTACCGTTCCTCCAAAATGAACTGCCGCGTTATTTTTAAGATTATTTTCGTTTTAAATTGGCGGAATCATTTAAAATTTATATTTTAGTTATTTATGTGGAAACCAAAAAAAGGTAATATTAATATAATAAAATTGTTTTATTTATTATTTGTTACAAGGTTACAATCTGTATTTCTATGCAATAAAGTACATTGAATTGAATGTGCGTACAGAATATTAATCAGACTCCGATTCGCTTGAGGAGGTGGTGTCTTCATCATCATCTTCGCCTACATGTTTAATTATATTATTATCAATAACAGAATCAATCCTGATATCTCGGTCAAAATGTTCCACAATCAGGTTTTTAATCTTCTCAACAACCTTTGCCCAGTCATCTCTTGTGACTTCCCCGCAGGCTTCTTTTAATAGGGTCATCATCTTTTTCGTGCTGAATGGCGGGGAAGTATTGTGGCGGGCGGCGTAACCTTTTATTTGAGCCCAGATTAGCTCAATCGCGTTATATTGGCAATGATACGGTGGAATTCTTAGAACGCGATGACCGTACTCCAGAGCCAGTTCATCGATTTCGTATCGCACATTTGCTGCTTTATTTTCTTTAACTAATTTAATTAGCTCTGCTTTTAGCATCTGCATATTTGCGTCAATGCCTTTTGCTTGTAACCAAGCCACCATTTCTTCTTTTTTATTAGCTTGGGTAGGTGGTTTCTGTATTTGCACCGAGTGATAGGAGGCATTATCCATGAATATAACAGAAGGCTCTGGTAGGCTGGGCAAAAGCACGTTCTGGAACCACTCTTTAAATGTAGTGGCATTCATTTCCTCGTGATAGTCATTTGTGGTTTTTGATTGAAATGCCAGTAACGCGTTCTCCACAAAGCCGTATTTTCCAGAACCTGCGTGGCATATTATCAGACGGGCCCCCTTACCCATTGGTACTTTTTTCTTCGGAGTACGTAAAATATTATCTTCCGTGCCAGAGCCGAACTTTTCTTTATTAATATTTGTTATCGTTCGTTTGCTAACTCCAAGCGCTTGAGAGACGCGTTCTTGTACTTGTTCGACAGGTACCAGGGTTCCGCCATTTTTCCGCTCCCGCGCAAAGTAATCTTGCAGCTTGATGATTAACTCACGGGCTCCAATTTTCAATGTTTGTCCACGTTTAGGTATTATTATGCACCAAAAGTAAAAAGAACGCAATACAAAACACAATCGAAGTCCGATTTAGCGCCGATGTCAGTTTGAAAAGCAGAAACAGTCCATTAAACGAAAGCCGGGTAATCAAATAAAAACAGATCGAAAACACTTGAAGAACGTGGTCTATGCGCATGAAACGACAACAGACGACTGTTTTAGCGTCACAAAATGGCGGCCCATAACGCCATTATTGGGGTTAGCATTTTTAATGTAAGTATAAAAATGCTAGTAACGCCATTTGGGGCTACCATTTTTAATCTAAGTATAAAAATGCTAGTAACGCCATTTGGGGTTACCATTTTCAACCTAAATATAAAAATGCTACTTTCTTTCGCGCGTTCGGTTTGGTCGTAGTTTTATTTTTATATTTAATAAAAGTTATCTTATAGTCCATTATTTTCAAATTCTTAAAAAGAAAAACAAAACGTATTATTTTATAAAGTATAACTGTAAAAGAACAGATTACGATTCTATTATTGCCTGTTATTGTTAGCACAGCACTACAAATACAAAGCGCTGACATAACCTTGTAATAGCGCAGTATAGATTTAGAAAAATATTGTTTACCAAGTTATTTGACACTCAGTTTGGCACAAAATTCATTGATTATTGATATAATAATGTTGTATTAATGCTCATCAATTGTTAAAACGGTAAACAACCAGCAAAAATATTTTTATCGTTACTGCAACGCCATTACAAAGTTACGCCGTCAGTTCAATCGCGACGTGTCAGGAACGCATTCTCTGAACGGCCGTAGTATAACGCTCGATTCGCGCCACTCGCAGCGACGTATACACGCTTGAGTCAAGCTCGACGGCTCGCTTCGAGTAGGTGCGAAGGAAATTACTTTTATTTAATTCCATCGAGCCATCGAGCCGGCTCGATGCGAGCCTTCGAACTGTGAGTTTTGCGGTCCACACGTTCATATTTACTCGTTTTGGAGTAAAACTATCGAGTAATACCGAATGTGAGTACGGAGCTTAAGTTTTACCCATGACTGCGTACAAAGGCCCTTTGTTGTGTATAGCGCATGCAGAAGATTTTCGGTAGAAAAAAAAGGTGGGGACCAATATTAAACCAATTTCCTCCAATATTAAACTTCATATTTGTTATCACAACTCTCAAATCAAACATACTGCCAAATAACTTCAGAAACATTCTTTCCTCCCGGATGAAAATTTATCAGAGAATTGTTAAAATACTCTTTTTTTTTTTTTTTTTTTTACGTGCGGAAATCCCTTCGGATACCCTCCCGCTGGCCAGCGGGGGTGGTTATGTCGTGTCTCGACTAAAACCGCACGGTGTCCTCCCCAAGTGTCCGTTGCCGGGCACCCCGGGTAAGCCCTCGAAAGGATAACCCCAGGGTTGCCGGCGGACTTTGGCCGCCAACGCGGCCTCGCCTGGTGGGGTCGGGTTTTATCCCGCTTCGGTGAGTTGGCAGGCGTGTGTAGGGCACACACGACACGCCTCCGCCACGGCCTGCTTCTGTAAGGACGGCGAGTCGGCCCACTGCCGTCCTCAGGCCCCGATCATGGAGGTCGGTAGTCCCGGGCGTAGATGAGTCTGCGGCGTCCTCGCCGCAGACTGCGAAACTCGGGGGGCAGGGTTCTTTCCCGCTCCCTCTCCGCCGTCTCTTTCGCGAGCATTACCTGCTCGCAGAAAGAGGCGGCGGCATGCCACTTGCTCCCGTCGGAGACCACGGCCCTCACCATGGTCTCCAACGAGAGAACGTCCACGCCCAGGACCGCAACGAGATCCCGGCGTTGACTCGCCCACGCAGGGCACTCCACCAACGTGTGGAGCGCCGTGTCTTCGCCAGGATCCTCGCAGTGCTGGCACTGCGGCGTTGTCTCCCGGTGGATGCGCCACAGATACTTACCGAAACACCCGTGTCCGGTAACCATCTGGCACATCCGGTAGGAGAGGTCCCCATGGTCCCTCTCCAACCACTCCTTCATGATCGGTCTCACCGCCGCAATGGTGGATTCCCCCCACCTTGGGTGCTCAAGTCGCACCCTCCATGTCTCCATGAGTTCCTGGCGGAGCAGGGACCGCTGAGCCCTGATTTCACGGGGCTCCGGCCTATGGCCCCGCTCCAGCGCCGCCTTGCGCCACTGGTACAGCAGCGCAAGGGCTCTCGCTTCCAGGTCCCATGGAGGGGTCCCAGCTAGGAGACATGCCGCCTCGACGGAGATCGTGCGATACCCCCTGATGACTCTGACGGCCATCGCCTTTAACGGGCTGTTAAGAACAGCCACGTTGCGGGCCGCCAGAGTCTCCGCCCATACGGGGGCCCCGTATAGGGCCATGCTTCGCACGATCCCCAGGTACAGTCTCCTAGTGGGGGCGTTGGGTCCCTTAACGTTGGGCATCAGCCGCGATAGCGCGGCCGCAGCCCCCCTCAGTTTCGGGACCAGACTTCGGAGATGAGGTCCGAAGTCCCATCGGCTATCGAGTACGAGCCCAAGGTACTTCATCGTGGGCTCGATGCCGATGCTTACGCCCCCTACGGTTATGCTGGTTCCCGCAGGTGGCCCCCTCCGAGGCCCGTGAAAACACATAGCCTCGGATTTATGGAGAGCCACCTCAAGTCCCAGCCGCCGTATTCGACCCACGACTTGAGCAACCCCTGCCGTGGCCTTCAGTGCCGCGCTTCGGTACGTTGCTCCCCGCGCCATAACGAGGGTGTCGTCAGCATAGCACACTATGCTGACACCCTCGAGCAACGTACCGCGCAGCACCCAGTCGTATCCGATGTTCCACAGGAGTGGCCCTAGGACCGACCCCTGCGGAACACCGCACGACACTTCTCGCCACCCTGGCCCTAGCCAGCTCGGGTAAACTATGGCCCTCTCGGATAGGTATGCCTCGACAATGCGGCGGAGGTAAGGAGGCACTCCGTGATACGCGAGCGCCTCCCTAACGCAGCTCCAGGGTAGGGTGTTGAAGGCGTTGGCGATGTCGAGAGACACCGCCACCACCACCCCACCCCGCGAGACTACTTCCTCCGCCAGGCGCCTAACGCGCATGATCGCTTCCACGGTGGAGCGCCCCCGGCGGAAACCGAACTGGTTGTCCGCCAGATCTGGCCCCACGTTCGTGAGATGCTCGACGAGGCGCTCTGCAATAATCCGCTCAAAGAGCTTGCACACCTCGTCGAGCAACACGATCGGCCGGTAACCGGATGGCTGGTCCGCCGGCCGCCCCGCCTTCCGGATAAGGACCAGTTTCCCCGTCTTCCAAGCCTTTGGAAACTGGCCCCTTTCGAGGCATGCGCTAAAGAGCGCCACCAGTCGAAGCCCTAGTTCCTCCAGGGCCAGGACCCATGCTCGGCCTGGAATGCCGTCGGGTCCGGGGGCAGTGCATTTCCGGGCTTTAAGCCGGAGCACTGCTACCCCCAGTTCACTCTCCCTGACTTCGGGCACATCGCTCTCGCTATTATCAGCGTCAGGCGCCTGAGGCGGAGCCATACGCGGAGGGACATGCTCCTCCGCTCTCGCAGGGAACAAGGAGCCCAGTATCCCCTCCAGCCGCTCCGGCTGGAGGCTCTGGGTCAGTAGGGGCGCCCTTGGGCGGATTTTGCCCCTGACCGCAAGGTAAGGACGCCCCCATGGGTTCTGCTCCAGAGACTCCAGCAGCTCTTCGCGGGCCCGCCGTTTTGCCTGCTTTATGGCTTCCTGGAGGGTTCTCTTGGCCCCCTTGTACGCCTCATACAGCTCCGCCTCTCGGGCTGCCGCATCGTCTGGGCGGCGACGCCTCCGGCGAAACCTGGTGTACTGGCGGCGAGCGGTCACGCACGCTGCTCGCAGCTGTGCGAGCTCCGCTGACCACCAGTACACCTGTTTCTTTGCCGGGCCGGGCTTAACCCTAGGCATCGCCGCATCACAGATATGCGACATGGCTCTCCTGAACCATTCCGCCTCTGCGTCGACATCGGCAGGCCTGGCCAGTGACGGAATCCAGGCCTGCACTATTGATGCCTCCAGGAGAGCCTCCCGATCCAGGCGTCTGAGCGCCCAACGTGGATCCGGGGGATTCGCGATTGTCGGCGGCAGGTTAGTTGGAGGGGAGACGTTGAACCGAATATACTTATGGTCGGAATCCGTCTCCTCCTCCTCCACCACGCGCCAACCCTGGACGCGGCGGGCGAGAGCAGGGGTCGCGAATGCGACATCCACGACCGAACTGAGCCCTCGCCGCTCCCAGGTGGCGACACTCCCCCGGTTGAGGACCTCTAGACCACGGGTGTTGGCCCAGTCCTCCAGTACTCGCCCCTTGTCATTGGTTTCCCGGGAGCCCCAGGCCTGAGACCAGGAGTTGAAGTCTCCCAGGACCAAGACAGGACGAGGACGGCACGCAGCGAGAACGATGTCCAGTTCAGCGAGCCTTAGCTCAAGCTCGTACTGGTCAAGGCTTGGCGAGAAGTAGACGGCCACGACAGCCAAGCCCTCATAGTCCGCCGCGACACAGCCTCTGCACCTTGCAATGAGTGCAAGGCGCGAGGTGTCCGCGGCGGACCCCCCGAAGACGGTCGCTACGCCGTCCAGGTCCACCGGGCTTCCGGGGTGGACCCAGTACGGCTCAGCGACCACGACCACATTGATAGACCACTCCACGATGCTCTGGTACAGAAGATCCTGAGCACCGGTGCAGTGGTTTATGTTCGCCTGCAGGATGCGGATTGGTGTGTCCATTAATGGACGTCCATCTCCGCATCCCGCCGCGAAAGTGGCCGCTCTTGAGCGGCACCCCCGCTACCCGTTGCGGACGAACGGGGCTTTGGCCTCGAGGCGGCGCAGGTTCTGCTGTCCGCCCGGTGCTCCGCCGCTTTGCCCTCCGCTACGCATTTGAAGCAGCGCGGCGGAGCATCACAAGCACTGGCCTTGTGCCCGGGCTGACTGCAGCGGAAGCACCGATCCCCCACGGTGTCTCCCGCTGTGCACTGCACTCCCACATGCCCCACGGCCAGGCACCTGAAGCACCTGGTCTCGCGGGGCTGCAGGAGTTGCACCCGCGCCTTTAGGAAGCCCCCAACGAGGAGGCTCCGTTCGTCCGCAATTTTCTGCGCCGCTGCGACGGGACAGTTGACGACTGCCGTGCCGTGACCGGTGGAGCTGAAGCGGATTTCTCCAGCTCTCACCTGATCACGGGGGCAGCCGCCCGCCTCCACGACGGCGGAGATGACTTCCTCCGTCGTGGCCGCGTCATCCAGACCCGAAATGCGCAAACCTGCGCATTTGTTGGGTCTGGTGACGCGGACGGCTTCGGTATCCAGCGACTCCCTCAGCTTGGCCGCTAGGGCGTCGGCTTTGGGGCCGCTGGTGGCGCCGGAGACCTCGAGGAGGCGAGCTCCGGTGCGAGTTGTTTTGCACCGGAGCCCCCCCTCAATCTCGAGGGCCTTGAGGTCCACTGAGGCTTTAACCTGCCTCAGGACCTGGGCGTACCCCACGCCCTTCTCCACACCCTCCGTCGTCACCGTCAGGACGACGGCAGTGGAGCGTGGGGCGCGGAGCCTCTTCGGCGCCTTCGCCGCAGCGGCTTTTGCCGTCTTCTTAGCCGCCTTTTTGGCGGCTTTTTTCGCCTTTTTGGCGGCTCCCGCTACCACCCATTCCTCCCCTCTGGAGGAACGCTCGGGTGCAGCGGGAGTGGCGGGTATGGCGGGGGTGGGGGTGCCGCGCTTTTTGCCTTTCCCTTGTGGCGTTGGGCCAAATGGGGTTGCGGGGCCGGGCTTACCACCGGCAGCAGCTGCGAAAGTCGCAGGCCGTGCCAGTGGGGGACGGTAAGCCCGGTCCTCCAACACGCCAAGCTGCCTCTCGATGGCCGCCAGTAGCTGCACCATGCTCGGTGCAGGCTCTGGCGCCACCTCGGGTGCCGGTTTGGGCGCCGGCTTAGGCGCTGTCTTTAGCGCCGACTTTTGTGCCGACTTTGGCGCCGGCTTTGGTGCCGAATTTGGCACCGACGACGACGACGTAGGCATCCCCCCCTGCGGCACAAGAGCCCTCGGGTGGTCCACCACCTCCTGGGCTCTTGGGGCGTTCTGGGCCTCCGGGGATCCCCTGACCATCTGGGTCAGTTGCCTGACCTCCTCCCGGAGGACCCGCTGTTGCTCCAAGGAGTTGGCCAGCTCAGTTTCCAGGCTTGTGACCCGGGCCCTGAGCTTCGCCTCCTCCTCGGAGACGCTCCTACCGAGGAGCTCCTCCAGCGCCGTCCTGGCGACGGCGACGTTTTCCGCCACCGTCTTCTTCTTTCCCGACACATTTTTCGACCCTTTTATTGTGTCGGTAATGCGGGCAAGCGCTGTGAGGAGCTCCCTCGCCGCGGGGACGCCTTGGTCCCTGCCGCTGGGTAGCGGGGGGACGTGCACCGGTTGTTTCGGCGTTCTAACCGCCGCGGTGGCCAATATTTTGGCCGGCCGATCGTCCTCGCTCGAGGAGATCGTCCGTTGCCCGGAGCTTCTGCTACGGTCAAGGGACGGTCCAATCGAGCGAGGCCGCTTACGTCGGAGACCCTCCTCGGTCTCCATACGGCTGGATACTGACTCGTTGTCAGTACCCGCCGTCGACGCCGCAGACGCAACGTCTGCGTCCGTTTCCCCGCCTATAGGTAGCGGAGTAGCGGGTCTGGTGAAGACAGCCTTAACCGCCCGCGGGTGAGGCCGCCGCCTCAACTCCTCTTCACCCCCAACTACCTCCACCCCGTCATGCTCGATGTCCTTGTTCGCGCCTTGGTCGTTTTTGATTGTATCGTCCGGTTTCTTTTTATTTTTTATTGAAGTTTCCATGTCTAATCCCACGAGTATGGGGGAAGGGTGGTCCGTCCAGGCGGAGCCCCCTGCACCTGGATAAGCCTATATACTGTGGAGGTCGGCAGGTATCGACTTATAGACTTTTTCCTTGTCGTGGGCCGGCCAATAAAGGCAAGCCCTCCGGTCAGCAAGTTCACAGCGTACCCTTCTGGAGCCACCAGTCAGGTCGTTGCTGATCACCTGCCGATTACGGAACGCGAGAGGATGGCTAGTCCTCTCTCACCGGCGGCGGCACAAGTGCCCGTCGGCCCCTGCGTCAGCAGTGGGCCAACCCGCCCCTGGATCCCCAGGACCCTACGGTGGCCACCACCACTAACAGCATCGCTCATCCTGTCTCCTCTGAAAGCAGAGGAGTACGGAGAGCGATGTGTTCCCGCCACGTTGGGTATTGGCCGACGATCAATGCCAACCCCATGAAGGGGAAGCCATTGACCGCCGCCCAGGGTGTACCGGCCACTCCGATTCCGTTCCCCCCGGACTCCAGCGGGATCGGAATCGGAATGACACTCGAGGAGGTTACCCAACATACACCCTATACATATACATAAAATACTCTAGTAAAAAAAAATCAGCTAGCTGTAAGCCAAGGGAAAAGTCGTCAGCTGATAAGTTTCAGTAGGTCATAGATGCTTTTGCGTTACACCTTTCAAGGTACCAGCTAACAAACTTTCCACTGAGATACAGCAAGCTGACATTAATTTTCATTCATAGTAGCATATAAACGATCACCAGGTAAATTTTTAGTTGAGAGGAAATCATTGAAAATATTTTTTTTATCTCATGTTCAAGGAGCCAGCTGACGTATAATCCACCGTGTTATGATCAGCTGACTATGTTTTTCTTTCAAAATACTACATAAACTATACTCTGATAAATTTTCAAATGAGAGGAAATGCCTGAAAATACTTTTTTTTTCTCCATGCGTGGGAGGCTGCCACTGCCCACCCCACCCACGGAGTCGCAGCTGACGGTCGCGAGTATTCATTGTATAAGTCCCATGTATTTTACGAAGTTTCGCTCAAGAAGAAATAATTGACCGAAAATGTACCTGGCTCCTGGACTAGAAGGTCCTCCAAAACATGTTCTACGAACAGACAGAGGAGTTAATTAATGTTTTAAAGTAAGTAAGTTTTAAGTTTTTTTATGTATTGATTCACTTTGCAGCGTATTATTCTTAGTATTAAATTATATCTTTAAAAAGTTGATTATTTTAGATTTATTATAAACGCACTTGATGCCTGAAGCACAGGACTATTACCTAGTTCAGGCGCAAAGAACGTAATATATTTAAATACCTATATAAGACGCCTAAGTGCACACATATAAGTAAGTATACAGTTTATAGATATATATAAATATATATCTAAGGCATATGCACTAATTATAATTGCATGATAGATTAAGAAAATATGTAAATTTTATAGTACAATGATTACTTGAATGAATTATTATTATTATTATATTATAGTAACTTTTTTTTTTCGTGCGGAAATCTCTGCCTACTTTGCTAATATTAAAATGCAAAAACTACGGAGGCTAAATTGAAAACTTGGTGAATTCTGTCTAAATAATCTAAGAGACACATGGATTCGAAAGCAAGACACAAAACGTAAGCCTTGCACGGTTTGAACAAAAAATAAAACAATTATAAATTGAGAAGTTATTAGTTAAACAATTTTTAAATAATGTAATGCGATATTTTTCCGTTAAAATTTCTATAATTAATTTATAATATAGCGGAATTCTTGATTTCGGCGAGACGTCCTAAAGCGGCGATAGCCCAGTGGCGTACGTAACGGACCGCTGAGACGAGGTTTCGAGTTCGATCCCCAGCCGCCCCGGGCGATGAGACTTTTCGTAGTTATGTGTGCATTAATAAATGTTTATTATCGCTCGCTTAATAATGTGCCCGGTAGGTGGTAATAATCTCGCTCCCCCCTCCCCACTATTACCTTCGGACCTTAACATAACTGGCGAATCGTTGGTGTGTAATACCTCTGCCTACCCCTTCGGGGATACAAGTGTGAAGTTATGTTATGTTATGTCCTAAAAAGGTTTCGTTCTACCATTTACATTTTGGAATTTTACTGTTGTCACATTTTAATCGTTATGATGGTAAAGATTAATCGATTCATATGATAAATCGTAAGTTAGGAGGGAAGATGCGAAATCAAAGATCATTAATCAGTCTATTATAATTTTATTTTAGCTTAAATCGGTAATTCTCACAAAAAAAAACACCCAACACTAAACAACAGCTGTTATTTAGACTGTAGTAGCGTAGATGCGTCGTCGATAGTTTAGGGGTTAAGGAGTCACCCTTACAATCGAGAAGTCGCGGGCTTGAATCCTGGCCATTACACTACCGACGTGAACCCACTACTAACACCCATCAATTTAGCTTAGCTGGAGGGGTTAGGGGGAACACCAGTAATTTCGGCTATTAATATTTAATTTTTAGGGTTCCGTAGCCAAATTGCTAAAAACGGAACCCTTATAGATTCCTCATGTCTGTCTGTCTGTCTGTGCGTATGTCACAGCCACTTTTTGGGGGTTCCCCATACTTAGAACTGAAACTCAAAATTTTTTTTTCATCATACCCATACTTGTGGTGTTATCTATGGATAGGTCTTCAAAAATGATATTGAGGTTTCCAATAACTTTTTTTTCGAAACATTCAGTTTAGAATATAAGTTAGCGTGAGAGTCACTTTCAAAGTGGTAAAATGTGCCCCCCCCCCCCCTGTAACTTCTAGAATAAGAGAATGATAAAACAAAAAAAAAATTTAATTACTATGTAAACTTTCACCGAAAATTGGTTTGAACGAGATCTAGTAAGTAGTTTTTTTTAATATGTCATAAATCGTAAACCGCAAATTTAATTTTCATTCAATCAACTCAGATATCAAAATTTTAAAAACATTTAATTTCATAAACATAAACCTTATGCATAAACCGTGAACCATTATTTTCTAATAATAAATCTGTAAATAGGTGCCTAAGTAAATAATAATTATAAATCGCGCGGGGCGTGGCTTGATCGAACTACAAGAACTTTTATATTATTCCGACTCGCACTTGGCCGGTTTTTTATATCTTGTTGTATTCAATCTATTTCGATCTAAATATATTTTTGAGGCCTTTCCAGTATTCGGTGTTCCCACCCCTCTCGTACGAAGAACTTAAGCATAACCTTTTGGTCTCTCGGCTGTATGAGAAACGTTCTGCATTCCAATGTAAAGGTCTCCGGCATATTGTCAGCCAGTTCCACTCGGTACTTCTTCAAAAATGTAACAAGACCAGCCAACACTTGCATATAGGCAAACCGCTTTCCTGAAACATAATTAAACAAATTCGTTAGTAATTAACTACTTATTCCAGAACAGCTACATACATCTAGGTGTATATGTGTAGTGAGGCATATTATTTCTTTATATTCAGGGTGGAAACATTCAAACCGGTCAGCTGCTGATTGACGGACCAGGCTTTGGGGAAGGCTTTCCTCTCAGGGTTGGTGGAACAGACAAGCAATCACTCTTGTAATAGTCAAGATAAGAGAAGAAGGAATAGTAGAGAAGACCCTGAGGTTCTAATTGCAAGGTTTGGATGCAACCAGGATTAGCACTCAGGTCGAAAAGAAGAGAAGTATTTTATGCTTATACATTGAAATAAAACTATTCTTAGCTGATTCCTATGAGTATCTATTAAGTAGAAAATATTGTGGTAGCACTAAGAAACAAGAAATTGTTTATCAATTTATTTTAGAATATTTTTGGTTCTCGTTTTTTTTTTTTTCAACATTTTCTACACAGAACTTGGCACCCATATAGATCTTAATTCTTTTAGCGGCAAAGTTGAGAACATAATATATAACGAACTTGGCTCTTATTTCAAACTTATGTTTTTGATGGGATTGTGTGTACTCACCTATACAAATCCTGGGACCTTCTCCAAATGGTAAATACGAATATTGCTTAATATTATCCTTATTCTCGGGCAAGAATCGTTCTGGCTTGTATGCTTCTGGATCTGGAAAGTAATCCGGGTTGTGGTGCAGATGGTACACGGGTATGTGAATACGAACGCCTTTATTCAAACTCAGCCCGTCAGGAAGAATGTAGTCATCCATAACTTCCCTTGTGAGATTTCCAAGAGCGGGGTACAGGCGCATGGTTTCGTTTGCACATGCTTTAATGTAAGTCAGTTCTTTAAAACAGGCGTAATTTAATTTGTTACCATGACGACGTAAAAAATTATCTGCCTCTTCTGCAGCACGCTGCTGCACTTCTGGGTTCTTTGCTAATTCGAAAAGAGTTAGACTCAGAAGAGTAGAAGACGTTTCAAATCCAGCAGCAAAAAATACAATACACTGAGACATAAGCAATTCATCGTCAACTTTTGAAGATACCTTCTCATCCAGACCAGTCTTCGCATTCGTTATACTATCACTTACTATAACATCCTCACTTTTTAAGCTCAATACAAAATCCACCAAATCGTTTCTAGAGGACGGCTTATAATTTCGAGCCTTGAAAATCTCTTTTAACATTTTGGTAAAGAACACGTCAATCGTTTCTGGGAAGCATTTGAAACCTAATTTGTAAAAGATAGCGGGCCACACAGCTCTAAAAATGATCTTAAAGCCTCTATAGTTGGTTGCTCTGAATATCTCTTTGCTCATAAAATCGAATGGATTATTCTCAGGATTTAACAGCATATTTGCCTCGACTCCAAAAGCACAAGAACAGATGTTGTCCATAGTGTACCTCACACTGAGTTCTTCTATTTTAATGATATCGGAAATACTCGTCTCACGGTCTAGTGCATCTTCAAATGAATAACAAACTTTCTCAACCAAATGGAACATATTTCTCATTTTTACAGAAGTGAATAGTGGACTCAAATTCTGTCGCACAACTTTCCACCTATTACCGCCAGAAAAGAAGAGATTTTGAGTCATAAGTTCTTTGCGTTGATATTTCGTTATTTCTCTACCATGGAAGTAGTAAAAATCTTTCGTTAATATAAGTTTGAGAAGCTCCAGGTCTTGCACAATAAGAACAGGTTCCGTTCCAAAAAAATTCTTGTAATAATAGGTATTGGCCATAATTTCCAAGTAATGGTAGTGGTTTCACGTAAGGAACATTTTTCTTCTCCCAATACTTAAACTTTTTTCGGGTTAACACTGATATTAAATACAAAATTGTAATTAACAAAGCCCCGAATATAATGAATACGTTCAACATCGTAGGCACTTAGGTGTGAATTAAAGAATTAGAAATATTTACAAAGCACATTAAAATTCTCACACAGCAAAAAATTTGCAAAAAAGTAGCAACTTTTAATGCTAATTTTTCGCTGTGTGAATGAAGGACACTAGGAAATAGAAATAATATACATAATATATTAACTTCAGCCATGTATCGATATAATTTGCTAAATTACATTTAGTTCAGTTTCCTACAGTTTCCTTTAATAACTACCATATAGACTGTTATTTTTGGAATATATTTATAGAAATGGTGGACATCAATTAAAAGTTTCGGTTTCAGTCAGTTTCAGTCGATGAATCCAGTTTCTTTTTTTTGTGTTCGTTATTATCAGGACAAGGTTTTTATGAAAGAAAAATTTAGGAAAATCGACGGATAAGGTGCTATTATTGCAGCGGGACGAAGCCTTGGCGCGCAGCTAGTAAAATATATACCTACGAACAAATTGAGAACCTGTTATTTTTACAACCATTTATTTAACTTGCTTTGTATGTATATGTATATATGTTAGTGCGATTGAGATGAAATTTCGCATACACATTCAGTTTGGATGACAATGAATTAATATGGTACCATGGAGCTGATCTGATGATGGAGTAAAAAGGTGGCGATAGGAACTCCTAAATTAAATAGATAAAACTTCGGGTTAGGGCTCATTTGATTTTTCTTGACAAACTCTCTGACTTGACATGGTATTCAGTTTGAGATGATGAAGTAGGAAGGTGGCCATAGGAACTCCTAAGCTAAACGAGATAAACCTATCGAGGATGGGCTCATGTTATTTTTATCTTGACCAACTCTCTAATATGAGACCGATATTCTTAGCAATCCATGGATTCTACGTGCGGGTGCCGGGTCCATCGCGTTGCTGAGTTGGGAACTCGGGAACTGTCCCGAGTTCCCAACTTGCGACCCAAGTGTAGGTTTAGAAGGGGCCCCTTTTGTTTATGTACATCAACACTCACCTTCACTACCCAAGTTCCCCTCCCTGCCTTGGTTAGGCAGGGAGGGGAACTTGGGTAGTAAAATTTGATACGAACCTACTAGTGCCGCTTTAGACATTCGTCCTAGTAATTAGCTTATTGTAGCTCTCGATAGGCCTAGATCTTTAAGTAGGTTATAGGGAGATTTTGCTGGTATACTTCTCGCTCCCACTTCCACTGCATACAAATTAACCACGTAACCGTTTTTGATTAATTCGTTTGTGAGATCATAGTATTTATTTTCATTATTGTGTGGTCCTTCGGTATATTTGTTTCCCACGGTACAGTAAGTTCTACAAGAACCACATGTTTTAACCAATTAGAATAAAGGCATATGTCAGGTCTAGATGACGAAACCCCAACCTCCTCCGGAATTTTATAGTGCTTTTCATACGTGTCGATTAGGAGAGTCCAATCTGGGGCAGTATCTAAGATTGAATAAGGTTTGTTCCTGGATATTATGGATTAACCTTCAGACACAAAGTTGATATGACGTCTGTTAGTAGTCAATCCTTTTTCGTCTCGAGCTACTGCCAGACTCATTGCTTCACGTATGATTCATGGTTTGATGATGAAGTTGGAAGGTGGGCCTGAGAAATATTAAGCTAAACAAGTTAAACCTATCGAGTTTGGGCTCATTTGTTTTGTCTTGACAAACTCTCTGACTTAACATGATATTCAGGGTATGCTGATGAACTAGGAAGGTGGCCATAGGAATTCCTAACTAAACAAGATAAACCAATCGAATTTGGGCTCTTTTTTTTTGGTTCAACAAATTCTCTGATGTTACATTCAGGTTCTGATGATGGAGGAGGAAGGTGGCTATGGGAAGTCCTTAGCTCAACAGGATAAACTTATCGAGTTTGGGCTCATTTGTTTTGTCTTGACAAACTCTTTGGTCTTGCTTGGTATTCAGGGTCTGATAATGGAGTAGGACAGTAGCAATAGGAACTCCTAAACTAACTCCTAAACCTAGCGAATGTGGGGTAGTTGGTTTTGTCTTGGTATACACTCTGGTAATATATGGTATCCAAGGTCGGAAGATTGAGACAGTACGTGGTCTGGAACTAAACAAGATAGACTTTTTGTCTTGAGCTCCTTTGGCTGGCCTTGAATAGTACTCTGGTTCTACATGACATT
This sequence comes from Cybosia mesomella, assembly GCA_946251805.1. NCBI lineage: Eukaryota > Metazoa > Arthropoda > Insecta > Lepidoptera > Erebidae > Cybosia > Cybosia mesomella. Next base: position 22,311,917 of record OX276407.1, read on the forward strand.
ACTAAAATTTATACCAAAGTTTTATTAATAAATTCAGTTGCTCTAAAACGAAAAAAAAAATTATACTAGGGGTGTGCTAATGTCAAGTGCTAGTATCGCAACAAGAGCTTAGAGAAAAAACTTGTGCGATGCAAACTTCTGTAATCAGTACAATTCTAGCATAAAATTATTATTTTTGTTTTAGTACAACTGTTTTTATTTCATAAAACGTGTTTTTTTTTTAAGTTTTTTGATAAATACTCATTGATTTATTATATTTGCATGATTAGTTACGATTGATATAAATATTTTCTGATCTCACTGTACCATGTAAAGAAAGCAACAAGTCGTCCTGGAAAGCCCCAAGACTTATGTATAAGAGAATTTCAATTTTTTAGGGCGTGCCTAGGTACCTCAGTTGGTCAGAATATTCCCCCTAGAAAGGGACTGTTCGCGGGTTCCAGTCCCTTACTAGATGTTGACTTTTCTGATTTAAATTTAAACATATTCATTAGTGGGTTTCCAAAGGTTAAAAAAAAAGTGCAGTGACGCTCCGCTGTCTTATCGCTCAGATCGGTTCCTGCTAGGCAACCTTTGAATTAAATTATTAGTTTAAAAACCTGCACACGCTTTTGAATATACCTTTCTATTTTAATGCGAAATATTAAATTAAATACACGGTTTTCATAATATATCATCGCCTGCCAACTCACTGAAGTCGGATCAAACTTGACCCCATAGGCGAGGCCGCGATGGCGACCAAAGTCTGCCGGTAACCCTGGGGTTATCCTTTCGAGGGCTTACCCCGGATGCCCGGCAATGGACACTTAGGGAGAACACCGTGATGTATTAGTCGGTCCGATTCCGACACACCCATCGCATCGTTGTCACCGATGAGGTGGAGCCCGTGGGGGATTCCACACGTAAAAACAAAAAAAGTGTACTTTTGGTAGTGTACCACCAAGATCATCGGGACCCAATCCAACCTCACCTGCAAGCCGGTACCTACACCTGGTTACTAACGGACGAGGCTCTAGCCCAGACTCTCCTCGCAGGGTTGGAAGGTCAGACGGTAGTCGTTCCCACAAAAGCCATTTAAGCCAAACCAAAAGGAGGAGAAAGAGTTAGCGAACCTTGGGCTCCAAGGTCCAAAACCCTTAGATATAACCGGGCACATCGCTAATATGATGATGACGACAATTTTCGTTTCGTTCGTCAGTTTCGTGATTTGTGATTACAAACTTTGCTTTTCGTTTATTGTTATTTTTTATTATTATTAATATGTTACCTACATGTTGATTCATTGTGTAAGACATGAAAAGATAATTGGGTGGCTGTCTGTATAAAAATGAAGATAATTACTTAACCACCATATTGGTCATACTTACGTAATACTTATAAACTTTGACCCCAGTTTTTGCTTCCTTGGTTCCACAAACAGGGCGACTTCTCGTAATAAAAAGATGTTCAAAATTTCGTCTCAATCTAGTCTCGGTTTACGTAGTAACTATTTAGTAATCTGTGTCTCGGTCTCCCATATGTCAAAAAAGGTGCTCTCACGACATTTTTTTTTTGCTATGTATGTATGTAACTAGATACATATTTTTACTACTACTACGGTTTTTGGACGTTTCCCTTTACTTGTGGTATAAGACTTTACTGTCTGTTTTCTAGCTCAATGGGAAGTATAGTATAAGTCTATAGGTTTTGATTCCCTTGCAAGTGTCTCAATATGCTGCATAGACAGCAACATCATTTGATTCTGATGACGTAGTTTGATTTTGCACAACTTCAAGACGTTACAAAATTAGTATTTCATATATAATAATTTCAACTTGATACCTACACGCGTACCTGAGAAAAAGGTCATGACAGACAAACATACAGATATTTTTTTTTTGTTTTAGAAAAAGTTTTTGATACCCTTGCATTTGATGAAATTTGTTACATAAACGGCTGTTTAAAACCTTTTGATTGCATTGACCTAGAAGTTTGTCTTTTTACCGTTTCAAGGCGTTGCAGACTCAAGTATTTGATATAAATTTCAACTCGATGCTTCTACGAGTTCCCGAGAAAAAGGTTTTGACAGACAGACAGACGGACAGACAGTCAGACAGACGGACAACGAAGTGACCCTATAAGGGCCTCGTTTTTTTTTACTTTTGAGGTATGGAACCCTAAAAAGGGCACGATTATAGATGCTATCAATGCTAAAATGATTTACATTATGATCCACATTATGTCTAAGTATATGTAGGAGGACAATAGGGAAAAGCTGATATAATAATAAAATTAAAGTATGACATAAGTCCTTAGCAGTAAAACATCATTTACTAAGAGGGCAATAAAATAATAGATTGTTCATAAACATTTATTAACATAAATTCTCAATGATCACTTTCAAAAAACATCTTATATATTTTACGAAGAATTCACAGATTATATTGCAATATTTTTTATATCATAGGCAATGATATTATGTACAAAAATGATTCGCATTAGCATGCCTTAATTGTTGAGAACAAATTCAGACAATTGTCGCAATTTTTTAACTTCTAGTGCAACTCACTAAAGATAGCTATCTCTTCTTTATCATACACTCCGTATTATCAATCTTAGTCCTAGTTGTTAACTATACCTATACACACTCATATAGGAACTTTATGTCATAACACAACAATGCCTGAATGGCGCTCAATATGAAAGTAATTCAACTTTCTTTTAAACATCATTGACTATAGAGCATAATTCCAAGCTACTAAATACCATTTACAATATGCTTTTACCAGAGAGAAAATAGATGAGCTACCTTTTAATTGGGTGTCAAACGGAGAAATTAAAAGTATAAAAACCGGCAAACATCTTGAACAAAAATAGGAAAGTTCACTCATGCGCATTATATGAACCAACCAAGAAACCAATAAAAGCACTGATCAACCAATGTTGCAAGTCATTGGAATCCGTGATTGTTTTACTAATAAGCTACCTAGCAACATATAGACACTGACTTATTCATCTATTTACCTACATCGAGATATCTTACGTCTAAGTCCTCACCAAGGTTCGCTGTTCCCACCCCTCTCGTTTGGAAAGCTTCAAAATGATACCTTGGTCCCTCGGTTGAATGAGGAACGATCTGCTTTCCAATCTTATCTTTTCTGGCATATCATCAGCCAGTTCCGCTTGGTATTTCTTCAAAAATGTAACAAGGCCAGCATAGACTTGCATCAACGCAAACCGCTTTCCTGCAAAACAATTTCAATAAATCAACAAGGACATAAGAAGGTTTTTCAGAGTCGGCGGCTCGAGTGGGCGCGAGTCCTGGTGTTGGACACATTCATAGGCTGCGGTAACCGCTTCCCATCAGGCGGGCCGTGTGCTTATCTACCACCTAAGTAATAAAAAAATGTTCCGATGGATGGATGGTAATATCGAAATCAATTCTACCCGATTCCTTAATATACTAGCGTGATGATATTAACTCGCCTCTAATCAACTATCTTTTACACTTGGGTAACTCTGTGGAGTTTCGAGATTTTACATTTTACTGCTTATCACCTTTCAGGCATAGAGTAATGAGTTAAAGCCCGGATTTTGACCATGTGTGAGTTCTGCCGAACTACAAAATTTTGTAAAGAACTACCTTGTACAAATAAAGTTGTTATGAATTATAGTTCAGATCGATTTTGCTTTACTACTCCTATCATACGTATATTAGCGTGATGATATATAGGGCAGTTTATGACCATGCCCTAGAAGAATGTTCGTGCAACATCAGACAAACAGACACGGATTAAAATTCTTAAAATCACATGTTCGGCCTTGATGTCGCTCCTGGAACACAAATCAATTATTTTTTCGAAAAATATTCAATGTACAAGTTCAATCAAGTTCTCGCCTCATTATAATTTTATTATTTGTATTTAAGATAAGTGTAGTTACATATTTATTATAATGTCATGTTGTATATTGTGAATAAATCTTATATGTATATAAATAAAAGCTAAATTAGTAATAAAATAATACTAAAAAGTTTATATAAGTAATAATTATGTAAAATTTTAAATAACAAAAAATAATATAATATCGCTTTGAAGGATTGTAATGCGATATATTTCAGTTAACTAAATTTCTACAATAGACTTAAAATGAGGCGGAATTCTTTGTCTGCGAGACGTCCTAAAAGGTTACGTTCTACCATTTTCATTTTGGAATTTTGGTATTGTTACATTTCAATCATTACGGTGGTAAAGATTAATTAGTTCATATGGCAAATCGTAAGTTATCAAGGGAGTTGCAAACCAGAAATCATAAATCGATTGATCATAAATTTATTTGTTATCTGAATCGGTTTTTCTCACCATCGATTTGTAGGTACCCCTATTATTTATTCTGTGACCCAACCCTAAACGACAGCTATCTAATGGTACCTTTTAGATTATGTACACTTGTGCATAATGTTTGAGTACGTAGTTATATACGTCTGTGTGTATATGTTTATGTATTCTGTTGCTGTGGTTTCCGGAGAAGTAGAACATACTTCGTCTTTACCTACCCACCTACCTGCAGTCAACGACATAAGTTAAGAAATTTTAATTTATTGATCACCTTAGCGCTTAAACCTGTCATAAACTTATAAACAAGACATGACATAATATTAACTTTGTCCCCTGGAGATTATAAAACTTCTTGTAAGTACATATACATTTTGGTACCACCATGTATTCCAACGTTATAAAGGTTTATTTTAGTGTTATGCAACTTTAATCGTTGACTGTTATATGAATTTATGTAATGTGATTTCATAAACAGTCGGCCATTAAGTTAGTAGTGCTAGCTTACCTATATAGTAGTGGAATACATAAATATTTGCCATTCTTCAGTATCTACAACTGAAATAACTATTACTAGGGAAACACGATTTTTAGATAATTATAATTCCATTTACCTATACAAATCCTGGGACCTTCTCCAAATGGTAAATATGTATATTGCTTAATATTATCCTTATTCTCGGGCAAGAATCGTTCTGGCTTGTATGCTTCTGGATCTGGAAAGTAATCCGCGTTATGGTGCAGATGGTACACGGGTATGTGAATACGAACGCCCTTATTCAAACTCAGCCCGTCAGGAAGAATGTAGTCATCCATAACTTCCCTTGTGAGATGTCCAATAGCGGGGTACAGGCGCATGGTTTCGTTCGCACAAGCTTCAAGATAAGTTAGTTCCTTAACACAGTCGTAATTTAACTTGTTACCATGACGGCGCAAAAATTCGTCCACCTCTTCTGCAGCACGCTGCTGCACTTCTGGGTGCTTTGCGAATTCGAAAAGAGTTAGACTCAGAAGAGTAGAAGATGTCTCGAATCCAGCAGCAAAGAATACACTGCATTGACTGACTAGCAAATCATCATCAACTTTTAACGATATTTTCTCGTCAAGACCAGTCTTCGCATTCATTATGCTATCACTTGAAATAACATCCTCATTTTTCAAACTCAGTACAAGATCCACAAAATCGTTTCTTGGAGATGGCTTATAATTTCGAGCCTGGAAAACGCCTTTCAACAAGTTCGCAAAGAATACGTCTATTGTTTCCGGGAAGCATTTAAATCCTAATCTGTAAAAAATTGCAGGCCAAACAGCTCTGAAAACTATCTTAAAACCTCTATAGTTAGTTGATCTAAAAAGCTCCTTTGCTATAAAATCGAAAGGATTATTCTTAGGATCTAACAGCGTATTTGCCTCTACTCCAAAAGCGCATGAACAGATACTGTCCATAGTGTACCTCGCACTGAGAAGTTTAATTTCCACGATATCGGATTTGCCTGTCTCTTGGTCCAATAAGTCTTCAAATAAATGACAACAATTTCTAACTAAAGGGAACATATTCCTCATTTTTGCAGAGGTGAACAGTGGAGTTAAATTCTGCCGTACAACCTTCCACCTATTGCCACCAGAGAAGAAGAGATTTTGAGTAAAAACTTCTTTGCTGTCATATTTCGTTATTTCTCTACCATGAAAGTAGTAGAAGTCTTTCGTGAATATAAGCTTGAGAAGCTCAGGATCTTGCACTATAAGAACAGGTTCCGTTCCAAAATATGCTCCGATATAAGGCTTATCAGGAAACTGTTTACACAACTTTTGCACCACATGTCCAGGGTATTCTTGCAATAATAGGTATTGCGCATAATTTCCCAAAAAAGGCATAGGCTTCACGTGGGCAACATTTTTGTTCTCCCAATATTTAAACTTTCTTCTTGCTAACACTGTTATTAAATACACGACTAAAACTAACAGCGCTACAACTACAACGAATGCGTTCATTTTGAGATACACTGAAGTTTCAACTATTTTCTAAATATTTTAAACAAACACAGATACACGTGTGAACGTTTCGTGCAAAAGTAGGTTTATATGCGTGTACCTAATTGGCAGACACCCACGTATAGATAAGTATTATGTGAACGGCTCGCCACTTCAACCTCCTGAGTGCAACTAAAGTGTCATGGATACCCGTTCATATATATATTTGTGAAAAGTGATAACTGTGCATGTGCCGGTTCTGTTGCGTATCTCACTTAACGAACTAGGTATATGTAAAATGTTTTTACTTATTTCAATTTTGGCAAATTTTATGAAAAAAATATTCTTAAAATCAGTGAAAGGTTTAGCAAAGAATGCAGGGGCCCAAGCCAACTGGAAGCTCACCTGCCAGTTGGTACACCTACCGATCAATAATCGAAGCTCTGGCGCAGTTCTTCCTCTCTACAGGCGCAAGGGGGGCACCATAGAAGTATTTCAGAATAGTTTCAGACCCACTGACAAGGTACAAAGTATGGTTCACCGTGGGGTTTTGTGGGTATGGCTACTTACTTAAGAATAGATGTGTCATTGTTTCTTGTCTAATATTTTTCCAGTGCAACGTTGTTATTGGCGGTGGACCAAGATCCTCGGTACGTGATTATTTTATCAACTCTAGACGTATGTGATGGTATGTTCAGATTGAACATGATTTATAAATTTTTTATAGGTAAAAAATTATAAGATGTATATAAAAAGTCTGACGCGCATATTTGTCTTCTGAATTAAATCTGTAATCCAGCCATTTTTCGTTATGGTATTTTTGAAATCAGTTTAACTTTTTGTTAAAATTTTATTTATTTTTGAATTTTATGAATTTGTATTTATAAATCAGCCTACAGTATCTTAGTAGGTGTGTTTTAGTAGGCACACACCTACTAAGATTATGTAGGTATCACAATGAAATGAAAAAGCTGCCCAAAGTAATTCATTAGTACCTTACCTTTCTTTTTTTTTTTCGTGCGGAAATCCCTTCGGATACCCCGCCAGCGGGGGCGGTTATATCGGGCTTGAACCGACTAAAACCACACGCCGTCTCGGGTCTACAGACGCCGGGGTGTAAGGTTGCCCATAGAGCATATCATTAGTAGGTACCTTCGAAGTCGCGGACAAGAACTTGTATGAAATACAGTTAAAGATAGATGTGTCTATAATACTTAACACGTACATATGTTATATAATAACGGGGGTGGTTATATCGGGCTTGAGCCGACTAAAACCGCACGCCGTCTCGAGTCTTCAGACGCCGGGGTGTACGGTGGCCCATAAGGCATTTCCCTCGCACCCGGACTGACCCAGGGACGTCTCCGGTTTCGAGATGGCCCCCACGGGTTTGGGAACCACAGTGTCCACATCTTGCCCCGGAAACAGGGGGGAGGGGGCACTAGTCACCCCCCCCCCCCCTTTCTGGTCCCACTCCAGCACTATGTCCTGGCGGAGCGGGGACAGGACGCCGCAGACTCATCTACGCCCGGGACTACCGACCTCCATGATCGGGGCCTGAGGACGGTAGTTGACCGACTCGCCGTCCTTACAGAAGCAGGCTGTCGCGGAGACGTGTCGTGTGTCCTACACACGCCTGCCAACTCACCAACGCGGGTGATTTCCACACGTAAAAAAAAAAACAAGAGGCCCCGATTTATAATCGAATGGAAGTGCCTGAAATGTAGGTACCTAACAGAGAGGTTAGGTCAAAACTCCATATAATCCAATATTCTGCTGCTATTTATATTTATATTATTATTACTACAGATTCGTTTTAATATTACTATTGTAATAGAAAAGTGACTACCCGGAAAATCATAATGGTTAATCATTAAATCCGCAGGTGATTAAGACTTTTCAGGTAAAATGTTCTCAGGTTTTTCTATTTGGAAATCCTCATAAGCGGCACCGATTCGATAAGAATTGTTAATGACAATACGTTCGCTCCTTATTATGTGAGACCTATGCTTACGTTTCTGTTAATATACTGGCGTTAACATATAATATAGGTATTTAAACTATCATGGTAACCCTCAGATGCTCTCGACAGAACGCCACTACATACCAAGATTGGTTAGGGAAGCGATAGAAATCAAAAAGCACAGAAATTTCAATCGTGAGGATGGGTTTCAATTGCCGAACGTCTGGCATCCAGTGGTCCGTCTGTGCAAAAATAACCGGGAACTTTCTGGACTTTCTTTCACGGCTGTTTGGCCGTGGCCCATATGAAACTTCTATTGTGAAATTGTGGAACACAAGTTTCATATGGACCGTCGCCAAACAGCACGGAAGCAGTATATTCTACATATAAATCACTTTTAATCAGTTAATTAGAGGAATAGATTAAATTATAGTATAAGCTAGCTGATCCCGTGGCGCAGCCCGCGTGGCGGTCGGTTATCGTTTTTTCGTCATACTACTTGACCAATTTGTAATCAAACATACGATATATATTAAGTCTGACCAAGATCTTTCTAATAGAAAACACCGCATCAATTTCCGTTCCGTAGTTTTTGCGTCCAACGCGAACAAACAGACAGACAAGAATTACAAAAATATATTTTTGTGTTCAGTATCCTTCATTTAACATAACCCAAGTTTTTTTTTTAAATATTTCCAATGTAGAGACACAACTAATTTACAATTTTTAACCGACTCCCAAAAAGGAGGAAGATTCTCAATTCATCGGAGTCTTTGTTTTATAATAGTATAGATTTATAGTAAATATTAAGACATCAAGCTGTTGCTGTTGAGGATTAAAATGTATGTTTGTACCATGGAGTTCATAACCAAGTTTCTACTCATATCATTCTACAATTTTATTACAACTTTGCTATGTAAGTGTGTAGCCGTGAAGATTCCTACATAAGAGTAAAAATAAGAAACAATACAATATAAATTAACTTCATTGTACACCAATCAAAATATGCATACATGGAATACACAGTCAACATGATTACGTAGAAATGGCCTTATCGCTAAAATCAATTTTTTATAGGCAACCTCATTAACAACATCAATCAACACATTAACAAATTCAAATTCATGTCCATCCAAACATTCAACAAAAATATTGTTCATTCATAGAAAATAAATGACAATGTCAACGTATAATGTATATACATATAGCTACATATAGTCAATACATATTCATAAATATACATAAATACGTAAGATATACACATTACACATACATAGAATTGCATGCAAGATGTAATAAACATAGTTTTGCATGCCACAAAGTAGCTCGTTAAGTATAAAACTACATTATTATTGCAGTGGTTCAACAAGGTTTCATATCAACCTAATAAAATATTTAACGTTCACTTGCGCACAACTAAAACCGCATCGACCGGTTTCGGCCAAATTGTGATCATTATGAAGTAATAATTTGTTACAAACGGGAGAGTGTTGCAAATAGCGACTACAATCCTGAAAAAAATTAAAGTGGATCCCGGATTCCGAGCTAAGAGCCGAGAAGGAGCTCCGAGGATGCGACCACGACTAACGTTCAGATGATTTAAAATCGTTTCTACAAAAGAAGTTAGCTTTGCCATAGAAAGAGCTTAGTTTTGCTATTTAAATGTAGGTAACACCGTATTACCGATATTTCTTCTCTTGTCCATTCCGATTCTGAATTTCAGATGACAATGAGAATGTCGGGATGTCGCCCCCATACGGAGCAAATAATTCATCTAGAAATAAATGTTTTAAAACCTTTTTCGTTCCCTATCTTTATAAATACTTAGCATTAATTACCAAGATACCTACGTGTTTCCGTCTTCCTATAATCTCGGGTCTTTTAAGCAGATCCTGAAACAACATCTATCGAGGCCGTCAAACTCAAACTAAGCATGGATTATGTTGGCATACAATGACTTATATATTATGAATTCTACTATACTGAAACATAAAATTCTGGTATCGCGATCAACCATCAATAATGGGCAACTTTGCTGTCATACAGATATGACATTATATACCTCTAGTACCCATTTGGATCATCGAAATTAAACTAAGAAAAAAAGGACCCGTTGAACCTCTTTTTTAGTACCTATCCTTTGGACCTCCAAAATAAAACTACTAAAAGGACCTATTATTGGACCTGGATTGTTATGGCTTTACAGATAGGTGTCGAGGGATATGCTCTATGGGCAACCTTACACCCCGGCGTCTGTAGACCCGAGACGGCGTGCGGTTTTAGTCGGTTCAAGCCCGACATAACCGCCCCCGCTGGCCGGCGGGGGGTATCCGAAGGGATTTCCGCACGATAAAAAAAAAAGGTGTGAAAATTCTTTAACTTATTTACCCTAAAGTGGGGTTATTAGAATGTCAAGAGGTTATTTGGAATTTGCTAAATAAAAGTTTTAGTCACGCGTTTTTTTTATCTGGCAATACTAGGAAATATATTCAATGTCAAACTGGAATTTTGGAGATCATCACAACAACATCCTATAATTATGATATATTTCGTGGTTCTAAAATCTGGTACATTACATCTAGGAAGGTATGTATACATTTACACAGACTGCGAAGTAGTGTGTTTCATCCGTATTTCAGTGATTTAATCTGCTGTTTCTCTTACGGCCTACCATGTTTGTCGGCTTTTCTATATGGGGCTTTTTGGTTTCGCTTTTGGGTTTAATTGAAACTTCGTTTTAAATAGTACCTCTATAGGTTATCAATAATTAATTGCTAAGGGTTTCATTCGTCGTTTAATAACCCCAATTACTAAATTTAATTCTAATAAGGTTAAGATGATTCTCGACACTATACACAATATTTAGTTTTTCCATAGTTGATACAATCTATACAGACAGGTTCTTGGGTAGAGACCACGTGACGGCAAGCGCAGCTTAGGATGGCCTCCCAATCAAGCAAGGTGGACACTGAATTTTGACAGCTGTCACCTCTGTTTATTCCGATTATTAAAAATGGAGCGCTTTTCGAAAGAACAACGTGTTATAATTGTGAAAACTCATTACAAAAATGGGGAAAGTTACGCTGAAACCGCTCGCACACTTCGCCTAATTTTCAGCCGAGAAAGTGCACCTAATGTGTCAACCATTCGAAGAGTGGTCAAAAAATTTGAAGAAACTGGGTCGATTATGGATAATAAGAATCCTTTGCGTCAACTTACCGGTCGGTCTCTTGAGAACATTGCTGCTGTAAACGAGAGTGTAGCCGAAAACCCAAAAACATCAATTCGGCATCGTTCTCAACAACTTCAAATTTCACGAAGCACTACGCTGCGAATTTTGACTAAAGACCCTTCATGCGTACTAGATTCAGCTAACTCAGGAGCTCAAACCAGCAGATCACGGAAAGTGCCGGCAATTCGTTCAATGGGTAATGGAGCAAAGTGAAGTCGATGCCAATTTTTTCCAAAAAAGTATTTTTCTCCGATGAAGCGCATTTCCATATGAATGGCTTCGTGAATACACAAAATTGTCGAATTTGGGCCTCAGAAAATCCTCGGGCAATCCATGAGAAACAAATGCACCCACAACGAGTAACTGTCTGGTGCGGATTTTGGTCAGGCGGCGTGATTGGACCTTACTTTTTTGAAAATGAGGCCGAAATTGTAGTGACTGTGAACGGCATTCGTTACAGGAATATGATAACGGACTTCTGGTGGCCTCAACTGGACGGCATGAATCTGGACAACATGTGGTTTCAGCAGGACAGCGCAACCTTCCACACCGTGCATGGAACGACTTATTGCAGCAACGATTTCCAGATCGTGCGATTTAACGCCGTGCGATTTTTTTTTTGGGTTTTGTGAAATCTCGGGTTTAGGCGAATAAACCCGAAACAATTCCTGAGCTCAAATCGGAAATCAACGCGTCATCGGTGAGATACAGCCACATCTCTGTGCAAAAGTCATGGAAAATTTCACACCCTGTATATATGATCGAAAACGTCGCTTGGGATAATCATTAGTTGCAAATCGCTAGGGTAGTAAAGGGTATAATGTGCTTACTAAACGAACTGCTGTCCTTTGCTGTATACGGAGCAGAATTTTCTCATCTTCCAAGACCATGGAACTACCAGCAGTTGTACAATTAGCGCAATATGAATATTCTATTTCGTATGCTTAAGTCTTATATTTGTTATCAAAGCCAGGTTATCGTGACATAAAAGCCAGAAATCACCACCAGACTATGTCGATATTGCAAGTAATTAGAATCCAAGATTCAGAAATTTCCAAAATATTTTAAATATGTATCAGAAGAAAAAAAAAATGTTTAAATGTGAATAATACAAAACGAGCTATCGAAGTGACACTGACGGCTACCCCCACATGAGGTAAGAAATAAGAATAGAATTAATAATATGGATTGTGTCAAAAATTGAATTTGTTTAAACTCCTAAATAAATGTGGATCGATAAATTCAGATTTCTGGAAAATAAAAATCTATGTTGCCCGATACCATGGACATGGATCATTGAATTGAATTAGTAACAAGGTATTTATTTATTTTTGAGTAATAAGTAAATATGTATATTAATCAATGAAATTGATTGTTATTTGTAAAATCCAACCCGAAATCGGCTAATTATCCAATATTATCAATAATCATAATAGAATAGTATTGATTTGGATTGTGGTATTTGTTTGTTTTGTACTCCTCTTAACGTAAGACTTTCTGGTATGTACCTATTTTATATAAATAATATACGATAGCTATTGCATGACTATGCTGTAGTTATTGCAAATGGATAACTCAGCTATAGGTTTATTTGTAAGCAATTTAATTGGTATCCATAATTAGGAGTTATGTGTTAGCTTCAAATATGTATCGCACAATTGAATTATAGGTAATAAGACGATTATGTTACTTAGTAATCGATTTCTTTCAGATTTTGATTTGATTTGGATTGCGTTGCGCGTCCTCAGTGCTTAGTTGGTTATTATTTTTTTTAATATCGCCGAATAAAAATCGTTACAATTAATTTTTATATATAAAGAAGATTAGCTGATGTCTAGACACAGCTAATTTACATTTGTATAAATTCAAGTAGCATAAATTTTAACAACATATCTGTTGGTGGGAATATTTGCGTAATTTTGACCCTGAACGATGAGTGGAGTCAAACTTCCAACAACTTTTTGGTATAAGTATTAGAGTTAACGGGATATTTACCATGTGTTTCTAAGAGTGTCCGATATTTCGTCACTGTTGCAAGCGCCATGATCACGGAGGAACTGAAGATAGCGGTTAACGGTGAACGAGTTTAAGAGTAAATATATCGATCTACCCTCTTTCGTACTCGTCTCTGACGCGCAACACCACTACCACTGGTCTTACTACACACTCGAACTCGATCACGATCGCGACACACGACGCTTACCGTATCTACTCGCGAATTTGTTTTGGCTTGTTCCCGGTTATTTTTGCACAGACGGACCACTGGATGCCAGACGTTCGGCAATTGAAACCCATCCTCACGATTGAAATTTCTGTGCTTGTTAATTTCTATCGCTTCCCTAACCAATCTTGGTATGTAGTGGCGTTCTGTCGAGAGCATCTGAGGGTTATGTAACTCGATCCAGTGGTCGGTACCGGACTCCAATAGGTGTTCAGCGATTGCAGATTTTTTGCGGTTCATTGTTTTTGACTACCCTGATGTGTTCTTTGATTCGGCACGTGACCGTTCTTTTGGTTTGTCCTATTATAAGAACTGCCGCAGCTACAGTCAATCTTGTACACTCCCGGCCTGTCCAGTGGAAAACTATCCTTGGGTGTGCGTAGATATTGTGACATCTTTTTAAAAGGAGTGAAGATAGTTTTGGCGGAAACCTTCTTCAGGATGTTAGCGACCTTATCTGTCACTCCTTTGATGTAGGGTAAAAAAAGCTGGATGTCTTTCCACCTTATAGTCAGGGAGCTTGTTCGAGCGTCTGGGTGGTCTGATCCGTCCATTGTACCCATTCTTTCGTAGAACGCCGCTTATGTGGTTCAACTCCTTGTCTAAATGTTCCTGGTCACATAGGTTATATGCGCGGTCAATAAGCTACGTCACCACCGAGTTCAATTGGCGCGGATGATGATGTGAGTCAGCATGTAGATAGCGGTCAATGTGAGTGGGTTTCCTGTACACAGAGTGGCTACATGAACCGTCTTTTCGAACACTGATCTTCACATCAAGGAAAGCGAGGGTTCTTTCTTTTTCCATTTCATACGTAAAACTCATTTTGCTATGGGTGTTATTGAATTGAGTCACGTAGTGTTGTACAACATTTTCACTCCCTTCCAGTATAAAAACTAAAAAACTTTTTGGTAGTGGCAAACGTGTGGTGTTCGAAATTTTAGCTCACTCGATCGTACCGCATATATTATATATATTCTGTGATCGTACTATCGTGTCGTATTCATATCTTACACAAATTTACAAGCTCTATGGCGTAGCGATGGAGCAGTGGACTGCTACGTCAGAGGTTGCAGGTTCGATTCTCACTCAGATTAAATACTTATATGCAAGAATATGTTTAGTTGCTATGATTTAGGTGTAAAACCATGCTTAATTTGAGTCTAGATGGCGGTGATTCTTGATAGTTGATATACTGCGATAAACTCGAGAACGGGTGGACCGATTATCATGATCTTTAAATTTTTAGATTTGGTTCGCCTATACTGTGGCTTTTATGTTTTTTTTTTGCTGTAATCCCCATAGTTACCCCACATAGTTACACAAGAGTGTGGGTAGTTATGTCGGACTCGAACCGACCAAAATCTCACACCGTATCGTGTCTCTAATAAGATTTTTTTTTTTAACCAACATAATTTGATTCTAAGGCGGAAAGAAGTCTACCCGGTCAGCTAGTTATTTTTAAGTAAAAATAAAACACTTATGAAGTGGTCCTGAATAGCCGTTGTTCCCACCCATCTCTTTCAACAAACTCGAGTCTAATTCCTTCATTGGGCTGTGTGGTGAAAGCCCTGGGTTCCAGTTCCAAGTCAGTTTTCATGTCCGCCGCCAACTTCAAATGATACTTCTTCAGTAAGGTTATCAGAGCAGCTATCATCTGCATCCTCGAAAATCTCATGCCTGAAAATAAAAAATGTTCTTATTCACTTTAATCGATAGAATTAGCTATACCCGTATACAATGGTATTAAGTTCACACGTATCTTCGACTGTAGCTATAGTGTAATATAATGAAATATACCAAGAGATAAAAATCTAATTTTAAGGGATAATATTTCAGTGATTTAAAATACTACTAGCGCCATCTATCGGTGGAATACTGGGACGATATTACAGTATTCTTAAAAACATACTTTTTCTCGTCGATATTTTTAACTTCACCTAAGTCAGGTTACAGTTTTTTAAACTTTATACTTGTTGCACATAAAATTTCAATAAAACTAATTTTATTCTACTACTTTGTTCGTGTGACCAATACGTGCTGTAGATACATGCCAAATTACTGCTTTCTAGAACTAAGCGTCTCGGAGCTAAGTTGCGGACAGACAGACAGACATATCGTAACTAGTGTTATGACCGTGTTGACTACGGAACCCTAAAAATAGGAAATCTCATTCTTGGATTGGGCTTGTGGCTTGTTATTACATATCTGCATCTGCATCTGATAAAGAATACCTGAGTTAATAAGTTAACACTCACCAATACAAATTCTTGGACCTTCGCCAAAAGGCATGTACGTATAAGATTTCACATTATTCTTATCATTGCCGAAAAATCTGTCCGGACGAAACTTCTCCGGTTCAGGGAAATAGTCCGGATTATAATGCAAGTGGTAAACCGGTATATGAACGCGCAAACCTTTCTCCAGCTTCAATCCATTTGGAAGTAAATAGTCCTCGGTTACCTCACGAGTTAATACTGTTAAGACAGGGTACAACCGTAAAGCTTCATCAATACATGCACTAAGATAGGGCATCTCCGAAACACATTCATATTTCAACACATTTTCATGGCGACGTAGATATGCATCTACCTCTTCCAATACTTTTTCCTGTGCCTTGAAGTTCTTTGCCAGCTCAAATATGGTAAACCCCAATGTAGTAGCCGACGTCTCATACCCAGCAGCAAACATCCCGAAACTTTGTGACACCAATTCGCCGATAGTAATTTCTACATTTTTCTGTTCTCCATCTTGAAGCTCCAATTTAGTTAAACTATTGTTTTCGTTTAACTTCAACAAGAGATCCACAAAATCATTTCTACCAGATGGCTTGTCATTTCGCCCTTGAAACGTTCTGGTCAATATTTCATAGAAGAATGTCTCAATTTCTTTGGGGAAAATTTGCATTCCTAGGCCATAGAATATAGATGGCCAGATAGAACGAACAGCTGTTTTGAATGCTCTTAAACTTCCATTATCAAAGGTAGCATCTCCAATTGCTTTAAAAGGATTACCTTCTTTTTGCTCCTAGGTGTTTGTATCGACACCAAATACACAAGAACCAATACAATCCATTGTAAACCTTGCCATAAGAAGCCGCAATTCTACAATTTTGGAATGTTTAGTTTCTTGGTCAAATACATTTTCTAATACACGAGAACATTTCTCAATCAAATAGAACATGTTTTTCATCTTCGCAGATGAGAATAGTGGAGTAAGATTCTGCCGCCAGACTTTCCATTTGCCACCGTAAGTAAAGAAAAGATTCCGTGTAAGAAGCTCTCTGTGGTTGTATTTTATGATTTCACGTTCATTGAAGCAGTGAAAATCTTTTGCCATGATAAGTTTGATGAGGTCAGGATCTTGAAGGATAATGGCAGGCTCCGTGCCGTAGTAGGCGCCGATGTATGGAAATTTTTGACAGAGTTCATGAGTGAGTACGCCGAGATTTTTTTTCTGCAAGATATATTGAGCAAAATTTCCTAAAATTGGTATAGGTCGAACATGAGGCACATTCCTTTTATTCCAATATTGGTACTTCTGCTGAGAAGCGAATAATAAAGTAAAAAATAATAAACTTCATATTATACAAACAAGAGCTATTAAGGCTAACATTGTAAATACTATTGTTCTCAACATTTCAAAGTTGAGACTATATATTTATACCCACTAGTGTGGACGTAGCAAATTAATTAGTCTGTGATATATACACATAAAAAAATAAAGTTGACCATATTTCGAGGAAATTGAAGGAAATAATTATTCCACCTCTCCAGAATGAAAAGGGCGAAACGAACTTTTTTTATGTACGTGCCTTTGAATCACTTACTGTGCTTAGTAGCGTATGTTATGTTGCTATGTTGCGGGATCTTTTTGGCGCCCCATACACCAAAAAAACATTCATGAGTCAAGTTCAGAAAGTTCTTGAAAGTTATTGGAACTTGAGGAAATTTGTAGGTCAATGCTTAAAAATTCGAAGTGGCCAAAACGTGTTGTAGCATGCAAGAAACGTCGTGTATGGTATTATTTATATCACTTACTATAATACAAATAACACTATACATAATAGAATAAAAAGTCAACTATTTTGTTTATATTTAGTTCAGGAAACCAAGAGTCAAATATTACCATGAAAATGCAAATATATCAATACTTTGAGGACCGGTAGAGCCTTAAAAATATAGTTTTATTCTATTATTATTGTAATCTACGATCATTTCCACAACTTTTAGCGGGATCTTGCGTTAAGGAAATCTAAAAAAGACTTTTTGACAGCCTAGTGCACCGACATATAGTGGGGGAGCGCTAGCATAATTATCTCGAACCGGTTTAATAAACGCCGAATTTAATGTACTTTTATCATTTTAATTAAAATAAACCTCCATTTTTGGAAACTGAAGCTCTTAATTAGTTTAGTTTTTTTTTTCTATTTTTGGTTTAAATAAAATATTTTGTTTCTAACAGTATGGGTACTTACCTATGTACGTCTCTTTGTTATATTATTGCGGATGATTTAAAATAATAGTGCAAAGTTCTTGTGCAAATAAACTTTTTGAACGCATATAATCTTATCAACCCTTGCATTTAAGAAAAAGTCATCATATTAATTAAAAGCAAAAATATATCAACTGAAATGTAAATAATAACAATATACAAAAAAAAGTATATAAGTATGTTTATTCGCATTCTGGAACCCAAGCTAGTTAAACTATGCTTCAAAGTAAGCATAGTTTAATGGTCTAGAAAGCACTGTGTAGAATGCCGTAGAATATTTATTTATTTATTATTATATAAAATAAAAATCTTATATATAAAAATGAATTGCTGTTCGTTAGTCTCGCTAAAACTCGAGAACGGCTGGACCGATTAGGCTAATTTTGGTCTTGAATTATTTGTGGAGGTCCAGAGAAGGTTTAAAAGGTGCTATCGATTGAGGCAGTACGAAGTCTGCCGGGTCAGCTAGTATGAAATAAAATAAGATACAATAAGCCATAAGCCAGTGGCTCTCCATTGAACAGGCGGGCGGAAGCCGAGGAAACCAAAGATACTACAGCCGAAACACAGCATGGAGAGAGGGCGGAGGATGCTTTGCAGGGTAGGGCTATATCGCCCACAGGCCCTGTCGGCTCATCCACGTCGACCACGAGTAACGCAATTAGTGAAGACAGAAGACGCAAGCAATGTTGAAGGAGAAGGACACATATTACTCAGTGGATACACATACCAAACAGATACGAATACTTGGGAATATATGAATCAGGTAAAAAAGAGCATACCGTGATTAGGGACCAAATTACTAAAGAATATTTCCACAGCATCAAAAAGTTAATAAATACCCACCTAAATTCGAGAAATCTGATAAAGGGAATAAATACTTATGCTATTCCGGTGTTACTCTACTCGTTCGGTGTAATCAATTACAAAAACAGGGATCTTAAAAACATAGATATTAAAACTAGAAAACTACTAGCAATTAAAAAAGCACATCAACAAAAAGCAGAAGTAATCAGACTGTACTCACCGGTTAACAGAGGGGGCAGGGGGCTATTGAACGTAAAGTATATGTACAAAATACAAATGGTAAAATACCAGAATTACTTCACATCATCAAACAGCCATCTAGTCACAGCAATAGTACAACATGACACAAGTAGAGACAAATATTCAATAATATAAGAAGCACAGCAAATAGAGGAAGAATTAAACTTACCACGAGGAAAAACAAATACAGACGAAGAAATCAAAAAGCAATAGTCAAGAAAAATAACACAACATGGAGAGGAAAACAACTACATGGACAATTTCCTAAGAATGTCTTAGATCAGGGCAACATAGACACGGAGCTGTCTTTTAAATGGATAAAAAAGCAACAGATATCTCCAAGCATTTAATCCTCCATATTCACCATACAGCGTCAAGCTGTTATGCCATGACAACATTAACGTGACATACGCAGAGAACCAGTAGATGGAAAGTGCCGCTTATCTACGACCAAGGATGAAACAACACAGCACATAATAGCTGGAGAAACTGGCGGGGACGTACTATGCCAATAGACATAATAATCTCGTCCATTAAGTCCACTGGTGTCTGGCTCGAAAACCCACTCCTAACACAAGCAATTTAGCTTAGCTGGAGGGGTTAGGGGAATATTAGTAATTTCGGTTACTAATATTCTTTTAAAAAAAAAAAAAAAAAAAATGTTATGGAGGTTTCTAACTTCTGGTGGAAAGAAAATCTCACGCAACCACAAGTCAAAGTTCAGCGAAAATTTTATGGGAAATACCTGTCCAAACTTATGTCACTGTAACGCACAATAGACCGGACCTAATCTACACAGATAAAATCAACAAGAAAACATACCTAATAGATATAACAATACCATCGGATTATAATATCGGTCTCAAGGAAATAGAGACACTAAGCAAATACCACCTATTAAAAACAGAAATCAGTTGTTGATGGAATACATACACAGCAGTCATACCGATAGTCATAGGAGCAACAGGAACAGTAGCCAAAAGCATTAAAAAATACATATATAAGTTAGGCACAAATATAGGCAATCGACAATGGGCATCCTTCAGAAACAAGCAGTAACACACACATCAGTCATACTCAGCAAAGTGCTTGGAGATACCGTCTTTTTAAACAACACACAAGACCAAACCATACAACAATCACCTAACACACAACATCTACCAGTTACACCAGAATTGCAAACAAGAGGCAGAGGAAGACCAAGAGGAAGAGGTATTACACGCACACAAACAATACAAATACAAGAACTGTCATCCACGCAAGAATCATTAAACACACAGTCAACGCCCGACACCCTGCATTCGTCATTCACACAGCAACCAATAATCATGCAACGATCAGCAGGCACAGTAAACTCATAAACAGTGTCAGACATGCAAGAACTTGCGGTTGATATGGAAAGAAGAAGTGGAAGAAGAAGAATCACTGGCACACAGGCATCAAACACACATCACGCGACAGACACACAACCACACATTCTGCCACACAACAACACTTGTAGAGGAAGAAGAAGGGGACGAACACTCACACAACGTGCTAAAATATGGTAGGGGGAATGGATACCTTCTTTCTCGCGGGCTACAGGACGAGGTACCCATTAACACCGACACAATATTGTCGTGAAAGAGAAAAACTCTTGATAATTAATATATAATAATTTAAAATAATGTAAAGATCTCGAACTCCCTCAATGGGAAACAGGCATGGGCAAATACAATTTGTATGTTACTATTTGCTCGTCGCACATTCTTTTCATGAGTCATGTCCAGCTGTTGACCCGAGTACGAGCCAATCACAGGAGCCAGCAAAGGCTAAATAAGGAGTATGTATAGCAGGAGTAAGGTACACAATTTCAATCAATCTCTTTGATCACACACACACACTTTGACACATCATAAAAAAATGGGGAGGGAGTATGTACAAAGTATTTTAATTGTTGAAAAACCTATTGTCATCAGCATAATATAGGCGTGGAATGTTTGTACCACCCCACCGAGTGTACAAAATTATTAAAATTTAGGTACACAGTGTCTCTGTCATCATACGTCTTGGCGCGAAAGGTAGTTTCGTCACAGGGTAAAATGTTCACCATTTTTTTTTGTTCGTCATTGCTATTTCAATGGTGGACAGGGCGATGCCAATGGTTTTTTTTCTTTTGAGTATGGGGCTCAGACCACAGTCGCTTCCGGCACAGCCAATACGTCAAATAAAAATAGTTAGCAGAAGTTGAAAAGTGGATCACGAACTCCAAATTGAAAGCTTTGGAATCAACCTTTAGGCTGAATAAAAAACTTATTTAAAACAAGCTTTTATAACAAAAACCATTACACCACCATGTGGCATATGGTACCATATTAATGCATTGTCATCCAAAGTTAACATGTATGCAAAATTTTACATACTTATCAACTGATGAGTTATATTATAATCATACTGAATTACTGGTGGTAGAAATTTGATGACACAATTTTGTCACAAAATTCGGCCGGGTGGGTACCACCGTGCACGATTGCGAAAAACCCTCCATAGTAATCCAATTTCGGTTTGATTGCGTTCAGGGGTCAGCAAGTGCATAGCCGGGACAGGGGGATTGTGGTCGCAGCACTAGTGAGACCGGTGGGTGTCACGCGGTGCTGCGACGACAATCCTCTTCTGATGAGGCCGTCAAGCTGAGTGCCACCATTGTTCATATGGTACGTGTATGTAATGGTGACCCTCTTTCCTGAGACTTTGCCTTCAGCTTACCATCAGGCGAGGTGAAGTCAAATTCACGTGTCTTAAATATTAAACAAAAAACTGAAATAAAAGCTTGCAAAAAGACAAGCGTGGTCAGACCCTATGATCTTTCTGGGTTAGGTCGATGGAGACACATCACACATGGATATTATTCGTCGTCAATGGGTGAAATAAATCTTCACAACTAAAAACTGGCACTGAGTAGGCTCCGAAGGCTGATTATACAACAAAAGGACTTACAACACCTCAACTATTACAATATTCATTCATTCATTTTGGTGAGAACGGCCTACTTGGGGCTGAAAAACATAGTTTTAAAGAGATTAATTGAAATCGTGTAACATACTCCTGCTATACATACTCCTTATTTAGCCTTTGCTGGCTCCTGTGATTGGCTCGAACTCAGGTCAACAGCCGGACATGACTCATGAAACGAATGTGCGACGAGCAAATAGTAACATACAAATTGTATTTGCCCATGCCTGTTTCCCATTGAGGGAGTTCGAGATCTTTTCACGTCCTATTATCCTGGCATACACCTTGCGCTTCTTCTACTTTCCTAATTGTTTTATATATACGCACACCAGTTGCGTCCTTTCCTTACACAGTCCTCCATCTGATCGTCATCTTCTATATTTCAGCCCTTTGAAGAACGGTTTGAGATCCTTCATGAAATACACATCAGATACTCAAGGTTACCAAAAAGATGAAATGAAAAATTGTTTAAAATAATAATACAATTTTATAGTAAGCATGACCTGAATCGACCACAAGATTAGCTTCACATAAAATAACGCTTCAACGATCAATAGCACAGGCACTGAATTACACAGCAAGACATAATTAAAGCAAAATCGCAACCGCGTAAGGCGATGAACGAGTTTGGATTTTGCTTTGATTATGTCTTACGCCTTATGTCTTTTTGTAAAATTCACACCTTACTTCCAATGAATTTAATGTCAAGCGGCAGCAGACAGTCCAGCGCCTTATATTCGTTTTTATTGATAATTTAACGCAAATATCTTACGTAATATTATAGGATTTTTTTTTTGTTAAAATTTATAATTAGAACTGATTAGACAATCATGCGTAGTATATTGATAACCTCCATGTATTGATGACTGTAACGTTTTTTGCATCAGACCACCCATCCGTCTGACACTGAGCGCTGTACCGGCTTAAAGGTAAGGTTGTCTTGGGGCCCGAAGATCTTGGTGGGGCCCCGTATAACCTGGGTATTGTTTGGAAATATGTATTATCCAACGATGGTGTATGAAAAGATAGGAGATGTACAGGTATATTTAAGGAAACATAGTTATTATTTTTAACACCAACATGTACTTATTATATGCCGTGGTAGCAATTGGCATGATGATATGTAAGTAGGTATACCTGGATTAACAATCCACTGTGTGCCAAATTTATCTCCCTCTTCTATATATGGGTACTACTAGACTCTCGAGCGGGCCATCTCGAAACCGGAGATGGCTCTGGGTCAGTCGGGGTTCGAGGGAAATGCCTTATGGACCCACCTTTCCCCTTGCATCTGAAGACACGAGACGGCGTGCGGTTTTAGCCGGTTCAAGCCTGACATAACCACCCGCTGGCCGGCGGGGGGTAACCGAGGGGATTTCCACACGAAAAAAAGGTACTACTAGTACTGTATCTAACTTCTGCGTTTCGTTCCAAATTCCAAAAATTCAAAATTCATTACATTTACAGTATTTTTTGTTACAAACAGCTTGTCTAGGTATTGCGGCTAGACTTCGCCTAGATAATCAATTAAAAGATGTAGAAATTCAAGACGTTGCTACGAGATTTTTATCACCAAATTCGTTTCAAGAATTTTAATATGTACCTACATACCAAATGCTACGGTTATTGACGATTTGCGTAAAGCTACACTTAAAAGTTTAGGCACAATTAAATCGCAAAGAAGAGGAATATATTTATCTTATATGATACTCGTTCTGGGGTTATCCTTTCATTTCGAGGGCTTACCCGGTGTGCCCGGTAACGGACACTTGGGGAGGACACCGTGCGGTTTTAGTCGATATACGATATAACCACCCCCGCTGGCCGGCGGGGGGGCATCCGAAGGGATTTCCGCACGTAAAAAAAAAAAGAAAAAAAAAATGATACTCGTTCAGTGCAAATGCTACTTTCTACTAATATTATAAAAATGAAGGTTTGTGAAGATGTTTGGATGTTTGTTACTCAATTTTTGTTTGTTGCTCTAACGGCTGAACGGATCTGTGTGAAATTTGGTACAGAGATGGATTATAGTCTGGAATAACACATAGGCTAACTTTTTACGTAGGAATAGGGTCCCATGAGTTGCGGGAACGGTATCAGAATTCCACGCGGGCGAAACCTCGGGCAACAGCTAGTATTTGTATAAGTACATGAACATGAACTCAATGTTTTGAGTGTTTATACGTGTAAAAAACTGGAAGTTGTGAAACAAGTTCTCTGAGATTTTTAATCATAATTTGTGAATACAGTAGGTACTACATAATACCTATATCATCTTAATGTTGTTCCCGGTTACATCTATGATTAAACATATAAAAAACCTGTTTCCCGAAATCCAGATTTTTTAAATAATTATACTATCGCTGCAATGTTTATCAGTATAACCAGTTCTAGCACTTTAGTTTGTAGAGCGAAAGCTATATCACCCTATCGTTTACCGATTTGTCGTACCTTTTTTTTCGTACCTATAATACGCAGCCTGCCGTCTGATCAACCAATCTCGAGAGGAAATCCTGCGCCAGAGACTTATCCGTTAATCAGCAGGTATACCGGCTCGCAGGTGCGGTATTTGGCCCCTAATATCTTGGTCCCACCATACAAGGACAACTTTATGTAAAATGATATGATAATTTTGAAAGCCTCTATAACAAGGTGGGCTTCTGGTGTGTGCTGAATAACTTCCATTCTTCATAAGTATATTTTAGACAGCTTTTAGGTACTGGAACATCGAGATCCCGTAGATGTCTATGGACGAATTCGCCTGTGTTTTACGGGTGGTTGAGTTAGTAGCACAAGTTCATACATCGTGTTTTCAACAAGGTGCAAATGTAAGGTGAGAGGCAATACGAAACACAGACTATGATGTTGGTTTCTACGACTCGACAATAACAAGATTAGTAATAACATTCGGATAAGTATTATAGGAACTAGGTGTCCCTGGCGAATTGACACGATCTTCCCGTATAGTTGTTGGTATAAGAAGATATTCAGTGGTGGCCAAGAGCCGGAAGACGTAGCATAACTTACCACCATCCTCGACCCTCCATAAGACTTAGATTTTGGTGAAACTAACTGGCGCGAGCTCACGTTTACAAATGGCCATATAATGAGATGATGTGTTGATTTGCGTCACGTGTAAAAGATTGTTCAGCTTAAAGCTGCAAGATGATATGACTGGCAAAATATTCGGATTATCATCTTGGTAAAGAGCAAAAGTACTACGCGTCGTGGCACGTAACGTTGACGTCACGTTCTAATATGCTACAACCGTGATTTTGCTTATCATGCTAAGCGTTGCAAAGTGCAACTTATTTTCTCACATCAACTGGCGGAACTTCTGCACTTTGAAGTCGGCTATCGATAATATTGATATAATCGGTAAGCAACCCCGGGAGACTGGAGATGGAGTTATCAATACATTGATATCTCGGTTTAATGACAATAGAGGTGCAGCAGGTGAAGTGTGTAAGGACAGAAGCAGATGGTGGGGTGTTATCCCGAGTAAAAACGCGTGACTATATGTATGATAACTCCGTCCAATGCGCAAAGTTCGTGTCGTCGTGCGTGCGTGCCTAAACATGTGTATGCCACTCTCGGTGGGCTATTAGCAACAGCCATTCCCCAGTAAAGTAAAAAGAGGTGTTGGTACTTCCATGGCCCGAAGTAATCTATGAGAAGATTATCTAAGTCCAAGATTATCCAGTGGTCTAATTGGAATAGTACCCAAAAGTCAAATGCGGTCCCTTGCTGCAAAAGTACACACATTCACAATGATCGCGTGATAATATTTTAGATGCTTCGATAATAAAATCTACGATATATAAGTAGATATATTATACTTGTGTATAATTACTTAAATAAACATATCGCTTGACTTGCAAAGTCATGGATATACACGTTGTTTTTATTTTATACCGTACCATTTTGTTTATTATTATTGCAATTGAACTTCTTTATCCTCTTGACGTCGGGTTGCCTATTTTCCCTTTGTACTTCAAGAGAGTCCATGTAGTTTTCACGCGAATTACTTTTAAATGTAATTTCTTTCATAAAATTTCTCCACATCACCACTGACTAGTAGTAGGTAGCTTAGTGGTTAAGGAGTCAACCCTACGATCGAGAGGTTCCGGGTTCGAATCCTGGCCATTACACTACTGACGTGAACCCACTCCTAACACAAGCATTTAGCTTAGCTGGAGGGGTTAGGGGGAATATTAGTAATTTCGGTTACTAATATTCTTTTAAAAAAAAAAAAAAAAAAAAAAAATGTTCCCAGAAGACTGGCAGCGTTACCACATTGGATGGCAATGCTAATTCATTGGGCAAATTAATATCCAGCCTTCTGGTCACGTGTAGCTTAGATCAGCCACTCTGCCAAGTCTTTGTAGACAAAACGGGCAGTTGGACCTCATGACCCCAACGTCTCAAACCCAAACCGCTTTAAAAAAAGTAATTGCCTACGAAGTTAGAGTTTTTACGCCTATTGAGGTTTTCCGCAGATGCAACAGTAGCACCGGCACAGCTTGCAGTACTTGGAAGATATGAGGACGCAAGAGTTTTCACGCACGTTGCATCCCACACCAAAGGCCTACCTATCTTCTAAGGCAGCAAAGATATGTCATCCGGTCTTTTACCATCGTCACGGACCAGTCCATTATTCACGAACGGCTAGCACATCAGCGCTGAAAAGGGCTAGGCGCATTATGTCAATAATGCAGGCGTGGCCTGCGCTTCTACTGCATGAATGGCTATGGTTTCCAAAGCTGTCTATTGCTTCACAGCAGTAGCAACGATGCGGAGAAACACGACGCTCCGAGGTGGAGCCAAGTGGTAAAGCGAAAAGTAATATCGTTCAACATGGTACCTATGTTGGGCGATGGAAGTGCCTGAATCCAGAGTCCAGACTCCCATTCCCCCACAGCCAGCAAGTGCGCACACTCTGGAACATTGGAAGATGTATTGAATAAATTATCTCTTATCAAGTTGCTAAGCAGCACTTCCTGTTGTCTCTGAGAGAAATTCTTAGTGTCAGTCAGTGTTTAACGGAAAATGGCCCTTATGGCTATCTTCGTCACTAGCTTGGCTGTAATCGTCTAAACCTAACTAAACGTAAAACTAAACTGTGAAATAAAATTCCTAACCGATTTATTTTAACAAATGTACGCCGTGATTATTCGTGATAATTTAACCTACGATTTATATTATATATTATCTAATGCTCTAATCTTTTGAGTTTTGTTGAAATAAAATGAACTCTATCTGCATAAAATCTAGTTTCTATATACGATATTGATTTAAATGTCAAGTTATCATTTACGGTCGTAGATTGTATCTACCAGTTAACTGAGGTTTTCTGGATCCAGATTATATGATAATGGCCTGTATTTTTTTAATATTTCATATGTTTTGTCGTGAGCACATATATTTTTTGGTTGATATTAAATCAACATATTTTCTCCTCCTCTCTCTCAAGAGTAATTTAATTCTGTTATCAGTACCTCCACTAACGCTAAACGTATAATAGTATTCTTCTTTTTTTTTATATAAGTATTCACTAATTAATACCATTACAAGTTTAACCGACCCGTCGTAAATCGCCTCACATATCTAGGTTTGCCTGCATTCCAATGTAGGTGTCGTTCGAGACTGGTATAAATACTGATTTAACATGAGTTCATCTGTTTTAGCTTGTAAATATAATTTATGGATTTCAGGCAGACCCCAGAAATGCTACACACTGATAACTTGCTCAAACTGAAAACCCAAATGGTTCCAGGAGCTAAAATTGTATTTAAATTACCTATTAAGTGAGCTGATTGTAACACATATATTTATTTATTGCTGTATTCGACTAAAATACTCCCTCTCGTTAGAAAACTGTGTGCAAATAATGATATTTCAGATGTCTCTGAATGAACCTACTAAAACCACACGCCGTCTCTTATGTGTTCTTTGCACTATACAAGTCGAATATTAATTGAGTTCACCAACGACCATCTCTTTGTATTACTGATACTATTTTCATGTGTTACTCGATATATTGCAAATGTTAGATGAATAATCAGCCACTTAGATAATTTACTCTAATATATTACTCGTCAACTTCTGACCATTCAAATCAATGTTCTATAACTGATAACGGAATAATTATTTATACTTGCTCTAATTCTCGAATGATGTATTCAGCCGTGTTATAATGCACTTAATTATTTGATTACAGTGCCTAGATAAAATGTTATAATGATAATGATATTTCACGTAATCATTTAAATAACTTCCAAACGTAATTTTATATAAATTCAGACAACAGTTCTTTATCTTGCTATTCAAACCAATATACTATAAAATAGTACAAATTTACCAGAAACCTTCAATTATATTTAAAGTTATATAACAAACTATCACGATTTATTCAGACAATGTTCTGGAACTATTTTCGATATATCTATTTTCAATTATTGAATAACGTATTTATCCACAACTTTACTATAAAATTCACGGTTACTTTAATTAAAACACAATGGATTTGCCGTTGGATTGATTAAGTTATTTATGATAATTATCTTGTAAACAAAGACTTAACGCGATATAATTTACGTAACACTTCACTTCGGTTAGTTATCACTTAAATAAACGTACTTAGTATGATGTTACCTACGAGTCCTATTAATCCGCCTCGACAGATTAACCTAAATAATTCTAGACTCAAATGGCCCTAGTGTTTACCTCGGTCTACTGTCCCGTACCAAAGACAATCAAGACAATCAAGACGTTCAAGTGTTGGGACAAGCCACCTTCCAAAGCATTTATGGCGTCGGTCTTGCTAACATTTAAGAATTAGCCTATTTTTTGTTAACTTTTATTGTAAATTTATTTGTGAACATTTTAACGCAAAACAATACATTGTTATAAATTTAAGTCGGAATGTTCTGGATGTTCCCTTTTTTCGAGTTAAATCTATAAGAAAAGTTAGCATGCTAATTACTTCAAAATTGCATTAAAACATTGTTACACAGCGACAGCTAGTTTTAACATAGAATCATTTATTAAGAAGACAGGAACTTTCATACGAGTGAGAAAAGAAGAATAGCAAAATTTATATCAATAGCAAATAAACACTGACACCGTTATGTAACAATGTAACTCGTTATGATTATAAGGTCAACCAATACAAACATATGTTTGATATATTTACTATGTGGTTTTTGGTAGTTTTAGAATTATGAGTGTCCCGAGGAAAAGAATTTAGATTAGGAAATTCATTTACCTACTATTAGGAAAACAGTCTTTTAAGAGAATTTTAAGAGACGAGTGGCATAGCCTAGTACGTAACGGACTGCTGAGACGAGGTTTCGAGTTCGATCCCCAGTCGCCCCGGGTACACACCTTTTCGTAGTTATGTGTGCATTAATAAATGTTAATTATCGCTCGCTTAATAATGTGCCCGGTAGATGGCAATAGGCTCGGCCCCTATTACATTGGGACCTTAACATAACTGGCGAATCGTGGGTGTGTAATACACCTCTGAGAGGTGTGAAGTTATGTTATATATGTCTTTTAAGAGTGTTTTAAGGTCACATTAAGGTTATCTGACCCCAATCCAACTTCACCTGCAAGTCGGTACACCTGCTGATCGACGGACGAGGCTCTGGCGCAGGCGCACCTCTCAAGGTTGGAAGGACAGACTGCAGTCGCTTCTATAAATACTGATGGCCGGTTTTTCTAAATTAAGAAACTAAGGAAATAGAGTCTCGTTAACGCTTACTTACAATTTCGTACTGTATGCTGTGCGAAAGTAGAAGACGGGACTCAACTTCAATTTCTCAATTTAAAAACCGGCCACAAGAGATGTTACATGAGTAGAGAACCAAACATCCATCTATCCATCCATCCAATATTCGTTTTTATAATCATCATCTTCACGTTGATCCTGGTCCCATACGAGACTCTAACCTCGGAGTCCGTGGTCTACCGGCTTTTACTTCCCTACTTCGCACGGTTTTCAACATTCATTACTGAGACCTGTGAGACCATTGGCACACACGCATTTTCTACGCCGTCAAGCACTTCTTGCGTCTACTCCTCCTACCGGCGCCCAGCTCGTTCTTATTTTTTACAATATTTCTAAGATTCACTTTGATAAGTGCGCAATCAGAATGAAACATGACAAAAACACTGAAAAAGCACTACAATTGCCCACACCCCACTAAATGGTAAGCAGCTAGCGTGAAATCCAGAAGATACGGTCCACCATTCTGACGTTTTATATCCGCGAATTGGATACGCCTTTTATATATTCTCTTTTAAATATTCTTTATAATATGTATAATGTAAATAATTATACATTAGGTATATCCTCCTCTTAATTATCTATAATCAGTCACTAGCACATATATTACCTACGAAAAATGCTTCATCACCAGCACATGCAAACCAACACGCCTCGCACTCAAGTGTATAGAATGGAGAATATTTGCGGACACTTTCCAGTTATTTTTAAGCAAACCAATATGATCACAGCGTTAGGTCCATTTGCACCCCAAGCTTTCACTATATATTCCGGGGTCTCCTACTCTTGCTGTTGATTTGGCATTTTTGGGAGCGACTGCCACCTGACCCCCCCCCCCTCCAAGAGGTAGCCAGCGCCAAAGCCTCCTCAATCAGCAGGTGTACCACTGAATACCGCTCAAGTCCTTGATATATTAAGCAAAAACCGGGAAGATGTACTTTTTAAATGGATCGTCTACACATCAGGTGATCACCGTACAGCAATCGCTTGGTACTGATCTCCGGCATTGGAGAAGCCACACCACGTTTATCAGCGACAAGATTTAAAAAGGCACGCCTTTTCATGGTTTCAGATACCCAACAGAATCTTCAACCGTGAAAAATATGTATTTCCTGGGGTGTATGAGTCTTATAATCATCGCCACGTAGTTCTAAACATCTAATCAGGGGCATTATGAAATCGTATTGTAATCACAGTCGTAACGTGAGAAATCGGTGGATTTCAATGGTTTAACATAGAAGAAAGAACTGCCGTAAAACTCAGCCAACGAAAATGCGTTGGCTAATAAGATAGAGGTTCGGTAAGCGCCAAATGTGTCAAATAGAATATTCGCCTTCGCGAATGATTCGCCAGAAAAGCCGAAAGTACTACTAAAGTGCGCTTTGCTACTACTAAAACTATTGAAACCGAGCTAAGCGAATGTGCATATTAGCCCTGCCATTGACGGTGAGTTGGCAGGCGTGTGTAGGACACTTACGACACGACACGCCTCTAGCTTGGCCTGTTTCCGTAAACTCACCGTCGCGGGATAAAACCCGACTCCATCAGGCGAGGCCGCGATGGCGGCCAAAGTCCGCTCTTAACCCTAGGGTTATCCTTTCGAGGGCTTACCCGGGGTGCCGGGCAATGGACTTGGGGAGGACACCGTGTGGTTTTGTGGGAAAAGTACCTAATAACAACCTATATAGCGTACAGCGTTTAACTGCAACGTTAAAGTTTTTGTAGGCATGAATATCCCTATTTCCATTGGTCTTAATGTGTGTATTTACAAAACAAAATGTCTCTACGCTATTATCAGCATTTTTGAACCCATAAATAGGTGTGCCGTCTAGGTTAGCAAAATCAAGGAGCTAATTCACAAAAAAAGTAAGTAGATAGTAATCAGGGCGATTTGTAACAGTAAGAGCATTTGTATGTAGTATAAGAAGTAGTTAAGATAGCATTAAAATAGTCAAAAATCTTTAATCAGATCGTTCCTCAAAACTTATAAAATATGGTCATCTTAAAGGAGTTATTATATTTTATGTACAAATAGTGTACCTACTTCCGGCTTGCTAGACTTGACAATAGTGTCAACCATGTTAGTGGTACTAGCTCTCGTCATTGCTATCTGTCTCTTAGCTGTATATCTTGCTCAACAGCGGAGATTTCAATATTGGAACAGAAAGAATGTTCCTTATTTACAACCATTACCTATTTTGGGGAATTTCTCAGAATTCATTTTAATGAGAAAAGATGTCGGCACACTTATTCGAGAACTCTGCAAAAGATTTCCTAATGCTCCATATTTTGGCGCCTTCTACGGCACAGAACCTACCCTAATCGTCCAAGACCCTGATCTCATCAAACAAGTTATGACGAAAGATTTTTATTTCTTCAGTGGGCGGGAAATCTCAAAATACAACCACAGAGAACTTCTTGTCCAAAATCTCTTCTTCAGTCACGGCGACAAATGGAAAGTTCTGCGTCAGAATCTCACTCCACTATTCTCGTCTGCGAAGATGAAGAACATGTTCCATTTGATTGAGAAGTGTTCTCGGGTGTTTGAAACCGTACTTGATCAAGAAACTAAGGTATGTAATGCTATTGAAGTGAGGAGTCTTATAGCAAGGTTTACAATGGATTGTGTCGGTTCTTGTGCATTTGGTATCGATACGAATGCCCAGGAACAAAAAGAAGGAAACTGTTTTAGTGATATTGGAAACGTAATATTCGATAACAGTACTTTTAGAGGAGTTAAACTGGTCTCACGTGCTATCTGGCCGGCTGTATTTTACGGTTTAGGGTTCAAAGTCTTCGCAAAAAAAATTGAGATCTTTTTTCATAAACTCTTAACGGAAATATTTAAAGGACGCCAATACAAACCGTCTTCTAGGAACGACTTCGTTGATCTGGTACTGACTTTATGGGACAAAAAAGTACTATCTGGAGACAGTTTAACTAACATGAAACTAAAAGGTAAAGAAAATAAAGTACAAAAAGTAACTTTAGAAATTAGTGAGGCAATGTTGGTGTCTCAATGTTTCGTTATATTTGCTGCTGGTTATGAGACGTCAGCTACTACATTAGGTTTCACACTTTACGAGCTAGCAAAGAACTCTGAGGCGCAGAACAAGGCATTTGAAGACGTGAAGGCATATCTACGTCGTCATAACAATATGCTGAAATATGAATGTGTGACTGAAACGCCTTATTTAGAAGCTTGTGTGGATGAGGCTCTAAGGATGTACCCTGTTCTGGTAATATTAACACGAGAAGTGGTCGAGGATCACGTTTTCGAGGATGGCTTGAAACTAGATAAAGGTATACGTATTCATATACCAGTGTACGACTTGCATTACAATCCTGACTATTTTCCCGAACCGGAGAAGTATGTTCCAGAGAGATTTTTCGGTGAAGAGAAACGCAATATCAAACCTTACACATATTTGCCTTTTGGTGAAGGTCCAAGAATCTGTATTGGTAAGAATTTAAAGTTACTAGTAAGTTTAAGCAAGGATATTTTTAAATTGATATCAAAGTATATAATTCGTCGTATACAATATATAAATAGTAAGGGACTGGTCGTGGGTTCAAGTCCTGTGCTAGATGTTCTCTTTTTCAGATCACTATTGGGTTCAAAAAATCATTGAATTAAGTACATATATACCACTTTATCTATGTCACAAAAGGCAACTAACTAAAATGACGGCCTCTGTGGCGTAGCGATAGTGCATTAGACTGCTACGACGTGCGACAGGGAGCGCGTGTTATTTTCCCGCTCAGTGTAAATAATTATTTGAATTAATATGTGTATTTGCATTGGTCTGGGTGGCTCTATGTATAATATGTTTGTATTTACAATAAAAAGTATATAAGTATGTGTATCCGCATTCTGGAACCCATAACACAAGCCAGTTAAACTGTGCTTACTTTGGGTGTAGGAAGCGCTATGTAGAATGTCGAAGAATATTTATTTTATTTATTTATAACTAAGAGATAGAGCTTTTATACCTTCGCCAGTTAACATACGAGTACAGTCCTTAAAAATTGTTCAGTTGACAATAATATGCTTGATATTGTTTGAAGTTTACGCTATTATTACATTGAAATAAAACAGTTATTAACGGATTCTAGGGAAAGGGTCGGCAGCGCGAGTGTAGCGCCCTTGGTGTTGCACACGTCCATAGGCCACGGTAACCGCTTCCCATCAAGTGGGCCGTGAGCTTGTCTGCCTGAGTGGTATAAAAAAAATTCTATAACGATTTATTTGTTGCGTTCGTTCCGTTAAAAATAGTTTTACTTAAATGACAACATGTATTATGTTCGCCCGTATTCGTAATGTGAGGACTTTATAACATAGATGGTGACATATGGCTGTTAATAGGTTTGTATACCACTTCAGGGATATACAAGCCTGATCCATATGATTTAAATGCGTGATAAGCCTATGGCCATACTGTGAATTACTAGATTCCTAACTAATATGCGAAGCTATAATGCGAAATGAATTAATGAATAAATTTATGAATGAATGAAATTTATTACTTAACATCAACAAACAGAGTACTACAAATTGGACATCTACACACATAGTCTACTTTGTCAGTATTCCACACGGGTGGACCCGCTGGTATATGCCAGTATTATAATAAAGCGCTTTTAAATTTCAGGAATGAGATTTGCCAAGATGCAAATGATGGCTGGTCTGATCACCTTACTGAAGAAGTATCGTGTGGAGTTGGCCCCTGATATGAAGGACAGCGTGGCCCTGGAGCCCAGGGCAATAATCATACAGCCTGTTGGGGGAATCAAACTTAAGTTAATTGAAAGGGAAGGATGGCAACAACGGTTACTGCAATCCCCTTCATGAGTATCTATACATCTATACATATAATAATATCGTAACGAGGTGAAAACTGTACAATGAATCTTTTTTCAAAAAAATAATTGCTATGTGTTCTAAGAACGATACCGACGACAAAAAAGTGATTTTTAGAATTTGTATCTGTTTGTCTGCTTTTATTATCGATGTCCGAGCATCACTTGAAAACCACTGAGCAGATAATTTTGCATGAACATTTCTCTAGGGTATGGTCATAAGCTGCGCAATATATCATCACGGTATTATAAGTGTGATAGGAGCAGCAGGGTAAAATCGACTAAATCTATTAATGATCATTCCTTTATTGTTACAAAGCAGATCATCACGAAATTCTGAAGCTCCTTATGGTCAACGATGGGACTAAAAATCATCACGCTAAAGCTAAAATTTGATGAGCAGTAAAATATGAAATCTCAACACTACAGAGTTACCTTTTTTTTTTTTTTTTTTTTTTTTTCGTGCGGAAATCCCTTCGGATACCGCCCCCGCTGGAGAGCGGGGAGTCTCCAGCGGGGGCGGTTATGTCGGGCTTGCACCGACTAAAACCGCACGCCGTCTCGGGTCGTAAGACGCCGGGGTGTAAGGTTACCCATAGAGCATATCCCTCGCACCCCGACTGACCCTGGGCCATCTCCGGTTTCGAGATGGCCCCCTTACTTGCTCTCCACTCCCGAACTCTCCGAACAGCCCTCAACAGGGCCGTCCTCGCCTCGGTCGGAGTTGGCCGTAGGCGGCAGCGTCTCTCCCACCCTAGGAGAGAGGCGCTGCCGTCTCCGTTGCCCAGGGTGCACCGCGTGGAGGTCCCCAACCAAGCACCCCACTACAGAGTTACCTACGTATAAAAGATAGTTAATTAGAGACTCAACCTTTTATAATAAATTTCATGACGCTATTATATTAGGGAACCGGGTAGAATTAATTTCGATGTTACATATAAACCTCTGTTTCTTCATATAAATAAATAAATAATAATAAATAAATATTCTACGACATTCTACACAGCGCTTTCTAGACCCAAAGTAAGCATAGTTTAACTAGCTTGTGTTAAGGGTTCCAGAATGCGGATAAACATACTTATATACTTTTTTTTTGTAAATACATACATATTATACATAGAAACACCCAGACCAATGCAAATAGACATATTCATGCATACAAATATTTGCACTGAGCGGGAATCGAACCTGCGCCCCCTGTCGTAGCAGTCGAATGCACTACCGCTACGCCACAGAGGTATGATTGAAAATATAACCACATGCTGAGTTCGCAAATGCAGAAGTAAACATACCTTGATCTATTCCGAATTTAACGCGGACGAAGTCGCGGGCAACAGCTAGTGTTATGTAAAATAACAATATTGTATTGATAACATTTATTTAAAATAAATACAGTTTTAAAATAATATCTTGGGTATTTTTCATTCACTAAGACTTAGTATTCGCTTTAACAGACGTTCTTGAGTGGAGACCACGACTCGGCAAACGTAGTGTAGGACGCCCTCTGGCCAGGTAGGATGACGATCTGCGAAAGACTGCGGGCAGATGCTGGATGCGGCAAACTGAAGACAGGGTGCTATGGCGCTCATTAGGGGAGACCTATGTCCAGCAGTGGGCTAAGAGAGGTTGATAATGATGAGACTTTATAAATGGCGAAGTTCGACTATCATCGTTATTAAAAATTTGAGGAAAACATGAATCAAGGTGGGTTTATGAGCCCTAACAAGACCTATTGGACCAATCCCTTCTTACCTGCAAGTCGGTATCCCTGCTGATTGACGGACGAGGCTCTCGGGCAGGGTCACCTCTCGGGGTTGGGAGGTCAAACGGTAGTCGCTCCCCATAAAAGCTTATCTATTCTATTCTATTCTATAACCCGAAACTAAAGAGGAGAATGGGCAAGCGGACCCTGGGCTCCGAAGTGAAAGTCCCGGATGCTTGATGATCATGAGTCAAGGCGGAGAAAAACGAATTACAAATTTTTGGTATCATAAAATAAAAAAAATCTATCTATTGGTAAACCTATCTTAGGATTATGATAGATCAAGCTCGACAATCGCTACTTAAAATAAATAAATCAGTTGGCAAACAGAAGAGAAAAAGATTCACTTAGATATGTAAATTTTATTTACTACATCCATTGTGTTTTACTATCATATTTATTGTTTGAACAGATGAACCGAAATAAATCTTGTAACTATACCCTTTCAATCAATCAATTAGGCTATACCGTTTTTTGTTTTTTTTCGTGCGGATATCCCTTCGGATACCTACCCCCCCGCTGGCCAGCGGGGGCGGTTATGTAGGGCTTGAACCGACTACAACCTAACGCCGTCTCGGGTCTAATTAGGCTATACCTATTAGTCCACTGATAGACACAGGTTAACTACCAAAAATCACAAACAAATTATACCACTTACAAAACAAAAATGCTTATGTCGTCATTGTTATAAACCTAACAATTATTATTTCTGATCAAAAGTAACAACTTCAACCATGATATTGTCGGAAGTTTACGCAAAGGTCACACATTGAAATAAAAGCCATGGTCACGGGGAGACCATGGCTGCTGAAAAGCAATCAAATCGTTGGGTTCAATGTAAATACTAAAATAACATCAAATAAATCGCGATAGAATTCGTTTAGAATAGTTTTATTTGAAATTCAATCATTTTTGAAATGCCAATATGAAAATAACTTTTTCTTATGGGACTAATCCCACCATCATTCCCATTACTTTAACTATAGTAACCCAGGATTTACAGTATAGTAATGACACTCGGGAATGGAACTTCCTCGGGAAAGTTAAAATGTCTTGGAACCCGCATCAAAATTAATCAACAGTAAATTGAGTTAGAAATATAATTATTATTTATGATCAAAAGCTATAAGTTCACCTATTTTTTAACAAAAATAACTTTAACATAACTCATCAACTTTAAGACCTAAGTTAGCTATGCTTAAAACTCTTGGGTTCAATGACAGCATTGAGTAAAGTTTTACATGGTTTTACTCTGTTTTTCGACTTGAAAATAATTCTGGTAAAGGTGCTCGTATGACCCTAATAGACTCAACTAACAAAACATACCTAAATATGGATATATGGGGATGGATGTTAGTAACTCTTTCACACAAAAACTATCGAATAGATTTGGATGAAAGTTAGCACAGAAATAGATTATAGTCTGTAATAGGACAGAGATACGTTTTATGTCGGGAATATGTTCCTGAGGGTCCCGGGAACGGGATCAGTATGTCAGAGAACAAATAGACATTAATCAAGCATACAAATATTTACACTAAGCGAGAATCTCTCCTCTGCCTTCCTTTAAATAGAAAAAAAGAAAGAAAAAAAATGCGCTTATTTAGGCTTACAACAATAAAAATAAAAAATACTAACATTTTAATAGGACAAATACATAGGTATCGAGTAGATACATATAAAATAAACGCATCATTTTAAACCCAACCTTAAATAAACTACATGGGTGACTTTCGCCTCACATTGAATACTTCTATACTTAATCAAAGTACGTGAGCTAGATAAATATACTTATATAGGCTAATATGTACTCAGAAGCTTCAGACAGACGGGACGCGAGGCCAGGCGCATGCGTGCACGAGCCTCCCTTCTACTCATCTCACCCTGGCATGCTAGGGTAACCATGATATCGAAAAATGAAGGATGTGCGTCATAGCAACAGGTTGAACATGAGTCATTAACAAGAAATCAAATTTATTATTAGATGTTAATTGGGGTTTCATATGTATGGGACCCTACCAAGATCTGGGCTGAAATCAACATCACCTGCCAGCTGGTACTCCTGCTGATCCGCTCGTCAACAAGACTCTGGCACAGACTTTCCACTAGGGGTTAGAAGATCTGACGGTCGCTCCCATCGAGATAAGCCGGTTCGAAAGAAGGAGAAAGATTCAGCGGACCTCGGACGCCGAGGTTAAAGACTCAGATGCGACCGAGAACAACAAACAATAACGGATATATTATTATAGGACTCATCAACTAATGATGACTGCTATATATCCCCGAAGGTTGTATAAAAATCCCCCACATGTCACCACCTATTCTTTCATGTGGAGTCCTCCATGGATACCAACCAGTGCTGTCAGTGAAGTGGCTATGTCAAAATAGAACCGTCTAAAACCACAATATATTTCTTTACTGGTGTTTAATACTAGGGTCCGGGTATACGCTTTCTTGCGTGTGGAAATCTCCACAGGTACCACGTCACCCCACCTTACACCCCGGCGTCTTTAGACGGGTATCGGGAGACGGCGTGCTGTTTTAATCGGTTCAAGCCCGATATAACCACCCCCACTAGCCGGCGGAGGGTATCCAAGGGGATTTCCGCACGAAAAAAAAGTACTAATACGGCTACGTTAAAAACAAACCAACTAAAACCACGCCGTATTTCGTCACGGAAACCTTTAACGGGGAAGTCCGGGTATACAAGAAAGAGGAAAGGAAATCCCCAGACATCATTTTGCTATTATTGTTTTAGATGCCAATTATTAGGAGCGAGCGTATTGCGGCCATTCGGGCAGTTTTAATATTACATAATAGCAAAAGGGGAATCGAAGCTGGGACGTTTGTACAGCAGTCGTCGCTACTGTCGCAATACATTACAGAAGCAATTATTGTAACACTTAGTTTAAACGTTAATTATGTTAAACTATCTGCTGTTTGTAGCTCAATCATCATTAGACGAACTATTTACCGTCAGTAAACGTGATACTAAATTATGTTGTTGAAACATTCAATTCATTTAAACGCACTACCTACGTGAACGATTATTTGATTATCATACAATATATCGTATACAGTTGTTATACAATTTATAACTGACTTCAAAAAGGAGCAAGTTCTAGAAGATTCTTATTCGTAGCTCTCTAGGCTCAGCTGGCCAGGATACTGCATTCCGCCCGTTTCATAGCTTCCTCGATAATTTCCTTTCTGTTATGGTAAAAATATAATTCCTCAGAGGTAGAATAGTAGGTATACATTTGGTCACGTCATGTCAAAAATATCAAATTCTATGGTGATTTTACGATATATACCTACTTACCATTATTTAGTGCTGTTAAAGTCAGCTTTCCTCATTTATTAAAAAAAAATATTATTTTTCCATATTCCAAATCTTATGCTGGGACAAGTGCATCGAGAAAGATATAACCTATGTATATTTTAATTACTCTGCGGACAATTGCAAATGATTTTTGTTTTATTGTTATTTTAGCTGTTGCCTGCAGCTCCACCCGCATTTGGGTTAGGGTATAAAATTGCTTACGACCTTTTTTCATGCCTACTAAATATACCTTTTTTTTTTTTTTTTTTTTTTTTTTATCGTGCGGAAATCCCTTCGGATACCCCCCCGCCGGGCAGCGGGACCTACACAAAAAAAATTCACAAGAATCGGTCAAGCCGTGTCGGAGGAGTTCGATAACAAACATTGTGACATTGGATTTTTATTTATAAGATTATCGTGAAACAATGTATTAAGCACAAACAAATTTAAGGTATCTTGTTATCTTAATAGTAAAAACGGAATTCGCAAGACGTTTTAGTACCTACATGAAGCCTCAGATATACAACAGAATAAATAAAATCTGCTTCATAGGTAAATTGTCAATGAGTGAAGCTAAGGAACTTATTGTTTCTTATTGTCCTATGAATACACGGAAAGCTTTTTAAAACCCTTGAGGTGAGGCAATAACGGACTTGTTCCTATCTAAAACTGGTGTGTCCGCTCCCGGTAACACTTGTAAGTAATTATAAGCAGTTTTGTAATGGCAAATAAATAAACTTTTTTTGCTTTACTTTTTTTTACCTATTAGATTTTCTGGAAAAATTTGTTCAAAATATTTATCCCGAATTTATCCCTCCAGCATCCACAAACTTTTGTCACCCAATCTCTCCCACACCAAGCGAATCCCAGTGCTGTGTCGCTCCCGAAGAATACACACGCGACAAAAACATCACAGAACAGACAATAAACATATCTACCATATCATTTAAATGAAAGAGAACAAAAAAATAAGGGACTAAATAGAACAAAACAAAATAATATTTCTATTCGTTTTCTAAATTTTGAAGTGCAGTGAATTGTTATTATGGCGTAAATTGTGATGTGCAAGGATAAATTACCATATGCGTTGCTGTAGTGAGTAATTTTTATGATTATTTTATTGTTTTCTTGAATGCTGGGTTTCTTTGCAAGCGTACTAAGAATAAAAAAGAAATAAGTAACATAAAATACACTATTTTTATTCCACAGAACTAAAATTTGAATACAATTAATTTCAATTAATTTCTTATTATCAGACAATGCAATGTTTTTCGCAAATCACTATGATTTGCAATAAATTGTAAAAACTTAAATGACGGAGTCGTGCGACTGTTTTATTTTTAAGGGTATCGTGTCCGTCACCTTGGATTAGGTGTATCGTCTTTATTTAATTAGGCGAGTATTCATCGCGACTTTAAGTGGATATTTTTATGGCTTCGAGCATGACGTTTTGGTGGATTGAGCACTAAGCGTAGCGCCTATTTGTAACTTGTTGGACTCTGACGTGCTAGTTTACTGTGACCTAATTTGTGACCCTTTTATAGGTTCATATACCTTCGTAAAATTACGCTATATTCTTTGTTATTTAAGGTATGCTAGGTATTAGAATTAAATTAACTGATCTTCGAGATGGCCCCCTCGGAACACTTGCTACGTCCCTGGCATATACCGTTCACTACTTCTACTTTATAAATTTGAGGTCATCATATCAGCCGTAGGAAGTCCACTACTGAACATAGGCCTCCCCCATTGACTTCCATTTTGACCGGGCTGTAGCGACCTGCATCGTGGTGTGCCGTCACGTGGTCCACACTCTGCCAAATCGGTCATCGGTTCTCCGAGCTATGTACCCCTGCCCACTGCCACTTCAGCTTGCTGCTATGTTGGTAACTCTAAAATTACAGAAGAAAATACAGCAATAAAATCTCACAGTTCTTTAATAAACTCTTTCTCTAACTCTCTTTCTATCTCTCTCTTTTACTCCTTTTTAGGGTTCCGTTGCCAAATGGCAAAAAACGGAACCCTTATAGATTCGTCATGTCTGTCTGTCTGTCCGTCCGTATGTCACAGCCACTTTTTTCCTAACCTATAAGATCCATGCTGTTGAAACTTGGTAAATAGATGTATTCTGTGAACCGCATTAAGATTTTCATACAAAAATAGAAGAAAAACAATAAATTTTGGGGGTCCCCATACTTAGAACTGAAACTCAATTTTTCTCATCAAACCCATACATGTGTGGTATCTATGGATAAGTCTTCAAAAATGATATTGAGGTTTCTAATATCATTTTTTTCTAAACTGAATAGTTTGCACGAGAGACACTTCCAAAGTGATAAAATGTGTCGTCGTCGTCCCCCCCCCCCCTGTAACTTCTAAAATAAGAGAATGATAAATCTAAAAAAAACTGGTTTTGTTTGAACGAGATCTAGTAAGTAGTTTTTTTAATACGTCATAAATCGTAAACTGCAATTTACCTTTCATTCAATCAACACAAATATAAAAATTTAAAAAAAAACATTATAATGTTACTTGCTGCTACGGAACCCTTAATGGGCGAGTCCGACTCGCACTTGGCCGCTTTTTTTAATTCTATTTTCAAAAGAGCTGTGTTAGACTATTAAGTTGAATTGAAAATATCTACTCAAGCATGAAAATTACTATAATTATTTAATCTTTCAAGCAGATGCTTGAAAGATTTATGTTTTACGCTTAATATTAAGCGAAATTCGAGTCACAAAGTAAACCTCATCTCATATAATACTCGCTAAAGTTGGGAATTTTGCTTCCAATGGAATGTTGGAATGTGTTATAAGACAATCTTTAACGGCAACGTATGATCAAACTCCAATGTATGATAATACGAAGAACAATAATTAGAAGGCTCCGGCAAGAAACTCAGCGGTTTATTTTTCGACTAGCCGACGACGTTAGGGACACAATTTTGTATCTCGAAGCCGGAGATGGCTTGGCATTAGTCCGAAGGGATTTCCGCACGATAAAAAAAAAAAAAAAAAAAAAGGTACTATACTAGAGGCACGCTATGAAGGCCGTTTTATCACGTTAAAATAGCGATGCAAATTGTCAATTTAAAATAGAAAAAAAAATCAAATCAAATGCGAGTCACATCTATAGTTTTTGGATATTGAATTCATTTTTTAAATTTCGAATTTCGAAAAGCATAAATACCAAGTTGTGTCGTAAATTAGTACACTCACTATTGACAATAAAGAACAGAAATTGACTCCTTCAATCTTAGTATTTATTTTTACGAAACTACATTAGCGGACAAACGTCAAAACAGCCATCATTGCCGTTGGTTTAGCTAAGCTAAATATTGCTTGTGTTAGGAGTGGATTCACATTGGTAGTGTAATGGCCAGGATTCGAACTCTCGATCTTAAAGTCGACCCTTTAACCACAAAGCTACTAACGGTTTTGACGAAATTAGCTTTCGATACGTGTACGGTAACTACTAAAACAGTATATATAAAACCTTGGAGAGAACTATCATCCCTCATTGTGGTTCAAATTGGGCAAGAAATGTTAAAACTGCAATTTACTGAAATTCTATCTATCTATACTATTATAAAATTGTAAAGCAGTTGTGTCTGTACATTGGAGATATAAAAAAAATACTTGTTTATATTAAATGAACAATTCTGAAAACAATCTTTTTTTGGTCCTCTTGTCTGTTTGTCTGTTTATTTGTTTGTCTGTTGGTTCGCTACGGGTGCAAAAACTACTGAACGGATTTTGGTGCAGTTTTTTTTTATTAGAAAGGTCTTGGTCAGACTTACAATCTACCGTATGTTTGATTGCAATTGGTTAAGTAGAACCGAACATAATATGCCAAAAAAATTCAAACCAACGTCCTCGCGGGCAGAGCCACGGGCATCAGCTAGTACTATTATAAAATTCTAAATTTGTTGTTTCTAATGATATTTTAAAAAATGGGTTACGTTAAATGAACGATTCTGGACACAAAAATATTTTTGTTGGAATTCTTGGCCGTTTATCTGTTTGTCTATTTGTTAGCGATAGACACAAAACTACTAAACGAATTATGATACGGTTTCTCCTATTAGAAAGGTCGTGGTCAGGCTTAAAATCTGCCGTATGCAATTGGTTAAGTAGAACTGGAGATATGACCATAAAACAATAACTGACCTCCGCGCGGGCGGAGCCGCGGGCATCAGCTAGTTAATAAATATAAATAAGAGAACTCGGTCAGGTGTCACCTATTCTGGGAAAGCTAGTGCAAGTTTTAACAATGCCACTGAAGCGACCCTGCCACGTCGGGTGTGACCCGAGCAAGGTATTTATTTTACCTTTTAACTTTTTATACAACAAATATTTTCTCCATCAACTTCATGTATAGGGTAGGTACTACTTAACGACCTCCGTCCTCCATGAGCGCAGGCCTGGGGGTGGCAGGTGAGGCCGCCTGTCACCCCAGCTGAAGCAGGCGGGACGGCGCGGCGGGGCGACTAGCGCCCCTCCCCCAAACCGGGGCAAGACGGGGAGACCGTGGTTCCCAAAGCCGAGGGGGCCATCTCAAAACCGGAGATGGCCCAAAGTCAGTCGGGGTGCGAGGTATATGCTCTATGGGCAACCTTACACCCTGGCGCCTGAAGACCCGAGACGGCGTGCGGTTTTAGTCGGTTCAAGCCCGACATAACCGGGCCGGCGGAATCCGAACG
The DNA here is from genome assembly GCA_946251805.1 of Cybosia mesomella. NCBI lineage: Eukaryota > Metazoa > Arthropoda > Insecta > Lepidoptera > Erebidae > Cybosia > Cybosia mesomella. The sequence goes on from OX276407.1 coordinate 22,356,584, forward strand.
GATTTCCGCACGAAAAAAAGGTATTACTAGATAAGCTGTTTAGAACAAAACTTGTGTCGCGGTTCGTGGGTGAGGTAAATATTATAGAACAAAGTACACAACGCCATCTAGACCCAAACTAAGCAGAGCTTGTCATATGGGTTCTAGAATGCGGATAATCATACTTTTTTTTTGTAAATAAATACATATTATACATAGAAACACCCAGACCAATGCAAATACATATACATATTTGCACTGAGCGGGAATCGAACCCGCGACCTCTGGCTTAGCAGTCGAACGCACTACCGCTACGCCACAGAGGTCGTCAAAGAGGTGGTAATGAATTTTAAATTTAGTTCGGGATATTTTTTATTAATGAATTAACCGATAAAGGGGTTGATGAATTTTGATACCAACTATACCGGGTGTTAGGAAAACGGAGACAGGCGATAGTACTGAAGATAAAAAGGATTTGAGCGACTTTTTTTTCGATCGGCTTTTCTTTTTTTTATGGATGATAGGCTCACGTTTGACCTCTATCTCACCTGCTCGTAAGTGACGATGTGGTCTACGATGGATCACGTTTGCCTAGAAGGCACCTTACAGATTACAGTAAAAGTTTAATGTATGTACATTAAACTTTTACTGTAAACTTCCACCGAAAATTGGTTTGAACGAGATCTAGTAAGCAGTTTTTTTTAATACGTCATAAATCGTAAACCGCAATTTACCTTTCATTCAATCAACTCTAATATGAAAATTTTACTTGCTGCTACGGAACCCTTGATGGGCGAGTCCAACTCGAACTTGGCCAGTTTTTATATGAGCTATAACCTTGGAATCTTCAAGTCTCGAGTGAATATATTTTTTTTAGTTTTATCATTATCTTATTTTAGAAGTTACAGGGGGGGGGGATACATTTTACCACTTTGGAAGTGTCTCTCGCGCAAACTATTCAGTTTAGAAAGAAATGATATATGATATTACAACTTTGATTAAACCTCAATATCATTTTAGAAGACCTATCCATAGATATACACACATGTATGTGTGTATGTTCAGTTCTAAGTATGGGGAATCCCAAAATTTATTGTTTTCTTTTTCTATTTTTGTGTGAAAATCTTAATGCGGTACACAGAATACATCTTTTACAACTTACCAAGTCTCAACAGCAAAAAAAAGCTCGGAAAAAAGTCGCTGTGATACGGACAGACAGACAGACATGACGAATCTATAAGGTTTCCGTTTTTTGCCATTTGGCAACGGTACCCTAAAAAGGAACCTAAGTCGACCCAGCTATTTCTTAAATTAGCCCTAACAAACAGACAAACAAAAATTAAAAATATTTTTTTGGTGTACCTAAATTCATATGCAATAATTAAAAAGCTGTTATTTCAACATTGCGGACAGACACTTATAATGTATTTACTTGTATAGACGAAACTAATAACGTATCGTATTTACGTGTCAATAATGGCACCGGATAAACTAGATCATGTCAGTCAGCCGTGTGTGGAATGACTTGAGCCGCATTTGGTAAATCACATTTGAAATAAGGCAATAAATCGGGTGTTCCAAACAGTCCAATGTATTTGTTACATGCTCCGAATATAGGCAGCTACTTACAACGGCAATGTTTCTTTAATTTCACGCTCCGAAATTCGGATCAACACATCTTTTTAGGGTTTCGTGTGTCAAAGGGCAAACAGAGGGTTCCTTGGATCAATTTGTCTGTGTCTCTGTTTGTCAAGTTTTTGTTATGAATAATTAAAGTTTATTCCAAAGTTAATCCAGGAAATAGCCTATTGATAGGACATTTGACAGATTTGTTCAACGGTTTTCGGGTGATTGTGTAACAAACATCTGAATATATTTACAAACTTTCACACTTATAATATCATATATAAATAAATATATCCTATGTGTTATTCTATGCGCCGTTCTGAATTAACTGAAAAGATACTATTAAACCATTCAAAATTTCGCATTTATAATAGTAGAAGATAGTAAGATGGTACTATTTAAAATATGGTGTGAACGTTGAAGTAGAAATAGGTAGGTATATATATATATCTGTGTGTGTGTCTGAACTGGGTGCCCTAGAAAACCGTTTACAGACAAAATAGGCCACGTTCTCTTAAAAGTCAAGGTGCGCAGTGAAAGATATAAATGTACTCCCTCACCAGGAGCATTCTATTGAAGTGTAACATTTCAGATTCGATTTTCGCATTACCTACTGCCTCCCTAACTGACGAATATTCGGTTGTAAATTTCAGATTCAATTCTGTTGCATCAAAATATTACAGGCATGCGCCATATCTGATGTAATCCTCGATTTGTTTTACAGTTTACGCATTGTAATGTTTGGTTTGATTTTTTTTTTTAATATTTAGGACACGTCAATTTGACTTCACCTCGCCTGATGGTAAGCTGAAGGTAAAGTCTCTGGAAAGAGGGTCACCATTACATACACGTACCATGTTAACAATGGTGGCACTCAGCTTGACGGCCTCATCAGAAGAGGATTGTCGTCGCAGCACCGCGTGACACCCACCGGTCCCACTAGTGCTGCGACCACAATCCCCCTGCCCGGCTATGCACTTGCTGATCCCTAAACGCAATCAAACCGAAATTGGATTACTATGGAGGGTTTTTTGCAATCGTGCACGGTGGTACCTACCCGGCCGAATTTTGTGACAAATTTGTGTCATCAAATTTCTACCACCAGTATATTCACTCACTGATGAATGCTAGACTCTGTAATTACTTCCAGTGAGGGAGTACCTTAATGCATGCAAAGGTTGATCAATATTAGTGGCAAAGGATAATAAATGAATAAATATTCTTGGACATTCTACACAGCTCTATCTAGACGCAAAGTAAGCAAAGCTTAACTAGCTTGTGTTACGAGTTCTACTACTGCGGATAAACATACTTAAATAAATTTATTTGGTAAATACGTACATATAATATATACACCTATATAACACCTAAATCAATGCATATACATATAAATGCATACAAATATTTGTACTTAGCGGGAATCGACCGGCGACGTCCGACGTGGTAGTGGAACGCTCTACCGCCAAGCATGGAGGTCGTCAACAAATAAATGTAATGATGATATTTAAAATGAAACCACAGCATATATTACTGAAGGGGTAGACACTATATTTTTGAGACCTATTTTTTTTTATATAATAGGGCTTTGGCGCAAGGCCTTCAGCCTAATCCTAAACATGGAAACACTTAGTCTTGCCCTAGTAAAGTAGTGGGAGCTTTACTAAAGGCTTCTTTGGAGTTTTGGAAACAACATGGAAAATCACAATTCACGGTAAATTTCCACTCTCCTACACTTGTGCGTGTTGTCGAAGACGTTATGTCTAAAAACCCACCATTTTTACACATAAACACTCGAAATTACACAAATTATAAAATGATACACTGCCTTTTTTTTTTTTTTATCGTGCGGAAATCCCTTCGGATACCCCCCCGGGGGCGGTTATGTCGGGCTTGAACCGACTAAAACCGCACGCCGTCTCGGGTCTACAGACGCCGGGGTGTAAGGTTGCCCATAGAGCATATCCCTCGCACCCCGACTGACCCTGGGCCATCTCCGGTTTCGAGATGGCCCCCTCGGGTTTGGGAACCACGGTGTCCCCGTTTTGCCCCGGTTTGGGGGCAAAACGGGCAAAAAATTAAAAATAAACAAAATATTACATTTGAATTTGGAAATAGGTATGTCATTTTTGGGGTGCGGTTGCTGGTTGAATCAAAAAAATAAAATAAGTTATGTCATTGTTATATGATTGTTCATTGTTTTCTCATTTTGGCGCCAATACATTGTAAAATATTTTGCGATATGTAAATGGAGTGGGGTGATAAAGAGAACCGAATCGCTGAGCATTTGCAATGCGTTACACAAAGTAGGTATGAAGCCAAATGCAATTTTTAAAACTCTCCATACGCTTGGTATTACGTAGTAGAATGTTTGTGTACCGGGCTATTAATAGGTACAATGAGACCTCCTCTGTTTGTGACAGAAAAAGATCTGACCGCCCACGTAGTGTTCGTACAAAAAAGGTGTCAAAGCAATAAGGGAAAGAATTCGAAGAAATCCTGTCCGAAAGCAAAAGATTTTATCTGAGGAGATGAAGATGGCACCTAAAACCATGTCGCGTATTTTAAAAGATGACTTAGGACTTGCAGCCTATAAGAGACGTATTGGTAATTTCTTAACTGATAATTTAAAAAAGAATAGGGTGGTAAAATTGAAACAACTACTGAAGTGGTACGCAAAGGGAGGTCATAGAAAATGTTTGTCTAAGGATGATATAATATTTACAACTGAGCAACATTTAAAAAAACCAAATGACCGTATTTATGCTCACAGCTCTAAGGAAGCTTCCCAATTAGTCGACAGAGAGCAACGTGGGCATTATCTGACTTCAGTGACGGAGGAGTGACTGAGCCATACTTTTTTGAAAAAGATATCAAAACATCGGCACTAGTGTATCAAGATACCATTCTTGAGAAGGTAGTGAAGCTCCTTAACAACACCAAGAATTGTCCTTCCAGCTAGACTCGGCGTCGGGTCATAAAGCTCGGTCTATGCAGTCTTGGTTGGAAACGAACGTTTCGGACTTCATCAGAGCTGAAGACTGGCCGTCGTCTAGTCCCGATCTTAATCCGCTGGATTATAATTTATGGTCAGTTTTAGAGAGTACGGCTTGCTCTAAACGCCATGATAATTTGGAGGCCCTAAAACAATATTTGGAGTCCCTAATACGATTGGCAGTAAAGAATTTTCCCATGAAAAGAGTGCGTGGTTCCATTGATAACTGGCCTCAACGCAACATTTAAAGGACTGTATTGCAGCCAATGGAGACCACTTCGAATAAGCTTTTTTATATTTTAAATTGTTTTATATTTATGTATTAAACTAACACACTGTAAAAGTAATAAATGTTATTTGCAATAGAAAATTATTTTTTCTTTGTTAGGTACAGTATTTATGGGGTGTGTGTTGGGTAACCTCCTCGAGTGTCGCTCCGATTCCGATCCCGCTGCAGTCCGGGGGGAACGGAATCGGAGCGGCCGGTACACCCTGGGCGGCGGTCAATGGCTTCCCCTTCACCCCTTCATAGGGTTGGCATTGATCGTCGGCCAATACCCAACGTGGCGGGAACACATCGCTCTCCGTACTCCTCTGCTTTCAGAGGAGACAGGATGAGCGATGCTGTTAGTGGTGAGATGGCCCAGGGTCAGTCGAGGTGCGAGGGATATGCTCTATGGGTAACCTTACACCCCGGCGTCTGAAGACCCGAGACGGCGTGCGGTTTTAGTCGGTGCAAGCCCGACATAACCACCCCCCTGGCCGGCGGGGGGGTATCCGAAGGGATTTCCGCACGATAAAAAAAAAAAAAAAAGGTACAGTATTTATGGCAAGACTAGGTATATATAAAACAAAGTCGTGTTAGTGATGACGGGAATAAACTCAAAAACGGGAGGACCGATTTCCATGAACTTTGATCTTTTAGATTTGTGTCTGCCTATACTGTGCCTTTTTTTGCTTTTCAATTTTGTGGAAATCGCTACGGTTACCCCCGGCCCGGTCACGCCGTCTCGGGTCTTTAATGCCGGGGTGCAAGGAGACGTACACGAAATAAGTTCAGTTGTTACGGTAACCGACATAACTTTATGCTAAGGGGGAACGAAGTTTGCCGGGGCAGCTAGTTTATAATGTTAGTAGGATTTACTAGGCATAGGCATACAAAATCTCATCTTTTTCACACGAAATAATGCAACTTAACAACTATGTAACTCAATGTTCTTAACACCCCACTTTTTTGGGGGGTTCTTATAGCACATTCTTTTGTTAAGTTCGTATAATCATCATTAGCATCAAAAAGCTTACTATGAAGGGCCTGTATCCACTCTCCTACTCCTCCTATACTTATCGATCCTTGGCTTTTACGGGAACGACTACAGACTGAATCGCCAGCTCTGACAGGAAATCCACCCTACAGGTGTATCGGCTCGCACGTGACGTTGACTTGGGACTTTGGGACCGAAGCCCTAAAAAAAAAGCGCCATATGCAGCCCATTGATGTTTACTAATATATAGCCCTTTATAACCATACGTATATTTATTATGACAAGATAATAAATAATTTTATGATACGATCATAAATACCTTAATTGCCGTTAAACATCGTCAAAACGAAACTGTATCTGACGATGAATGTTGTATTGTTTATAGAAATATGTAAGACCGAAGACACCGAAGGTCGGGTTTCAAAATAATCTTCGGGTCACCGCCTACTCACTTTCGACAACAACATTTTAGTCTTGATACAAATATGCTGATGATGTGCAGGGCCCTACCAACCACACCTACAAGTCGGTGCACCTGCTAAATAAGTCCTCCTAGTGTTGGGAGGTCAGCCTCCCCTCTTTCTGGGGGCGAGACGGGTACACTGTGGTTCCTAAACCCGAGGGGGCCATCTCGAAAACGGAGATGGCCCTGAGTCAGCCGGGATGCGAGGGAAATGCTTTACACCCGCGTCTGAAGATACGAGATGGCGTGCAGTTTTATTCGGTTTGAATCCGCCATAACCATCCCCACTGGCCCACGGGGAGATATCCGGCGGTTTCCGCACCAAAAAAAAACAAAGAAGGTTTCGGAGGTCAGACGGCAGTTGCCCCCGGAAAACCTAGCATACCAATCAAAGACAATAAGCGGACCTCGGGCTCCAAAGTGCAAACTTTGAACCAAACTGAGAAATCGCTTCTAGGAATATGATGACTAATATGTTAATAATGAGCGAGGTTCTCTGTCATTTATCGTCGGCACCGATGGGGTGAAGGTTACCACAGGCTAAAAAAAAAAAGGCCGCGATGGCGGTCATAGTCTAAACTTTTGAAAAGAAGAAAAATAAAATTTGATTTGTGACACGAAAAATAGGCTAGCGTTAACTTGGGGCCTGAGGACGGCAGTTGGCCGACTCGCCGTCCTTACAGAAGCAGGCCAAGACGGAGGCGTATCGTCTGTGACCTACACCCGCCTGCCAACTCACCGACGAGGGATGAAACCGACCCGACGAGGCCGCGGTAGAGGCCGAAGTCCACCGGTAACCCTAGGGTTATCCATTCGAGGGCTCACCCAGGGTACCCGGCAATGTACACTTGGGGAAGACACCGTGTGGTTTAAGTCGGTCCGATTCCGACAAGCCCATCCCATCGTTGGCATCGATGGGGTGAAGACCGTGGGGTTTTCCACACGTAAAAAAAAACTCAATATTGTATGTTTAATGTGAGTTTTTCTTGTTTGATTTAAAATCTTGAGTGAACTGGTTACTTCTAGGCAAGCGTGCTCCACCTTAGACCACATTATCACTTGACAACAGGGGATGAACTGGTAAAACGCGAGCCTACTACCAATAAAAAGAATCGTACCTTTTTTTTTTTCGTGCGGAAATCCCTTCGGATACCACCCCGCCGGCAGCGGGGGCGGTTATGTCGGGCTTGAAGCGACTAAAACCGCACGCCGTCTCGGGTCTACAGACGTCGGGGAGTAAGGTTGCCCATAGAGCATATCCCTCGCACCCCGACTGACCCAGGGCCATCTCCTAATAAAATGAATAATTAAACCGATTATGACAGATAAATATTAGTAACGAAATAGTGTCGTCAGTTTAATCCGCAGCCTGATTCAGATCGAACTTTGTTAATTCAGTTAATATTTGCTAAGTATTAGTTAATCTGTTGGAATTGACTTTGAGAATTTAGAGCGGCTCGTTGTTGACGTGATTGGTCGGGGTGAATTTTAAACATGATCCTATCCGCTAAAACGACTGAGGGCATCTTGATAATATTTGACACAGATGATTATGGTCTGGAATAGGACACGTAGTACTTTTTATCCCGGGAATAGGTTCCCATAGGTTGTGGGAACGGGATCAGAATTCCACGCAGGCGGAGCCACGGGCAACAGATAGTAATTAATACAGAGATACACGCTGGCAAACATACGTAGGTAGCAATGGTTAATAGTGAACATTTTATGATGGGAAGTCGATGAAATTCGAGAGATATTATTGTACTGTAATCACTTTCCTTTTTAGGGTTCCGTAGCCAAATGGAAAAACACGGAACCCTTAAAGATTCGTCATGTCTGTCTGCCTGTCCGTCCGTATGTCACAGCCACTTTTTCTCCGAAATTATAAGAACTATGCTGTTGAAACTTGGTAAGTAGATATATTCTGTGAACCGCATTAAGATTTTCACAGAAATATAGAAAAAAATCAATAGATTTTGGGGGTAACTGAAACTCAAAAATATTGAGTATTCAATTTTTTTTTTTTCTAAACTGAATAGTTTGCGGGAGAGACACTTCCAAAGTGGCAAAATGTGTCTGTCCCCCCACCCCCTGTAACTTCTAAAATAAGATAATCAGAAAACTAAAAAAAATATATGATGTACCATGTAAACTTCCACCGAAAATTGGTTTGAACGAGATCTAGTAAGTAGTTTTTTTTTAATAAGTCACAATTCGTAAACCGCAATTTACCTTTCATTCAATCAACTTAAATTAAAAAAATAAAAAAACATTATTATGTTACTTGCTGCTACGGAACCCATCATGGGCGAGTTCGACTCGTAATTATCCGCTTTTATTGGTAATGTTTAAGGTGCACATTAGGAAATAGAAGTCTCACAGTTTGCATCTGGAGTACCTATTATTTGTCTTCTCTTTGCTTCTTGACACTTCTTCATCTTCTTCTTGATACTTTTGAAACCTAAGTTCATGGTTTGCTTAAGAAGAAAAATTCTCAGCGGAGCGGAGCTTAAATAATTGTTATTGTGTTATTTTATTTACACGAAACAATAATTGTAAGAATAATCATAAATCCAGCCATTTTAGCGCGAAATGTATGGGTACCCTTACATTACTTATAGAGAAGCTGAAAATTTGCATGAATATTAAGGATATCTTTATAATGAAATTATAAAGGTAGGTACCATGATAGCAATCGATAGGTACCATGAGTGCACCCGAGGGGGCCATCTCGAAACCGGAGATGGCCCAGGGTCAGTCGGGGTGCGAGGGATATGCTCTATGGGTAACCTTACACCCCGGCGTCTTAAGACCCGAGACGGCGTGCGGTTTTAGTCGGTTCAAGCCTGTCATAACCGCCCCCGCTGGCCGGCGGGGGGGTATCCGAAGGGATTTCCGCACGAAAAAAAAAAGGTTACCATGAGTGCAAGTTTTTTTATTCAAGGTAGGTATGTCTATAATATAAAAATGAATCGCTGAATGTGTTACTAAGCGTGAATCTCGAGAGCAGATTTCGCTAATTCTTTTTTATAATATTCCTTGAAGTACGAGGATGGTTATTAGGGAGAGAAAAATTTTAAAAATTGCCTGAAATAAAAAAAGTTCACAGGCATATTTGGGATAAATAGGTGCCACGGGGCGAAGTATGCTACGGGCGAAGCCGCGGGGGACAGTTACTTCTATATAAACACAAAAGTTAAATATCTATTCTATTCTATGAAAAAATCTTTTTTTTTTTTACCTACGATTCACCATTCGTGAGACTGCAATACACTTAAATTGGTTAATCGATTTTCATTGTGTGTTTTCGAAGCTTTCTCTGTATTTGTGCTATAAGACCTTGCTTCTTGCCAAATTTCATTATTCTAGGTCAACAGAAATTACCCTTTAGGCTTAGATTCTCTAGCAAGTGTTTAAAAATATTGCATAAAAGGCTGTAAGTTTAAAAGGCGTATAATTAGAAGTTTGAATTTTTCACAGCCTTAAGAGTTTGCAGATTTGAGTGTTTCATAAAACAACTTGATACTTTCACGAGTTTCAAAAATTTCTTTATAGACAAACAACGAAGTGATCCCATATGGTTTTATATTTTCCTTTTGAGATACAGAACGCCAAAAACCACGATACCACATGAAACTACGTTAAAAAGTGCGTCAAATAGGTAGTGTGCGTATTTTCGTTGAAAACAACTTTCCTGCAGTATTGGGGTTCGTAGTTAAAAAGGGTAAAATAGGTACCTATGTTTTTTTTCAGAGCAGTTTCCAACATACAGAACCCTATAAAAAATCCAGTAGCTCTGACCGTTTCAGAAATATAAATAAAATGAAAATTTTGTACTTTTGACCTTGAACAACTATTTTTGCACCCGTGGAATGGATTCGGAATTCTCACAATTTCACTGTACTTTCATACTTCACACATTCAAACTTTCATAAAAAATTTCAGCTTCTTTGGCACTATGTAGTCTTCAAAGATAATAAATATATTATTCGAATTCAAAAAATGCATTACCTTTTTTTTTACGTGCGGAAATCCCTTCGGATACCCCCCCGCCGGTCAGCGGGGGCGGTTATGTCGTGCATCGACTAAAACCGCACGGTGCCCTGCCCAAGTGTCCATTGCCGGGTACCCCGGAATATTTTTAATATTTATATTTATTTTATTTATCTAATACTATTACTAAGATATTACTATCCACAATTCCACCCTTAAATAAACCGTAAATTATATTATAGGTACTAGCTATTACCGGCCTGGGGTGGCAGGCGAGGCCACCTGTCATCCCAGCTGAAGCAGGCCGGGACATCGCGGCAGGGCGACTAGCGCCCCTCCCCCACACCGGGGCAAGACGGGGACACCGTGGTTTCCAAACCCGAGGGGGCATCTCGAAACCGGAGATGGCCCAGGGCCAGTCGGGGTGCGAGGGATATGCTTTATGGGCAACCTTACACCCCGGCGTCTGAAGACACGGCGTGCAGCGTTAGTCGGTTCAAGCCTGACGTAACCGCCCCCGCTGGCCGGCAGGGGGGTATCCGAGGGGATTTCCGCACGAAAAGAAAATAGGTACTAGCTATTACCCGGGGCTCCACCCGCGTTGATGTCAGTTACTACGACCAACATAACCTATGTTCTTTCCCAAGGTTTAGTCGAGTCAAGTCCAACTCTTTACCAAATTTCATTAAAGTCAATCATCATCATTCAGTGGTTTAGGCGCGAAAGCATAACAGTCATAACAACCGCAGCAGGTTTAGCCATAGTGTGCCCTAGGACTTATTCTCGATGTCATGCTAGTTGTACACACTTCACTCCCGCACTTACTTTAGTTGGAGGGATTAACCAGCTTGAAAAAATCCCTAGCTGGGCCAATGATGCAGATTTGCGTCATTTGAACGATATTTGTGGCCTGCAATTTGTAAAACTGAAGGTGGCAATGAATCGGTTAATGAAAACACTAGGGATGCGTGTTTAATCTGTAATAGATAATATTCAACAAAGCTTTTGTCATGTCCTTTTTCTTGTTTTAGATATGAGAGCGGAGCGCGAGTCCGCCGGTGTGTAGCCGGCAAGTGCGCATGGGCAGCCTACCGGACCTCACGGAGCGCTCGCGTCCGACGCCAATCCGTGCTGCCGTCCGGACCGTGTCTGACCCACACCGGCACCGGACTCAGGTTAATATAACGAGAGTCAGAACCGACCTTTCCATTCCTTTCGACTTTTATACTAGGTGTAAGTCAGACGACAGTCGCTCCCATAAAAGTTGTATAAACCAAATCAAGAGGAAGAGAAGGATTGAGCGAACCCCGAGGATCGGGGTTCGCAGGACATTAAGATCTTGATGATGATGACCGCAGACTTCCTCAACGGCTTTTATGTGACTACTTAACCTCGTCTGATGGTAAGCTAAATTTGAAGTCCCAGGAATGAAGGCCACCACTATAGATCCCAACAACGCTACGATGGTTCACGCCCACTTAAATAACTCCGGTTTGCAGGAAGAAGGAAAAAATGCATTAGTAAATATTACCTACCAAATCTTTATGTCGTGGCAAGGAAACAGGTACTGATTACCGAGGTGCTTCGCTACGCAATCGATCGCATCCTTTTTCTACAACCCGGCTTGCTGAATATTGTATAACATTATACCCTAAAGATCGCAGGATCCTGCACGTGCCCAGAATGGTAAATGGAAAAAATAGGGCAGAATAATTTCTTGTTAGACTTCTTTCAATACGTATCTATATAACTTTAAAGGACCGTTACTTAACAGGTCATCTGAAATAAACTATTATGTGAACACATACAAAAAACGTTCACAAAATAACATAACATTCTCAATTTTACCGTTAACAATTTTCTATCCTTCAGATTCCAGTAAGCACTATATACAAGAAAGAATGGCCCTGGAAGAAACAGAAAACTGCAGCCCGTGCACCAGGGCCTGTCATTGCAATCCGCCGGCGAGACTCCGCCGCCTCTTCGGTTGGAGCAGCATCAGTCCGACGGCTATTAGCCCGACAACCACCCAAATTACCCAGACCATTAGTCAGAAGATTCACTTTACTTTGCTTTTCAAGCGGCCTTTGCGCCACAGCACTACTTCCTTTCACAGCATTCGCTGGAGCAGAAGCTGGAGCTATGCCTCTTGCCATTATGTACACGATTGCAGCCATTGTAGCTCCATTCTCTCCCTTGATTCTACAAAAGACAGGAGCAAGACTGGTGATAGCTATTGCACATACTTTAGTTTGTATATTGCTAACGGCTCATACTGTAGAAACTCCTCTATCAGTTTTACTTCCATTATACGGTATTTGTGGAGTGACGTTATCTCCAATGTCTTTAGCATTATCAGCTTCAGCAACATCGTTAGCTCAGGCTGCAGGCGATGAGGCAAGAAGAAAAGTTGCTCTGCGAAGGGCATTGAGAGCTTTAAGGGCTGCTCAAGACATAGGGCTAGTGGCAGGGTCACTACTGCTTGGTGGCGCGTTGCTTATCTGGCCAGAAGAAATTGCAAGGCCTTCTACTCCAGCTCCCACGAATATCTCAATTCCAAAGTGGCCACCTCCTGAGGAGTACCTGTTAGAGGATGACTATGAGGTAATTTTAATATTGCATTGCAAAGTTTTTCCTGAATGTCAACCGAATTAATTGACATCCAGGGAAGACTTTTCAAAAGTAATTATGACAATTAAGTACCAATATGTGGTCAAATATTGGGCTACAAATTTCTTAATTAGTTTGTTGGATTGAGCGCTAATTCGTTTAATGTCAGTTATATTCTCTGTAATGATCATCCTGGCACTATTAGGTATTTTCTAGACCTTAGTAAGAGGTACAGTGTGTTGCAGAGGATACCAAGGAATTTCTTAGCAGGGAAAAAGACTATAATCAGAGCATTTTCAAATTGAAATACGTAACCAGATAAGCCTACATCATTTTTTATTATTATCTAATCTAGAACTAGAATTACCAAATGAAATAGACGCTACTGAAAAAGTATATAAGAATAATGAAATATCCTATATATTACTGATTCTGCAGTTATGGTAGATTAGTGTCCAAATGCACAAGAAGCGGTCGTAGGAGAATGGTTGCAGAATCTTTTTTAATTTATAGGAGCATACGTGTGGCGCAGCTGGATGTCCGGACACACAGTCTCTATCAGGGACAGTGCTCAATGCTGACGGTCGAAGGATCTTAGTAGCAGTATGGGCAATGCTGGCCATCTTGGCCGTCGGCCTGGGCGTGTACGGAGCGACATCGGCACCGGCGCCTCCACCCGATGCCCGCTCCATCGTTAGAGACCCCAGGGCATTGCTAGGGGCATCAATGGGGTTGTTCATTGGACTTCAACAAGGATTTATTTATACATCTTACATCAAAGTAAGTTTTTTATATTGGACGAAGGAGTAGATATACTGAACACCTGGATAATTAAGTATATAATGTAACTAAAAGAGAATTAGACTTTGGAGCCTGGGGTCCGCTATCCTGCTCCTCGTTTTATTCGTTTGTTTTGGTTTTTACAGAAGTGACTACCTTCTGACCTCCTAACCCCCAGAGGAAAGCCTCGTCCGTTAATCTAACAGCTGTACCGGCTTGCAGGTGAGGTTGGCTTGGGCCCTGAAGATCTTAACGCCTTAGTCTTTTGTTAAACTTCTTATAAAATTGAATCGTACTACTTAAAACCTTTAACAAGTAATTTATTATATGAACAGTGGTATGGTGTATGTGTGGATGGCTGGTGGTGCGCGTGGCGCTCTTTATGCGGCGCTGGTGCTCTACAAGCACTCGCAGCCGGTACCCTCAGTATGGCAGCAGCTCGGGGCCGGAGAGGAGCCCTGGCCGCGGGAGGCGGAGCAGCGCATGCGTCACTAATACTTGCACTGCTCCGCTGGAGAGCTGCAAGGACAGATTTAGCGTTGCCAGCGCTTGCAGCGGCTGCGTGGGGAGCGTGTGCAGCACTTTGGGATGTACTACAGGTAAAATGTTCAAATTGAAGTACCCGAATAGAAAAGCAATTATGTAGCGTATTTTATATTTATCAACTAACTAACCACGTGTTGAGACATCTCATGACAAATTAAAACTACCCGGTTTTTAATTTGGCACGTCACGTCGTCGTGACGAAGAATGAGATTCTGGCTTAGATCGGCTTGCTTTGGTTTTATAGAGAACCAAAAAGTAAAATGCCCCAGGGCGTTTGTCTAGAACTGACACGTCTTTCACCAGATTCTTGATTATGTTACGTTTCAGGCTGGAATAGCGCTTCCAAAAACAAAAATGGCTCCGAAAATTCTCTATTCCCCAGCTAAGCTAAATTGATTGTGTTAGGAGTGGGTTCACGTCGTAGTGTAATGCCCTTTATTGACCCCGGGTAGAGTGCGGGGCAGTAGTCCAACTGCTCTGTCCAACTAGTTGGACCATGGGTCTTTACTAGGGGCAGTTGTCCAACTTTCAACGGGACATCTCGGTCGTAAAGCTGACTTCTTAGAAGGCAACTAAGCTACCGAGGTCGCTTCTAAACCACACCAAGTAACATTGTTCACTCCATCTTGGCTGGTGTTTCAGGCAGGGATATGTATCGGCGGGCCGGGCTGGCGCGGCCCGTGGTCGCTGATCCTGGCGGCGCGCTACGCGGGGCTGGCGCTGGCGTGCGTGGCGCGGCAGGTGCTGTGCGTGCGCTCGCAGCTGGCCGCGCTGGCCGCAACGCTCGTCGCAGCGCTGGCGTCACACGCTGCACTCGAGCTAAAACTCCGCAGAGGTTGGTACCATGTCCACACTCCACACCTGGTAGCACCTTCCCAATAGGCCTACCATGAAACATACCTACATCCGAAGTTACAGACCGAAGTTTCGGGCAAATGGTACCACGAAACGCAATTATCCCGCAATCGGGTCAGAAGAAGGCACGTGATACTTATTTCGGCTAAAACCATACTGAAACAAAGAATAGAAAAGTAATTTCATAGTACCTAGCTAAATGCTAACGTTGGTATTTCGTACGGGCTCAAAGTTTCGGACGTACGTTTCATCGTATTCTTAGTTTTTGTCAGCTCTGACAAGAAATCTATTTTTTTCTAACCTAACCTAACCTAACTCAAGCACTCATTATGAATAACCTGGTGAATGAAAAGTTGATGTTTTGCTGTATTATAATAAAGAACCAGGTTTTTTTTTTTCTTTGAGTTCATAAATCGTAATAATAATTGAAAATTTACGAAAAACCTGAGTCAACGTGTAGTAACTATTTCTATTTTTTTATGAATAACAAACAAATAGGTATCTAACAGTTGATGCATATTAGTTTTGTCGCTACTAAGAGACGGAATCCTATGTATTGGTTTCAAATATATTGTAAATATGCATAAAAAGTGCTTCTACCCCCCCAGGTGATGCGAACCGCCAAAGATCTTAGCGAAGACCAACAGCGACGCAACTGGCGGCGCTGGCACCGACCACAGACGACATAGAAGACCCCGCCGTCATGTGCCACGTCATCAGTTAACGTCGCTCTGCTATGACGTTACCCAACCGCAACGTCAGAACTGTGTATAGTGACGTAGACACTGACAGTTAACGAGTGAGACCCACACACAGATAATAACATCAAGAGGAAGTGCCCACCAGCTATCGTTAATGCCTATGGCCACAATGCTGGAAAAATCATCACGACAGCTTTAGTCCCGGTTGTATCCAGTTTGTACTTCGAAGCCCAGGGTCTCCTAATCTTTCTTTTGATTTGGTTTATCTTGGCTTCTGCGGGAGCTGCGTGTTGTTTGGCACCTGAACCCCGAAAGGAAAGTCAGCCCCAGTGAATCGTTCGTTAATCAGCGAGTTTACCGACTAGAGGGTAAGGTTGGCTTGGGTCCCGAAGATTCAACGGACGAAGGGTAATTTGGCTATTGGATACTACTACTGACATATACTTTTAGACTTATTCACTATTGAAAGTTATAAGTGTTATGACCAATCAGATTACTGTTTTATGTGGCGTGATTAGCCAAATAACAACGGTTGAAAACGATAAAGACGTTGATGTGAAGTTGACAGGAATATCACTCTACTGTACAGTATTTTTCATGTGATTTAGAACCTTTTTTCTACGAAAAATCGGTGTCGCTTGCCTCTCAACCATCGATATGTGTAAACGAGGTTTAATGGCACTTCCTCCATACAATTTATATTCTGTGGACACACCTAATTCTATATATTGTTGTAGACGTCAGAGAAATCCGAATTCATATCTACTTATTGCTTCCTGATCAGAAGGTCTAAGTAGCTGAATGTCAAACATCGCGAAACGTCTAAGGAGCATTAAGTCTAACTAGCAAAAGGTCCATGTAGCAAAACGTCCAACTATCAGATGGTCTATATAGCAGAACGTCTAATTAGCATGCTAAAAAGTAAAAGTCATTTGTAAATTACATTAAAATTATTAGCAGATAATAAATCATTTGATTAGTACATATTAATTCCATAAAGCGAAATCCACATTGATACTGCCGGTCAGGATCGAACTCGCTCCTTATCATTCAAAGGTTTCGACTCGGCTACTACCGAAGTAGAGCTTAGTAGCCTCTTAAATATTATTAACATATTAGGCACAAATTCGTCTGCATTTATTGACCTAATATCCTTTTGATATATCCAAGGTTTGTCAAAAATTCAAAAGGACTAACTTTTTGGCTCTCAAGTTTTTGCAGCTCTCGTTTGTATTAGATATTAAACATTATGTCTATCTTTCTTCTTTTATTCCCTTCAAAGAGCCTATTTTTGTATTTGCGGTCCTGCCAAAGTGCTTCTTTCCTAAGATCCTTGAGGAATAGCAGCAGGGTTGGCTTTGATTTAATATTTGCGTTTAGCCGCCTGTGCCAACCTTCGAGGGCATTATTTGTGCGAAAATATTCGCTTGGGCAGGTTATTATGTCTGCCAGAGACTGTAGCCATTGTGTTTGAAAGTAATCTAAGAAATCCACCATTTCTTCGATTTTCGAGGCCTTTTGAACAATGCTAGCCCAACATGCGGTAATGTATGGAGAAGGTAGTAGAGCTAAATTGGAACATACTCTAGCACTATTTCTGCACTCTCTGTTTTCAGGAAGACCCAATGCTGGCGCTTTTTTCCAAACGGCTTTCATCATATCAGCCGTAGGAAGTCCACTGCTGAACATAGGCCTCCCCCATTGACTTGCATTTTGACCGGTCTATAGCGGCCTGCATCCACCGAGTCCCTGCGCTCTTTACCAGGTCGTCTGTCCACCTTGCGGGAGGCCTACCTACGCTGCGCTTGCCGTCACGTGGTCTCCACTCACCTGGTGGACCTTTCTGCCCCAACGGCCATCGGTTCTCCGAGCTATGTGCCCTGCCCACTGCCACTTCAGCTTGCTGACTCGCTCTGCTACGTTGGTAACTCTAGTTTGTCTACGGATCTCCTCATTTCTGATTCGATCTCGTAGAGAAACCCCAAGCATAGCCCGTTCCATAGCTCGCTGTGTGACCCCGAGCTTCCTTATGAGGCCCATTGTGAGAGAACACGTCTCGGCACCGTAAGTCATCACTGGTAACACGCACTGATTAAAGACTTTTGTCTTCAAGGACTGCGGTATTTTGGACGAGAAGACGCTGCGCAGTTTCCCGAACGCTGCCCAGCCGAGTTGAATTCGTCGATTGACCTCCTTCTCGAAGTTGGATTTGCCTAAACGGCTTTATTTAGGTGATAATAGCAGCCCGTTATTTGTGTGTTCGGAAAAACTTCTTTAATTCCATTAATAAGCGCCATTTCATAATCGCATTTAATGGCCATCATATCTATTTCAAAATATTTTTATATTATTATTATTAAATATTATTTCATTATATTATAGCGATGATGCAATGTGAGTGTTGAATTTTGTGCCTAAGTGTCCAGTCATTTTGAGAAACGGACGATTTGCTAAGTAGCCATTCTGCTATATAGAACATCTGATAGTTGGACGTTTTGCTACATGGACTTTTTGCTAGTTAGGCTACTTATTATGTACAAATTACCTTTTCTACTGTCCTTTTATACTTAATCAGAATTCACATCAAATGTAAGACTTAATAAATCATTACAATGATGTACAGTCAACGAAAGAAGTTGGTTAACACTAAAATATTTCTAAACCTTTTTTTACGTTGGAATACATCATAATTCATAAATCAATCAATGGAATACATTGGAATATACCAATACTAGGAATTCAGTGCAGGGTGCGACTGAAATAAATTGAGCTGGACTCTTACTTGAAAATAAGACATCTTACTATGGTCGCGCGCTCAGCTAAGGCCGCGCGCTCGTGAAACTGTTTTTCGGTGATTATTCCTCAATGGTACATCGGACAAGAACCTTCTCGCTTCAAAACACTCCTCAGTGTCCACACTATCACCGTGGTAAAGCCGCGTATAAGAGTTATATATACAATAATTTATGTATAAGTTGTATAATGCGTAAAATTAATTATGTATATATAAATATATGTTGCTCTTCAAAAGCTCAAAAATTCTGATTGAGCTCTTTACACCACTTCAAAGATGGCTTTTATCTATTTTCGCCTTTTTTTTTTGGTGGCGCTGCAATCGGGTTATATGATTTTTCTACGAATTTGTTAGCGGCCGAAGCCGGAACCACGCCGCTAGTATTTTATATTTAGCGTAATTAAATTTTAGCTGATGTAATTAATAAATTAGAGTTTTATTAAGCAACTTCTGTCGTTGACTATACCTATAACTAGTTTACTTACCTACCTATTAATTTAGTATTCGCTGTGTGCACTTTCTGTATCCTATTAATATCATTACTGCTATTCTATGACTAGTGCAACTGAAAGGGATATTCCACGTAGTTACATTGATATCTCACTTGTCTTTACCTATTAGGTACTACAAGAATATTCTACAATTATCAACTAATATATAAGAGAAAAATACGTCATTATGAATAGTTTCTGACAACGTAAAGTTTCTAAAGATTTAGATCGGAAAAAGAGAACATCTACGACGGGACTTGAACCCGCGACCAGTCCCTTACAGGGGGAATGCTCTGACCAACTGAGCCACCTAGACACGTCCCAGATATTCGAAAATCTCCGATACATTATTACATTAAGTTTCATTAGAAAGTCTTTATTTACCTATAAATTATACCTACCAACAGATAACTTAAAACGCAGGACAAGACCACAAAAATTTACTAAAAGTGAAATAAAGTTTAATAGAATTTGCCCTCTTCTTTGAATGCGCGCTAAAACACCATAGACAAACAACAAGGTCGCATTTTATGTCGGCAACTTGTTTTTGACTTACATAGCTAGTGGCAAAGATCACTAAAATATTTGGTCAACCCAATAATAAAATCAGGAACTATTCATAAATACTTCAATATCCTTTTCTATATTTATATATTTTATTTTAATACCTACCTGTAATTAAATCCTCGACTGACTGTTTACAATTAAGTCAATGTTTTATATGTACTAGATAATGTAAGGTGCAAAGTGTTAGATGTTAAAATTTGTTAGACTGAATGGTACAGTTTTAGAGTGTGAATAGTGCATTTCAGAAGTGCACGTATCTTTTTAAATAATGAGCTTACTCTATTTTTTTTAAGTCCATAACGCCTTTTTTAAGTGGCAATGTTCTCCCGTGTCTTCTCTCTTTGACCAAGGAATTCGCATAAAAATGTTTCAAGTGATATAAATACACAATGCCATAGCTACTACAGGCCCTTAAACAGTGAGCTTCACCATAAGGAAAAAATGTATATGGGATTGATTTATTTACTTTATAGAAGAGACAAAACCGTTTGTGTTTTAAAATTTTAAACTATAGCTTTGGTTTAAACTACTCTACAAATTTATCAAACTGTGGAGATGCGCTGTGCGATAGAGGGAACGCTTTCAAAAGCCGAAGTAAGACTATCGTAGCGGGACTCTTACTCTTCGTCCCAGTGTGTGCCAATTAAGATTATTTATACACACGATTTATTTATTTATTATTCTCTTTATTACTCTTAAAATACATATAAATTATATTTTTAAATACATTCTATATAAAAAAAAACAAATATATTTAAAAATATAAAAAATAGTGGCCCACCGGCATCGGGTACAGGGACCAAGCTACCGGTGGTTAGGGCTCCAGGGAGAGGAACCTCCTCACAATACGTGCCGTGTCGAGGAGCACTGCCTTCTTCATCAAGCCCTTGACCCAACTGCCTAACGCAAGCCTCTGGAGATGTTGATCGAGGCTCTTGGCAATCAGTCCGTGAACCGATACGACTATCGGAACAATAATTGCTGAATCTACATCCCACATGTCGACAATCTCGTGAGCCAAGTCCAAATATATTATTATTATTATTCCCATCAAAGTAATTCACGCCTCCCCCCTAGTTTGGGAGAGGCGGCAAGATAACCCCGGCGAGGTGGGCAACAGTCGGCCGGGGCGTTAGGGCGATTGGCAGAGGAACCGCCGGACTATTCGGGCATTGTCGAGCAAGACCGCTTTCTGCATCTTGGCCACCACCGACTTCCCACCGATCCCGAGCCTCTCAAGATGGACTGAGAGGCTCTTTGGGATCAAACCATTCGCTGAGATCACAACGGGACTATTTCTGTGGACCCCACCCTCCACATGTCGGAAACCTCGTGCGCCAGGTCCAGATATTTGGTCTTTTTATCTGCTTCGGCGCGGACGAGATTCTCGTCATAGGGGATAGTGATTTCCACAAGAAATACCCGTGACTGTGCCCGGTCCATCAGCACGATATCAGGCCTATTCGCTAGAATAGTCCTATCCGTGATGATGGACCGGTCCCAGTAGAGCTTGGCGCGGTCGTTTTCGAGTACGGCTTCCGGTACGTACTTGTAGTAGGGCAGCCTCTGTTCGATGAGGCCGTATTTAAGGGCAAGCTCTTGATGAAGTATCCTGGCTGCTTGGTTGTGTCTGTGCAGATACTCAGTGTTAGCAAGCATTGAACAACCGGAGGTCACGTGTCTGAGAGATTCACCGGGACGGTGGCACAAACGACAAACGTCTACCGTTCCATCTCTCAGTATGTACCTCCTGTAGTTGTTCGTCTTAATAACCTGATCTTGTATCGCACAGACAAAACCCTCGGTTTCCCCAAAAAGGTCACCAAAGCGCAGCCAGTGCACGGAGGCCTCTCGGTCCACGTGAGGCTCATGTAAAGCCTTAAAGAAGCGTCCGTGCAGCTCTTTACCCTTCCATACGGCCTCACGTTCAGAGGTACTAAGTACTGCTGGTGCCCGCCACTCTGTGTTAGCCAGGGCTAGCGGGGTTAGTCCTTTATCGCATTCAATGACCTCTCTATGCATCTCACTGTCCGTCTTCGATAGGAAATATTCCCTGAGACTGCATATCTCGCGATTGTGCATAACCTTGGCACTGAGAAGGCCCCGGCCTCCGCACATCCGGGATGTACAATCTCATAACCGAAGACTTCGGGTGGAGCATTCTATGGAGAGTCATAGTTGCGCGGACTCTTCTATCCAGGGCGTCCAGTTGGGTCTGAGACCACCTGACCACGCCGAAGGTGTACAACAGGACGGGCATCACCCACCCGTTAAACGCCCGTGTCTTGTTCACGCCCGATAAAAGGCTGTTACACACTTTTACCAGACGATCCCAAAACAAGTCGCATGCAGCCTGTTTGATGTCCGCCGCGTCGACACCCACATTCTGCGACATGCCCAGGTACCGGTATGTTTCACCCTCGGAGAGTGAACGAAGGCTCACCCCACCAGACACTGGTATACGGTCCGATGAGATAATTCTCCCCCGCTCCACATGAAGAACCGCACACTTGTCCACTCCAAGCTCCATGCCGATGCTGCTGCTGAAATCACAAGTGATATCTAGCAACCGCATCAGACCTGCAGCGTTTGGAGCAAACAACTTGAGGTCGTCCATGTAGAACAAGTGAGACACCTTCGGGCCCGATCTCCGAAGCTGAAAGCCCGTCCCTGACTTACCCAGCAATGTGCTTAGAGGATTCAAGGACAGACAAAACCACAATGGACTCAGACAGTCACCCTGAAAGATACCCCGCCTCACCTTTATCCGGTCTTCCGCATCCGACAGTCGCACCCCGGAAAGACTAAGCATTGTGCTCCATTGCTCCATACAGGCACCGAGGAAGTCTCGAACTGTATGATCAATTTTATACAGGTCGAGGACCCTCTTTAGCCATGTATGGGGGACCGAGTCAAATGCTTTCTTGTAGTCTATCCAGGCAGCGGAGAAATTACGTCGATTGCGTTTGACCTGCTGGCTAACTACCGCGTCGATTAGGAGGAGTTCCTTGGTTCCACGACTACCACGCCGACATCCGTTCTGGGCATTAGCGACGATGCAACAGCTGTTTAGATGCCTCGCTATTTTTGCCTCCAGAACAGATGTCAGTGCCTTGTAGGTGGTAGGTAGGCACGTTATCGGTCGGTATTGCGATGGGTCCGTGGTACGCTCCGACTTAGGCACCAAATGAGCGACCCCAGTAGTGAGGAAGCTAGGGAGCTGTTTCCTGGCTAGGGCCTCCTGGAACTGTCTTGCTAGGGTGTCATGGGAAGCCCGAAAACTCTTCAGCCAGTAATGCTGCAGTCCATCGCTCCCTGGAGATTTCCAGTGCGGAGCTTTGGCAACTGCTACGCGAACATCGTCCTGGCTGATAGTTATGGGGCTCATTGGCAATATATCCGCACACGACTCCTCAATGACCTGCTTCCAGGATCCCTCCACATGCTCCACAGGTCGTGACAATAGGTTACGCCAAAATGCCACCAGCTCCTGTCCTTTAGGACGCTCAGTAGTGGCGTTGACTCTAGGCTGCTCTAACGACCTGTAGAACTTCCTCTGATCACTCATGAAGAGGCGATTCTGGTGATGCCTTTTTACTCGTTCTGAGTACCGTCGAATTCGCTTGCTCCAACCTTCTGTTTCAGGGTGTCAATGCGGTCAGTCAGTTGATGAGCATTTGGTATTGCAGGACCTAAGCCACACCCTGCAAATGCTTTTCTGACAAACCGCAGGACTCTCGGCCTTATATGACCCGCCCTGAAACTAATCAGTTTGCCGATGAGGACCCTAGTCTCAGCGATACGATTCTCAATTCTGCGCTTCCAGGCAGGCTCAGCGTCTCTCACACGCCGAGCACCAGCAGCTGCCACCTGCCGATTTGGCTGTAGCTTAGCGCCGATAAACCGGCATACTGCCATTGCGGCGCCAAACAGAATTGAATTCGTATCGCCGAGACTGCTGCTGTCCTCCAGATATGGCAGCAGCATCGAGTTAACGGCCTCAACGACATCCCGATTTTGGTGACTCAGGGCTATTCTGGGAATCCGAGGCCTCCTTTCAAGAGGCATCTCACGCACTTCCAGGATCGCCTCCTCAAGAATCCTCCCAATCTGCTCTAAATCCTGGGAAGCTGTTCCCTCCCCTCCTCCCTCAGCAGCCAAAGGTTGAGTTGCGGTGTCTATCCCAGTATCAACATCGTTCTGAATAGATGCGATAGACACCCGTCCCTGAGCTGGTGCAAGTGAAGGGGCTGGAACAGCCTCAAGTCTTAGTTGTTCGAGTTCGTCTGCACTAAAGATGTTAGAGCGCAGCAGAAATCGAACCCGATCAGCCAGGTTTTGGTCCGTGATGTGGGTCAATGACGGCTCCAATGCTTGGAAGTTACGAAGCAGTCTTGCTCGCCATCCCACACCGCCAGTTTCTCCCCCAATCGCCCCAAAATGGGCGCGCAAGATGTTGGCATTTTGAAGTTTTGACCATCTCATGCGACGCCCTCCACCGGGTGCGGGTGCCTGTTGCTGAGCCCTTGCGGGCTCTGCAGACAACAAGCCTCCCGGTGGCGATGATTGTGGGGGTTCAGCCCGGCAAGGTGGCCGTGCCGGGCCAGGTCTTGGTCTTCTTGAGATTTCAGTATCATTCATCATGGGCTTTGGAAAGTGGGGTGCAAAGGTCACTGTAGGCAGAGCCCCGTACCTACAGAAGGCTAGTTTACCCCGGAGAAACGCCCGGACCTCCGGGGGGACCGTTAGTGACCCAGTTCTTTAAGCACCCTGGGCCATGCTGCCGCTCAGCACGGTGCCTTACACTTTCAGCTAGTGCAGGTTACTTGCGCGGGTGGAACAACTATCTCATCTTAGCTGTTTCGCCCGTGGGCGATGGGTTCACCACATCCCTACGCCTATTTATTATTATTATTATTATTATTTATACACACGATGCAAGCTACGTATAACAGCTACTGTATCTGCAAGTACCATGTGAATAGTAACTAATACAAAACACATTACACATGATTCTCATGTCTATAATTATATCAAAATAATATGTTGCACTTTAAACAGTTTACGTAGAAGAAAATTATAATTTTTAATACTAAGCAAACTTAATCAAGTGTAAATGTTAAGTCAAAGTGTTAATGTCAAATTTGACATTTTGGTTATGGTCCAAGATCCCGGGCTAACCAGAACCCACTTGTTTTTACAAGGATCAAATATATGTGACAATGTAATATACGTATGTACCTTGAATGTATGCATACCTACTAGCTTGTCCTGGCGTCCATTTGTCAATAATTAGGAGCTAAAGGTAGGTAAAAATTGTATGAAATATTGGTAAAAATTTAGTACAGTGCTAAAATCCTTTCATCGGTGGTAACGGGTTTGATTCCTGGCGAGCCCAATTTGGATGAAAACTGAAGCTGCATCATTTGGATATTGGAATAGGTATCAATATTTCTAGCCAGGAATCAAACCTGTTAATTTTGGGGAAAAGAATACCCCGTATTATAACAACATTGTGTAATCTAATTTTAATAAAAAATGTTTTCGTTGCTTCCAGGGTTCTGGTAGTTACCGCCAACGGAACGATGTTGGCAATGTTCATAATGAATTTTTAACACATACGTAAAAATCAGCACTGCAAATTTAAGTGAAGTTCATACTATTTTTACATACCTTTAGCTACTGATTACTGACAAATGACCGCCGGGACAATCTAACAAGTATGCATACACTCAAGATTCATACCTACACTACATTGTCAGATATATTTTATCCTTTTAAAAATAAGTGAATTCTGATCTTACTCTATTAGAAAGTGTATCTAAATGTCATTAATTGATCTGATAATTGTACCGATTCGTTACAAAAACGTAACTAAAATTTCAATAGTTTGACAAAACTAAATCCCTATTTCTTGTGAATAAGGAGCATATGTCAAACTCATTCAATAATTTTAGACGCATCAAACTCGTTCAGTTAATTTTAGTCCTGTCTATTTCGAAGTCGTTTAGTTAATTTTTGAAACGACGGAATCGGTATCAATATTTCTTTGAAATGAGCTACCTATATCTAAAAAATACAATAATACCGAATGTGAACGTTGTATTTAAGACGAAATATGTGAATAAATAATTGTTGACTGAACCGTTTTCTATTCTCACCTATCCTGCTTAACTACGTAGCCCCCATTGACCGACGCTCAAGGTTATAAAACTCATCCATAAGTGCCAGGTTAGGCTTAGGTTTGAGCTAGCCGTCCACCCAGCAGACAAGCAGACCCAGTGTATTATCCAATCTATGCTCAGTGCGGTGGCGCGAAGTGTTTACGTACGCACCTCTCTATAGTGGAGGAAGGATGAAGGCGACAGCTTGTCATTATGGTTTTATACAGATTGTCTAGTATTGTAGTACCTACCTACTATACATGCAGGCATTGCATTCCTCTTACAACACTGTACAACCTCCGAATCTGGGAGTAAAGCTTGCTTTCGTTTCCAAATCTCGGAGTAATGTCACCCTTTTACCTAATTTATGAAATATCGATATAATAACAAAATGAAACACAGACATGAAACATTAACACATTTTATTTCTCCAAATGTTCTAATACTAAGCGATGCGAGGGATCGCCGTCATCCTTATGTTAGGTACTCACTGAAAACTTCCACGAAACATACCTAAACAACATCTACAAAGCTAGTAAGAGATAAAGGTTGAAAGACGTCAAATTAAATTGTTGAGATTTTTGGATCGAGATAAAAAAAATATGATCATGTTATATAATTATATGGAAAAATGATATATTATGTACCTAAATCAATTTTATCATTTTTCCATTGCATTAGCATCGCGTCTCCAGAATGTGGTGGCCACACTATAACAGTTGTAAAGCGGCCTATGAATTTAAAACTACTACAAGAAAAGTAATTTAATTATACAGTCAATGTGACCTGACTCTGACATAAAAATGCAAAAATAGTATAATATTTTTCTAATTCGATTTCTACTCTATATAAGTAGCTAAGGAGCTAAAATGCTTTTTTCTTTAGATAAAATTTAGATATAAAAATTGAGAAATTAAACATTTTACTTTTTGTAAAACAGTTCAGCCACTTTGACGTTAAAACGTAATGTACGAGCCAGCCAGCTTCAGATAAGAATAATTCAAAAAGAATTTAATTCGATAATTTTTCGATACAATCTATACGCTAAGATACTTACAGCAAATACTATACTAGATTATTGTCTGCATATTTTCATATCATATTTCTAGCTGACAATCAGTACACGGATAGATACATAATGTAATATTATAACTTTAAATGCCACGCCTATATTTACTTCATTAAATGAATTACCATGTGTATTTTATATTAAAACTAGTTATATAGAATATCTAGATCCACTGCTAATCCTAGATAAGTACCTACTTTAATTTTGACCCACTAAGCGTCCCCACTATTGGGCCTAAGTCAAGAAGCTAATCTAGAAGATACTTACCAGAGAAACAAATCTCCTAGAAAACGGTGGAGGAAGTGGATGACTACTGACAGTGTTATCTGACCCATCCAGTTTAGTTCAGGTCAGCCGAACTACTGCTTCTAAAGCATCTGGAGATATTTCGCACGACGAACATCACACAATTCAAAACAATTGCATTTTGAAACCAGTTAGGTTTGGAAGGAGGTAACTCCCGAGGTTTTTTAAATTATGGTTTGAACTCTCTACCATGGTTTTCCTGAGTGACTACAGTAGGTAAGTGCTAATAAGAAGGGCATAAATGTTGACACCCCATGTGTAGCAGCCATTCATAAGCTACAGTGACCCCTTGCCTACCGGTGGGGCATATTCTTATTTGCCACCTTAAACGCCGGACAAACACCGGCCTAGACGTGTCATTGTAACACTCTTAACGTCTTTGCTCGAAAGGCAATCGGTTGCTTCGGTAATGTGTAACAAAGTCCAGCCACGACCTATATACATCAATGAAAACATACCATTTTGACATAGGTTCAGAATTTGAAGTCAGTCGAAAGGTTCATTCATTCATACTGCAGAAATATGCTAATAGAAGTAGTCACTTGTAAATAAAAGGTTTAGCTATATACAACCAGATTTACATACATAATACTTAATTGACACATTGTATAATTTTCATGTTAAGCCTCCAATTAGTGTCATTTTTAATAAACATTTATTTCTGGATACAAGCTTTAATAGCCTTTAACATATAGTTCTATACCGTTAATAACATTTATGTTTGCCTACCCTACACGTAACCAATGACTGTGTAATAATATAGCTACCAGATTTTAGTTTCGATTATACAGCAGATTGGATCAACTAAAATGTACAAGTATGAGGCAGTGCAATTACACCTACTTTGCTCTGCGCCTGCCTTAATGCAAGGTGGTCCATCAGTATCTCATTACTATTTCCCGATATTTAAGCCCCCTCGCTCCCAACAGCATTTAAGAAACGCACACAACAGTGGCAGTTGTAATGCATACTTCACAAACACACATTTCAGATAAAACAAAAATATTCCAAAGAGTTCGCATGACTAATACTTCCAACTATGTAATCCCATTCGTGTGCTTATTAATTCACTTTTTACAGTAGTTGACACAGGTACCGACCTGTATTGGTAACGGTAATAAACTCAAAACACGCCTTGCCCTTAACATGCTTACGTGTGTAAATGAAATAAAAAATAAATGTAAGTACATGAACATTAAAGGGAGATAAAGAAAAGAAAGAAATCAAAACAGGTGTCTTTATTACATGTACATAATATCTATCAAATATCTAAAAATAGCATCACAATAATTAGCGCGAGGAAAGCTCATAACAAAATAGCAAAATAAATTATGAAAAGGAATACAAGGAAAAACTAAAATCAACTTATTCCCAAAATTATGAAATTATAATGGGCTATACGTTTCGAACACACTACAACTTACATAATTGTATTACGTTGTAATAACACACTGACTGACAACGTAACACTGACTGACATTTCAGCATCGTCATAAGTGTCAATTGCAGTAACTGACAACTCGCAAAACTCTAACTATTTTGAGAAAGATAGTCAGTATACATGACGCCTATCATGTAAGCTGACTATATTTGACCAAAGATTGCAGTCAGAACTAGGACTTCTTATTACAATACATAATCTAAATTGTAGGAACTGAACTTTGCTATGGTACAAATAATGTATAAAAGTAAATTCTTAAATACAGAGGTTTTTAACAGAAAGTAAACAGTTTTCAATGATTACTTTCAATTGTAAAAATGACTTTATGTACATATATGTAGCCTATACGTATCATTAATATATACATTTTTCTGTTTTAACAAGCTGAATAACCACGTCCTGTCAGTTCGTGCCAGGCTTCAGTAGCTAGTGATGTGCCTCATCGTAATTTTAAAAAACTTACCTACTCGTGTCATACCGACGACAACGAAGTAGATAGAAATTTAAATAAAAATGTGTGTATCCGTATAAATTTATTACATAACCGATATATTTTTACAAAAGTTTCAATTAATTCCATTGCAATATACAGAACTCTGTATACAATTTGAGTAACAGCGCGTTGTTTCGTCTGCAAGTAGTTTACTGTACGAACTCTAAAAGGTTTAATAATTCATTCTAACATCATGTAAGTATCGATCTAAGTTCGTTCTTAATTCTATATCTATAAATAAGCGTTAATAAAAATAATAAATATCATGATATAAGACCAAATATTAAGTTATAAATTGTTGTTGAAGATTTTGTCAATATTTAAATATTGGTTGTATTTTTTTTAGTTTTGTTGTGATTTTGAATAGACCAAGCGCTAAACTTTTTTTTGTAATACTCTGAATCAAAACTTTGTGACGCTTGTAGCTATTAGCGTTCGGAGAATTCGAGAATGCCGAAATGTGTTTCACGTTATAAAAACATAAGTAAAAGTAGATAACATTTTTTTGTTTGATAACCTGTCTCAAGCTTTCAAGATAAAATAGCCGGCTAAATATAAATTTAGCCTTTCAACAACATGATTTGACTCGTATATTTAAGATACCAATACATATCGCACCTGCTGTTAATTTGGTAAATATTTTCAAAATTAGAAATATAAATTACTTATTATTATTTTTAGTGGTAGTGTTATGGAAAAAAAACATCGATACAACATAATTATAATAATTTTATAATTTCGGGTTATGATAACAGTCTAATTTCTATTCGATTTTCAATGGAAAACGCACATATTGAGTAACAATTTTTTACTTTTTAATTATTTTTTGTACAGTTGGCGCTTGATCCGTGCTTACATAGCTAATTAAAAACATTAAATATTCTAAAAAGCATAAATAATAACTACTAAATATCCGTTCTTACTTCATTGTATCAGTGTTGCCTCACGCAATTATTATAGACAGAATGTAGTTCACATTATAAAATAGCATAGAACTTATGTATTTTACTTTCAGTGGCAACACTGAACTACTAGCATATAAATAAAATTAAAAATATTATTTACAATTCCCGGTTGCTATATTGATATAAGATGGAGTCATTTTTTAAATCATAAGTTATGTGTAAGTAAGTACATTTGACGGAATTCGGTCCGACTTCTTGATAAACTTCATCTTGCTATTTTTTTCCTTTCACAGACTGGGAACAAAATGCAGCGTCGTTTAACTAGCTGTACTGTACGAAATATTGTTTCATATCTACTTCATTTCGATAAATCCCTTAAAACGTTTTTTTTTCTTCTAAATAATTGTTTGGCATTATGTAGCAAATATTAATTAATTTATACAACACGTAATTTGCTTGTTCGGATTCTATCTTAAAAACTTTGTAAGGAGTCTTTCTAAAATAAACCATAAACCGATTCTAGTATTACACGAGTTTGACAGGACTAAAATACATTGCCATCTTTGTCATAATCTTTCGGTAGAAAAAGAGATGTGTATATATTTTAATCTTATCAAACTAGTTTACTTAAGTTTTGGTAACAACATAGTCGGCACCATTATCAACGTACATTGGAGTTAATTCTTCGTTACAAAATCTTAGATATTCCATTTGATAAAAGTAGGTATAATGCCATACCTATCTCTTTTTTTTCCACAAACAAAAGAAAGATAGGGCTACATTTTAGTTTTATGAAACTCACTTGTAGTTTTTATTACAAGATAATTAACACTAATGACAATCAAAATACTATCACTACTATTTTTACGTGGGTAACCCAAATTAAAAAATTCTAACAAATTTCAACCTGTTTTCAAAGTACCAACACTAAGATTTTTTACTAAATGAAACTAACAGACATAATTATGACGTAAGATTATATGACTGAATATGTGAGGCTATAATACCATCAATGTTACCAATATTAAAAATCGCAATATGTGGTAGAATTACCTTCGTACAGAACCCTCGACCATAGCGCACATAACTGCATAGCCACGCTATCAGTAACTCACAGCCTAGCTGTAATTACTTCTTTCGTTCAACTGAAACATACCAAAATAGAGTCGCACACGATTCCGTGATATAGTTCCATGCATATACCAGCCCATTAAGAACATACTTTTATGTTGCTTAATATTATTTATATTCGAGTTGGCAGGAAACGAAATTTTCTCATCTAGGTACACTAATAAACCAGGGATATTATTGTTAAAAACGTCCTCCGCTGGGCCCCTGTAAGAGGGATAGACCCAAGAAGTGTGGAAGTAAGTGAAGCTGACATCAATGCCGATGGTCTCACTGCCAGGGAAGCTGAAGATCGTGCGAAGTGGAGGAGAAAAAGCTTGAAAGCGGACTCCGGTCTCCCAGATGAGAGCATCAGATGTGAGCGATTGAAAATGCACACGCATTTTTTATTATACTCATACTCAACATTGAGTTCAGAGTTGCGCATCTGCAAGGTGTTTACATAGAAACCCGGAATGCCTAACTCCTTTTAAAGTAAGTTCAAAACTACGCAGAACAAATACTCGTATATTAGGTAGCGATTTCTAGTATACCTACTAACTCTGTTACAACTTTTACAACAGTAAGCATAAGGCCCACCTGATGGCAAGCGGTCGCCGAAGCCTATGGACGTCTGCAACACCAGGGATGTCGCTTACGCGTTGTCGACCCTAAATCATATAATATACATGGAAATTAGTTTTACTACCGACAGTTTTCGGCAACATTTTACAAGTGGCATGTTTTATACGTCTTACTAGTGAATGGGTACTGCTTAAAGTGTCTTTATTGAGAACAAGGTAGGTATCGATTTGAATTTGAATCTAAACTAGACAAAAACATTTTCGAATCGAAATCGTGTAAAAAATCGAAGATATCATGTCCAGTTGAATGATTAACCTGATTGTCTTTTTAAAAGTACATACGGTGAATATTCGTGTGCCTTTTTTAATTCTGAATACCATTACAAAATAGGATTGTACTAGACGAAAGTATTCAGTATACGAAACAGTTCCATTAGTTAAATAAAAAATCTTTTTGAAGTGGCAAAGAATAATAATTCATGACATGAATAGTAATAACATAATACTCATAACGGCCTCTGTGACGTAGAGGTAGTGCATTCGACTGCTACGACAGGGGCGCGGGTTCGATTCCCGCTCCGTGCAAATATTTGTATGCATGAATGTCTATTTGCATTGGTCGGGGTTTTTGTATGTATAATATGTATGTATTTACAAAAAAAGTAAATAAGTAAATTTATCCGCATTCTAGAACCCATATCACAAGCTAGTTAAACTATACTTACTATGGGTCTAGAGAGTGGTGTGTAGAATGTATTAGAATAATAATGCGTATAGGGTGAAATCCATTGATGTATTCTACGAAGAGATTGTACGTTATTGAACTAAGTAACGTAGATCCATACATACAATCACGCGTCTTCCCCATAAGGGTAGGCAGAGACAACATATTTTGATAACCCACTTTGTAAACATTACCCACATTTCACCAATCTCTATCTAGTTGGATAAATCGCATGACTGTATATAAACACTACACCCCCACATCCTCTCACCCCACAAGGTCCTTCTGTCGCCTTGCGGATGTAAATGTTAACCATCTAGGGACCTATTCAAACATACGAACATTTATCATAATCAGTTCAACCGTTTAGGAGTGCAGACAGAAGATTTTTATAATAAAAATAGATTACCTTGGATGTGTCTGATATTCGAATTACATTTATATATACATATCATTTCAAAAAAAACCGCGGTAGCCTAGTGGTATGGGTAAAGAACTGCTCAGACGAGGTCTCGGGTTCGATCCCAGGTATTACCATGGCACACACCAATGACTTTTCGATGCTTTTCGAAGTTATGTGTGTATTTATCGAAGGTTTATAAGTGCCCGGTTAATGGCAATAGGCTCGCCACCTTATTACATTGCGACCTAAAACATAAACTGGCGAAACGTGGGTGCTAGCACCTCTGCCTAGCCCTTCGGGGATATAGGCGTGAGTTTATGTTATGTTATGTTATCATTTATTATTCCTTTAATTGTGGGTAATGGCGACATACAATTTATTTTTAATAAATCCTCATCCTATAAACGCAATAACAGTGCGACTAGAGGTATGTCCGCGCATCGCGCTCAAACATGATTGGCATCACAGCATCCGCAAGCTAAATTACTCTATAACACGTCGGCTTAAGATACATATTTACATGGGAGTGTAGTTGCCCTGTGGTTTGTAGAACATTTCACCAGACAGAACTCGGCGCGTGATCTCCTGGAGGAGTAGTTTCTTCTCCTTCTTGATCTTGGCGAGGAATCCTCTGTTCTCGTTCGCTCGCCGGGAGAGGTAGGGTAACACCTCGACTACCGGGCCGTATGGTACGTACTTGTAGGCAGAGTAACCAGATTGACCTGAAACAGAGTACACAGTTAATATTTTAGTAGATTAGAAAAGTACTTATTCTAAGTACGTTCTACTAATCTATACATCTATACTAATAAATAAAATTTAAGTGTCTGTTTGTAATTTTAAAACAACTCTCCTCTCGCAGGTCTGCTTGAAGAGATTTCTTTGAGAAATAAGCAGAGCCTCTGTACTACTTATTCCATTTTAGTATTTTTATATCTGATTATGTGTGTACATAAATAAATAAATAAACAACAGATGTTCAATGAATGTATACATTATACCTACAGCAAAAATACAATTTTCCAAATATTAGGTTGGGGAAAAAGAAATCCATTATTTTTACGTGAACTTCAAGACTTTATTTAAAACTGTTTTGTGGTCGATCTTTAACTCCTGGGCGATGCTACGACTACTAACATGCCGGTCCACTTCGATGATTTCAGTGACTTTGTCGACATTTTCGACGACGGGCCTGCCTGTGCGAGGGGCATCCTTAACGTCAAAAATACCCGAACGGAATCGACGAAACCAAAATTGCGCGTAATTAGCTGTTACAGTATCGGGACCATAAACACTATTCACATTTTCAGCCGCCTGACTTGCATTTTCGCCCTTATCAAAGAAAAACTGTAAAATGTACCGAATTTTCTCTTTGTTGACTTCCATCTTTAACGCCGTGTAACTCAGAACTGAATGGACAAAACAAAAAACTGCAAACGAATTCTTTTAGTGCGAACTGTTACCTTGACAACGAGCATAAATTTGAAATTGTTTGATCGATAATTTACGAGATATCGATCACTACAGCCATCTACCGAAAAAATAATGGATTTCTTTTTCCCCAACCTGTTATTTGTCTATCTGTCTTTCTGTCTGTTTGACTTAGGTAATCTCTGGAACGGCTGGGCTGATTTTGATGGGAATTTTGCTGGTAGATAGGTAATGTTACAAGGCGTAAAAAAAACTGAATCCACGCTGATGACATCGCGGGAACAGCTAGTAGTACTAATATTATAAAGCTGAAGAGTTTGTTTATTTGTTTGTTTGGTTGAACGCGCTAAGCTCAGGAACTGGTTCGAATTGAAAAATTATTTTTGTGTTGGATAGCCTATTTATTTATTAGGGGATTATTGTTAGGGGAGCGGAACACAGTAATCATATTATGTCAACGAATCGGGAAAATTTCCATAACTTATTGTGAAACCAATAAATTACAGGTATATAGGTAGGTATGGGTTAAATAGGTGATCCAAGTATGTCACGGGCGAAGTCGCGGGCGACAGCTAGTATTTTAATAGCAGATAAACTTCATTAATATCGCCAATAAAAGGTTTAGTCGACCAACAACGCGAGCCCTTTGAGCCCGTGATTAGTTTTAGACATTTTTACGTCATACGTACTTGTCATACGTAAAAATGTCACACGTATGCTCAGGTGGCGGCTACCACAGATAAATAAGTAATATATCTATCGCGTCTGTTGGTCAAGGTTGTTGCGAACATTCGCCGCCAGAGTAGCTCTGCTTTATTTTTTTGTTATTTTTTTTTGTATTTATACCTTTTTTTTTTTTTTTTTTATCGTGCGGAAATCCCTTCGGATACCCCCCCCCCCCCGCGTGCCAGCGGGGGCGGTTATGTCGGGCTTGAACCGACTAATCCGCATTAAAAACACTTTTCTTTCTTTCTTTCTTTGTATATGAGCTATGGTTGGTTGATGGGCGCGCCTCGGCCGCCGCACCGCGCGCTTTCCACCAAACAGACCAAAAAACAAAACGCGTTCTGCGCAGCTACATTCTGTACATTTGTCACGAAGTTTGCCGGTCAGTATATAAAAGTGACAGTTTGTCAAGATGTTTGAGTGTTTGTTACTCAATCACGCTCAAACCGCTGAACGTATCTGGCTGAAATGCATATACAGGCTACTTTTCATCCCGGGAATGGGTTCCCAAGGATTGCAGGAACTGCTCCAGATTCCACGCGGGCGGAATCCCAAGCAACAGGTAGTGTAAAATAAAAGATTGTAGCAACTAACTCACCCAATGGGAAAGTAACATGATCACACATGCCGAACAGCTGTCCGAAGCACACGATCTTGTCTTCTGGCTTGAGGTTCAGCTCCTTCATCAGCTGGATGGTGTGACGGACCGTGTCCTCGTTGTGAGAAGCCACCATCACGTTCAAGTTCTCCTTATTGTGCGCGACCCTCGTGAGGACTTCGTTCAAGCATTTGTGGAATGATGCCGTTGTGGCTTCGAAGGTCGGACAAGTGGGGTCTTCGTAACCCATCGCTGTAGATCTGGCACGTTCCTGGAGTATGGGTTGTTTATGTTTACTTTTGAAACGAGAGAGAGACTAGCCGATGTGGTTGGATTTGGGGCGGAACCAGCCTCCTCTGCTGACCGGTACACCTGCTGATTCCACGGCCTCTGTGGCGTAACGGTAGTGCATTCGACTGCTACGACAAGGGGCGCGGGTTCGATTCCCGCTCAGTGCAAAAATTTGTATGCATGAAAATTTCTATTTGTATTGTGCTGCGTGTTTCTATGTATAATATACCTAGGTATTTACAAAATCCATGACACAAGCTAGTTAAACTATGCTTACTTTGGGTCAAAAAACGCTGTGTAGAATGTGGTAGAATATTTATGATTAGCGGACGAGAATCTGGAGCAATCTTTTCTTCTCGAGGTTGGAAGGACAGACGGCAGTCGTACCCATTAAAGCCATACAAGCCAAATTAAATGGAGGAGTTGTAGTCCGCGGACCCCGGGCTCAGAGATGATAGCCTCAAAGGCACAGCGCTAAGATGGTGATGATGATGATGATGATAATGACATAGATTGGATATATATTTTTTTTTTATACCACTCAGGTGGCAGACAAGCTCACGGCCCACCTGATGGGAAGCGGTTACCGCGGCCTATGGACGTGTGCAACACCAGGGGCGTCACACTCACGCTGCCGACCCTGTAAAAACCTTCTAATGCCCTTCTTGAAGAACCCCATATTGTAGTCGCTTGGGAAAACCACAGCAGGGAGATCATTCCACAGCCTGAGGGTGCGCGGAATGAAGTGCCTTTCATATCTAACTGTACGCACCGTTTCCGGTCGCAACGTGTGAGGATGAATTCCCTGTCTGTGGCGAGCGGTGCGATGATAGAATGTGGCCGTGGATCATATCAAACAATTCTTCTGAACACACCCCGTTATAAAGGCGGTAGAAAACGCACAGGGAGTCGAAATCTCTCCTAAGGTTAAGCAGTTCCACACTGCCTGTAAGTATGGGATCGTCGACGATCCTCAGCGCCCGTCTTTGCACCGAGTCGAACGGGTCAAGTTGGTATCTAGGTGCTCCGGCAAAAAGGTGACAGCAGTACTCCATCTGGAGCCGGACTTGCGACTTATAAAGAAGAAGTCCTTGCTCCGCAGTGAAGCACTGCTTCGCCCTGTTAAGCACTCCAAGTTTCTTAGATGCCAACTTTGTCATCCTTGTCTTCCAGGTGACTACGGTACTGGACCTCGCTGGAGATGTCGACACCGAGAATCCCAATACTTTTAGAGATATTAAGTGGTGTGTCCAGGAATTGTGGCGCTATAATAAATGGGGTTTATAAATACATTTTTTATATCAGCATTACATATTAACATATTTTTTTTATAATCTGTATTTCAGTGTCTGCCTACTCACCGACGCGGGATCAAACCCGACCCCACCAGGCGAGGCCGCGCTGGCGGCCAAGGTCCGCCAGTAACCCTGGGGTTATCCTTTCGAGGGCGCACCCGGGTGCCCGGCAATGGACACTTGGGCAGGACACCGTGCGGTTTTAGTCGATGCACGACATAACCGCCCCCACTGGTCGGCGGGGGGGTATCCGAAGGGATTGTGTGACCGCTTGATTATGAGGATACCCCCTCATTTACAGGGTACACATCTAATTTCGAACTAGGAGAAGTTCGTAAGAATTACGGTAGATAGCTCCAGTGGCGCGCCCCGTAATATATCGGCGACTTTAGATTTTTGGTAAGAGTATCCCTCCTGTAAGGCACTGGTCGCGGGTTCAAGTCCCGTCCTTGATACTTATTCCGAGTTAAATCAATACTACAGTTTACTGGTTTTGAGATACCTTTTAATGGCTTTGATAGTTTGCCTCACCATTGCAATCCTTTGCTGTGGCTATCCTGGGAATGACAAACGGAGGATGATTCCTCTCATTTACCTGCTCAAGATAAGCGCCCCGCACGAACTTGGCGCCCCAGTAGAAGTTCTGGCGCTGTGCCTGCTCCAGGTCTGTTAGAAGTTCGCTATACGTCTGCCTCAAATACGTCTGGTAAGTATTGAATACCAAGGTTCGCTCCTGCAGAAATAAAAGAAAACATTATTAGTAATATCGAATCAAAATTAGTAGTAATTTACATAAGGATTATTTTCTCCTGTGCACTTGGTAACAGAAGCGTATTCAGGGGGAATTTTTGCAATTTTGGCGGAGGACCGGGTGCTGTGGGGCGCTTTGGAAGACGTACCTACGTAATTGATTGATTGATACACATTTTTTTTTTACTATCCAAATTCTCCAAAATGTTCACTGGCAAATGACTGATATATTCTAATGCGTAATTAAAGCTACTTAGAAGAAGAACTAACAATCCGCACAACAAAAACCAAATGTGAAACCCAAGTGTAAGCCTATGCAGATGAAGTCGCGGGCACAGCTAGTGACGAATAAGAAAATATAGAAGACACTCACTTTGTTATACCTCCTCATCATCTCGATACAGATCCGGGATATAGCGGGCTGGAAGTACGTCTGTTCGGCATCAATCATGATCCTAGCATCCACCTCATTCGCGACCTTGATGATATGGTTCAGCCTCCGGAGCATATTGCGGAACATCTCCTCCTCTTTCGTCGAGATCTGGGAGATCAGACGTCGCATTTGACCGGTCTTGGGGTCGGGCACTCGGAAAGAGTCGGAGAGATTCATGTTTTCGTCTAGAATGTTCGTCCAGGGGAACAAGTGCACGATACTGGAATATAAGTTGTTAATAGTTTAGCTATGCTATATAGCGAGGGATATTCTCTATGGGCAACCTTACAGGCGTCTGTAGACCCGAGACGGCGTGCGGTTTTAGTCGGTTCAACCCTGACATAACCACCCCCGCTGGCCGGCGGGGGAGTATCCGAAGGGATTTCTGTACGAAAAAAAAAAAGCTATGCTTCATTTGGGTCTAGATTAATATAATCATCTGAGCTCTTATCAAGGGTCCATCCAAAGCTTACACTTTGGCGTCTGAAGGCCACCTATTTCACTTTACTTGATTTGTTTATTTTTTAGCCTAGTGGTATGGGTAATGGACTGCTGACACGAGGTCTGGGGTTCGATCCCAGGTTTTACCATGGCACACACCAATGACTTGTCGATGCTTTTCGAAGTTATGTGTGTATTTATCGCAGGTTTATAAGTGCCCGGTTAATGGCAATAGGCTCTCCACCTATTACATTGGGACCTAAACATAAACTGGCGAAATGTGGGTGCTAGCACCTCTGCCTACCCCTTCGGGGATATAGGCGTGAGTTTATGTTATGTTATGTTATGTTATTTTTTCTTTTATAAATATATATATATATAAAACGGGAATCTATATATATTTCTTTGGGTTGGAAAAATGGAATCGGTATTTCACGTACAGTTTGTATTATAAATGCCTTAGTTAATATGTTATTTGTTTGTTTGTTACTCAATCACGCAAAAACAATTAAGTGGATGTGGCTGAACAGAAATGGGATATAGGGTACTTTTTGTCGCGAGAATTCGTTTTTGTGAATCGCTGAAACGTGATCAGTGTCCCACATGGGTGGAACCTCTGGCAAACGCAACGCAAGCTGCTGTTGTGCATAATGACTTAAATCAAGGCCAGCTGAAGCCGGCCTTCGGTGCGTAATGTTTTAGTGAGAGTAGTAAATGACGTCATATCTTGTAAATAAAATCTAAGGGTTATAAAACTCATTCTTAAATTCATATTTACTCAGTAATTTAGGTTACATATAATTACTCTTTAGATTGGTTACCAAGGCTAAATTTTAAGCGTCGGTAGCTTATTGTTTAAGGAGTCGACCCTATGATCGAGAGGTCCCGAGTACGAATCCTGGCCGATACACTACCGACGTAAACCCACTCCTAACACTTGAGAGGTTAGGTTAGGTTAGTTTAGGGCACGCCACAATAGCGGCGGTAAGGCCCATCATGGAGGATTGGCTAGAGAGGCGACACGGAAGCCTCTCGTACCGACTGACGCAGGTGGTCTCCGGGAAGGGGTGCGGAGCGCGCCCGGGAGAGATTTAGAACTCTCCCGGCCCGCCGAGCCCGCAACTTGCTCGCCGCGCGTCGTAGGCGACTCAGGCGACGGACCTCCGTCCTCCATGAGCGCAGGCCTGGGGTGGCAGGTAAGGTCGCCTGTCACCCCCGCAGAAGCAGGCCGGGACGGTGGGGCGACCAGCGCCCCTCCCCCACTCCGGGGCAAGACGGGGACACCGTGGT
This sequence comes from Cybosia mesomella, assembly GCA_946251805.1. Classification (NCBI taxonomy): domain Eukaryota; kingdom Metazoa; phylum Arthropoda; class Insecta; order Lepidoptera; family Erebidae; genus Cybosia; species Cybosia mesomella. The sequence continues at coordinate 22,396,694 of OX276407.1, forward strand.
TCCCAAACCCGAGGGGGCCATCTCGAAACCGGAGATGGCCCAGGGTGAGTCGGGGTGCGAGGGATATGCTCTATGGGCAACCTTACACCCCGGCGTCTGTAGACCCGAGACGGCGTGCGGTTTTAGTCGGTTCAAGCCCGACATAACCACCCCCGCTAGCTAGCTAGGGGGGTATCCGAAGGGTCTTCCGCACGGAAAAAAATAAAAAAAGGTTAGGTTGAAAGGGTTGTTTTGTTAAAAGGGAGGCATTCTCTTAGTTCAGTCTTAATACGATACAGGGAACTTCGATATCCTATCCTAACCTACCTAATATATTAGGTCGTTGCATATGAAATTGCCGTTTTTCTTGAAGAAATTGGAGGAAACCCAATTTTCAGTACTAATAATTTTGCATTTTTTTTAGGAATGACAAATCTAAATTTTATGATTTTTTTTTTGTGTATGAATGAGACAAAATTAAGCTAACAAACAGCAACTTTTATTACATTTTTGAAAAGTGACAGCTGTTAAGTAATACGAAATTAATCATCAAAATGGATGGCATTTAGGAAGTACTGTTTTTGAAGATCGAATTAATTCGTCAAGCGGCCAAAAAAAACAAAATTTAATGCAGAGTTGTAAACTCTTGGAATCAACTTTCAAACAAAATAATGGAAAAAGGCTATTAAATTACAGGAATGACGAGTCTTGAATTTGTAAGAAAATTTCGGCAATTTCATAGGTAAAGACCTATTATTAACTAGCTGACCCGGCAAACATGGTTCCGCCTTAGAATCAAATTATGTTGATTATCTGAATATATTAAATGAAGATATTTGAAATACGACTGATCTATATGTCATCATCGTCCTGCCCTTATCCCGAAACTTATTTGGGGTCGGCGCAACATGTGTGCTTTTTCCATTCATCTCTGCTTGCGGTCATCTCAACATTCACTCCCTTCCTAACCATATCCTCTTTCACACAGTCCATCCATCTCCTCTTAGGTCTTCCTCTCCCCTTGTAACCGTCCACTTCCATACTTAATGCCTTCCTTACGATATTACTTTCATTCCTACATATCCGAACCAGGACAAGCGATTTCCTCGCAACTTTTCGGTTATTGGCGCTACTTTTAAACTTCCTCGAATGTACTCATTCCTAATCTTATCCATTCTTGTCACACCACACATCCATCTCAGCATTCGCATCTCGGCTGCATGCAGCCGTCTTTCATCTGTCGCCTTTACGGGCCAGCTCTCTGATCCATGCAGAAAAGCAGGCCGGATCACAGTCTTGTAGATTTTCCCCTTAAGGCTAAGGTGGATTCGTGAGTCACACGTTGTTACCGTAACCTGCCGCCATTTCATCCAACCTACTTTAATCCGATGCTTTACGGCTCGATCTAATTCTCCATCACTTTGTAGTAGTGAACCGAGATACCGGAAGTCGGAGCAGGTTGGTATAGGGGTGCCATCAAGTGCTATAGTTGTGGGGCTAGAGAGACCACCGAAATCGCAAAACATGTACTCTGTTTTGGTTCTGCTGATTTTTAGGCCAACACTTTCAAGCTTTTGTTGCCATGTTACCAATCTGCTCTGGACCTCGGTTCCATTCTCACCAACAAGGACAATTTCGTCGGCAAATAGTATACACCAGGGTGCCTCTTCCTGTATATCCGATGTCAGTGCATCCATTACCAACAGAAAGAGGTACGGGCTTAAAGCCGACCCTTGGTGTAAGCCTACAGCCACACTAAACACATCGGTGCTACCCACAGCTGACCGGACATGCATACTGGATTGCCTGTACATAGCATGGATTAACTCCACATACTTCACTGGCACACCTTTCTCTTTCAGCGCCCACCACAAGACCGTTCGGGGTACATTATCGTATGCCTTTTCGAGGTCCACAAACACCATGTGCAGGTTTTTATGCACACGGCTATATTTTTTGCTTAGTTGGTGCAAAGCGAATACGGTATCTGTGGTACCCCGCCCTGGCTCATGTTCGGCTTTATAGCCGAACTGGTTTTTGGTGATCTCACTCTCCTCTCGCATTCGTTTCTCTATTACTGATCTATATGTAATTTTGTTTATTTATCTAATATTCTTATAATTTTTTCTTCTTATTATTGTTACTTGTACACTGCATTTATCATCTCTTTTGGTTTTATCCATCCAAAGGATGAAGAACTGATTTTAATTCTGTCTTTTTTGTTTGAAAGGAGAATTCGTTCAGAGGGTTCTTAGCTATGTTTGAAGAAAATCGGTCGGGAGTTTTTAAAATTTTTCATACTGCTAATTTATTTTTTAAAAGCTTTCGTAACTTGTGCCCCAGCATAGGTACATCTAAAGTGATAACAACTCACCCCTTCTTATCGGAGGTGATTTTCTTCATGAAGTCCTGCACCTCGGGCTTACTGCCGTGGTCGCCGAAGTACCGCTGGAAGTCCTCGATAGTCTTGTGGTGGGCCAGCACGTTGCCAGTGCCGCCGCCGATCTCATGCATGTAATTCCTGGCGCGCATGATCACTTCTGACAATTGCAACTGGAAATAGTTGAAAGAGTTTTCGTTAGTTCGTCAGATGCGTAAATAAAATCATATTAATATAATTGTAAAACAGTTGCTAACTATTCCCATTAATATAAATCGGAAAAAGTAACATCCAGGATGGGACTTGAGTCTGCGACCAGTCCCTTTCAAGGGAATAACCTGACCAACTTAGCTACCTTGACAATACATAAAGAATGTTTAAAAAATGATTGTAACATCATTCATTGTTCCCGTTAGTTCGTAAGAATTTCGAGTGAGATGTCTATAACGTCGAGTATCCACGATGTGTCCAAGTGGCTCAGTTAGTTAGAGTATTCGCCCTAGAAAGGGACAGGTAATAAAAATATTATATAATTAGCTATTGCCCGCGGCTCTGGCTTAATTATATTTAGGTTCTGTAGGCTATTGTCTGATCACAGACAATAGCCTACAGAACTTAAATATAATTAAAAGCAAGGGATCAGACTGGAACTTGAGATGGAAACCAATCCATCGATGGATCGGAGTGGAACAAAAACTGGATAATGATAACTGGATGAAGTGTTTATAGGTAAACAATATAAGTACGGTAAGGAATAGCTCAGAAGGTTCGTGTATTTGTTGGTAATCAAAGTCATATAAAAAAATCCGTTCCCGCAGGGGGAACGCACAGGTAGATTTCGTGAAGCAATTAATATTATTTTATATAGAGAACTACGGACTTTAAACAATACTTCTTCTATGACCCACGCCGAGCGCATTTTTAACATGTTTATTTTTTTTTCTCGAAAACGGTAACTTTTAGCGAAAAACTTTTCAGACATTTATTTTAGACTTAACTGATTTCACAAAAAGTGAGGCCCTACCGTCCCCTTAGGCCGGATTCCACCCGTTCACGAACTTAAACTAAGTTTACACCCAAGCAATTTTTGACCGAAGTTTGAAAGCGATCGGGGCAAAAATGCGACCGTGAGAGTGCCGCAAATTTTGGGAAGTGGAACCATACATACATACATATATATATATATATATATTATTAGGTATATATATATATAGGGTTATATATAGGGTTAGGTATATATATATATACCTATATATATACTTTTTGACCAGTGGTCATTTCGGACTCAGGGGGTCCGAAATGACGGCGTGGCGTGCTTAATTTTATTTTAGGTAGATTTCATCGAAATCTACCTAAAATAAAATTAAGCAATTAACGCCTAGTGGATGGTAAACATAAAAACTATTTGTATAGAAAATAACTCATAATGACGTATTGTCCGACTGTTGGCTTGGACCCAAAGATCTAGGTGGGGTTCCATACACCCTGAGAACGAACCGAAAGATTTGGATGAAAAAAAATCACTGTGTTCTCACGACCAGGTTAAAGGATGTCAGGATAAAGTTTTTATGTTTTTTTTATTTATATATAGAGAAAGTATGTACCCCGGTGACACTGGATACGAACAACTACTATATTAACTATAATAATAATGAGAGTTAAACAAACAAACATGAAGGTTGACACGCAATTGAGCGTGTTTAAACCATTTTTTTTTAAATCTTTCTATCTAGATCATGGAGCGTTGTAAATGTTAGCCTTGCACTAAATATGTAATTTATTAGTTCTACAATAATGTATGGAAATGTGCCCGATTTGTTGACATTTATTACCACTGCTCCGCTCTCCTAGGTAGTAGCGTGATGATATATAGCCTATAACGTTTCTGGATAAATGGGCTATCCAACACAAAAACAACTTTTCAATGCGAACCAGTAGTTTCTGAGATTTGCGAATTCAACCAAACAATTTCTTCAGTTTTATAATGTTCATAATTTTTTTTTAAACTTCGGACGTCTCATCCTTTTTTTCATGCGGAAATCCCCCAGATAGCCCAGATGGCCATCGGGGGTGGTTGTGTCAGATTCAGACCGATTAAAACCGCACACCATCAGATCTGGGGTCATCAGACGGGGTGTAAGGTGGGCTCATAAGGCATTTCCCTCGCACCCAGGCTGACCCAGGGCCATCTCCGGTTTTGAGATGGCCCCCTCGGGTTTGGGAATCACGGTGTCCCCGTCTCGCCACCGGAAAGAGGACGCGCCCCCTCCCCGAACTGCTTCTTCTAGGGTGGTAGGCGGCTCCAGCTGTCACCACCAGGCCTGCGCTCATGGAGAACGGAGGTCGTTCAGCGACTTCCGACAAGGAAGTCCGCGCTTTAACTCGTACGCGTTCGCGATCATGCAGGTGCAAATTTTTCCACTTGCTACAATCCTGGATTAAGTACTATTTTTGCTTCTTCTACTTCATCATAAAATTGTTCTCATACAAGCGCGCCAGTAGCGCGTAGTCTTGACCTGGGCTTTGCTAAACACTTTCTCGATCTGAATTACGTAAATACAGTCAACGACAAAACTTGATTAATACTAAAATATTTACAAACCTTATTTACATTGGAATACATATACCGATGATTGATGTATAAGCAGTTTTATTATCCACAGAGGACAAAGTTAATATATTTCATGTTTTGTTTATTATGTTATGAAAGGTTTAAGAGCTAAGGTGATCGGAAATTGGAATTTGGAAAGCCACTTTAGTTGTTGACTGTAAGTACAGTCTGCGTTAAAATTAGTTTACTTTTAACTTCAACGTGGCCTCTGAAACCTCTTACTGAAATATTTAGAAATTTTATGAAATTTTGAAGCAATTAGTATGCTAACTTTTCCTATAGATTGAAATAGAAAAAAGACGTAACGTCCAGGACGCGATGAGAACCCGTGACCAGTCCTTTACAGGAGGAATACGTACTCTGACCAACTGAGCTACAAAAAATATCGTAGATATTCAAAATTCTACGAAATATTATATATCTCGGGACGACGACGCAGAGGCCATCTACCGTAATTCTTAACGAAAGCTACGATGTTACAATCATTTTTAAACATTATTTTTACATTACTCCTCCTCCTGGTTGTTCTCTTTTCGGATTTCAATCTATTTAGAAATTTTTATTGAAATAATTTTCGTTCCGATTTTATTTAATTTTGCAATCTATGCAATCACCATCTACTTTTAAAGCTGACTGTATGACTAGGTACCTTCACCGAGTTGCCCATTCGCCGTCTCCTCATAAATCTATATATATAAATATCGGCAAAATGCATTACGTGCGTAACTTCTGAACGACTGCACCAAATTAAAAATTCTTTTCTTTTGTGTTCGTTATTGTCAGGACAAGTTTTGTATGAAAGAAAAAATTAGGAAAGTCCACGCGTGCTATTATTGCAGCGGAGTGATTTTTATTATTTTGCCCCCCCCCCCCCCCGCCAGCCAACGGGGTCGTTTATGATGGGCTAACACCGACTAAAACCGCACGCCGTCTCGGGTCTTAAGACGCCGGGATGTAAGTAAGATTGCCTATAGAGCATATCCCTCGCACCCCGAACTGACCCTGGGCCATCTCCGGTTTCGAGATGGCCCCCTCGGGTTTGGGAACCACGGTGTCCTCGTCTTGCCCCGGTTTAGGGGACGCTAGACGCCCCGTCGTCCTAATCTGCTTCTGCTGGGGTGACAAGCGGCCTCTCCTGTCGCCTGACGAGGGAGCTTATTTCGGGCATGTTGGGCGAACTCCCTTTTACCGCTAAAAGCGCAATATTGTCCAATCACCGCCAGATTAGTCTAATTGGTGACTGCTTTAAGTCTTCAATCGTAATAAGTAACTCACATCACTGCTATACTTACAAGTAACTGCGGCCTGCCAAGGGCCGTAAGTTTAACAGCCATTAATCCTGTACTTTTGGTGATATCTGTAACAGAATACAAGCAACATTAAATTGTTCTCTCATCATCATCACAGCGTAAGTCCCGGTTAGGTACTTCTAAAGCTGGCACTTTGGAGCCCGGGGTCCGTCCGCCCACTATTCCCCCCCCCCCACCCCCATTGTTTATTTTGCTTATCTTGGTTTATACGGGAGCGACGACCGTCTGATCCCCCAACTCCGCGAGGAAAACCTAAAATTGTATAGTAATTCCAAATACCATCCTGCTATTACAGACATTGAAAAGCGGACGGCCGCCACTACCAAAATATGAATGTTTGTTACTATTTCACGTAAAAATGGCTAAACGGATCTGGCTGAAATTTGGTACAGGATAGATTATAATCTGAAACGGGAACTCGTGGGCTGAGCCGCGAGCAACAATTAATCGATAATCTTAACAATTATTCAATAAATATATTTGCAGAAGCAAAAGGTAGCGGCATCGCGTTGCGCCACCCCCCCCCCCCCCTTTCTGGGGGTACGACGGGGACGCCGTGGTTTCCAAATCCGAGGGGGACATCTCGAAACCGGAGACGTTTCTGGGTCTTCTGGGCAGCCAGGGTGCGAGGGATATACCATATGGGCCACCTTAAACCCCGGCGTCTGGAGACCCAAGACGGCGTGCGGTTTTAGTCAGTTCGAACCAGATATAACCACACCCGCTGTTCAACAAAAATTTCATTCATTCATTCACCCATTACTGGTTCATGAGTACAAATGTCATTTCTTTTTTGCTTACTATATAAGTATAGTTCGCATTGCGCGCTGTCGTAAGGCGAAGGACAAACAGAACGGACGCGCGTCCTGGACGTGGCGGTGGCTTGGAGATGCGTTTTACAATAATCAGGAATCAGCAGGTGTACCGACTAGCAGATGTGGTTACCTTAGGCTCCGAAGATTTTGATTGGGCCTAAAAACACCCAACAGCCTGCTTTTGTAAAACAAAGGAATTCCTCTTACATAGGAGAATAACATCCCGTCGTTAAAAGCAAGAGGCTCTTGTGACGTAGGTACGTTATCCTCCTTTGGAGGAATTCCACGTCATGAGAAAGAGAAAAGAAGGAAGGAGCAGGAAGAACCGACGGAAAAAGAAGCACTGCATTTAAGAATACTAACTTGCTACAGCATCAATGCTTTTCAGGAATGCCTCCATGTTCTTCTCACATGCAGCCTCGTTGAGGTAAAAGAACGTCCTTGCGCTGTAGACCTTGTATCGCCTGTCCGCGAACTTCTGCTCCACGTGGTACTGCTTGAGCTGACCTTCCTCTTCTCTGTCCCCGCACGCAGATATGGAAGCACTGAGATGAAATAAAACATTACATGAATTGGGAATTACCAATACATACCACACTAGTGGATCTGTCATTTAACAGATGCGAACCCAAGATACTGTCCGAAGTCTACATTAAACTATATACTTTTACCTACCAGTGGCGAGGGGTCCATATATGCCCAAAGCATGAGCTTCATCAAGAGCCTTATTAAAAAGTCATCATTATCATACAATGTCCTATATGTAATGTCCTATATATATTGTCCTATACATCAATGATTAAAGTACGTGTAAGTATAGGGAAGGTGTTAAAAGTCAAAACATTGATCGTCGATTTCCTTTTCACCGGCTTCCCTTTTGAAAATTGTCACCCTTCGCCACTGCTTACTACATACTTACTAATTCTTATATACGTTCGTACATGATTTTGTTTGAATGTACTAATTGTCTTCAATTTTTTCTTTGTTTAATATCTAACTATACTTAATTTCTAATAAATAATTTTATAAAGACTACTAGGCTAAATTAAGAGCGGCGTCTTTTGAGAAGGTACATTGGATTCTCATTCCACTTCCCGTCATGCCAAATTCGGGTACTGTACATCATAGAATTTAGCACAGGGTATAGTGGACAAGGTGGATGTAGAGGAAAGGGGGCGGAGTGTGATGTTGAGCAACAAGGACGAACCTTCATCCATTAAAAACTGTCAATGAATTACCGAAGCGCTAATAATGTTTCTACTCGAACGAGTCAAAAAGATTATAGAAAAGTCAACATATAACCGATATAGTAATTTTGACATCTCAAAATGCAACCATAGATTATTCCGAGTAACTCCCTTTCGGGTTCAAAACGAGTTTATAAGTAAATTTCATCAATGAAACCAGTAGTAAAAATACCAAAGTTTGTTTGTTAAAATATTCTTTAGTCAACTGTTTTTCGACCAAACGTTCATTCGATCAGTAGTAAAAATACCAAAAGTTTGTTCGATAAAAACTCTTTTGGTCAAATTGTTCATTCGATCAGTAGTAGAATGGCCTAATGTTCTATCGGTCACACGTCAAATGATCAAATTAATTTCGGTCACCAGTGGGAAACCCAAAAAAACATTCGTTTTGGAAATTAATTCGTTTTTAAATTCTGATTAGAAACTACTAAGTACACTACTTTCCCTGTGAAGTAAACATACATTGGAATAGTGACGTCCTTCTTACTGTTCTTATTTGCCGAAGCGAATTGAACGAAGCCGTATAGCAAGCTGAATGTAATTATAATAAGATGTGTCCACAGAGTAAATATACTATAGAGATGAAATGGTTTAATTCCTGACTTGATTCTGACCTGAATCCTATATTTAAATATATGTAGATAACCCAGTAAATTAACTTAATGATTTGCGTATCTTTTATTTTCGGGGCACTTTATGAACTTTCTGGTTAGGTTAGGAACAACCGCCTCAGGTCATTTTAGGAAAGGTTCGGGCTGGAATGAATTATAACAATATTTTGTTTTTCCTAACCTTCCCCGGTACCGGGTCAGGTTAAAAATGAATGGATGAGATGTACCTATCCAAACCGCATAAGGCGACTATGAGGTCAAAAATGATACTAAGTCGGCAATTAGCGCGCAGTGCTTGAGCGGACCTTGTTTTTCTTAAAATGACGGATAGTGTAGTGAAATATTTGCAAGAAAAGAATGATAAAATAATTTCTTTTCTTTAATAAACATTACACATCACAAATAAATATTAAACTATTGGGTACGTATTTCTAACAACAAATCATAAATTGACCGAAATTTCTCACCACCAAGGTCCAGGTCTAATGAACAGGCTTAACCTATTTGCATTACCGTTTGAAGTGCCACCGTGAGGGTCCAATCGGGAACGTAAACCATAAGATGCTTGAATATTGAACTTCATGCTTCTCATTCAAAAAGCAAAGAAATTTCCATTACAAAATTTTCTACTCCTAATAGGGAAACTTTTTTGAAAAATGCCGATACACTTGTACATTTATTTCTTACGAGTCAATCTTTATATATATATTTCTTGTGTGCGTGTGTATGTCACTGAACTCCTCCTAGACGGCTGGACCGATTTTGACGAAATTTTTTGTGTGAGTTCAAGGATATTCGAGGATGGTTTAGATTCACAATTTGGTCCACAAAAAATAGGGTTCCGCGCAAAAGAACTAAAACCATATAAATCGAAATCCACGCGGACGAAGTCGCGGGCACAGCTAGTATCAAATAAAAATCAAACCAAAATTATTTGCTTAAAAACATGCTATAAAAGTTATAATGGGTTGTACAGTACAGAGCATGCATGTTTTGCCAGTGGTATGCTGGCGCGCAAATATTATCTTCTAGCATCAACACTTTTTGTCAAGACATTCATATTATATAGTATTATATAATATTGCGTTAGTACGCTCAAAAAGGTTATGTGCGACGCCTTCTTCAGTGGGTGTTGACTTTATTTTTAGGGATTTTCTTTAGAAAAGCCCTATTGCTATCGAGTTGTCGTCGACGTCGTTGCCAATTTTCTGTCACGGTTTTGGGTATGAAGGAGATGAGCTATCGAGTTGCTGTTTTCGGTAATAGATTCGTGCTGGGGTGAACCATTGCAAGATAAGAAAAAATCGCAAAAAATCAAAAAAAAATATATATCGCAAAATCGAAAATCCCTTGTATTCGGCTGAGCTCGTCTCAGGAATTCAACTTGTTTTGTTTTATTTTTTGTTTACCGATGTAAATTATTTTCCAAATAGTATTAATGTTTAATTGAAAACTTGTTATTGGCCTTGTCCATGTAACGTTTACTTTAACTATTTTTGTATCTACCTGTAAGTTTTCAAAAATAGAGTCGACCCTACGATCGAGAGGTCCCGGGTTCGAAACTTGGCCATTACACTACCGACGTGAACCTACTCCTAACATAAGCAATTTAGCTTAGCTGGAGGGGTTAGGGGGGAATATTAGTAATTTCGGTTACTAATAATCCATTGAAAAAAAAAAAAGATTTTTTGAAAAACGGTTGAGATGACTCATAAGATTTAATCCCACATATAACTCTGTCTGTCACTGGTATGTATATGACATTTCGTGCTTCTTATTTTGAAATGACGACCTTTCATACAACCGATCATACCAAATAAGGTATGACCAGTTGTATGAAAGCCCGTCATGTTCCCCCTTAGTTGCGCAATTTTGAGAACCACCGATACGCCTATACATTTATTTCAAACCAGAAGCAGTTATAACGTACATAATTCTGTGCTTCTGACTTTGAAAATGATAGGTTTTCATACAAGCGATGATCCCATATTTTGTCCCCTTTCAGGGTGAAATTTTCAAGAATCTTTTTTTAGTGGAGGCTTGTAACCTAAAAGCCATTCAGTGTTAACATTTCAAATATGTAGCTCCAGCGGCTTAGGCTCTGCGTTGATGACGGTAGGGACAAGTGATTATAATGTTTAGATAGAAGATACATAAGCAATGGGTTATTCTTGAAATTTAATGCGAAGGGTAACAATTTATATCTTCAGTTCAAAAAAGTTAAGTAAGATTGGAAAACACGTAAAAACAATAATTCAAAACAACGTTACTCAAATAACTAGGGGCGCAATGCATTCTGCTGTTGCAATGTTGAGCTGAGAGTGCACTACATGATTACGCGCAATTTTTTTTTGAATTGTTTTTTCGATGATTTCTCCTCCGTTGCCAGACCGATTTTCAATTTTCTTCGTCTGTCTTAAGCCAATTCTTAAGTTGCACATTTTGGCGCCAAAATCGTGGTCTCAACATTGATCATTTTGACGAAATCAGATTTTGGTATTTTTAAAGGGTATGTTATACCTCCATGGTATGTTCGATTTACAATGTAATTTTTTCTAAACCTTCCGGGTATCAAGTTATATTAGGTCGTTATATATGAAATTGCCGTTTCTCTTGAAGAAATTGGAGGAAACCCAATTTTCAGTAGGTACTGACAGGATGAGCGATGCTGTTAGTGGTGAGATGGCCCAGGGTCAGCCGGGGTGCGAGGGATATGCTCTATGGGTAACCTTACACCCCGGCGTCTGAAGACCCGAGACGGCGTGCGGTTTTAGTCGGTGCAAGCCCGACATAACCACCCCCGCTGGCCGGCGGGGGGGTATCCGAAGGGATTTCCGCACGATAAAAAAAAAAAAAAAAAAAAAAAAAAAAAAAAAGGTACTAGCATTTTTGCATTTTTTTAGGAATGACAAATTTTATGATTTTTTTTTGTATGAATGAGACAACATTAAGCTAACAAACAGCAACTTTTATTAAATTTCTGAAAAGTGACAGCTGTTAAGTAATACGAAATTTATCATCAAAATGGATAGCATTTAGGAAGTACTGTTTTTGAAGATCGAATTAATTTATCAAGCGGCCAATAAAAACAAAATTAAATACAGAGTTGTAAAATCTTGAAATCAACATTTAAACAAAATATTAATAATGGAAATAGCTATTAAATTACAGGAATAACGAACTCATGAATTTGTAAAAAAAAATCGGCAATTTCATAGGTAAAGACCTATTATTTACATACCAAATTTGGCCGATTAGTTTAGGAGGAGTAGCGTCACAACCTAAATACACCGAGAGTGGAGTATAGAGAGCTTTTCGCTCGACTTACACCCATATTCTTAAACGTTACCTCGAATGCTGCTCCACTCAAACTCGACTGAGAGTACCTCGAGTGTGCCTTCAAATGTCTCTCAAGTTCGGTACTTTTTAGTCTCACTCTCAGCTCAAAAAACATTAATTCAAAACAACGTTACTCAAATAAAAATAAAAACTAAAATGATTTATATGAAGCACTAAAATTAAAATTAAAAGATATTCTTATTAAATTATGTAAAAAATAAATAAATAAAAATAAGAACTAAATAAACCAAAGTGAAAACAAAACACTAAGTCAAGGAAATAAAATGACAACTAAAGAGAGTAAGCATATTAACCCAGTACTGGCAAGTTCTTGCAAATTTCTTGAACCATATTTTATTAGTAACTCCATTTGTTCACTCGATAGACAGCCACTGAAATAAGGCGTTGGATACACAATAAAGAAAATAACTATGAAAATAAATGCCTAATGTAGTTGTTAGTGGTAGAGTCAAGTAACAGTCATTTTGGCCGATGCATGAATGGGCCGCCCCACCCGGTAAGCACCACCCTCTCACAGAATATCGACGCCAAGTAACAGTATTTGAACTGTTGCGTTCCGTTTGGTGAGTGAGAGTGCCGGAGCCCAAACTCCTTTCCCATCCCCTCCCAAACTCCTCTCCCATCCCCTTCCAAACTCCTTTCCCATCCCCTTTCCTTTACAGGGTCGGCAGCGCGAGTGTGACGCCACTGGTGTTGCACACGTCTATAGGCCGCGGTAACCGCTTCCCATCAGGTGGGCCGTGTGCTTGTCTGCCACCTTAGTGGTATAAAAAAAAAAATGTATTCATTACTAAATCTTATAGAACTTCAAAATCGACTGTGTGATGTGGTGGAAGGCAGATGGTAGTTGCTTCACGGAAAATGTCGAAGTTCGGCCGTTTCGTAGTTAGACTCTTACCATCAGGCGAGGTGGAGTCAAATTGACGTGACCTAAAGTTAAAAAAAAAAAAAAGGACTAAAAAGGCAATCTCAACTTAGATTGGTTTTCACCGATGAATCGTAATTGAATGACGGAATTCAGATCTAGTGCGAAACCGTTCATAGGTTCCTTACATCTCGAGTGACACAGTAGTTTAAAAAAAAAATGTGTTTACATGATCAAAGACCACTACGGTACGGTACGGCACGGTAGTGTAGACTCGTATAATCTCGAGTCTCTTTGATCAATGAAATGAGTCGGTTTTGGTCACGTGATTATTCTGCTATTTCATTGGTCGAAGAAACTCCAGAGACCGAAGTCTTCCTCTCCATACTGAGGCTCTTGATTAGAACTGTAGGGCTAGATTACAGATTCGGAGACGAAAAGTGAGTTTACTTCCTCAATCATCATGTCAAAATATTTATTTTGAAATAACGATTAATGAATTTAACCCACTTTTCTTGAAAGTGTGAAGCTACACTTTCAAATGTGACGAAATAGATTTATGAAGAGAGGGTGGGTGAATGAGCAACCCGGTAAAAGTCGACGTAGGCGTATGTACCTAGGTATGTCAATCGCCGCTTAACGACCTCCGTCCTCCATGAGCGCAGGCCTGGGGGTGGCAGGTGAGGCCGCCTGTCACCCCAGCAGAAGCAGGCCGAGACGACAGGGCAACTAGCGCCCCTCCCCCAAACCGGGGCAAGACGGGGACACCGTGGTTTCCAAACCCGAAGGAGCCATCTCGAAACCGGAGATGGCCCTGGGTCAGTCGGGGTGCGAGGGATATGCTCTCTGGGCAACCTTACACCCCGGTGTCTTAAGACCCGAGACGGCGTGCGTTTTTAGTCGGTTCAAGCCCGACATAACCGCCCCCGCTGGCCGGTGGAAAAAAGAGGTTTTCCGCAAGAACAAAAAAAAAGGTATGTCAATCGAATATTTTAAAGAAAGGCCAGGTCATGAGTACCTGTAACCTGCGAGCATGTATGAAAACAATTATTATGAAAGTGGAAGAAGCGAAAGATGTATGCTGGGAACGTAGCAAGTGGAAACATGTGGTCTCTGCCTTGGTGTCTACCCCGTTGGGAACGAGGCGTGACTGTGTGTAAGTATTCAATTTGTTTACACCTATACTTTAACGCTTTATTTGAATCACTAGAATACCGCCATTACTACTATTAGTTATTTAACGTAATCATTATAGTTTCTATGAAATAATGTCGCCTGGCCTTCTGTCTCGGCACCATTATCATTATAACAAAGCGGCTCATGATGTACGGTCTGCTTCAGCCTATGATGCTTCAGATAAGTGGAGTTATTTCTAGTTGCTTTTTGCTTTTTTGTTGCACGCAGTTTACAATGAAACAATAAATAAGACAATTAACCAACTTACAAAAAAGATGGTGATTTTCCGTCGTAACATCCTACTATCCTACTAATCCTATCCAACTATATGTCTGTTTGTAAGTTTGGATATTTGTTACTCAATTACGTTCTAACGGCTGAACGGATCTGGCTGAAACTTGGTACAGGGATTGTTTTTTTTTTTTTACGTAGGACACGTCAATTTGACTTCACCTCGCCTGATGGTAAGCTGAAGGTAAAGTCTCAGGATAGAGGGTCACCATTACATACACGTACCATGTTAACAATGGTGGCACTCAGCTTGACGGCCTCATCAAAAGAGGATTGTCGTCGCAGCACCGCGTCACACCCACCAGTCCCACTAGTGCTGCGACCACAATCCCCCTGCCCGGCTATGCACTTGCTGACCCCTGAACGCAATCAAACCGAAATTGAATTACTATGGAGGGTTTTTCGCAATCGTGCACGGTGGTACCTTTTTTTTTGCGGAAATCCCTTCGGATGCCCCCCGCCGGCCAGCGGGGGCGGTTATGTCGGGCTTGAACCGACTAAAACCGTTTTGTTTTTTCCTTATTTTTGTCACGCGTGAATCGCATGCTTGGGTATGACCGCACATGACTGCCGGACATACCTAGTTAGCCGGACACCTGGCAACCCTGGAAACACCTCAACGGAGCATGCTGTACGATGCAATAATCAACACAAGCATCGTACAGTCACGTTGCGCGTGGTTAGCAGTTCACGCCGAACCCCGCTATTTTACCATTTAATTCATTTAGTACTATTTCGATCATCAATCAGTTCGGATGTACTCACTATCATAACATTTAGATCAAGTTCAGACAATACACATTAGTTGTCCTTAAATTCATCTTTTATTTACAACCAAAGATTCCTGTACGGCTACCATTGCCCGTACCTACACATGCTATTAGCGCACCGAATGTGAATGAATCGCATCAAAATAATGTAAATGAAAAAATAAAAAATGTAATAGATTTGAATTTATGCGCTCAATGGCATACCCCGCCTTAACAATTTGTTAACCTACTGTCGTTTTCCTTACTTACAATTTATAGGTAGGGATTGTAGGTAAACAGGTAAATCATTTGTAACCTTTTCCGGTCATAAGAAACTAAGGCTAGGACAATTAAATACAAAGATTCAGAGGCTGTTGTTTCAGCTCAGATTACGCATTACAATGTAATCTTTCTCCGCTGACCTCGTTCACAGCTCAGCGTCTCACTGTAGCCTTGAAATCGGTTACTAAGCTAAGCTGGCGAAAACGACATGCTACACTTACATTACAATGATGCCTCGTAAAATTGGTGATTGTACTATTACGTGCTTTGTGTGATTAAATTGAAGATTTTTTTAAGAGAGTGTTTACACTACGTATTATGCCGAGGATATTACATTAAGGTGCCCTTAACCCTGGTCGGTATGGAACACAGAGCACGGAATCGCCGCGCGCCCGCTACGCGCGGCAATTCCGTGCTCTGTGGTATGGAAGTTGGTGTCGCCAAGCTCTCGTATATGCTCTGAATACCAGCCGCAGTCCTAATTCCAATCTTTACACCAATTTTTTTAATAACAAGGAATCCTTATGACGAATTGACTAGTGTCAGAAATACAAATTTCTAGAGGCAAAGTAGCATTTTTTAAGGTACTGACACTAGTCAATCTGTCAAAAAGGATTCTTATCATAAAGGTATTCAGTGGATCCACTATTTTGATTACGTGACAAAAAACAGTGACGTGAACTGAGAACCAGCTTAAAAGTAAACGTCAGTTAGTAGCCAATTAAGAGGTAGCCAAGAATTATGTTGAACATCTTCACAGCCACAATGGATGGCCCCAATGGGACACACACACTAGCTGCAGGGTACTCCTCTTGTTTTTATCGTGGTTTACGCTTAATAAATAATATTAGCCGAACCTATCCTACTTATATTATAAACGCGAAAGTTTGTAAGTATGGATGGATGGATGGATGGAATCGGAATCGGTTCCCATGGGTTGCGGGAACGGGATCAGAATTCTACGCGGGCGGAGCCGCGGGCAACTGCTAGTAATATTATAAATGTGAAAGTATGTGAAGATGTTTGGATGTTAATAACTCAATCACGCTTAGACGGCTGAACGAATCTGGCTGAAATTTAGTTCAGATATAAGTTCCCATGGGTTGCGGGAACAGAAACAGAATTTCAAGCAGGCGAAACTGCGGGCAACACCTATTACCTACTCAATAAATGTATGCGCAATTTAAACTATAAAAAGTTCGAAGCCTATATCTGCAAAGGAAATATAAGGCTTCTGGTAACACTGGAAGTAAACTCGTACAAGGAAACAATGGCCGGTTTCTGATTAAAACATTGAAGTTGAGTCTCTCTCAAGCTCAACAACTTCTTAAGCACAGTCTCATTAACAAAATTGTGCTACTAGCCTGTGCCTACTTAGGCGATGAGAGAGACTCAACTTCAATTTCTCAATTCAGAAATCGACCATAAGAATAGTTTGAAAATGGAGTAAAGTTGATTTTTACCTGACTTCACGCTTCTCAGCCTCTTCGTGTGATAAATCCTCTTCTACGGAGTAATCTAGAATTGACTTTACTCCGAATGATCTTAGCCTGAAATTAAAAAAAAACAATGTTGCATAGTCTTGCTGAAGTATGGTATTGCTTATGCTTATTCAATGTTTTGTTTAGTCCATATACCTACAAAGTATCCGGTAAAATTGAAGACAAACCTTAAAAAGTTTTTGTGTGCGAAGTTTGTATAGAGAACGATAAGACTATTTGCTTTCTGTGCAAAGCTTCAGTAACGATACCACGAATGCCGAATATCAAGCATCGTCGACACTTATTCATCAGATAGTTTCCACGTTGCAATGGAATTGGATCGAAGTGAGGGAGGTAAGACGTCTGGCACTTTCACAAACCGTACGAAATACTGCTTATTACTTAAGCAACAGATACATATACAAAGTTACTTCAGGTGGTAAGAAAAGAAGCCGCAGGAATGAGAGTCATCATTATAGACAGATATTAATAACGCTACAATGGTGGCTTTCAGCTTGACGGCCTCATCAGATGCTTTTTCACGTCCCGCTTAAAGAAAGAAACAACTTCCGCGTTTTGCTAAAAAAACCTAATGTTTAGGTGCAATAATGCTGTATAAGACATAAATAGCAATTATACCTCTCATAGGACAATTTTTTTCCAAAATGCTTTGAAAACATGCTATAAGGAGTTAACCTTGGCCATGTAACTCGTGTGATAGTACAAATTATAAATTTCACGCGCGGACAAGCAGCCAGCGAGCACTGAATCATCGCCTTTTTGAAGATTTTTCGAAGTGTTTGTGATGAAAGACATCAGCTATTATCACTATCTGATGTCAGTAACCAGATTTGTTGTTTAATGTCGATAATATAATGTCTGGTTAACTGACATGCCATTACTCCACACGTTTACACCAAAAAACCAGTTTCAGTCGTATTATTTTCCTCACAGATATCTTAGTTTACAGTTTCTGCGTATTCTTTTCAATTAATAAAAAAGAAACGTAAGTGTAGATACATAATTAAATAATGTAGTTTTTGTACTTAACGGTGCCCGCGTAGCATGACAGATTTTTTAAACTAGCGCGAAGTGCCATACGGGCTGACGACTTGTTCAAAATTAGCTCTTATACGCGGCATAGCCGTTTGTTGGTGGCTGAACTCATCCGTAACCACTCGCGCGATCTTGACCAAATTTACCACAGTGATAGTGTGGACACTGAGGAATGTTTCGAAGCGAGATGGTTCATGTCCGATGTATCATTGAGGAATAATCACCGAAAAACAGTTTCACGAACAAGCGGCCTTTTTTTTTTTTTTTTTTTAACGTGCGGAAATCCCTTCGGATACCCCCCCGCCGGCCAGCGGGGGTGGTTATGTCGTGTCTCGACTAAAACCGCACGGTGTCCTCCCCAAGTGTCCGTTGCCGGGCACCCCGGGTAAGCCCTCGAAAGGATAACCCCAGGGTTGCCGGCGGACTTTGGCCGCCACCGCGGCCTCGCCTGGTGGGGTCGGGTTTTATCCCGCTTCGGTGAGTTGGCAGGCGTGTGTAGGGCACACACGACACGCCTCCGCCACGGCCTGCTTCTGTAAGGACGGCGAGTCGGCCAACTGCCGTCCTCAGGCCCCGATCATGGAGGTCGGTAGTCCCGGGCGTAGATGAGTCTGCGGCGTCCTCGCCGCAGACTGCGAAACTCGGGGGGCAGGGTTCTCTCCCGCTCCCTCTCCGCCGTCTCTTTCGCGCGCATTACCTGCTCGCAGAAGGAGGCGGCGGCGTGCCACTTGCTCCCGTCGGAGACCACGGCCCTCACCATGGTCTCCAACGAGAGAACGTCCACGCCCAGGACCGCAACGAGATCCCGGCGTTGACTCGCCCACGCAGGGCACTCCACCAACGTGTGGAGCGCCGTGTCTTCGCCAGGATCCTCGCAGTGCTGGCACTGCGGCGTTGTCTCCCGGTGGATGCGCCACAGATACTTACCGAAACACCCGTGTCCGGTAACCATCTGGCACATCCGGTAGGAGAGGTCCCCATGGTCCCTCTCCAACCACTCCTTCATGATCGGTCTCACCGCCGCAATGGTGGATTCCCCCCACCTTGGGTGCTCAAGTCGCACCCTCCATGTCTCCATGAGTTCCTGTCGGAGCAGGGACCGCTGAGCCCTGATTTCTCGGGGCTCTGGCCTATGGCCCCGCTCCAGCGCCTCCTTGCGCCAGTGGTACAGCAGCGCAAGGGCTCTCGCTTCCAGGTCCCATGGAGGGGTCCCGGCTAGGAGACATGCCGCCTCGACGGAGATCGTGCGATACCCCCTGATGACTCTGACGGCCATCGATTTTAACGGGCTGTTTAATACAGCCACGTTGCGGGCCGCCAGAGTCTCCGCCCATACTGGGGCCCCGTACAGGGCCATGCTTCGCACGATCCCCAGGTACAGTCTCCTAGTGGGGGCGTTGGGTCCCTTGACGTTGGGCATCAGCCGCGATAGCGCGGCCGCAGCCCCCCTCAGTTTCGGGACCAGACTTCGGAGATGAGGTCCGAAGTCCCATCGGCTATCGAGTACGAGCCCAAGGTACTTCATCGTGGGCTCGATGCCGATGCTTACGCCCCCTACGGTTATGCTGGTTCCCGCAGGTGGCCCCCTCCGAGGCCCGTGGAAACACATAGCCTCGGATTTGTGGAGAGCCACCTCGAGCCCCAGCCGCCGTATTCGACCCACGACTTGAGCAACCCCTGCCGTGGCCTTTAGTGCCGCGCTTCGGTGCGTTGCTCCCCGCGCCATAACGAGGGTGTCGTCAGCATAACACGTTATGCTGACACCCTCGAGCAACGAACCGCGCAGCACCCAGTCGTATCCGATGTTCCACAGGAGTGGCCCTAGGACCGACCCCTGCGGAACACCGCACGACACTTCTCGCCGCCCTGGCCCTAGCCAGCTCGGGTAAACTATGGCCCTCTCGGATAGGTATGCCTCGACAATGCGGCGGAGGTAAGGAGGCACTCCGTGATACGCGAGCGCCTCCCTAACGCAGCTCCAGGGTAGGGTGTTGAAGGCGTTGGCGATGTCAAGAGACACCGCCACCACCACCCCACCCCGCGAGACTACTTCCTCCGCCAGGCGCCTAACGCGCATGATCGCTTCCACGGTGGAGCGCCCCCGGCGGAAACCGAACTGGTTGTCCGCCAGATCTGGCCCCACATTCGTGAGATGCTCGACGAGGCGTTCTGCAATAATCCGCTCAAAGAGCTTGCACACCTCGTCGAGCAACACGATCGGCCGGTAACCGGATGGCTGGTCCGCCGGCCGCCCCGCCTTACGGATAAGGACCAGTTTCCCCGTCTTCCAAGCCTTTGGAAACTGGCCCCTTTCGAGGCATGCGCTAAAGAGCGCCACCAGTCGAGGCCCTAGTTCCTCCAGGGCCAGGACCCATGCTCGGCCTGGAATGCCGTCGGTTCCGGGGGCAGTGCATTTCCGGGCTTTAAGCCGGAGCACTGCTACCCCCAGTTCACTCTCCCTGACTTCGGGCACATCGCTCTCGCTATTATCAGCGTCAGGCGCCTGAGGCGGAGCCATACGCGGAGGGACATGCTCCTCCGCTCTCGCTGGGAACAAGGAGCCCAGTATCCCCTCCAGCCGCTCCGGCTGGAGGCTCTGGGTCAGCAGTGGCGCCCTTGGGCGGATTTTGCCCCTGACCGCAAGGTAAGGACGCCCCCATGGGTTCTGCTCCAGAGACTCCAGCAGCTCTTCGCGGGCCCGCCGTTTGGCCTGCTTTATGGCTTCCTGGAGGGTCCTCTTGGCCCCCTTGTACGCCTCATACAGCTCCGCCTCTCGGGCTGCCGCATCGTCTGGGCGGCGACGCCTCCGGCGAAACCTGGTGTACTGGCGGCGAGCGGTCACGCACGCTGCTCGCAGCTGTGCGAGCTCCGCTGACCACCAGTACACCTGTTTCTTTGCCGGGCCGGGCTTAACCCTAGGCATCGCCGCATCACAGATATGCGACATGGCTCTCCTGAACCATTCCGCCTCTGCGTCGACATCGGCAGGCCTGGCCAGTGACGGAATCCAGGCCTGCACTATTGATGCCTCCAGGAGAGCCTCCCGATCCAGGCGTCTGAGCGCCCAACGTGGATCCGGGGGATTCGCGATTGTCGGCGGCAGGTTAGTTGGAGGGGAGACGTTGAACCGAATATACTTATGGTCGGAATCCGTCTCCTCCTCCTCCACCACGCGCCAACCCTGGACGCGGCGGGCGAGAGCAGGGGTCGCGAATGCGACATCCACGACCGAACTGAGCCCCCGCCGCTCCCAGGTGGCGACACTCCCCCGGTTGAGGACTTCTAGACCACGGGTGTTGGCCCAGTCCTCCAGTACTCGCCCCTTGTCATTGGTTTCCCGGGAGCCCCAGGCCTGAGACCAGGAGTTGAAGTCTCCCAGGACCAAGACAGGACGAGGACGGCACGCAGCGAGAACAATGTCCAGTTCAGCGAGCCTTAGCTCAAGCTCGTACTGGTCAAGGCTTGGCGAGAAGTAGACGGCCACGACAGCCAAGCCCTCATAGTCCGCCGCGACGCAGCCTCTACACCTTGCAATGAGTGCAAGGCGCGAGGTGTCCGCGGCGGAACCCCCGAAGACGGTCGCTACGCCGTCAAGGTCCACCGGGCTTCCGGGGTGGACCCAGTACGGCTCAGCGACCACGACCACATTGATAGACCACTCCACGATGCTCTGGTACAGAAGATCCTGAGCACCGGTGCAGTGGTTTATGTTCGCCTGCAGGATGCGGATTGGTGTGTCCATTAATGGACGTCCATCTCCGCATCCCGCCGCGATTGTGGCCGTTCTTGAGCGGCACCCCCGCTACCCGTTGCGGACGAACGGGGCTTTGGCCTCGAGGCGGCGCAGGTTCTGCTGTCCGCCCGGTGCTCCGCCGCTTTGCCCTCCGCTTCGCATTTGTAGCAGCGCGGCGGAGCATCACAAGCACTGGCCTTGTGCCCGGGCTGACTGCAGCGGAAGCACCGATCCCCCACGGTGTCTCCCGCTGTGCACTGCACTCCCACATGCCCCACGGCCAGGCACCTGAAGCACCTGGTCTCGCGGGGCTGCAGGAGTTGCACCCGCGCCTTTAGGAAGCCCCCAACGAGGAGGCTCCGTTCGTCCGCAATTTTCTGCGCCGCTGCGACGGGGCAGTTGACGACTGCTGTGCCGTGACCGGTGGAGCTGAAGCGGATTTCTCCAGCTCTCACCTGATCACGGGGGCAGCCGCCCGCCTCCACGACGGCGGAGATGACTTCCTCCGTCGTGGCCGCGTCATCCAGACCCGAAATGCGCAAACCTGCGCATTTGTTGGGTCTGGTGACGCGGACGGCTTCGGTATCCAGCGACTCCCTCAGCTTGGCCGCTAGGGCGTCGGCTTTGGGGCCGCTGGTGGCGCCGGAGACCTCGAGGAGGCGAGCTCCGGTGCGAGTAGTTTTGCACCGGAGCCCTCCCTCAATCTCGAGGGCCTTGAGGTCCACTGAGGCTTTAACCTGCCTCAGGACCTGGGCGTACCCCACGCCCTTCTCCACACCCTCCGTCGTCACCGTCAGGACGACGGCAGTGGATCGTGGGGCGCGGAGCCTCTTCGGCGCCTTCGCCGCAGCGGCTTTTGCCGCCTTCTTAGCCGCCTTTTTGGCGGCTTTTTTCGCCTTTTTGGCGGCTCCCGCTACCACCCATTCCTCCCCTCTGGAGGAACGCTCGGGTGCAGCGGGAGCGGCGGTTATGGCGGGGGCGGGGGTGCCGCGCTTCTTCCCCTTCCCTTGTGGCGTTGGGGCCACTGGGGCGGCGGACTTTTGGCCTGTGAGGCCGGGTTTACCACTGGCAGCAGCCCCGGCGAAAGACGTGGGCCGTGCCAGTGGGGGACGGTAAGCCCGGTCCTCTAACACGCCAAGCCGCCTCTCGATGGCCGCCAGGAGCTGCACCACACTCGGTGCAGGCTCAGGCGCCATCTCGGGTGCCGGATTGGGCACCGGCCTAGGCACTGTTTTCGGCGCCACCTTTTGTGCCGACTTTGGCGCCGGCTTTGGTGCCGTATTTGGCGCCGACGACGACGTAGGCGTCCCCCCCTGCGGCACGAGAGCCCTCGGGTGGTCCGCCACCTCCTGGGCTCTTGGGGCCTTCTGGGCCTCCGGGGATCCCCTCACCATCTGGGTCAGTTGCCTGACCTCCTCCCGGAGGACCCGCTGTTGCTCCAAGGAGTTGGCCAGCTCAGTTTCCAGGCTTGTGACCCGGGCCCTGAGCTTCGCCTCCTCCTCGGAGACGCTCCTACCGAGGAGCTCCTCCAGCGCCGTCCTGGCGACGGCGACGTTTTCAGCCACCGTCTTCTTCTTTCCCGACACATTTTTTGACCCTTTTATGGAGTCGGTAATGCGGGCAAGCGCTGTGAGGAGCTCCCTCGCCGCGGGGACGCCTTGGTCCCTGCCGCTGGGTAGCGGAGGGACGTGCACCGGCTGCTTCGGCGTTCTAGCCGCCGCGGTGGCCAATATTTTGGCCGGCCGATCGTCCTCGCTCGAGGAGATCGTCCGTTGCCCGGAGCTTCTGCTACGGTCAAGGGACGGTCCACCCGAGCGAGGCCGCTTACGTCGGAGACCCTCCTCGGTCTCCATTCGGCTGGATACTGACTCGTTGTCAGTACCCACCGTCGACGCCGCAGACGCAACGTCTGCGTCCGTTTCCCCTCCTAGTGGTAACGGGGTAGCGGGTCTGGTGAAGACCGCCTTAGCTGACCGTGAGTGAGGCCGTCGCCTCACCTCCTCTTCACCCCCAACTACCTCCACTCCATCCTCTCGAGTACCAGTGTTTGCGCCTTGGTCGTTGTTAGTAGATCCGTCCTGTTTGTTTTTATTTGGATTTATGTTATTCATAATATATCCCACGAGTATGGGGGAAAGATGGTCCATCCAGGCGGAGCCCCCTGCACCTGGATAAGCCTATATACTATGGAGGTCGGCTGGTATCCATAGGTTTTGACGACTTCGCTGTCGGGTGTTATAGACTTTTCCTTGTCGTGGGCCAGCCAATAAAGGCAAGCCCTCCGGTCGGCAAGTTCACAGCGTACCCTTCTGGAGCCACCAGTCAGGTCGTTGCTGATCACCTGCCGATTACGGAACGCGAGAGGATGGCTAGTCCTCTCTCACCGGCGGCGGCACAAGTGCCCGTCGGCCCCTGCGTGAGCAGTGGGCCAACCCGCCCCTGGATCCCCCAGGACCCTACGGTGGCCTCCACCACTAACAGCATCGCTCATCCTGTCTCCTCTGAAAGCAGAGGAGTACGGAGAGCGATGTGTTCCCGCCACGTTGGGTATTGGCCGACGGTCAATGCCAACCCCATGAAGGGGAAGCCATTGACCGCCGCCCAGGGTGTACCGGCCGCTCCGATTCCGTTCCCCCCGGACTGCAGCGGGATCGGAATCGGAACGACACTCGAGGAGGTTACCCAACACACACCCCGAACAAGCGGCCTTAGCTAAGTGCTCGACCGTAGTAAGATGTCTTATTTTCAAGTCAGAGTCCTGCTCGCTCAGCTCAATTTATTTCAGTCGCACCCTGAACTGAATTCCTAGTAGTTTTCTTGCGTGAAATGTCCAATCTAATTTCTTGAATTCATTAGCAGAAAATCGAATGTATGGGGCATTTCCAAGATCTACGAGGCCAAGACAACCTCACCTGCAAGTCGGTACACCAGCTGATTGACCGACAAGGTTCTAGCGCAGGCTCTCCTCTCGGGGTTGGGAGGTCAGATGGCAGACGTATAAGCCAAAATAAAAGGAGAAAACGTAAGCGGTCTCCGGTCTCACATTCAAAATATTATCCACGAGTCAACCTTCTGTTAGTTTTCAAATTTATAAAAATGTAATTTCAAGCAGATTTTTCTTGGTTTGTTTTCTTAAACCGCATACCGCCGAAACTAAAATCAGGTTACGTGGGTTGGGGTGCGACGGAAATGCATTATAGGGGCCACCTTACACCCCGGCCTGAGGACCCGAGACGGCTTACTGTTTCAGTCGGTTTAAGTCCGACATAAGCTCTCCCGCTGTCCAGCGGGTGTGCATCAGAAGGAATTTCCGCAGGAAAAAAAAACGCTACGTGGGTTATGGTTGTCGTATAAGGCGACTTAGTGACAGTGCTAACGGGTGTTCTGTTACCTTTCAATGGTGGATCTGATTTGTTCGGGACTCTCTCCGGCGACGAACTGCCCATAGAAAGTCGCTTTCATTATCATCTCGAAAAGACGTTTTCCTACGACCTGGCGTAACCTCTTCAATAACTGAAAAAAAAGAACGCTATTAGATGACTGAAGCACTGATGATTGTGCCAACCATACCCATATACATAAGTCCTAGTAATATGTGAGTCCACGGGGATCCACAGGAGTGTTTTTTGTTTTTGTTTTTTTATAGTATGGAAGTCTCACCAGAATTTGTCTTGGCAAGACTCCCCCGGTTTGCCTTAGAATAGCCGGGTCCTTGATACGTTGTTATTTTTTTCATTTACTGACTTTTATTTATTTTAGGAGTACGGATCAATGTTCCATTATATTTTACAAAAATTTAGAGCCATATGGGCTTTTACAAGATTTACTGTTAATTTGGAAGATGCTAAATTGTTCTATTATTCTTTATTTAATTCTAATTATACTATTGGATTTTATTTTTATTCATTTGTTAATACCGGTTGAGATATTAAAATTGATCAAATTTGGGGGAAGATTTCAATTCTATTTAATTAGGGCGGATTAATCGTTTTGTGTATAACTGTTTGTGAGTTTTGTTTCCAGCGGTTTATTCTGCGGCTTCCACGGGAGTGTTTAGAGCCCCACCAAAATCTTCGGATCAAGCCAACCACACCTGCAAGCCGGAATCACCAGCTGATTGATGGGCGAGCCTCTGGCACAGATTATCACACTCAGTCCCGCATATCTCAAAACAAGCCTAATTAAGAGGAAAAAGTAGTGGTGGCTCCCCGGTTTCCAAAGTAGTATTGTTTTTGGAGGTAACCGGGACTAACTCTATGATATTTATGATGATGATGACGAATATGTCACCCACATTCCTAATGACTAATTTCCATGTGAAATGAGATTTTCCGTAAAGTGTCACCACAGCTTTCCATTTTCCGTCATAATATTGGCAGGCTATAAATCATAGCTGGTTTATGAGTGTTTAAAACAATAGAATCAATCACCACTAGACCGCAAAACCTCCTTCAAATACAGTAATGGCCGCTGAAATTGCAGAGCTGTCAAGTTG
The DNA here is from genome assembly GCA_946251805.1 of Cybosia mesomella. NCBI lineage: Eukaryota > Metazoa > Arthropoda > Insecta > Lepidoptera > Erebidae > Cybosia > Cybosia mesomella. Next base: position 22,423,135 of record OX276407.1, read on the forward strand.
AATAAGTGTCGTTATACTAATCTACATTTTACACGTGTATGAAACTCCACCCAGACTCCTCGGAGCCGAGCCAACCCCACCTGCAAGCCGGTACGCCTGCTGATTAACGAATGAGACTCTAGCGCAGGTTTTCCTCCTGGTGTTGAGTTTCATATGTGAACCTGACGTGAAGCCATTTCGAAGATAAACATTTTTATTTAGGAGTTAGAGAGCATAATGCGTGACCCTTCATTTCTAATAGAATTTTACAAACTAAGGGTGTATATATCATTTAGTTTATTTCTTGTATATTTTAAGAAATATTATACTAATGGACGAAACTACAAACATTTTCATATTTAAGTAAGTTGCTTTCAGTAGTTTTAGTCAAACATTAGGCTTACAAATTTTGAATTTAGTAAACCTATTTCGAAAATGCAGGCATCATTAGAAGTCATTTTCTTAACAGTTGTTAATGGACTTATAATAGACATTCATGAATATATTCATCATTCAATACATTCCACTTTTAACCAAAATGTAAATAGTAATTTTCATTGAAATAAAACTGTTCGTAACGGATTCTATCGCGATTTATTTGGTGTTATTTTATTATTTACATTGAACCCGAGGTTTCGGTTGTTTTTCAGCAGCCATGATCATGTTCACGGAGAGACTAACATTATAATATATATATATAACAAACAAATATAATATAATATATAGGTAATTTTTATTATTTTTATGTGGGGCTCGTCTGAAGATGCTTACAAAGCTACAATGATGGTCTTCAGCTTGACGGCCTAATTAGATGTTTTTTCAATGCCCACCGCCCACGGAAGAAGGAAACACCAAGGATACCAAGTTTTTATAGAGAGGCAAAGTAAATAAGTGCCATATCGTTAGGTCCTAGATGGAATTGCTCGCACCTCGGCCTTACATGTGCTGTTCTATATAGGAAAGAAGAGAGTAGGCTTTAACACTAGCGTCTTCGAAGTAGGGACGTAACCAAGTAACATGCTGTAATGTCTGTAAATTCTAGCGCTTATAATATACTTCCATTGCACAACTAGTAAGTACCCTGAATTATTATTTAAACGGGTCCTAGTCCCCTGAAATTAGCACTCGTCCTGTCAAATGTTTGAGATTCCCACTCGTCCCCTGGACTTTTATTTATTTTAGAATCATTTTTACCTAAATAACTGACATTGCGCCAATAAAAAAGGTAAAAAGAAATAAATACATGTGCGTGAGTCAGTGTATATGTAAACACAGTAGTGTCGATGTTTTAGAACTCCGGTTTTTCAGCGACCTTGACAGTTATTGTCACTATAATGAGACCACTTGACTCTAACTAGCACGAAATAGAAATTCTTCTACTGTTATGACTTATGACCGCTTCACAAATTCCAATATTAGGCCAAAGTAGTTACTAAAATAACAACGCTTTGGAAATAGTGTACGAAGCCAAGATGTTTCTTTTGTAACTAGTTTACCTGCGTCACTGCAACAACACTACACAGCAATGGATTTTTTGTACAAGCTTTTATTTAACTTGCAATTTTTAGTAGGTACTCATGATATTGTCGGAAGTTTACGCGAATGTTACACATTGAAATAAAACTATTTTTAACGGATTCTATCGCGGTTTATTTGATGTTATTTTATATTTTACATTGAACCCGACGTTTCGGTTGCTTTTCAGCAGCCATGGTCACGGGGAGACTAAAGATGGTTGTTGTCTTGAAGTTTGAAGTGAAAGTTATCTCAAAGTACCCGAACTATGTTGAATTGTTGGTGTTACTATTTACGCAGAATGAGCTCACAGTGTCATGAAGTCTTGTTGTATTTTGTTTTTTCTTGGAATTAATTAAGTGAATGACTGGGTCCCAAGCTGGTGGTACATTCCAACCATCTTCTCTATTAAAATTAGGATGTTTTTTAATTTCAATAGCTTCGCGGAGCATCCTAGGTAGGAATCGACTTTCTTTGGCGAGTATCTGTGGTTTATCAAACCTTAAGTAATGTTTGGTCCCCTGTTGCACGTGTTCACATACAGCAGACTTTTTTGAGCGTTGGTGTTTTATGTCAGCTATGTGTTCTTTGACGCGAGTGCCAATGCTTCGCTTGGTTTGACCAATATAAGAGAGCCCACAGTCACAATCTATTTTATAGACCCCTGCATCTTGTAGAGGCAATTGGCACTTGACAGATGGTAAAAATTGACATATCTTCGTTGGCGGCTTGTAGTATGTGTTAATGGAAGCACGCTTCAAGATGTAGCCAATCTTGTCAGTGACCCCTCGTATGTATGGTAGGACTGCAGGCTGGCGCTCAACAGTGGCTGGCTTTTCTCGGGATCCGTGACTGATGCGCGGTTGTTTGAGCTTGTTGTCATACAGAACTTGTTTGACATGTTGTAGCTCAGCGTCCAGGTGTTTCTTGTCACAGATCCCACGGGCTCTCTGAAACAAAGACATTCCCACGGTAGCTAACTGTTTAGGGTGGTGGTGAGATTCACCGTTTAAGTACCTATCAGTATGGGTCTTTTTCCTATACACAGTATGGCTCAAAGTATTATTAGAGTTTCTGATTACAAGAACATCTAGGAAAGCTAATGAATTATTTGCCTCTAATTCCATAGTGAATTGTATGTTGTTATTAATGGAATTAAGGTGTGTTAAAAATGTATTTATACTATCTGTTGGTAGTATTGTGAAGGTGTCATCTACATACCGTTTATAAAATCTAGGTGTAATGGCAGCCGTCTGCATAGCTCGCGCCTCGAAGGCCTCCATATATATGTCAGCAACAACAGGCGATACTGGGGAGCCCATTGCCACGCCATCGATTTGTATGTAGAACTTATCATCCCACAACAGGTAGCCAGTTGTTAAGCAGTGATTTAGTATTTCTGCATATTCCTCAGGCATGGTGTTCTCTATTAACTTTCTCCTAACTATGTCTATACAGTCATGTACAGGTATGCATGTAAATAATGACTGTACATCAAAACTGACCATTGTTTCATTATTAATGAGATGTAGGTGTTTAATTTCACTAACAAAATGGTAAGAATCTCTAACATATGCTGTTGAATTACCTCGAAGTGGTGAGAGTACCTTCGCTACGTGCTGAGCCAGTCTGTAAGTTGGTGTGTCGATCTGGCTTACAATAGGACGTAGGGGAGCATTTTCCTTGTGTATTTTCGGTAACCCATATAGTTTTGGAGGTTTTATGCACGAAGGAATTAATGTATTTACGTCGATTTGTAACTTTTCGGAGTATTTATTTATGATATCACGAGTTTGTTTCAATATCTTATTAGTAGGGTCTGTCTTGACCTGTTTATACGTGGTTTCATCCGATAAAAGATTTTCAATTTTTTGTTTATAGTCCGACGTATCCATTACTACCGTAGCGTTTCCCTTATCCGCACGGAGAACTGTGATTTCTGGCCTAGCTCGCAAGTTCTTCAATGCGATGAATTCGTCTCTGGGAAGGTTCGATTTGGGTACTTTACTTCGACGCAATAACGATGAAACATCCTGGCGTATAGCCTCCAAATCTTCCTTTTTCATATTATTCTTAACCAGGCAGTCCTCAACATTGCAAATAATGGTCTCATACGGTATCCTAGACGGTGTTATCGCATAATTTAAACCTCTTGATAGAACTTTTTCGGTGGCATTGTCTAACTTTTGTTTTGACAGATTAATAACTGACAGTTTGGTAGACACTTAATTAATTCCAAGAAAAAACAAAATACAACAAGACTTCATGACACTGTGAGCTCATTCTGCGTAAATAGTAACACCAACAATTCAACATAGTTAGGTACTCATGTTAGTTTGTAAAGGTCAAATCTTGCCAGCTGAATTAGAAACATCTCATCCTACGAAGTTGAATTTTTCCATGCTGGTTCAGTTTAGGTGACAACGCTTTCTTAAATATGAAGCTAGGGGGAATGGACAACCCGATAAGGTTACGTAGTACGTACCCTTATCGGGTACGTACTTAGTACTACGTACTAAGCGTACGTACGTCAAACAGATCGAGGACATTTTAAAGAAAGCCAAGGTCAAGAACACCCGCAGCCGGCGAGCATGTTTGAGAACAATATGAATGTAGAAAGGAATGTATGCCAGGATCGTAACAAGTGGAAACATGTGGTCTCTACTAGAGCATTTGAAAAAAAGAAATGACTGTATGTATGCATGCATTTTTATGGTAAACATAACCTAAAATTGATATCCATAAGCCGTTCATTAAGCCGCGAATAGATTGGGTTAGAAGGGTAGGTATGGTAAAAATCTCGCAGTGACGGAGATCTGTGCAATACCATTCTTGACGGGTTGCTTTAGATACTGCACGAAGAGTTGTTCTTCAGTCATTTAATTGACTGCGTTTTATAAACGGCCTAGGCGTCCGATTGGCCGTCTACTTCAATCAAATTGCTGCAACATAGACATTCTGTGGACAATATTGGCGTATATTAGGCCGGTGTGTTCAGCCGGCTTTAAATCTGTCTATTAGCCAAACATGCTATATCTATATATTTGGGTTACCCGATTACGTCATACATGCGATGCCATTCGACCTTCAAGCGATCGTCAGAAGTATCCTTATTGGCAAAAAGTTAACGGATGCGAGAAACAATACTCTGATTAGTATCTTTTAATATCGATTGTTCGTAATAAAATATCGAGTTACAACCTAAATACAGATTCCAACTTATAAGAGTGCTAGCTCTCTCCCGTACTCTTTCCACTACCTCTTTTGTACACATCACCACTTCTTCATAAATCGAAGCAGCAGTATCCCACGCGCTCTCGCTACGTATCGTGGATAAAAACATGGATTCAAGCGAGAGGCTTCCCACGACGTGATAGTTACATCACGAGGTTTTAGCGCTGGCCACTCCACTAACGTGTAGACATCTGTACCTATCGTCAAGACAGCTCCCGCAGTGATGGCACACAGGTGTTGGCTCCCGGTCCATAGTAGGTATATAGATACTTCTCGAAGCAGCCGTGCCCGGTGAGTAGGTACCTGCGTCAGCCGATAGCTGTCGCCTCTCCAGCCAATCCTCCAGGAGTGGTCTTACCGCCTCAATTGTGACGTGCCCTGCGCTTGGTTTCCCAAGTCGCTCTTTCTACTCTATCAAGAGAACTGCCTACTGGCACACCTACCGATCTACGGCCGAGGTTCTGGCACAGGTTTCCATATCAAGATTCAGGGGTCAGACGGCAAACGCTCCCGTAATACGCAAAATAAATCACTACATACTGTAAAATAAAGTCGCCTCCCGCTGACTGTCTACTAATACTACTACTAATATCTTTAAAACTACGCAACGAATTTTGATGCGATTTCTTTTAATAGATAGAGTGATTCAAGAGGAAGATTTATATGTATATGCACATATTATATATGCACAATATTATATTTATATGTATATGTATAGGCATGCATAATATAGTAGGGAAATTTCTAGTAGAAAGATTTCCAATGTGATGTCGTAAATAAACACTTTTTGTGCGCTTACGTTGCAAGCGCTGGTTGAACCCTACAAGATAGATCAAAATAATGTATTACAGTATTGTGCACCATAAAATGGTTTACAAAAAAGTCCGCGATGGCATATGTGTATCTCTTTTTTTACGAGAAATAATGGGTTATTTACGAGCCGATTTTAAGCAATACAGCATTAATCCTTATCCTATAACATGTTTGTATTGTTTAATGGCAAAAAAGGTGCGAACGTTGTAAAGACATTCTGTAGTATATTTAGTATCAGAATTGCACCCGTGCGAAGCCGAGGCGGGTCGCTATAAGATGATAATGATGATTGACTATGTATTTTAGGTGTAACGATGACCTTAAAAACAAAACAAACATCAAACCTGCCCCACCCCGGCGCCGCCGGCCAGCGGAGGAGGTTATGTCGGGCTCGAACCGACTAAAACCGAAAAAAAAGTCTCAGGTATTCAGATGCCGCCGGGGTGTAAGGTGCCATCTCCCAACAAAAATTTTAATGTAAATGTTTACTCTCAAAGTCTAAAACGAGTGACCTTGCCTTGTTTAAGTTTTTTGTGATTGAAAATAAACTGAAAAAAAAAATTAAAAAAATTCTAAATCGCATTAGAAACAACGGCGTGGTTTCTGGCGAAGTGGAATACGATCGTGGGAGAGCTGATGACGCAAAGGTGGTTAGGTCATTTCAAATTGGATAGTTTCCTGTAGTGAAATTACATAAGAAACTTCACGCCTGTACCCCCGAAGGGATATTTAGAGGTGTAATTATACACCCACGATTCGCTAGATATGTTTTTAGGTCACATGTAATAGGGGGCGAGCTTATTGCCATCTACCGAGCACATTACTAAGCGAGCGATAATCAACATTTTTAATACACACATAACTACGCAAAGTCCGAGGTGTGTGCCCAGGGCGACTGAGGATCGAACTCGAAACCTCGTCTCGGCAGTCCATTACGTACACCACTGGGCTATCATCGCCTTTAGTGAAATTAATTATTTAATTAACTACAAATTAATGTGTTAAGTATGTTTATCCGCATTCCGGAACCCGTAACACAAGCTAGTTAACCTATGCTTACTTTGTCTAGAGAGCACTGTGTAGAATTTCGTACAATATTTATTAATTTATTATGTAACATTGTGATATAGTATAAAGTACTAGCGGCCCGGGACCCGGCTTCGTCCGGGAATAAATTCGTAAAAAATGACCTATAACCCGATTGTAGCGCCGCCTTCCGGGCCCAATGGTAAATATCATCATATCAGCCGTAGGAAGTCCACTGCTGAACATGGCCTACCCCATTGAATTCCATTTTGACCGGTCTGTAGCGGCCTGCATCCAACGAGTCCCTGCGCTCTTTACCAGGTCATCCGTCCACCTTGCGGGAGGCCTTCCAACGCTGCGCTTGTCGTTACGTGGTCTCCACTTAAGAACCTTTCTGCCCCATCGGCCATCGGTTCTCCGAGCTATGTGCCCTGCCCACTATCACTTCAGCTTGCTGATTCGCTCTGCTATGTTGGTAACTGGTTCGTCTACGGATCTCCTCATTTCTGATTCGATCTCGTAGAGAAACCCCAAGCATAGCCCGTTCCATAGCTCGCTGTGTGACCCCGAGCTTCCTTATGAGGCCCATAGTGAGAGACCACGTCTCGGCAGCATAGGTCATCACTGGTAACACGCACTGATTAAAGACCTTTGTCTTCAAGGACTTTTGGACGGTATTTTGGATGAGAAGACGCTGCGCAGTTTCCCGAACGCAGCCCAACCGAGTTGGAAGTTGGATTTATCTTATGGTAAATATAAGATAGCTATAAGAAGCTTTAAAATTAAATTTCGTGCTTCTTATTTTGAAAATGATGGACTTTCATACACCCATTCATTCCTTATTTTACCCCTCAGCAGCAAAATATTGAAAAACGCTGATAAAGAAGCAGCTAAATGATATTTCGTGCTTTTTATCTTTGAAAATTACGAACTATCCATATAACCGGTCATCGCGTATTTTCACGCCTTAGTAGTAAAATTTAAAAAAACGCTGATGCACGTATTCATTTATTTCTGAAAAGACGTACTTGTATGAAATTTTATGCTTCTATCTTCTAACTTCCCATATAAACTTTCAACCCCTATTTCACCGTTTTAGGAGTAAAATTTTGAAAAACCTTGATACGTGTGTTCATTCATTTGTAAACAGAAGCAGGTTGCAAATGACGGAATACCATATAAACGGTCATCCCTTATTTTGCCACCTTAGAAGTGAAATTTCGTAAAATCCTGTCTTAGTGGATGCCTACAACATAAAAAGCATCTACTGTCGAAATTTCAAGTTTCCAGGTCCAGCGGTCTAGATAAATGTTAGCAAACCTGTACTGGCACGTGGCCAAATCTTAGAGGATATCAAAAAAAAAATAAAGGAAAATCGGATGGCGGAAGAGCATTGAACTCTCTTTCCTAGTGTATTTATGAATAACAAGTAATCAGACGTCTGTACAAATATTTATTATTAACAAGTTACTAGCTGCTATTTCCGAACGTTTGAAATACATATTTCGCTTCTTTCTTTCACATAGGTAATCGTATTTCATGGACAATATTTTGGCAAACGTCGTAACCTTTTATCATTGCATATTTATTGAAATAACAGTGTAAATAATAAAAACAATAAATAGCCGAAACTGCACCTTGTTATTTAATTTTAAAACTAGATTCGAAATGTTCCTTTTCATCGCGTTAGCCGCTTCAGCAACTTCTGGCCATATCATAATTTTTTCTGTACTTAGCCATTATTTAGCCTTCTGACAATATATGTACAGCTTCGGTAAGCTTTAAATAATATAAAAATGCAATTGTCATAACTGCACCTTGTTATTTTAACTCAAAACTAGATTCGAAACGTTGCTTTCCGGCGCGATAGCCGCTTCAGCAACTTCTGGCCATATCATAATTTTTTCTGTACTTAGCCATTATTTAGCCTTCTGACAATATATGTACAGGTTCGGTAAACTATAAATAACCTTGTTATTTTAACTCAAAACTAGATTCGAAACGTTGCTTTCCGGCGCGATAGCCGCTTCAGCAACTTCTGGCCATATCATAATTTTTTCTGTACTTAGCCATTATTTAGCCTTCTGACAATATATGTACAGGTTCGGTAAACTATAAATAACCTTGTTATTTTAACTCAAAACTAGATTCGAAACGTTGCTTTCCGGCGCGATAGCCGCTTCAGCAACTTCTGACTATATCATCAATTTTTATGTACTTAGCCATTATTAAGACTTCTGACAATTTATATACAGGTTCGATAAGCAACAAATAATATAAAAATGCATTTGTCAGAACTGCACCTAGTGGTTTAAATTCAAACAATTTCTTTACAACTTTGTCGACTTCGAAGCCCCGACCTAGACTTCTGACAATAATTTTCCTAGATTCCTACAGTTAAAAACTATAACTCTACCAAATTTCAGAACTGCACCTAATCATTTTTTTTAAATTGAAAATTCGACCACCCACGCCTTCCGCCCCGGGAGAGAGTTCTGACGGGCCTCGCTCTGTACTTATAAGCTACCAAGGAGAGGTTATATATATAATTCGTTACTACACCTTATCAGTTCACGTTTTCGTAGCCAGCTCTTAGACTGTAAGTATGTTTATCCGCATTCTAGAACCCATTACGCAAGGTAGTTAAGCTATGCATACATTGGGTCTAGAAAGCGCTGTGTAGAATGTCCTAGCATATTTATATAATTATTTATTCATCCAAACCAGGGGAATTTACACAAGAATAATAGCGATTTTCGACGTATATCCTTAAAATAAAATAAAGAGGTACTTCTTTGGGTCTAGATAGGATAGGGATATTTATATAATTATTCATTCATCCAAAGACAGAGGAATTTACAGAAAAATAATAGCGCTTTTCGACGTATATACTTCAAATAAAATAAAGTCCCCAGGGCAGGATATGCCCTAAAAAGCGCGGAACAGGATGTCGTCTAAGGCGACTCGATTCCGACCTAACCCACCACAACTACGCAAGGAGCTGGCTAAGTGCAATGTCGAAAAGTTTATGAATTAAAATCTAGAACACCAATAATAATAAAACGTCATCATCACTATCACTACATATGTTATTATAAAACAAAGTACTCCGCCGTGTCTGTCTGTCTAGCTGTCTGTCTGTTCGCAATAAACTCATAAACTACTGCACCATTTTCATATTTTCGTACTGATTTCTTCAATGGATAGAGTGGTTCTCGAGGAAGGTTTTAGTATATATTTTTTTTATATATGGACTAAAATGTTATGGTATTTGTTGGAGGTGTTGGAAATAATAAGCCGTCTGGGAGCTTATAACTATAACGCTGCCTAAATGAAATATAACAAAATGATGTATGGTGGGTGGAAATGTGGTGGTAGAATAGAGTAGCAGGAACGGGATCAGAATTCCAAGCGGATGAAGTAGCAGGCAAGAGCTAGTGTTTATGATATATGACGTAGCATGTCGTGCGATTGCAATAGATGCGTATGATGCGTATAATTACGTCACATGACATGACACCTTGCACCATCCCACTTCTGGGGCTATTTATAGAACAGTTTGTAAATATATACAGCATTAATCTGGGCCATCGACCGTAGTACGTGATTGGGAATTGGTTTATCAGTCCATTGCCGCTGTCAGATTTTTTAGTCATTGATTTGGTTTGGTTTCCATGCCTTAGTCAATTTCACCTGCTAGTCGGTGCTAAAGCTAAACGATTGAGGAGGCTTTCCTCCTATTGGTGTAGGGAGCTCAGACGGCAGACGCTCTCGTAAAAGCCAATAAACCAATAATAACTAAGCCCCGGGCCCCTAAGTGTAAACTTTGGACGCAACCGGGAAATCGCTAGGAGGATGATGACACAGCCCAGAGTTGCCAGATAGAAAAACAAAATTATAAAGGGAACAGTCGAGTATTCGGCATTTTTAGGGATTTTCTTTAGAAAAGCCCTATTGCTATCGAGTTAACGTCGTCGTTGCCAAATTTTCTGTCACGGTTTTGGGTATGAAGGAGATGAGCTATCGAGTTGCTGTTTTCGGTAATAGGTTCGTGCTGGGGTGAACCATTGCAAGATAAAGAAAAAATCGCAAAAAAAAAAACGCTAAATCGAAAATCCCTTGTATTCGGTTGAGCTCGTCTCAGGAATTCAACTTGTTATTTACTCCAATGGGACAAGAGCATGACTGTATAGAATATATTATGTAACAAAACTAGTGCCCGATCCGTGAAGGTGTCATATAGGTATCAGTATGAGGGTTATTTTTTTACTGATTTGCCAAAAAGCATTACATAAGGTAATGCTTTTTGGCAAATCAGTAAAAAAATAACCCCACAAAAACTGCAATATAATTTAGGTCGATGCGGAAACTTACATGGCACACAGGAGGGCCACTTTGTATACAAACCTGTCTAAAAATAGAAAACAAAACATGAGATAGCGATGTATAGCCAGCGGAGGAAGGCGTTGCGGGCCGCCGCTAACCACTATTGGATATCCACTTTATGCAATAAAATTGAGGTCGATGCGGAAACTTACATGGCAACACAGGAGGGCCACTTTGTATACAAACCTTATCTAAAAATAGAAAACAAAACATGAGATAGTGACGTCGCAGCCAGCGGAGGAAGGTGCTGTGGACCGCCGCTAAATACTATTGGATATCCACTTTATGCAATAAAATTGAGGATCGACCTCAATTTACATGGCCGAAACTTACATGGCAACACAGGAGGGCCACTTTGTGAACAAACCTTCTCTAAAAGCTAAATACTATTGGATATATACTATATGGTGTTGTCCCATTCTCAGATTTTGGTAAGATATTGGGTAATTACGATCTTAGGATATGAAGTTTAAAATTCCAATAATGCATTTATTTTCATTAATACATAATTTAGCCCTATGAGCCCCTTATTGATCGGACACTATTTTTGTTACAGACTGTATGTAATAACCACGATATTAAAAATCTATCCAAAAGCCACAACGCCCCGTTGCATAACAAGTGAATGTCACTAAGATATTTTGAAAGCAGTTGTCAAAATAAGCTCAGGTTAAAAAAAAAAAAAGTAACAAAGGCTGCAACACTGCAGTCATTATGTAATGGAGAACTGGAGGTTCGAATAGTAGAAATCACCGCAATGGAGTACTGGGAGGTTCGAATAAAAGAAATGACCGCAATGGAGAACTGGAAGGTTCAAATAGTAGAAATAACCGCAATGGCGAACTGGGTGGTTCGAATAGTAGAAATAATCGCGATGGAGAACTGGGAGGTTCGAATAGTAGAAATGACCGCAATGGACTACTGGGAGGTTCGAATAAAAGAAATGACCGCAATGGAGAACTGGGAGGTTCGAATAGTAGAAATAACCGCAATGGAGTACTGGGAGGTTCGAATTGTAGAAATAATCGCGATGGAGAACTGGGAGGTTCGAATAGTAGAAATGACCGTAATGGAGAACTGGGAGGTTCGAATAGTAGAAAATACCGCAATGGAGTACTGCGAGGTTGGAATTGTAGAAATGACCGCAATGGCAAATAAATCTATATCTATGCTATCATAATAATTGTAAATTAGTTATGTTTGTAGACCGGAGATATTTAAAAAAAATACTTTTGTTATGTCAAATGAACGATTCTGAACACAATCAATGATTTTTTGGAATTCTTGTCCGTTTGTCTGTCTGTCTCTCTGTCTGTTTGTATGTTTGTCTATTTGTTTGTTTGTTCGCGATGGACCTAAAAACAACTGAATGAATTTAGATGCTTTTCTATAATAGAGATCTTGATCAGAATCAAATTTTGCCGTATGTTTAATTGCAATTGGTTAAGTAGAACCGGAGTTGAGACCAAAAAACGATAATCGACCTCCGCGCGGACGGAGCCGCGGGCATCAGCTAGTAACTTATAATGTTGCTTCAATTACCGCTATACCGCGATTACGTTCATAAAAACGGAATAACTTCACTATTGAGGTCAAACACCATTACTTGGTAAGTAGGGCAAGGGACTGCAAGAGCATTCATTTCTTCTATAAATCAATCGACTAGGCAAACGTTTACAAAAGTAAGACCTACAGTAGCACACTTTGTTCTTGTCGCAAATATACAAATTGCAACCTTATGAAACTGTGTTACGATTCATTTCACAATGGCTTGATAATTCAATAAGCTCATCGGGTAGAGATTCCTGTTTTTCATTTAATAAAACTGATGATCCAGTTTTATTCTTTAAGTAGAAGGTAGTAAGTTTTCAAATTGATTGATGTGATAAAATTTAACTGACGGTTAAGATTCGACGCAGTTTGCGAAACCAGTTATTTGCGAAGGCCAGAGTTCATTGACAGGGTTCAGCGGGGGCTACCATGAAACGTACAGTCTACGACAAATGTTGCTTAACAAATTCTCATTTATGGATCCCCTTAACTCTTAAACCTTTCATAAACTATAAAACTACACATAAAATATATTAACGTCGTCCCGCTGGAGATTATACAACTACTAATAGATCAGTAATTGGCCCACGTATTCCAATTAGCCTTTAATTTATTAAAAAAAAAAAAACAATCAATTAAAAAAAGGTTTGTAAATCTTATGTTCAGCAGTAATTGACTGTAACTATGTACCTTTTTTTTTTTTTTATCGTGTGGAAATCCCTTCGGATACCCCCCCGCGTGCCAGCGGGGGCGGTTATGTCGGGCTTGCACCGACTAAAACCGCACGCCGTCTCGGGTCTACAGACGCCGGGGTGTAAGGTTGCCCATAGAGCATATCCCTCGCACCCCGACTGACCCTGGGCCATCTCCGTACCTTTTTTTTTTTTTTCGTGCGGAAATCCCCTCGGATACCCCCCCGCCGGCCAGCGGGGGCGGTTATGTCGGGCTCGAACCAACTAAAACCGCACGCCGTCTTGGGTCTGCAGACGCCGGGGTGTAAGGTTGCCCATAGAGCATATCCCTCGCACCCCGACTGACCCTGGGCCATCTCGGCCATCTCCGTACCTACATCTGAAACTTCGCTACGCATGAAACAAGAAGGAAAGCTACTTACGTCTTTCGGTCGTCATTTCATGTGGGCCTGAAATTTGGGCCTAAACTAGCCGGGGTGGGAGGAAATTACCTTATTGGGCCACCATTAGACACCCGAGACGGCGTGCGGTTTTGGTCGGTTCGATTCCGACATAAATACCCCGGTGGCAGGCGCATGAAAAAAAAGGGTAAACCGAACTAAGTGTCACGTGCCGTCTTCGGACCCAATTTCGGTGTAAATGCATTGCATGTTACTAATTGCCCGAAACTTCGGTCCGCAGCTTCGGATGTATATTTCATGGTAGGCCTACACCTACAGGTTATATAAATTTTAGTCTGTGTAGTAGCTATACCTGATTTTTTAAACCACACAAGGCATCAGCTTGGAGAGTTAATACTCATATAAATACTAGGTCTGCAAGGCGAATCGCTGCTTGCAATGTTGAGCTGAGTGAGACATCGTGATTTGAATTATTAAGAGTGATTTATTTATCATTAAAAGCATTCATTCATCATCACTTTCATCAATAATTTGTTCAACTGTGGTAGTCCGATTTTGAAAATTCTTTTTGAAAGTCACAACTCTGGACATGCTTTCTGAGCGTGTAAAGTTTGGTCACAGTGTCTCGAGCGGTTATTATGTAATTCCATCTGGAATTTTCTTAACGGTGACCATTCCTCTGCGGTAGCATTAATTTTTTCAAAATATATCCTTAAACCTTCCTCTGATTGACCTCTTTAATCATGCCAAATTTGGTTCTGATTCGATTAGTAGTTTAGGAGGAGACCTGTGACAAAGAAAATCCGGAAGTTTGGTATGAGAAGCTTTCGCTCGACTTCGTCTCACTCAGCTCAATTAAGAACCACAAATGTAAGGGTGCGCTGCCACAGAAACTGAGACGAGCTGAACGGAGAGATTACGGAAAACGACCGCCTTGGCCACCTAGTAGGTATGCCATTGACGGGAACTCGCTTCTAACACAAGCAATTTAGCTTAGCTAGAGAGGTTTCGAAGAAAAATATTAAAGTGCAGTCCACGTTGTTTGTAATTGAAAAATGAGGTTGGTCGATTTTTGGTGCTATACCTTACCAACAAACCTTTTTTAAACATCACACGGACAGAATAGCACTATTCCGACTCCTCTCCGCTCCGCTTGACTCCGCATCTGTGTAAACATACCCATTATTTTTCGTTACGTACGGAAAAGAATGGGTATGTTCACACAGATGCGGAGTCAAGCGCCGTTCAGCGGGGGTGGCTATGTCGAAATTCCCACCGACGTAAACCGCACGCCGTCTCGGGTCTTCAGACGCCGGGGTGTAAGGTGCATTTCCCTCGCACCCCGTCTGAGTGTAAACAAACCCTAATGAATGATAAGAAATGTTATCTTAACACCAGAAACAGTGCAGGTGCTAAAACACGATAATTGTGTTCACATAGTTCTGATAAGAGATAACAAAGTCTGTCGTATGTCTAGCCCACCGCACCGGTAAGACTCCCCATAAGATTGTGTAAGACATCAGATATCAGTTGCGCACAAAGTTTTGGGCAATTGATACCATGAAACGCAGTTATCCCACAATCGGGCCCGAAGAAATCACGTGACACCGAAATAAAATAAAACAAGTTGACTTTCTGAGACGAGCTCAGCCGAATACAAGGGATTTTCGATTTAGCGTTTTTTTTTTTGCGATTTTTTGCGATTTTTTCTTTATCTTGCAATGGTGCACCCCAGCACGAATCTATTACTGAAAACAGCAACTCAATAGCTCATCTGCTTCATACCCAAAACCGTGACAGAAAATTGGCAACGACGACGTCGACGACAACTCGATAGCAATAGGGCTTTTCTAAAGAAAATCCCTAAAAATATATTTTAATGGCTGTTAACCCGAGACCTCGCCCGCGTGGAATTCTGATCCCGTTCTCACAACCCATGGGCCTAAATAAGGTTCCAGGGATAAAAAGTAGCTTATGTGCTATCCAGACTATAATCTAACCCCGAACCAAATTTCAGACAGATTCGTTCAGCTGTTCAAGCGTGTTTTTTTTTATTATTTAGGACAGGTCAATTTGATTTCACCTCGCCTGATGGTAAGCTGAAGGTAAAGCCTCAGGAAAGAGGGTCACCATTACATACACGTACCTTGTTAACAATGGTTGGCAATCAGCTTGACGGCCTCATCAGAAGAGGATTGTCGTCGCAGCACCGCGTGACACCCACCGGTCCCACTAGTGCTGCGACCACAATCCCCCTGCCCGGCTATGCACTTGCTGACCCCTGAACGCAATCAAACCGAAATTGGATTACTATGGAGGGTTTTTCGCAATCGTGCACACAACCGAATCACAAAATTCGGCCGGGTAGGTACCTACCCGGCCGAATTTTGTGACAATTTGTGTCATCAAATTTCTACCACCAGTAAGATTGAGTAAAATTTTTATCCCTGGCATAGTTTCCTATGGGATTCGAGATCGGAAACAGAATTCCACGTGAGCAAAGTCAAGCTCTCGCCTACTATCAACACTGCCTAAACCCTACTGAAAGAAGTAACTCGATGGTACGTAAATGCTGTTTTTCGTTCCAGTTTCGTGCGGGTCCGTAGTTTCGGATGTATATTTCGTGGTAGCCTCAAATTTTGTTCAAGTAAGGCTGTCCACACACCAAAGCCGGCAGCATTGCGGCTTGTACCGCCGGGCTTGTTTTGCGTTTAATCGTACCGGAAGAAAACGCAATAGCCCGGCGGCGGATTCGGTGTGTAGATAGCTGTACGCGTTGCCCGGTGCGTTAAGCTGGCGGATTTTAATATGTAGACTGCCTTTTTCTTTTTTTTTCGTGCCGAAGTCCCCTCGGAGTCCCACCCGCCGGCCAGCGGGGGCGGTTTTGTCGTGCTTGATCCGACTAAAACCGCACGCCGTCTCGGGTCTACAGACGCCGGGGTGTAAGGTTGCCCATAGAGCATATTCCTCGCACCCCGACTGACTCTGGGCCATCTCCCCAGATGGCCCCCTCGGGTTTGGGAACCACGGTGTCCCCGTCTTGCCCCAGTTTGGGGGAGGGGCGCTAGTCGCCCCACCGTCCCGGCCTGCTTCTGCTGGGGTGTCAGGCGGCCTCACCTGCCACCCCCAGGCCTGCGCTCATGGAGGACGGAGATCGTTTGTTCAAGATGTTTGCCATAACAACGTGTGTACCAAGAAGTAATTAATTACTTTAATACTCATTAATCTTGACATTGAATGTGCTGTAATAACGTAGAAATTAAATATTAGCAGAGAGGACTCCAAACTTTATTGGCGTCATAAATATATTAGAATTGTGTCTACACGTGTCTCGTGCTGATAAAAAAGCTTGGTTAGAAACAGAATTAAATTAACAGAGTTTAATTGTTAACTGTATAATTATGTAAATTACCCTCTCTGGCGCAGTCGGACAAATATAATGATATGTTGGTTTCCTTATGCGTTCTTATACCTTTCAAGTTGAATTTCATCATATCAGCATCGAATCCCGGTTGTATCCAACGCATTCACTGTTTGAAATTAATTCTGTTTTTAGGGATTTTCTTTAGAAAAGCCCTATTGCTATCGAGTTGTCGTCGACGTCGTCGTTGCCAATTTTCTGTCACGGTTTTGGGTATGAAGGAGATGAGCTATCGAGTTGCTGTTTTCGGTAATAGATTCGTGCTGGGGTGAACCATTGCAAGATAAAAAAAAAAACAAAAAGAAAAAAAGGAAAAAGAAAATCCCTTGTATTCGGCTGAGCTCGTCTCAGGAATTCAACCTTATTTTGTTACCTACGTGATTTGTGCTATGTACGTGTATCCAAATGGGATTAAATAATTTCTATATTCTTTCTTTCTTTCATTCACCTCGGAATCTGGGGAGCGCTCTTTCCGGCTTTTACTCCCCAGGTTCCAGGCGCCAGACTATTGGATCAACCGCGCTCTTCCCTAGAAGGGACTTGGGAAAATGGGTGAAGTAACCCGCAGAAGTCACGTCACGGGTAGATCGTCCGTCCGGTTGTCAGCGTAATAATAATAATGCTTTATCAATAAGAAGTTGATCAATAAAGTGTTGCACAGTTATTTAGTATTTACCAAACCGATTGGGTGGAGTCCGTATGGGTTTCCACACGTAAAAAAAGCCATAATATGTTATCCCCAGTTACCGTCCTTTCCCACCGACCCCCTCTTTTTTAACAATTGTTAACCTCTGTCCACCTGGGTGTACCGTGGGAAATATTATTAAAACTCCACGGTACACTTTGTAGTAGGGGAGCCCAGAATGCTAAATGGGAATTTATACGAGCTTCGTAGGGACATTAGGGACCTATTGGATTGTGATAATTATATACTAAAAAGGGAATAACACTCTACGAGAGTGTTTTTCCGTTTACAATTCTGACGCCATCCTTGCCGAGTATATAACCTTCATGAACACCTGCCGCAATGCTAGAGCTATTATCTTTTTATTAGTTTCATTATATAAATAAATCCTTAAAGTATTTTGTCACACAGAACACAGTTACAGACAAAATTACGATAACGATCTACCACTAGTTGACAAAGCGCACATATAATTTGCTTCCTTGGGACATCATAAAGAAGGATCACATCATAATTCTCCGTTCATTGACGTCATAAAAAATATAATAAAAGTCAGTTAAAAGTAGGTGAATGAAAAAACTTAAAAACAGGCTTAGAGATGCTCCCACTGAAGCGAAGATTATGTGGAACGAAGAGATTTGCGGAAATCGATTAAGGACATGGATGACTGGAGAACGTGGATTATAAATTAACATATAATTGGAACAAGACAGTCAAAACTTTTCAAAATTGTTCTTATTAAACAGCTGTTATTGTAGCGTTCCTTCTATTGTGTCTGTTAAAAATGACAATTATCGATCGCTTAGTAATGAGCCTGGTAGATGGCAATAAGCTCGCCCCCTATTACATTGGGACCTAAACATAACTGGCTCTAACATAACACCTCTGCCTATCCCTTCGGGGATACAGGCGTGACGTTATGTTATGTTACGAATATACACTAAAATTCTATTTAGGTATTTGCATAGATAAGGAACCACACCGGCTTGATGCCGTTTTGATTGCCTTTTTTGTTCATAATCGGTTAAGAAGTACGAAAAGAATAGAATAAATATAAAATAGTGCTTTGAAAATGTGTAGGTACCTACATCATTTTATTCGCCAGCTCCTCGTGTTAAGATAGAAAGATACAAAAAGGTTATTTCATTATCAGGGAAACGTGCACAGCTCGTTACACACTGATCTTGACATTGTAGTGGTTTTTTTAATGAGAAATACATTCAGCACCTGTCTAGTCAAAGAAAAATATTTTAAGATAATAACATACATTCTGGTTTTTGCTGGTGCTTTTTTATTTGTGTATACACCCATATTATGCATTTAGTTTAAAACCTGTTTTGATATTACAGACACTTAATTTATTTGTATAGATTTATGGTTCAAGTCTCTAGTCCTACTAGAGACTTCTCCTCACACCTCTAGTTAACTTACTTCATCCAATATAAATTTACGAGTTTGTTTATGCTGCAGTCTTCTAACTAAAAGGCGGCTTAGTGAAAAAAGCAAATTTCGAGCTAAAGCTAAAAATGAGGGCATATTTTAAAACCTATATAATTTAACAGTAGATAGATATATTTTAAGGATTTACGAGAATAAAGTTGCTATTGAAATAAGTATATAAATATTTGTTCAAAGTTAAGAAATGAAAATTGACCAGATGTCACTTAGCCGCCCTTTAATTTGAGGCCGGCAGTATGTTTGTTTGTTTGTAAGCTGATCACGTATAAACAACTAGGTACCTACCTACATGGGAATAGTAAACATTCAGCCTATGAAAATGTTGATGGTAATAAGCTCTCCTCTATTACGTGGGACCAAAAAACACAAGTTTCCCAAATATGTATTTATACATACATATTATAATGACGCCTTTTTACCTCCGGGGTAGGCAGAGACAACAGCCGACCATCTGCTTCTTTTCTTCCATACCTACTTCACGAGCTTCCACTACTGTCACTATCTAAACCTTTTATGTTTCAAGTGCTTATGTTCATAGTTCTAATACCTAAGTATACCCCACCGGGTATAAATAGTCGTAGGTATCAATCCTGCCTTCCGCATCCAGTCTATAGCGTCTATTCCAGCTATCTTTTTCAGGCGTGAGTAGGTATGGGTATGTAGGTAAAATTTACAAAAAATAGATTAAACGAGTTTGGCCAAGCGTACATAACTTGTTTACGGTATACAGTCGAACGGTGAGTATCTACCTACGGAATTACCAAATTATATCTTCTCTATGCTTCGTGTAGCCCGGTAAAATAGAAGTTATGCAACATTAAAAAAATATTCATTGTTGCCAGCTGTCAATGCTCAAAACGCTGAAGTCTACCCCACATTCGCTCGCTGTCTACAACCCACGGGAACGGCTGTCGGCTAGCCCAGCGTCACGCATGCGCATTCACTACCGATACCAATCAAATACCATCCTACCCATAAAAAATCCCCAGTTAGGTAACAACCGATCGAAATGCACATGATGTCCTGCTTAGCCAATAACTACGGTTTTGCAACCGCAATAAATTTTAGAAAAGACTTCGCGCCGTTCATTACATTTCGCTAGCTATACAAAGACAAGGGCATGAGACTAAAATACATAATATAGTCGTGTGAACGCCTTGGTTATATCCGACCTGGAGATGTACTAAACAACCGGAGACTAACAATGGCTATGGAAGTCTTACGTAAGCAAACAGCTGACAAGTATCTGCGTACTCACCATTTCATTTTTCTCAACTATCCAGTTGACGGAGCATATTTGGTACACGAAGTAAGCACGCACCAGCTCGCTTGTCTTCTTACTTTTAAACGCATGTTTAGGGCTGTTGAATGTTAGATCGAGTTCGTCGCGTGGCGACGTCGACGGCGACGGCGGTGGACTTGAAGACAACACGCGAACATTCCTCGGCGCATTCACCGCAAGCCGTCTGAGCAAAGACATGATTGAAACACCGGGAATTTATTCGACGCTCACGACACAACACGCGCCCGTCGTCCGTAACTGACAACTGACACTGACGTCCGCTCGATACCGAGTCGTCTGCGCGCGCAGCCGATCCAATTTTAAAACCGGCGGACCGGCGGCGCGGAGGTGTGTCTTTAAGTAGCGCTGCGATTGGACGACATCTGTACTATGCAGGCAGCAAACTTGCATAACGTGATGTGACGTGCAAAATTATAAACACAAGTGGTCTCAAGAACCAGATTACAAGGACAGATGAGTGCAAGCGGCAGGTGATTCCAAACGCAGTTAACACTTGCTTAAAGCGCGTAGTTTCTGAACACGCGAAGATTGATTCTTCAACTTGATAATCGCAATAGCTGTGCCAACACTTCGATCCGTTACATTGGATCTCCTTTCAGTTTCTTCTTCCTTCGGCCCACCTTATGGAAGCTGTTAGCGTGATCATAGCGTGGTCTATGAACTCAGACTCCGGACTCCGAGGATGCGACCGGGACTATCGCTAGGATAATGATGTCTCAGACGTTGAGGGGAAGAGAATGGAAATACAGGAGGTAAGGCCTCCGGCACTTTGACAAACAGCACAAAATGTGGCAATACAAACATACATACCCTCACTCCGTATTCCCACAGGGGTAGGCAGAGGCAATACACAAACGCCACATAAATTTTGCATCCGTTGCATCGGTTCCTTCCCTTACAACCAACAACATTTCCCTACAGAGTCTTTAATGCCTTTCACTGTTCATCCAGGCTTTACCAAGAATGTAGTCTCTTTGGTCCATGAACGTTCTTCAACAGTAGCACGTGGGTGAAGGCGATGTCTGAATTGTTCAAAAATTTTATTAAGTCGCACATATTCTACTTTAGGTATTCGTTTCATATATTTCCTTAATCAGTCTTGACTTTTCTGACCCATAAATGGAAAATCCATGCCTACTTACCTGTTTTGACTAAATCCAAGTTCATACTACATTTTTCACTTTTTATGATTCTCTACGAATCCACAAATCTGCCAGAGAGTCCGCATCTCTATTGCATAAACTCTAATTTTTATGCTTCTTCTGCCATACCTGTTGAGATCAGCACAGCATTATGAACAGCCACTGGTACCTTTGTTCGTTTGAATACAGCGGAAGCAATGCCGACCACCCTTACTCACAACCCAAATACTATATTTCCACCAATTTCAACCATTCTACTTAATCCCATCCCACTGGCCATTGGACTGTTGTATAACTGTTCCGTACAAAGGATGGTAATATGAAGCTGAATTCCAGGTTCATAAACCTCGGCTGGAGGGCAGCCAAATTATGTCGTGCTCACCTGCTTTTCGGCCATTTATTAACCTAGACGCACGACGATGGTTCTACCTTACCCTACAAATCTTTTAATTGTGAAAGCACTCCACGATTTTCAACGATAATCTTTTTCTTCTTACTTTTGTCTTCTATTAAAAGGTGTTTTTTTTGTTGTTTTTTTTTCAAACTATTATTTCTTTATGATTTTTAGTCAATTCTTTTTTGTATACGGGATCCGGAAAACTACACAACGCGGACGAAGCCGCGGGCGTCATCACTAGACGATATTCATGATTCAGAACATTGAACATTGAAATTCTTTCATTCATTCTGAACATTGGAATTGCATCGAAAATATACAAATAAACGTGACTAAGTGAACATTAATTTAAAATAAATAAAGAGAACTAAACCTAAAAGATAGAAAAATATTTACATACATGCGTCATAGAATTCCTCCGCATCATCACCGACTGGTAATGTTCCCAGAAAACTGGCAGCATTGTCACGTTGAATGGCAATGCTAATTCTTTGTGCAAGATGAAGTCCAGCCTTCTAGTCACGTGTAGCGTCGATCAGCCGCTTTGCCAAATTTTTGTAGACAAAACGGACACCTGGACCCCATGACCCCAACGTCTCAAAAACATAATCCCCTACTAGATTGGAGTATTTACGCCGTTTGAGGCTTTCGGCAGATGCAGCAGCAGCGCCGGCATATTACCAGCTATGCTTGGAAGGTGTGAAGGCGCAAGGGTGTCGACGCACGTTGCCGTGCGGGAGGACGCGGTCGCTCTTGGAGAGACTCCAGAGGGTGACCACGTCGTTCCAGGGGTCCCCAAACCCTGAGCAGGAGGCGATGTTGCGCATTGTGCTCGACATCGCCTCCGAGAAAGAGGGCCTGGCTGGCCGAGTCTCGTCGGGAGACGGCTCGACTAGCTGCAGCCGTCGAGAAGCTCAAGAGGGCGATGGCGAATCCGGCTCAACCGGCGCAGCGGGTGCAACCGGTGGAGACGCCGCGCGTGACTCGCTCGTTGGCGAGGCAGTCGGCGCAGCCAGAGCAACCGGTGCAGCAGCCGGCACAGTCGGTGCGGCCGGCGCAGCCAAGGGTACCGCCGGCGGAGTCCTGGCTCCCCTATATGGAGGCGCTGGAGGAGAGGATGATGTGTCGGATGGAGGCCCTAATGGACTCCATCCGCCGTCCGCCTCTGGCGCCACCAGCGGCCGGCTACGCGGCTGTAGCCCGGAGGGGCCCCACCCGCCCCGCTGCGGGTGCGGGTGCGATCCTGCCGGGGCCGGCTCCTCAGCTCCCTCCCGCTCAGGGTAAGGGGAAGGGCAAAGGCAAGGGGAAGGGCAAGGGGAAGACGTCCCCAGCCCTGGCCCCAGCCCCAGCCCCAGCCGTGGTTCCAGCTACCTCCACCCCATTGGAAGGGGGCTGGGAGGTGGCTGGAGCCAATAAAAGCAGGCGGAAGGCCACCAAGAAGGCCGCCAAAAAGGCCAGGAGGGCCGCGGCCGCCGCGAAGGCAGCGCCGGGGAAGCTCCGTGCCCCTAGAACTACGGCCGTCGTCGTCACTCTGACGGCGGAGGCAGCGTCGAGGGGCATGGGGTATGCCGAGGTGTTGGCCAAAGTAAAGGCCAACGTCGACTTGAAGGCCCTCGAGATCCCGGGTGTCCGGTGCAAGAGCACACGGACGGGAGCCCGGCAACTCGAGGTCCCCGGCACCGCCAGTGGCCCCAAGGCCGATGCCCTAGCGGCTCGGCTAAGGGAGTCGCTGGATGCAGCCGACGTCCGGGTGTCCAGACCCATTAAATGCGCAGAAATGCGCATTACGGGCCTGGACGACTCCGTCACGGCAGAAGAGCTCAGGCTCGCCGTGGCGGAGGCCGGGGACTGCTCCTCGGACACAGTCAAGGCCGGAGCGATACGCTTCGGCCGCGGTGGACAGGGGGCAGCAGTTGTCGGCTGCCCTATCGCGGCGGCCCAAAAGGTCGCTGACGGGCGGAGCCTCCTGGTAGGAGGCTTCCTGAGGGCGCAGGTACGGCTCCTGCAGGCCCGACCGGCCAGGTGCTTCAGGTGCCTGTCGGTGGGCCATGTGGGGGTGCACTGCACGTCGGAAGTGACGGCGGGTGACCGTTGCTTCCGCTGTGGCCAGCCCGGTCACAAAGCCGGCACGTGTGGCGCCCCGCTGCACTGTTTTAGATGTGCAGCGGGAGGCAAGCCGGCGGACCACAGGGTTGGCAGCAAGGCCTGCGCCGGAGGGGAGCCGAAGCCGGGAGGCCGGCCTTCCGCCTCCATTTCGCAGCGGGATGCGGAGATGGGGGTTCCATAATGGATCCTCAACTCCGCATCCTGCAGGTGAATGTTGGCCACGGTGCCCATGCTCAGGACCTTCTGCTCCAGAGCATGGCACAGTGGGCCATAAATGTCGCCGCTGTCGCCGACCCATACACCTACCGGTTCCTCGGGCCTGCCTGGGAAACCGCGCTGGATGGGTCGGCGGCACTGGTGCACAACCCTGCCGCCGGCAGCCCCCCTCTTGCCGTCGTTGCAAGGGGACCCGGCTGCGTGGCGGCGGCGGTTGGCGACATAGCGTGGTTGGGTCGGTCGTGGTCGTGGCTGCTTACTTCACGCCGAGCCGAGACATAGCTGACGACTCGTATGAGCAATGGCTCCGTCAGCTGGCAGTCGTCGTCAATGCCTGCCACCCCCGCCCGGTCCTTGTGCTCGGGGACTTCAACGCCTGGTCGTTGGCGTGGGGTTCCCGTCACGATAGGGGCCCGGCGGGGGATAGAGGCAGGGCACTGGAGGACTGGGCCGAAGGACTCGGCCTAGACCTCCTAAATCGGGGAGCCGTGGACACGTTCGTGACCTCGAGGGCCAGTTCAATCGTGGACATCTCGTTCGCGAGTCCCTCGTTGACGCGACGTGTTCAAGGCTGGCGTGTCGTTTTGGGGGAGGAGACAAGTTCGGATCACCGATATATTCGGTTTGACGTCTCCGCTCCCGCGAGCGATGCGCCGGCCACACCGGCTCCACCCGAGCCACGTTGGGCACTTATGCGACTAGATCGGGAGCTCCTCCTGGAAGCCGCCATCGTACAGGCCTGGGCCTCTGCGCCGGACAGGCCTGTCAACGTAGACGATGAGGCGGAGTGGTTCCGGGAGGCCATGACCCGTGTCTGCGACGCGGCGATGCCTAGGGCTCCGCCCTATAATCCGAGGGGTCAGGTCTACTGGTGGTCGTCGGAGATCGCGAGGCTCAGACGGGCCTGCGTGATCACGCACCGCCGGTGGGCCCGATTGCGTAGGAGGCGTCGCCGCCCCGCAGATGCGGAGGCCCGAGAGGCGGAGTTGTACCAGGGATACAGGGAGGCCAGAGGTGCCCTCCGAGCAGAGATAAGGCGGGCCAAAAAGGAGGCCCGCTGCGAACTGCTGGAGACGCTGGAGCGGGACCCTTGGGGGCGGCCCTACCTAATGGTAAGGGGAAAACTGCGCCCCAAGGCCCCGCCGTTGACCCAGTGTCTCCAGCCGGAGCTGCTCGGAGGAGTTGTTAGCTCCCTGTTCCCAGCGCGGGCGGTGGAACATGTTCCACCGCAGATGACTCCGCCATGGTTGCCAATGGTGCCCGACGTGGATGACGACGACGTGCCCGAGGTCACTTGGGTAGAACTAGAGCTGGCGGTGAGAAGGCTGAGAGCCAAACGCACCGCCCCGGGACCCGACGGCATTCCAGGCCGAGCGTGGGTCCTAGCTCTAGTCGACGACGCTCTCGAGCCCCGACTGAGAGGGCTTCTCAGCGCATGTTTGGAGCGGGGCCAGTTTCCGAAATTGTGGAAGACGGGGAAACTGGTCCTCATCCGAAAGGAGGGGCGCCCGGCGGACTTACCGTCCGCCTACCGGCCCATAGAGTTGCTCGACGAGGTGTGCAAGCTCTTTGAAAGAGTAATTGCGAAGCGCCTCGTCGAGCACCTCTCAAGAGTGGGGACCTGGACTGGACCTGGCGGATGGCCAATATGGCTTCCGCCAGAGGCGCTCCACCGTGGATGCCATCATGCGCGTGAGGGCTCTGGCGGAGGATGCAGTAGCCCGGGGTGAGGTGATGTTGGCGGTGTCCCTGGACATCGCCAACGCGTTCAACACCTTGCCCTGGAGTTGCATTAGGGAGGCGCTCGTGTATCACGAAGTGCCTCTCTACCTCCGCCGCATAGTCGGGGCGTATTTGACGGAGAGAGCCGTCTTCTACCCAACCGTGACCGGTCTCGGCCGGCGTGAGATGTCGTGCGGTGTTCCGCAGGGATCGGTCCTGGGGCCGCTCCTGTGGAACATCGGATACGACTGGGTGCTTCGCGGTGAGCTCGCAGACGGTGCCGCCGTCACGTGTTACGCGGACGATACGCTCGTGACGGCGTGCGGAGCGACATACCGCGAAGCGACCCTGAAGGCCACGACCGCGGTTGCCCAAGTCGTGGAGCGGATCCGGCGGCTGGGTCTCGAGGTGGCTCTGCATAAAACCGAGGCCCTGTTCTTTCATGGGCCTCGGAGCAAGTCACCTGAGGGATCCAGTCTCATCGTGGGAGGTAATCGCATCGGCATCAAGCCCCAAATGAAATATTTGGGGCTCGTGCTCGACGGCCGATGGGACTTCGGAGAGCACATCCGAAGTCTGGCCCCCAAACTGAAGGGCACAGCTCTCGCTCTGGCGCGGCTGCTGCCCAACATGAAGGGGCCCGATGACTCCTGCAGGAGACTCTACGCGGGGATCGTGCGGTCCATGGCCTTGTATGGGTGCCCAATATGGGCGGAGGCCCTGAAGGCCGGAAGTGTGCGGATGCTGCGCGCTCCGCAGCGAGTGATGGCCATCAGGGTCATCCGCGGGTACCGCACGATCTCCTTCGAGGCGGCGAGTCTCCTTGCCGGAACTCCGCCATGGGACCTGGAGGCGAGAGCCCTTTCGCAACTGTACCAGTGGCGAAAGGAGGCGCGGGAGCAGGGACTGAACCCCGAGCATCGAGAAATCGAGGCTATGCAGTCCCAGCTCCGCCAGGCCATCGTGGTGGAGTGGAAGGAACGACTTGGGCGACCAAGCGCAGGGCACGCCGCAATAGCGGCGGTAAGGCCCATCATGGAGGATTGGCTAGAGAGGCGACACGGAAGCCTCTCGTACCGACTGACGCAGGTGATCTCCGGGAAGGGGTGCTTCGGGGACCACCTGCATCGGATCAGGAAGGAGCCAACGCCTGAGTGTCATCACTGTGACGCGAGCGAGGACTCAGGGCTGCACACGCTGGCGGACTGCCCGGCGTGGGAGGTGCCGAGGCGTGACCTCGTGGCAGCCATCGGGGTGGGAGTCCTCTCGCTCGGCAGCATGATTGCGGCAATGGTGCGGAGCGCGAGCGCGTGGGCCGCCGCCACCTCCTTCTGCGAGCATGTGATGCTCGCGAAGGAGATGGCGGAGCGCGCCCGGGAGAGGTTCAGAACCCTCCCGGCCCGCCGAGCCCGCAACATGCTCGCCTCGCGTCGCAGGCGACTCAGGCGCCGGAGGTCGCTTAACGACCTCCGTCCTCCATGAGCGCAGGCCTGGGGGTGGCAGGTGAGGCCGCCTGTCACCCCAGCAGAAGCAGGCCGGGACGGTGGGGCGACTAGCGCCCCTCCCCCAAACCGGGGCAAGACGGGTACACCGTGGTTCCCAAACCCGAGGGGGCCATCTCGAAACCGGAGATGGCCCAGGGTCAGTCGGGGTGCGAGGGATATGCTCTATGGGCAACCTTACACTCCGGCGTCTGCAGACCCGAGACGGCGTGCGGTTTTAGTCGGTTCAAGTCCGACATAACCGCCCCCGCTGGCCGGCGGGGGGGTATCCGAGGGGATTTCCGCACGAAAAAAAAAAAAAAAAAAAGGGTGTCGACGCACGTTGCGTTCCATACATTGAAATAACGATTCATAGCAATTGATAATGACATTTTTATCTACACTATTCCCGACATTTCAGTTGCGTCTCAACAGCTATGAATCACGGCGAAAGCGAGTTGAAATGTAACCGAAAAGTTGAAAATAGTACTTATCTACTATCTATACATCGTGAACTTGTCTACGCCCAGGACTACCGACTTCCATGATCGGGGCCTGAGGACGGCAGCACAGAGTACTATATATATATACTGATAGATGGCAATCAGTTGATTCGCCGTCCTTACAGAAGCAGGCCAAGATGGCGGCGTGTCGCAAGTCCTACACACGTGTGCCAACTCACCGACGCGGGATCAATCCCGGCCCAAACGCGAGGCTGCGATGGCGGCCGAAGTCCGTCGGAAATCCATAGACCACCCGTCGGTATACATACCTACAGTACGATTAAAATATAAATAAATATAGTGGACAAATTACACAACGTCACCTAGACCCAAACTAAGCAGAGCTTGTCATATGGGTTCTAGAATGCGGATAAACATACTTAAATACTTTTTTTTGTAATCAAATACATATTATACTTATACATATAAACAGTCAGATCTATGCAAATATACATATTTGCACTGAGCGGGAATTGAACCAGTGACCTCTGGCTTCGCAGTTCTACGCACTACCGCTACGCCACAGGGGTCGTCAACCACCATGATCGCGTTAATTCCCATTACCATGTCCCTACTTATATAATATGATAAAGGTGAAAGTTTATGATATTTGTATGCTTGAATGTTTGTTACTCAATCAAGCTCTAACGGCTGAACGGATCTGCCTGAAATTTGGTACAGGAAATAACAAATAGGCTACTTTTTATCCCTGGATAAAGATCTCGTGGGACGCGGGAATGGGCACAGAATTCAACGCTGGCGAAGCTGTGGGTAACACCTCGTGATTTATAATGCAAGTTAATGTAGGTACTATCTTCGTTAATGAAATCAGATGTTTTTGTAATATGGAAACACCAATACCTTTGAAATAATAGTGAAATTTTCCTTAAAATTCCTATATTAGGTAGGTACCTTTATTTTTATTTTTTTCGTGTGGAAATCCCTTCGGATACCCCCCGCCGGCCAGCGGGGGCGGTTATGTCGGGCTTGAAACGACTAAAACCGCACGCCGTCTCGGGTCGTCAGACGCCGGGGTGTAAGGTTGCCCATAGAGCATATCGAGAATATGGCGCACTTATATACCGGCTGATTAATATAATAACATCTAGTTCATACTATTATTAAATTGTTAAATATTTGTGTCTGTACATTGGAGATATTTAAAAAAATATGTTCATGTTTTTTTAAATCTTTTCAATTTATCTGTTTGTCTGTTTGTTCGCGATAGAGACAAAAACTAACAAGCTGATTTTAATGCGATTTTTTCTATTAAAAAGGTCATGGTCAGACTTAAAATCTGCCGTACGTTTGATTGCAACTAGTTAAGTAGAACCGGAGATATGACCTAAAAACATAACTGACCTCCGCACGGGCGGAGCCGCGGGCATCAGCTAATGAGTGATGTAATAGACTGATATTTATGGAATTCTTCAAATTAATAGACACTTCTTCATCAAAGCGCCAATAGGTACTATTTGCATTTAATTCAAAGCTAATTTTGGACCCCGGGCTCTGCTCCTCCTTTTCATAGTTTGGTTGGGTTGGCTTTTACGGAAACTATTGACGTTTGACCCAAAACCCCGAGCGGAAAGCCTGCGCCTCGGCCTTCAATCAGCAGGGTACCGACTTACCGATTTAAGTGACGTTGATTTGGACTCCGAAGATCTATGCGGATGAGGTAATTTTTTTTTTCTGCCGTTTATTGAAAAAGTTCTTTCACCTTTTAAAAGGTACATTATCCCCGACGGACATATATTATATGTAAATTACGATTGCTTCGAGTTAAACTCATTTAAACCGAAGCGTAGCGAGGTCGGGTTGCTAGTGGGTTATATAACTGAACCCCACGTGCTTAACAATGCGAATATGTACCTACTTATTTTATTGCTGAAACATAGTAACAGGAAAGTATTGAAAAAACTATTAGGAAGGCAACACTGAGAATTAACGACTTGCCGTTCAATGAGGACGATAACAATAGAGGAAAACTGATAAGTCACTCACGAGTAAATAGTTAGTGTTTTTAGTGTTTTAACCGACTTCGCAAAAAGATTCTCATTTCGGTTGTATCTTTTCATGTTTGTAGCCGCGGAACTCGAAAATATTTTAATTGAAAAGTTATATTTGCCAGATTGGTACCATTTTTATTAAAATTCAGGTTTGATAATGGAAGGAGTTCCCACAGTTCTTCATGGATTCCATCCATGAAGAACTGTGGGAACTCCTTAATATTATATTTTCACACCCGCATATACCCTTAGTATACGTGAAACTATAACCAAGTTATAACGACCATGTGGCGCAGTGGTAGAGCGTTCGTCCGCTAAATTATATGTCACGGGTTCCACTCCCGCTCAGTATATTTTAATGTATGAATATGGTATATTTACATTGGTCTGTCATTTGTGTTTCTATGTAGGTACAATATGTGTTTAGGGTGTATAGGGCCCATCAACATCCTCGAGGCCCAAGCCAACCTCACCTGCAAGTCGGTGCACCTGCTAAACAACGGACGAGGCTCTGGCGCAAGATACTGGTGGTGATACCAAAAAACTTGACATTGGCGTCTTCGCCATTAATAATTTTATAAACATTTATTATATTTCACTTGACATTGGCGAAATTGCGGTGATTCCACTGCAGAAGCCATTAATTAAAACTGTATTCTGTAATATGTTTACACAAAAATTTAACTAAGTAATTATGTTTATCCGAATCCTAGAACCCATACTACGAGCTTGGTAGTTAACCGACTCGTTGCCATTGAAGCATATATGCGTCAAAAAATTCTCAGCTAGGCCTATGACGCATATATGCATCATTTGAACAATCTTTTGGTCAGTGGTACTTTTAAAAAGTGAAGGTGGCAATGAAATGTTACCCATGCTCACTTTGGGTCTCGTCTAGAAAGCGCTTTTTAGAATTCCCTCATATATACTATTAAATTTCACTTGCAATAATTAAACGGCCGATCGATTTATTAGCTTGCGTTCCTAGAACTATTGACACAGAGGGCCATATAGGGTCACTAACACTGGACTAGAGATACAAGGTTATACCATTAAAATTAGAATGATAAACGGGATATTTACCATGTTTAGTATCTTTTTCGAGAATCCGATATTTCGGCACTGTTACAAGTACCATGATCCCGTTTATCATTCTAATTTTAATGTAAATGGCCATGCCAATCTAAAATCATATATAAGGTTATACCAGTTGTAGGTACTGCGTCGTATACCTATCGTACCTACATTAAGGTCATTGTGAAACCTTTAGAATTAATTACCATCCCTTTTTCTTTAAGGGCCTGTCTCAACACTTTTCTACTGATAAAAATGTCAGATAAATATTTAAATCGGAAAATATGAACATCTAGAACGGGATGTGAACTCGTAACCTGTCGCTGTCTACGGGAACACTCTGACCGATTGAGCTACCTGGTATTATAGGATGGCGGTAATTCCCCTTCGTCCGCGTACGTAACCGCAGGTTCGCCACCTGTTGTGGTAATTTAAATCACATGTAGAAGCGATATTGCGCGTTAAATAATAATAATAATTAATAATAATTTATTTAACATATGAGTTACTGATACATAACAATTACAACACAAATGAAACAATCCAAGCTACACATAGATTTGTAACGTTGTCACCTGTACTAGTGATAATACACTGTATCACAGGTGTCAGCCTGTACCTACACCTTTTCCTATTTTATGATCCCAAAGTAACCGATTAACGGGCATAGTTTACACAAGAATGGACACTGACTAAATTAGTGTTTTCAATGTGTGGGTGAGTAAATGGTGAAACAGGCCCAAAGTGTACAAAATAATGAATAATAATGGCAATATATATTATATCCGAATAAAACAACAAATTAATGTATACATAGATATTTTTATTTGAAAAATATTTCGTGTAGCTAAGAAACTAATCACAATATGGCATTCTACGTCCGAAATAATATTATACAAAACATTTTTCTTATTGCAAATAAATTATTAGCAACTTCACCGACAACACTTTCGGACATACTAATCTATACCTACGCGAATATGTACATTGATTTAGAATTTTGATACATCACCAATTTTAATCTGCATTCAGTTGCATATTTACAACAAAATACTGGCTAGGAAAAGAGCATAATCAAACAACAGTACCTACTGTAAATAATAAATTTTAAACTGAATCATTCAGGAATGAAACAGGTTTGACTGTAGGAGACGTGGTATTGATAAATATATCTAAGGTGAGTTTGTGAGTCTTATTCTATAGCGACGATATTAATTATCAGACGGAAATAGACCATTTTATGAT
Source organism: Cybosia mesomella (assembly GCA_946251805.1). Taxonomy (NCBI): domain Eukaryota; kingdom Metazoa; phylum Arthropoda; class Insecta; order Lepidoptera; family Erebidae; genus Cybosia; species Cybosia mesomella. The sequence goes on from OX276407.1 coordinate 22,455,494, forward strand.
CTTAAAAGTGCAAATTAAGCTTTTTGATCATCATTGCAAAGTAGTATTTTGATTGTTTGTGAGCCAATTTTTAGTTCATAAACCTGACGCATACGTTTTTTTTAATTTTAGTTATCGCTACTTACAGTTGTGCCTCAAATATACTGCCGTCCTGAAGCTAAAAAGCGGCTTAGTGACATATGGTCAATTTTCACATCTTAATTTTGAAGATATATTATATCAATATCAACTTGAGGGCGGTAGTATAGGAGTCCTGTGACGGTTATCGTTAAAGCCTGCTTTTCGGGCGATTGTAAAAGTTGACCATGATATTTTTTATATCTTTTTTCTCACGACCTGCACATCCCATTATCACAGTAAATAGTGGCATAAAAAAGGTAATTTCTGACCGTAATTAGTGTCACGTTTTAAAAATGTAATTAAATTATTATGAATGGAGTACTATTTACAACACTGTATTATTTTATGATAATTATTTATTATATCGACGGCTACAATGACAGCTGAAAAGAAAATCACTTTTCGGTCAAGTGTTTATGATGTCATTAGGTATATTTTTTCTTTAAACATTAGATGTCGCTCGCACTATTTTGCCTTTCAACCATAGAATGTGTCTCAATAGTTTCTTAATGGCGTATGTCATTGTTGTGGGACCAACTTTTTTATAATTACACTTGTAATTCACCCCTTGTAGCACATTCTATTCTTCGTTGTTTGAATGCCCCTTTCCATGTAGCCTTATTATATAAAAAGATTGCAGTGAAATGCCTTTAAAATGATAAAACGGGGTTAAAGGAATACAACCTATAATATTCTTTAAAGGAGTCTTATTGCAATCATTTGCATAAATAAGGTGTTGTAGAAAAATAACAAATTGTTTAAATTGGTACCGTATTCATGTTGCCGTTCTTTAGAGAGTATATTATAAACCTTGTAATTAACTTAAACCATATCCGAATGCTTTTTGATATTAAATATTAATATGTTCAAGCGATAATGGATGAAGGGCCAATTAGCTTAGATTTATCAGAACCGTAATTTTGCAGTGACATCTATTATACTACAAGACTGGTTGTACGGAACCAAATTATGGTATAGCAATAATAGCCAACAACAAACCTTCAATTAGAGGATGAGTAGAGGAGCCGGTGAGATCGATCGATTCACTCATCTGATAACCAGATGGGATAATTTTTTTATCAAATATAATTCATCTATTAAATTACATGCATCAAATAAACGTTTCTTTCTTTCTTTCTAACATGCCTATGATGACTTGCCCATCAAAAAGTGTTCATGGCTATTTTTAATTAAATTAATTTTAATAATATGTTGATAACCGTAAATTTTCATTCCAACGTATAATTTTTAACATAGATTTTTGTAGATTTCATACAGATGACACTTCTACTCTATATAGTCACCCGTACCCCAACCCCATTCCGCCTCACCTCCATAACCGCGGCACATTTTCTGTTCTAAATAGCATTATAATAAATAGCAAAAATAATAATGTCATTAAGTGAAATTTGAAAACTCAGTTTAGTGACAACAGATTTAGATTATGTAAGTACTAAGGCTTTAAAATGTATGAATGCTAGCTATTCTCGTGGTTTAAAGTACCTAATCACTAGATTTAAAATAACTCTAAATTATATCTTGTCTACAATAAGCAATTGTTGTAGTACGAACGTACTAAATTTGTGTTACACACTGCTCAATTCAAAGCATTTGGCACCTCAATGAAAACATATTTCGACTTTAAAATTCTAAAACACTCGATAATCTAATGAAATTTATTGTCAATTTGGATATTAATCTAGTTCAATCAATCAACTTTTCGAACCTACGTCTCAATTCGTGACAGTTACAAAAAAGGAATAATATATAAGTCAACGCAAGCGTCTCACAAATCATAGAGTGGCTGAAATTGGATGTACCGCAAATATGAACATACTCAAAACTACAGAGCACACAGCGTGGCCCGAGCCGTCTTTACCCGGGGGTGTAAGGGTTGCGGGGGACCCGGGCGCAGGACATTAGGGGGCGCAGGGCATTAGGGGGCGCAGGCCGATCGCACGAAACTAAGAACTTCGTGTACATCAGTTTTGCAAACTACTTAACATTCATTTTACCTGCCTACAAAAAGTATATAGGCAACAAAAAACTTGGTAGGAAAATAAATATAAATTAACCCTTAATTCACTAGGTGAGTCCCTGGGACTCACATCAAAATTTCAAACTTCCATAATTCTAACGTTTGAGCGGCTGGTTTCCCCCCCGACTCAGTACCTTCCTGCAGTGTCGCGGGCTACACGGTGGCGAGAGGACGTGTGTCGGCGCTGCGTATTTGGTGAGTTATTGCGTCGAGTGAGTCCCAGGGACTCATACTAGTGAATTGTGCTATATATTTTTTTATTTACTTCAATTTTCGAATGTTGCTTATTTGTCGTTATTTTTGATATACTTAAATTATATTTTATTATATGCTTATATATTTTTTTTTAGTTTTGCAAAATGAATCCAAAACAAGATAAATTCATTAATATGAATGAAGACGGGGCGGATTCCGTTGTGGAATCTTGGCTGCAAGGTGTTTTGAATGACGAGGATGACGATGAACAAGGTACTGGTCAGTCATGCAGTGTAATGCACGCAAATGAAGAATTATTCAACTCGGATAATGAAGATGGTGAGTACATTCTCAGTGAACACGACACTGATTCTGATTCCGAGGAGCCACCTGAAGCTGAGGAAGCTGTGATCGATGATGGTGAGTCGTCATCGAGTGAGAGCAACTTACCGCTATCGGAATTTTCTCGCAGATCACGCAATAATGCACCAGCCCAGGAAAATTCATCTGATCTAAGTGATGACGATCAATCAACACCTGCACAAAGAGGAAGTCAAAACTACTACTACGGAAAAGATCGATTCAAGTGGTCACGATTACCTCCGGCCCGAAATGTGCGTACTGCAGCACATAATGTGGTTCAAGTTCCTAGAGTCAGACCTGCAGCTGAAGGACCTCTTTCTCCAGTTGATGCATTCCAGCTAATGTTCGACCAAAGGATGCTCAATACCGTGTTTATTTGGACAAATAAAAAGCTTGAGGAGTTTCAGAGAAAATACCCAAAAGATAATTCTTTCAGACTGACTAACACTGTCGAATTGAAAGGTTTTATGGCCCTGCTTATTTATTCCGCTATTTTCAAATCTAACAGAGAAAGCATCTTGTCATTATTTGCAACTGACGGCACCGGGCGTGAGATATACAGAGCATCTATGGCCAAAAACAGATTCTTGGCATTGCTACTGGCCCTCCGCTTTGATGATGCTTCTGACCGTGAAACCCGTAGACAAGTTGATCCTGCTTGTCTTATCACTGACATATTACAAGCATTTGTAGAAAACAGTCAAAATAATTACTCAATGGGCACTAACGCGACGGTTGATGAAATGCTCATAGAATTCAGAGGAAGATCCAGATTCAAAATGTACATGCCCAATAAGCCGGGGAAATATGGTTTGAAGATGCAGTGTCTAGTAGATTCTGAAACATTCTATGTTTACAACATCTACTTATATACCGGGAAAGGTTCCGATGGATTTGGTTTGACGGAAGAAGAGAAAAAGAAGTCAGTACCAACACAGGCCACGCTTCGCTTGTGTAAGCCTATTGTCAACACAAACATCAATGTCACCACAGACAACTGGTACTCCTCAATGGAACTACTTCAAGAGTTGAAGGCAAGAGGCTTGACAACAGTGGGTACTCTAAAGAAAAACAAGAGAATAATTCCAAACGAATTTCTCCCACACAAAGAGCGGCCAGTGGAATCTTCTGTGTTTGGGTTTACCAAAGAGTGTACTTTGGTCAGCTATGTTCCAAAGAAAAATAAGTCTGTGGTGCTCTACTCCTCCATGCACCATGACAACAAAATTGACGACACTACTGGAAAGCCTGAAGTAATAATGTATTACAATTCAACCAAAGGAGGTGTCGATGTGGTAGACCAGAAGTGCTCCGTGTACTCGTGCAGTAGACGAACGACCCGTTGGCCTATGGCTGTGTTCTTCAGGGTCATTGATATGGCATGTTGCAATGCACAAGTCATCTATGAGAGCCAAAGTGATGTGCCAAAGCTGAAAAGACTGGATTTTCTAAAAAGAATTGCTGAAAATCTAAACGAGAGTAATCTGATGACACGTCTGCACAGTACTCGTCTGCCACGCCAAGTTCGCTGCTCGATTTCATCTATCATGAAAAAAGACATTCCTGAAGATGCGAGCCACCCTGAAACTGAAGACAAGCTACCCAGGAATGAAAGAAAATACTGCTATATGTGCCATTACAAAAAGAGGACAAAGACTGCATTTCTATGCACCAAATGTATGAAGCCAATATGTTTGACCTGCTCAAAAAAGGTATGCCGACGCTGCCTGTAACCAGTGGCAAAACCCTTTGCACGTTTTTTTTTTTATTGGAGCATACATTTTTATTTTTTTTTATTTTTGATTTGTATATCTTTGAAAGTCTAAAAAACGTAAAAACATATATTTGTTACGAATATTTGATAGTTCTGTAGAGGTTTTAAAATACCTTTGTTTTTTGAGACTGCTAAAATTAGTTTATTTATTTTTTAAGAGGATCTCAGAAGTCTGTCCAGTTTTGTTACTTTTTTCTAGTGCCTTAATAAGTACTTAATATGAATAATAAAAAAAAATAATAAAAAAATATGTTTTATTTAAGAAACTCACGCTTAGAAAATATGTGAGTCCCATGGACTCATAGAAGTGAATTACGTTAGCAAATTTCACCTAGTGAATTAAGGGTTAAAAATGCCGCGGTAGCCTAGTGGTATGGGTAATGGATGCCGCGGTAGCCTAGTGGTATGGGTAATGGACTGCTGAGACGAGGTCTCGGGTTCGATCCCAGGTTTTACCATGGCACACACCAATGACTTTTCGATGCTTTTCGAAGTTATGTGTGTATTTATCGCAGGTTTATAAGTGCCCGGTTAATGGCAATAGGCTCGCCACCTATTACATTGGGACCTAAACATAAACTGGCGAAATGTGGGTGCTAGCACCTCTGCCTACCCCTTCGGGGAATATAGGCGTGAGTTTATGTTATGTGTTATGTTATGTAAAAAAATATTATATCCTATATATAAAAATTGAGTTTTATTTTTGTTGGCGCCCGCGATCAGCCGGGCCCAAGGCGGTGGGCCAAAATAGAGGCTAGCCAGGAATTACTGGGGCCACACTATCCCGGAGGCCCCAGCCAGAGCCACTTCAAGGAGACGTTGAAGGAGCCTTGTTCCCTGCGAGGGTGAAGGAACATACTTCACCAGTCCTTAGACGTATTCGGCGAATGGATCTCGAGGTGGCCCTCCACAAGTCAGCTCTATTTTTCTGTGGCCCCGGAGTCGATGGCCACCTTACACCCCAGCGGTCTGAACACCCGAGACGGCGTGCGGTTTTAGTCGGTTCGAATCCGACATAACCACCCCCGTTGGCCGGTCATCTGGTGGAATTTCCGCACGAAAAAAAAAAGGGATCTAGTCTTGTCGCAAGAGGTGTATGCCTTGCCATCGAGCCCTCGATGAGGTACTTGGGGCACCTACTCGATGGACGGTGAGACGTCGGATATTCGGCTCGCAGTATGGGCTACGAAACTGACGGCCAGCATCGGCGCAAGCCTGTGATCCCCCTTGCAGGTGCTGGCCGTCAGTTTCACCACACCATATGTAGATACTGCACGGTCTCCATTGAGGCAGTGAGTCTCCTAGCCGGGACGCCTCCATGGGACCTGGAAGTGAGAACAACTGATACAATGCAAGGAGGCGATGGCGCGAGAGCGAGATCTAAGGCCCCTCGAGAAAAAGACGGGCAGTGATCCTAACGCCGCCAGGTGCTTATGAAGGAATGGAAAGAACGACATGGGCAACCAAGCGCAGGACATGCCACCATTGCGGTGTCCCGTCATGGAGGACAAGCTGGAGAGACGCCACGGTAGCCTCTTCTACCGGCAGACCAGACATGTCTGGTTCGGTAAGTTTCTGCATCTTATAGGCTGGGTGCCGTGGTTCCTCCATGAAGACGCCACTACACACACTAGCGGAGTGCCTAAAGTGGATAGAGCAGTGCTCCAGGGCGGTGGAAAAGGAATGGGAGGCGTCTAACACTTAGAAATCGCAGAACGATCTGCGTCCTCCATGAGCGCGGGCCTAGGGGTAGTCTAGCCGTCGCCCTAGCAGAAACAGGTCCAGGGTGCCGGCGCGTCGTGTTACTGCGCGCGCCTCTCTATAGGGGAGGGCGTATTTTGTTCCCCAAAACAGATCGGGGTCTCCTATGTATTCTTTCTACGGCACACCAGATGCCCCGGTGACACAGGCAAATGCGGAAGCTGTCAATGTGAAGGAGTTTTGGACTGGAAATATTTAATACGTTCGTCGACACGACGAAGAAAAAGACAGGTTTATATGACAAATCGCCATGCGTACCCACCGGTACGTAGATGAAGGCTGAAGAGGATTCCGCACACAAGAAAGGGACTTCCGTGCGTTCCAAAAAATGAGGGGGGTTGAGACGAAAGCGGAATTTCCGCACCCCGGCACCTAATATGGTTAAGACGGCCCTGAGCGTGGCCAAAGTCTCTCTGTGACGCAATTAGATACAACTTAGCTCTGTAATTTTCAGGCGATAAAACCTATTTAACCTGTTAAAGGCGGTAAACCCATTTTTAAGCATATAAATGTGTTGTTAGATACAGCTTAGAACAAGGCACGGGCTCTATACTTTTCAGGCGTAAAAACCTTACTGCAAAGAAATGTATTTACATTGGACTAAGTCGATAACCTATACAGGGCTTTCGATCGTATACAGTTATCTCAGGTGCTATTCACCTGAGTATTTGGAAAGATTATTAGAGCTGCTTACAAAGCGAAGGTTACCAAAACATTGAACAGCTATAACGGATGACAATACCAGACAGTGCTGAATTAAAAACTTATTTACAATCATTTTATTTTGGGAGGTAGTTTTATATAAATATAAATTAACTCTTTGTGCAAAACTGACAGACTAAGTATAGGTGATACAATACCACCCGTGTGTCATGTATCAGATAATAAACGAGATTTTTTTTTGCAATTATTTAAGGCCAATATGTTTGATCAAGGTGAGATCAAAACATATTGAAATTAAATTATTTAATTGACAAAGCGCGATAAAGATAGGGTAAGAATTTAGTTTCAGCCATAAAATTGCAATTATAAGAATGTAGTATGTAACATTACGTGCAATGTTTTCACTAAATTCAATTACTAATTACTAGCCAATTGTAGACAAGATTTAGTTATAGATATTCGGTACTCAGAAATGAGAAAATAAAGGAATATAATCTATGCGTCCCATTTCTTGGTAAGGTAAATAAATATAACGTAATGTTTGCCGGCGAAAAGCATGTCCACCTATACTAAATATTTTATATTTTTATTATTATAGCTGGCTAATATAACACGACCGCGTTAAATAGGCAGAACACAGTGTCACCACGTCTCAGTCCATTTCTCTTATACTACTAAAAATAATAAATTCGTCTATTTTTCTTTTAAAAAGTAAATTTTAAAAATAGAATGATAGTATAGAAAAGAAAAAATATAGATTTATGAAGATCGTTTCGAAAACGTAGATAAGGTATATATTCACAAACGCGTTTTCTGTCGTGTTAATCAAGATAACAGTTACCTAAGTCATTAAATATGGTTTTGGATAAAATGGCGATTAAAATATGTTTCAATGTTTTGTTTATTGAAAAACCATATACTTGATTTGCCATGTTTTTATTTGGCACGTCGGAAACTACGACTTGTTTCTATTTTCTAAATCATTTTCTATGTCACACGTCGAACTGACAGACTGGTACCTTTATAGAGAAGTTAAACACACAATGTGTTGTCGGAAGTTTACGCGAATGTCACACATTGAAATAAAACCATTTTTAATAGATTCTATAGCGGAGTCTCCCCGTGCCATGGCTGCTGAAAAGCAACCGAAACGTCGGGATCAATGTAAAATATAAAAAAACATCAAATAATCCGTTAAAATGGTTTTATTTCAATGTGTCATATTCGCGTAAACTTCCGACAATATCACACACAATGTGTGTTCTACTACCCTATAAAGGTACGAGACTGTCAGTCCGACGTGCTTATAAAATATTAAAACTAACTTCGGTTTTAACTACTCTGAAAAGATATCAAGCTTCCCATACTGTATGTTTTTCAAAAACAATATACTCAAACACAATTTTTAAACGCGGTTTGATCCGAAACCTGGCTTACTACTTCTCGATAACAACGGCAGTCTTTTACTCTATAGCAAGATGCCACTTCTAAACCCTACTAATGACATTACGTCTTAAAGCCTAATTAACGAGGCCGTTCCAAACATTTCTATGTATACTACTAGTACGGAAAATATAATGCGTACGGATGAAAGTAATATCGTAAGGCATTAAGTATGGAATGTGTGAATGAGGATATGGTTAGGAAGGGAGTGAATGTTGAGATGACCGCAAGCAGAGATGAATGGAAAAAGCTCACATGTTACCGATATGCCGACCCCAAATAAATTTAATTATGTTTTAAATATATATTTTTATATATATGTTTTACTATGTCGTCACCTCCTACGTATAGTAACTTAAGTGCAGTTCACTAATACTGTAAAGTTGCTAATATGCAGTTACGATAATATACGTAGGTGATGATTTTTCTATTTTCATCACTTCGCATCAGAACCTCCCCCCCCCCCCTACCCCTACCCTACCCACTATGACACAATTTTTGTTCTAAACTGCTTGTTTAGTAGTATACATGGAATTCTTTGGGCCATTCATGTATATATGTATGGTAAAAGAAAAACATCTAAATATATCTTACAAATACAAATATCTATTACATCTTAAAATAATAATAAAACTTATAGATATGGCTATATCTAATATGTACAACTCATATATTTTAATGATATTGTGATACTTTTCCGTACTTATTCATTCTCAAGTCACTTTCCGTAATAAAAGCGGTATACCTATCATTCAATCTTTTGAACGCCAGCGTCACTTATTTGAGACTAAACCATTTAAATGCCTGCCCTTACTGAGGGCACGTCACGATACTAATGTGACGAATGGAAATAGACCTAAAAATATGAACATAAAATTTAAATTCCACTGATGATGCATTGTAGGCATAAAAGCTATGATCATCATTGAACTTTAAATTTTATTGCGATAACTTTAATGAGTACTTCTATTCGTTACATAAATATTCTTTACCGTGACGTCCCATCAGTCAGCGCAAGCCCAAACGTCAGCGAGCGCAGGCCCGAAGTCACTTCGTGGCAGCATCACCGGGTGGGGCGACAGTGACGACAAGACGGTTCCATACAAAATCTTTCCCGCTGTAACTGTGACCCCACCTCAACTGTTGTTCCGAACGCGGCCATACAATCCTGTCGTATATAAAACACAGCAATAAACCGCTAAAAATGTACCAAAATATACGACAACCAGTATTTTTGTGGCGTTGAGAACTTATCAAATGTTCAATCAAAGTAACATTTATTTATAAATAACGTATTATATTGCTAGTATTGAATCAATAAGGCAAAGTGTAACTGGTTGGTGATTCTATAAGGTGACAGCAACGTGCTTGAACTCGCTAATGTCACTGTATGTACGCAAGTATTTCCAGGGGAAAAAGTTGCTGAGGAGACAAATTTACAAACCGATTTGCCGGGTAGCCAATTTTCAAGAATCGATCACTTTTCGTTATTAACATATGACAAATGTACGGGGCCCTACCAAGAACTTTTGGATTTAAGCCAAACTCACCTGACAGAACGTACATGTACCCAACAACGGAGGAGACTCCGGCGCCGGCCTTCTTGTCGGCGTTGGGGCGTTTCCGACTAATGGAAAATGGTTAGGAATAGGAAGACGGATCCCAGATCCCAAAGTGGAAGATTTGGGAGCAAGCAAGACAACGCTAGGATGACAAATGTCCACGATATCTAGTTATATCGTTGTCTCAAGCATTTCACGAGTTTCTTTCTACAAGGTGACGGCGTTCAAGCACGTTAATGCTGATGGGTGGCACACACGATACGAGAAACCGTTACGATCGTATAGTACCGTTCAAACTGCACCGATAAATCTCTGTACAGTTTTTTGATTTTTTCAAGCACACACGCATTTATTTGTCGGTGTAGTTTAAACGGTACAGTGTGATCACAACGATTTCTCGTAGCGTGTGTGCCCATAACATGCTAAACAAAATCGGTGGCATGCTGAAGTTGACACTTGGATATCTAAACATACATTAGCACAACTATTTTATGATAACAACCAGGGGAATTAAGTTTCCTTTTTTTTCCTTTTCTAAAGAATGAACACAGAAATATCAATTACTTTTGCAAAAGAGTGCAAATCATTGAGATTCTTACATCTGTTAAATAAATAAAAATTATAAATTCGTTTTTCGGCTAAGTTTAATAAGTCCTAGCTGTCAAAAAACAATGTCGAAAGTGAAGTTCTATGTGTGCAAATCGCATAAATATAACTCAAAAGTATGTGAAATTCATAAATAGTTTTATTTTTAATATTCCATGAAATACTCCACGTGAACCTGTGGCTTCCCATTTATCGTTCTGACACTCTGTTCCGCTACCGAACACATACCCTGATCATAAAAATATATTATAGCATTAAATATTTTCCAATCATGATCCAAGATTTCCTCTTTAAAATATTCATTTCCCCAATGTTATTGATACAAAGATGCAACATACTGTATGACATACAGTATGCTGTTTATGTCAAATAATATTGTTGCATCTTTATGTATATCAAAAATACATTTCATTGCATGTAACATGCAACGACATGTATTTTTGTATTTGTATTTTGATTTGACATAATAGATAATCTTCACACATGCATCATCATGATCACACTTCATAGCGCTGCGTTGCAATTTTTCAGTCTTAGAACTTCACTGACGAAATTTTTACAAGTTACCTTTCTCTAAAACAAAAGAACAGTAATATAAGACTGTTCTTCAGCAATTTTCAGAAATATTCTTACAAATGATGTACTTAACTGGGGTCAGTTTTCAGACTGATCTACTTAAAAATAAAGAGTAAATAGTTATTATAAAAGAATAACACATCCAGAGTCACCATTGGTTTGGTTACTGCGTCTCTCTCTCTTTCTTATTTGCTTAGTTCGCCGTCTCATTCACTCTCACGCATATATACAAAAGCCATGTTCATATAAACATTGTCCAAAACTGTACAAAAATAACGCAGGACACACAATATTATGTTTTTTTTTTTGATATTTACAACATCTAAATTTAATAACTTGGTGTTACCAATCCATTTATAGATATTTTATTAAACTAGAGTATAAAATTTGAGTTCAATCAAAATACAACGCATTCTGCTATTCAAATAAAAAATAACTTTATATGTAAGATTCACACACGTAGAATTATTAATATAGTTTTTTTAATAGTATTATAGGCACAAATGAACAATATTGAGTGCCTTAAGCTTCACTACCACTACTTATAGTAGGCGAGGGGTTAAGTCCTACAATTTTATTTATATTTTCAGTAAGGGACCGTTTCCTGTCAAAATACACACACAGTTATTCCGTGTTTGACGGGATTGGTCTTGCCAATCCCGTCAAACACGGAATATAAAAACAAGGCGGAAGTGCTCCGCAGCTAACGCTTGTGTGCCAACATGGTATGAAGACATTCAACACAAAGGCTCCTTTTTGTACACGAATTTTTAAACCGAGTTGGCGCCGTGCGCCCTGTCCTTAAACACAGGTGTGAAGCGTGGCCATTGCTGGACCGACACAGGCAGATGCTTCGTGTCACGGAGATGAATATGCTGCGATGGATGTGCGGAGGTTTTGCTGTAACCGCCAGGGTACGTGGGTATCAAATGTCTGGCCATGCCACTTCCGCCGGACCGCGGTAGGAGGGGAAGATCCAAGAAGGGCTGGTTTGATGTCGTAAGAGTTGGTTGTACTGGTGGTAGAAATTTGATGACACAAATTTGTCACAAAATTCGACCGGGTGGGTACCACCGTGCACGATTGCGAAAAACCCTCCATAGTAATCCAATTTCGGTTTGATTGCGTTCAGGGGTCAGCAAGTGCATACACTTCGCACGGTGGTACCCACCCGGTCGAATTTTGTGACAAATTTGTGTCATCAAATTTCTACCACCAGTGGGCAGCCGGGCAGGGGGGTTGTGGTCGCAGCACTAGTGGGACCGGTGGGTGTTACGCGGTGCTGCGAAGACAATCTTCTTCTGATGAGGCCGTCAAGCTGAGTGCCAACATTGTTAACATGGTACGTGTATGTAATGGTGACCCTCTTCCTTAAGACTTTGCCGTCAGCTTACCATCAGGCGAGGTGAAGTCAAATTGAAGTGTCCTAAATATAAAAAAAAGAGATGACATGAGTACCAATGATCCCACTACCGTGGATGACCAAGATCGTGCGAAGCGGAGAAGAAAAAGCAGGAAAGCGCACCCTAAGCGCGAGGTGTAGCCTCGGATGCAATCGGAACACAACGCTAAGATGAGGATGATGATGCCGTGCGTTTATGATGAGACGTCCTCTGGATGTCATCAGCGCGTATTGCACCCTGTATGCGTTTGTATCGATACAAACGCAAATGAAACGCGCGATTGCATCCATACAAATGTAATTGAAACTGTAGCGGCAATGTGCATGTCAGCAAAAATCACATTGTATTACGAACACAGGCCCAACGGCAGTCGGTACGCAAACCAGATCAACTTAGGTCGCATACTTAGGCCTGCGTTAGATATAGACTTACGAAGTAAGGTTACAACATTAGTTACAAATGTTAAAATATCAAAGTAATATTGTGAAACGTATACTAAATCAACCAATGCAGAATACTTCCTTTTATTCATATCTTCCCAAGATAGAGCTGGGACTTCTACAGGAACGCTTCACAAATAGCCGAAAGGGGTAAAGCGGGGAACTGTGGAGGTAGGCACGCACGATCGTGAAAACATGTACAAATATCTCACCTTGCCATACCTGATAGCATTGCATTTGCTAAGCATGCTGATCGTATTGAACGCGCTGTCAGCTCGTTTCAAAAACTTCGTGTCCAAAGGCCCTAACTCGCAAGTTATTGGCTACAAATTGACTTTTACTCTGAAGACTTGTTCTCTGTTGAAAATTAGAACCTATCACGTCACAGTTTCGTGCAGCACTTTATACTAACAAAAGTTAGTTAGAGCACTTCCTTTTATAAAAAGTTTTTTTTTATATTCCGTACCGTCAAACCACCCAAATATTGTTCCATAAATAACAAGTGGAAGCTGCCGAATTAAAAAAAAAAGGTTGCCATATGTCTTTTTTTCGATACTAACATGACTAGTGTTTTAGAATCGCAGCTTTATAATCTATCGAGATCGATATTTTTTGTAATATACTCTCAATTTTTTATCATAATAATGAAATAGTAAACCTTTGCTTAGGCAACTGTTCTCTGAAATGCAAGATAATAAATGCAAAAAAAAAAATTGACCATAGAGAAACATGTCCTAGATTGAGGAGCCACTTATTGTATCATATTGAAATTAGATACTTATTTAGTAATAAGTTTAAAAAATTCTAGGATCAATCCTCCGATCCGATTTTGTAGTATAATACTTCAAAAGATATAAGCACTTAAAAGTGGCTCCTCAATCTAAATGTTTGGATTGAGGAGCCACGTCAGAACTAATTTGGTATGATTTTATTGCATTCAGGAGTATTTCGTAGACAAGTTGAGCTCGGTAGTAATAAAATTATAAAAGCTACCATACACTATATATGTGACTCCTGTAATCAAATATTAGACATTATATATCGATAGTATTGGCCTTCGATTTTCAGTAGGCACAATGCATATTCGTCAAATACTTTGCGTGTTCCTGATAGCTAATCAACCCTAATGTTTAGATTGAGGAGCTATTTTTATATTGATATAACTTTGAACATATTTTACTACAAATTCCAGAATTTGGCCTACTAAGTTATTTGCTTTCCTGCTAAATAAATAGGGCTGAATTTTCTTTTTAAATCTGAAGTGGCTCCTCAATTCATACGGACATTGGAGAAACAACGACACCGTCTAAGAAAGCCATATACAAAACGAGTGACAGATAAAAGGTGAATTATCCAGGTTTTTTTTTTTAAGGGTTACTATCATGTACATACGCACAGTCAACTATAAAAATAGCTTAACACTGAAATATTTATAAACCTTTTTACAGTTGAATGTCATGCCATCGGTATTAACTTCACATTCCAAGTTACCTACCATCTTAGCTCTAAAACTTTATTAATAAACAAACATTTTAAAATGTATAATTTGCCCTCTGAAGATGCCAAAAGTCAATACATCAATTAATTTATTTCAATATAAAAATCGTTTATAAATATTAGTGTTCAGCAACTTCTGAGGGTTATTGTAAAAATAAATTGATGTAGTAGTTTCATAATTCCTATAGGAGAAAGTTAATATTTCTCATGTTCTGTTTATTATATTATGAAAGGTTTACGGGCTAAGGTGATCAATAAGTTAGAATTTGTTAAGCCACTTTTGTTAACGACTGTACGCAAGTTCAGAAAAAGAATTAATGCTAGTTGCACTCGGCACTCCGGTGAAGGACAACTTCGTCCGCTTCCGGATTAGAGATGTAAGCAGACGAATTCGCAGACAATAACTAATGTTCATGTATCTCACAAATCAAATAGGTTAGCAAAATATATGCACCAACAAGGTACGATACTATTCGCCGTTACTCTGCGAATACTATCATACCGAGGGCGAGATTCATAAACCGTACTTACTAGACAGCGGAGCAAGGAGAACCTTTTATACAACCGCAATAAAGTATGAATGCGGTTTGTGTACTGGCAATCGGTCCTATCTTTTTTAGGGATTTTCTTTAGAAAAGCCCTATTGCTATCGAGTTGTCGTCGTTGCCAATTTTCTGTCACGGTTTTGTGTATGAAGGAGATGAGCTATCGAGTTGCTGTTTTCGGTAATAGATTCGTGCTGGGGTGAACCATTGCAAGATAAAAAAAAAACCTATATAAAAAAAAACAAAAATAAATAAATTAAATAATATATAGGACCGATTGCCAATTCACAAACGAAATGCGGTCTGTGAATTTTGTCCATAGCCCATAAACCACATCGCACGTAGACTTTACTACTTCACGCCAGCTCTCATCTCTAATCTCGCCTAAGTTAAACCAGTGTTTCTGGCACACCAAAAATATCAATTACGTTACTATTACAAATTCTCGCCAATATGTTAAAAAAGTGGTTTCTTTAAGATTATAATAATATTGTATCAACTTTCATTTGCCGGTTTCAACTAAAAGACCTGTATTAAATTGCATGATCTTACCATTTACTTCTATTATTGCTTAGGTAAGTTTAGAAAACACGCTTATAACGCTACCAGCTGGCTGTTGCCCAATCACTAACGAGCAGCCAAGGGCAATACCGTTCATGATCAGGCAAAACAAGCGTGCTAGCCGAACATAACCCTTATAAATTATTACATTGGTCAATGTTTTCCATAAAAACTAGTATGATAACGCACCTAGACAATTTCTTTCAACCAACACTTATTCACAACTGTATTCCCGAATTCTATACATAGGCTCATAGTTGCATACAATTCCATACCCCATACTTATCGATGAAACTCGCACTATATTAATATTACTTAGGACTTTTAGGCTCTAATCGCGACAACTGCTAAATTTCGACGCAAACACTAAATATTAGTAGGATTTAATCACGTTCACCGTCACTACGGTACTATGAGTCTCAGCCTCCGTCGAAGCACTTTCTAGAGGCCAGTGTGTCATCACTCATTCACTGCCCGGCGAGACGTGTACAATGAAATCTCCATTGCTGTACGCTCACTAGGCAGAGAAATCAAGGATTACCTGCAACAAAAAATATAAAGTATATCGGAACATTATCATTCATCTAATTCACTTGATTAATTCCAAGAAAAATCAAAATACAACAAGACTTCATGACACTGTGAGCTCATTCTGCGTAAATACACCAACACCAACAATTCAACATAGTTCGGGTACTTTGAGATAACTTACACTTCAAACTACAAGACAACAACCATCTTTAGTCTCTCCGTAACCATGGCTGCTGAAAAGCAACCGAAACGTCGGGATCAATGTAAAATATAAAATAACATCAAATAAATCGCGATAGAATCCGTTAAAAATAGTTTTATTTCAATATATCGGAACAGTTGCTAATAGTGGACGCCAAACGAAACGGAAGTGTGAAATAACATATTTGACAGCCGGACGTTCGTGCGAGTGAAGCACGTGAGTTCAAGCACTCACTTAGACACAACTCCATCGCACGTCTGTTATGGCGGAATTTGTCGACGATATCGGCAAAGCTCGCCACACCAAAAAATTTAATTGAATTGAAGCACTCACTTGTCGAGACTGCAAAAGGACAACCTCGCCTGGGATCCGTCTCATGTAACAACATTGAAGTGTATATTGATTTGAAGTATTATAATCTCTCGTATTAATTCGGCTATTTTTTTTAAAACTAATTCTACGTACATCAAATGATGAGTGACTGTGAAGAACATAGCGGTGATCAGCCATCGGGCCGGCTTTTAATTTAACTACGAAACAACCAAACGTCGATATTTTCCGTCAAGCGAATTCTATTTTTTGTGTGTGGTTGTGGAACCACTAGCGAAATCGAAGTTAAACCAGGTTGTCGGACTTTTTAGGGACACCAAACGACTGAAAGGATTTGGATGGATTGGGTAAAATAACAGATTATAGTCTGAAATAGCGCATTGTCTGATTATTTTATTATCAGTATTACACGCGAGCGATATAAGATCTTGACTGGGGGTGACAGGTGAGACCGCCTATCACCCCAGCAGAAGCAGGCCGGGGCGGCGGGGCGACTAGCACCCCCTCCCCAAACCGCGGCAAGACGGGGACATCGTGGTTCCCAAACCCGAGGGGCCATCTCGACACCGGAGATGGCCCAGGGTCAGTCGGAGTACGAGGGAAATGCTTTATGGGCAACCTTACACCCCGGCGTCTGAAGACCCGAGACGGTGTGCGTTTTTAGTCGGTTCAAGCCCGATATAACCGCCCCCGCTGGCCGGCGGGAGGTATCCGAGGGCATTTCCGCACGAAAAAAAAAAGGTACTCGACAACCAGTTAATCAATGTTAAATTAAATTACTGTATAGGTCTGTATGTGTACGTATCCACCGCAATTTAATGAAAGTGCAAAATTTGATATCATGCAACTGTGTTAGGTTGCGGAAAATGTTCTTTTAGGCAATGTACGACAACAAAAGGATTACAATCAATCACCAAACAATTCCGTTCTTTTCCTACACGCTTAGCGATAAACTGAACAAACACGATGTATAAAATTAGCATGATTAATGTATAAGAAAAATGTGATAACATTTTCTTGATATATCGCTAAATGCATTTAGGGTTGTCACCTGAGCGAGGCTGACATATTTTCGTTCAGAATTTGGACGAGTGTCGTCAACTTTACACAATACCCCACAATTTAATGCCGCTAGAAGTAATCCCCAATATATACAATAACTTATGTCAGTTTTATTGCAATCGCTCGAATGTATTGTATGATTGAGGCCCAAAACAAAACTCTAATTCTTATGCATAGGATATTTATGTATTTCAAGGCATTGCCAATGCAGTCAATGTCAACGTAATTGAATGGTGTTGAGCCCTCTCTTTCCTTTTCATGTATCAAATAAACGTTTCTAATGTAATAATAATTATATCTCGCGATAATGGTATGTATAAGATTTTTAATAAAAATGAGCGATTTGGGCTTAAACTAAATATTTACTTCAAAGTTTAGATTGAGGATTAAAGTAGTTAGTATGATTTTATAGGTTAGGTTAGGTTAGCTATGTAGGGTGCTTCTCGATAGAGGCCATTACTCACGCCGCCACGATAAGGTGCTTATCATCATACGTGAAGCAATGAGTCTGGCAGTAGCTAGAGCCCAAAAAGGATTGACTACTAACAGACGTCATATCAACTTTGTGTCTGAAGGTTCATCCATAACATTCAGGAACAAACCTTATTCAATCTTAGATACTGCCCCAGATTGGACTCTCCTAATCGACAAGTATGAAAAGCACTATAAAATTCCAGAGGATGTTGGGGTTTCGTCATCTAGATCTGACATATTCCTTTATTCGAAGAGGTTAAAACCTGTGGTTCTTGTGGAATTTACTGTACCGTGGGAAACAAATATACGGAAGGACCGCACAATAAAGAAAAATAAATACAATGATCTCACAAACGAATTAATCAAAAACGGTTACGTGGTTAATTTGTATGCAGTGGAAGTGGGAGTGAGAGGTATACCAGCAAAATCGCTCTATAACCTACTTAAAGATCTAGGCCTATCGAGAGCTACAATAAGCTCATTACTAGGACGAATGTCTAAAGCGGCACTAGTAGGTTCGTATCAAATTTGGTTAGACAGGGAGGGGAACTTGGGTAGTGAAGGTGAGTGTTGATGTACATCAACAAAAGGGGCTCCTTCTAAACCTACACTTGGGTCGCAAGTCCCAGGCACTGTCCCGGGGGTGCTTGGTTGGGGACCTCCGAGCGGTGCACCCTGGGCAACGGAGACGGCAGCGCCTCTCTCCTAGGGTGGGAGAGACGCTGCCGCCTACGGCCAACTCCGACCGAGGCGAGGACGGCCCTGTTGAGGGTTGTTCGGAAGCTTTCCACGTGTCCCTCTGATTAGCAGATGGCACAGTGGAGAGCAAGTAAGGGGGCCATCTCGAAACCGGAGATGGCCCAGGGTCAGTCGGGGTGCGAGGGATATGCTCTATGGATAACCTTACACCCCGACGTCTTAAGACCCGAGACGGCGTGCGGTTTTAGTCGGTGCAAGCCCGACATAACCACCCCCGCTGGTCGGCGGGGGGTATCCGAAGGGATTTCCGCACGAAAAAATAAAAAAATAAAAAAGGCACTGTCCCGAGTTCCCAACTCAGCAACGCGATGGACCCGGCACCCGCACGGAGAATCCATGGATTGCTAAGAATATCGGTCTCTTGCAAACATTATATACTTCATGAAAAGTTATGTTCACAATAACATAAACGACTTATACGTATATTATGCAGTATGTGGCAGCCCTGAGTGTAGGTCATGACCGAAATGATAGTTAAATAACTCGACCCAACATTGCGAGGACAACACTGGATCGTCAAAGTCACCTCTTGTGTCTCATAGCCATTGTATAAGAATGTTTCTAATGTATTTACTCACTGTCAAAATTGTGATTTATGAAAATTTAAAGATGTATTATTTTTAAATACTTACGATATTTGATTACTGAAATACCTAATAGGAGGTGTCGTCGTTGACGGTGGCGGAGCCCGGGACAAATGTATGTGAGATGCGGCGTACCTAGTGGGAGTCGGGGTCGTCGTTGACGGGGACGGGGCCCGGGACAAGTGTATGTAAGTGCGGCGTAAGTAGTCAAAGTCGGTGTCGTCATTGACGGTGGCGGAGCCCGGGACAAGTGTATGTAAGTGCGGCGTACCTAGTCGGAGTCGGTGTCGTCGTTGACGGTGGCGGAGCCCGGGACAAGTGTATGTAAGTGCGGCGTACCTAGTCGGAGTCGGTGTCGTCGTTGACGGTGGCGGAGCCCGGGACAAGTGTATGTAAGTGCGGCGTACCTAGTCGGAGTCGGTGTCGTCGTTGACGGTGGCGGAGCCCGGGACAAGTGCATGTAAGTGCGGCGTACCTAGTCGGAGTCGGTGTCGTCGTTGACGGTGGCGGAGCCCGGGACAAGTGTATATAAGTGCGGCGTACCTAGTCGGAGTCGGTGTCGTCGTTGACGGTGGCGGAGCCCGGGACAAGTGCATGTAAGTGCGGCGTACCTAGTCGGAGTCGGTGTCGTCGTTGACGGTGGCGGAGCCCGGGACAAGTGCATGTAAGTGCGGCGTACCTAGTCGGAGTCGGTGTCGTCGTTGACGGTGGCGGAGCCCGGGACAAGTGTATGTAAGTGCGGCGTACCTAGTCGGAGTCGGTGTCGTCGTTGACGGTGGCGGAGCCCGGGACAAGTGTATGTAAGTGCGGCGTACCTAGTCGGAGTCGGTGTCGTCGTTGACGGTGGCGGAGCCCGGGACAAGTGCATGTAAGTGCGGCGTACCTAGTCGGAGTCGGTGTCGTCGTTGACGGTGGCGGAGCCCGGGACAAGTGTATATAAGTGCGGCGTACCTAGTCGGAGTCGGTGTCGTCGTTGACGGTGGCGGAGCCCGGGACAAGTGCATGTAAGTGCGGCGTACCTAGTCGGAGTCGGTGTCGTCGTTGACGGTGGCGGAGCCCGGGACAAGTGTATATAAGTGCGGCGTACCTAGTCGGAGTCGGTGTCGTCGTTGACGGTGGCGGAGCCCGGGACAAGTGTATATAAGTGCGGCGTACCTAGTCGGAGTCGGTGTCGTCGTTGACGGTGGCGGAGCCCGGGACAAGTGTATATAAGTGCGGCGTACCTAGTCGGAGTCGGTGTCGTCGTTGACGGTGGCGGAGCCCGGGACAAGTGTATATAAGTGCGGCGTACCTAGTCGGAGTCGGTGTCGTCGTTGACGGTGGCGGAGCCCGGGACAAGTGTATATAAGTGCGGCGTACCTAGTCGGAGTCGGTGTCGTCGTTGACGGTGGCGGAGCCCGGGACAAGTGTATATAAGTGCGGCGTACCTAGTCGGAGTCGGTGTCGTCGTTGACGGTGGCGGAGCCCGGGACAAGTGTATATAAGTGCGGCGTACCTAGTCGGAGTCGGTGTCGTCGTTGACGGAGGAGCGCAGCTTGGACAGCGTGCGGCGCGCAGCCGGCGTGTCGTCCTCCTCGTCTGACGAGATCACTATGCGCTGGCGCGGCTTCACGCCCGTCGCACCGCGCGTCATCCGCCGCGGGGCGTCTGTACCTGCTAGAATTTAACACTTTGTTAAAACCACATCAATCAGTCAATAGATTAGCCTATTGCAGTCTACTGCTGGACATAGGCCTCTCGCTATGTGCGCCTGGTCCTCTGCCTTGCGCAACCTTTTTATCCCAGCTACCTTTTACAGGTAGTCCGTTTGCTGATTCGCGGACCCGTTTGGTCTATCGACATCGGTCCTTCGGCAGATGTGGCCAGATATTGCCACTTGAGCTTACTTATTGCCACATCAACAAGACGTAAAACCGACGGCTCCAATCGTCCGCTGGAACCGTCGGTTTTACGTCTATGTCATTTAGATACACAAATCTAACTAAGCATGTTTCATATACTCATTCATGTCTGATAGTTAATTTGTAGTAATTGTACAGTACCCGGCTCTTAGTTGGTGCCTGACCTTTTTTCATATATTTTCTAGTAGAAAACATTATAATATGGGCGATAGCCCAGTGGTGTATGTAACGGACTGCCGAGACGAGGTCTCGAGTTCGATACCCAGCCGCCCCGGGCACACACCTCTGACTTTTCGTAGTTAGTGTGTATTAAAAATGTAGATTATCGCTCGCTTAATAATGTGTCCGGAATATGGCAATAGGCTCGCCCCCTATTACATTGGGACCTAAACATAACTGGCTATTCTTGAGTGTGTAATACGCCCCTGCTTCGGGGATACAGGCGTGAAGTTATGCTATGTAAAACATTATAACAAACTCACCCTCCGTCTCCGTCGTCGCTTTACTTTTTACTTTCGCCTCTTTCTTCGCCTGCTTCTCTTGCTCCTTCTTGTCTTGCTTGGCCTTCTTTAACGCTTGGCACTTCTCTATTGTTGGCTTGCCGTCTAAACCCGCCGCTATGAGTAAGTCCAGCATCTTCTGTACGCGCTCTTTGTTTTTCGTACAGCCTACAAAAAAAAAAGACGAAAATATTTTTTTTTCCTGACGTTGCCAGCAATCCTGAGCAACGGAAGCAGTAACGCGTTTCTCAAAAATGGAATGGAGTCATTGCCGCTTTTGTTGCCTAGGGTTTACAATATTTTTAACTAGCTATTACCCGCAGCTCCACCCGCATGGAATTCTGATCCCATTCCGAGATTACTTTGATGATTTAGTGAGCAAATGAGTATTTCTGGTATTGGTATTATGAATATTAGTAGTATCTCTGTTGAGTCAGCTAGACGTTAAATATTTGTTGATTCAGAATTAGATTGAAAAAATATGTAGATAAAATATCTTATACTCAAGAACATTATTAGCTGAATAGCCATCTAGCACTTCGTTAGCTTCATTTTTATTCACAGGTGTGGTTAAAAATTTCTTTTTAAAAGTACCACTCACCTTCAACAAGCTTTTTATAATCGAACCGAATTCCAGCAGCTTTACAGAACTTCTTCATATCGGTGATCCCGGGCTGCCTCATCTCGGGCGGCACGGGGGGCCGGCCGCGCCGCCCCGGCGTGGCGGGGGTCCCAGGCGTGCCCCCCGTCCCCGCCGCCCCGGCCGCCCCGCCGGCCTTCGGACTGTTCTTGGAACCCTTCGGCCGACCTGGCCCACGCTTTAAAGGTACATCCTATTTGAAAGGCGAAGAAAATTTATCAAGTTTAGAACATAATTTGGAGAATTAATAATGGTGTACATATTATTACACTGAGAATGCATTCACGTCTATATTTCGATAATTAGTTTTTCATCCTTTTCTATTAGAATAGAAATAAACTTTAATGTACACCAATACAAAAAAATATGCATAAAATATTAGCATTATCTTTAGTACATTCTTTTTTAATATCAACTAGTATTTGCCGTAAAATTCCAGATTGTTAATTAAGTCCCCCAAGAGACTACCTACTTATTCACTTTCACTTGGTAAAGAAAATAAATAAATAAAAAATATGGATTTAGGTACTTTTGAACAAGATTTTTCAAATATTGAAACTGGATTTTGCTGGGAAATCTAATTAGTCAACACTAAATAATATTACAGTTGCATTAAAAATTATCCTTTGAAATCAAAAACTTGAATTCGAGCTTGATGGCAATAACAAAAAAAAAGCATGAAAGAAAATATAATAATAAAAATATATCACCACATCTTCGGTGCGCTGTAAGATAGGTTACATTTTATATTATATCTATTTTCTTATGAGTTTTATTCAAGAGATTTTTTTGCAAACTTGTAACACTTACGTCATCACTTTCTTCGGAATCGCTACCAGACTCCCCTGAGGAATCGTCTGATGATGATGAGTCCACCGTCGTTACCTATGAAGAAATTACACTGATAATTACTACAGAGAACCGCTATTATTTACTATAAATCTTATTGTTTAAGTTCTCTTACATACTGTTTGGCAACGGTTAAATACGTTACAACAACATTTTTGTGACTAGCATGCAACAGTAGCCTCACCTCACGCCACCTCACCTCACCTATCGGGTTTCTTCAATTAATGAAATAGCAGAAAACATTTCACGTGACCAAAACCATTCAGACTCAAAGTCTCGCGAGTCAAGACTCGAGTCTACAGCAATGCTGACATACAACGTATTTAAACTTATATTTTTATTTACAGTTTTTGCAAATTCATTCTTAGCACATACGGCTTAAAGTTGCTTCTATAAAACAAGTGCACAACCTTTGCGAGCTCTGTTTTGGCAGCCATTTTTCGGTCGGTGATTGTGCACCTTGGGGTTTTTTGTGTATCACTGATTGCGGTATACTGGCAACGTAAGTACTCGATACAACGTACCTCCTGCAGGGGTATGCAGGGCCCTACAAACACCCTCGGAGCGCAAGCCAACCACACCTGCTTGCCGTGCACCCGCTATACAGCGGACGAGGCCCTGGCGCAGGCGCATCTCTCGGGGTTGGTGCGTCAGACGACAGTCAGCCATATAAGCGGTGATTTAACTGGTGGTAGAAATTGGATGACACAAATTTGTCACAAAATTCGGCCGGGTGGGTACCACCGTGCACGATTGCGAAAAACTCTCCATAGTAATCCAATTTCGGTTTGATTGCGTTCAGGGGTCAGCAAGTGCATAGCCGGGCAGGGGGGTTGTGGTCGCAGCACTAGTGGGGCGGGGGGTGCCGTCGCGGCAATCCTCTTCTGATGAGGCCGTCAAGCTGAGTGCCACCATTGTTAACATGGTACGTGTATGTAATGGTGACCCTCTTTCCAGAGACTTTACCTTCAGCTTACCATCAGGCGAGGTGAAGTCAAACTGACGTGCCCTAAATATTAAAAAAAACCCTGGATGCAACCGGGCACAATGCTAAGATGATGATGATGGATAACGTACCTCTTGCGACATAATGCCCCGGGCCTGCAGCTTGGCAGCGGCTAACTTGGCTGCGGCGGCCTTCTGCGCTGCGATGTGAGCCGCTTGTGACGCGAGTCGCTCGCGTTCCGCGTTAGCATCATAGTAGTTGTACAGCACCTCCAAAGATACCGGCACGTCACCGAAGTACACTTCGTTGGGAATGTGGGACGAGTCCAAGCAGTCGTCGCTCCATCGCCTGGTGTAACGTGAATTTGGATACACATTTGTGAGTTATTTGAGCAGTAAACATAGTCACATAATAATAATTAATGGGTCATTTTCACTGTTCTCGAGGCGGCCTTCTATAAATAAGTCTGAAGTCCTATTTATCTATGGGCCCCGGAGTCGGAATCGGCCACCTGAGTACTCTATTAACTCAAATATATGCATGCATGAATCGTAGTGGAACATAAAGTGAAAACATCCCTCTATAGATCCGAGAGGACCATGAAGTGGAAACCAATCCTTCGATGGATCAACAAATGTCCATGGAATCTGGATTTGTTCAGTGAATTTCACAGCCAAAATCTGGATCAGAACAGGATTTTTTGCATCCCATTTAGATATTTTCTTCTTATTAAAAAAATTAATAAATTGTCTAAAGTATCATTTTTTTTATCTGTTGTATATCTAAATCCTTTCTGTTGCACATATACAGCGAATACGTAATTAATAAAAATACTCACCTCCTGAACTGTATCCCGGAGAAGTCTTTCCTGAATGGTCTGATGGCGTATTGGTATCCGGTGGCCCGGGGTCGTCCGGGGGGCGGCAGGGGTCGTGGGGGTGCGGGGCGGGGAGTGGTGGCGTGGCCGGGAGGCGGGTGGCCTGGCGACTTGTGCGGCGCGGCTCCGGCCGGCTTCGGCTTGTTGGTCGAACCCTTCGGACGCCCGCGCTTCTTGGGCTGACGCAATGTAGTCAATCACAGATGCATGATAACGCCGCGGTATCGTTACGAGCGGGATTTACTACCGGTTTTTCTACCTTTTTTATTTATTTAAATACTCACGCCTTTTTCTTTTTTTTTGTGTATGGAAGCCCCCTAGTTCTTCATCTCATCGGAGCGAACGACGTGGGTATGTGGGACTCGAAAACGCACAGTATACTCAAGCCTTTATAATCTCAAAAGGGTAAGAAAAGCTGTATTTTACAGTTCTACATTTTTAATCTCACTTTCTAAAGAGTGAGTACTGCTATAGAGGACTCTCTAACAATACATTTGCCATATGCCATTTATCCAACGAGGGCTCGAATCTATGGTATTGAACATTTTGGTGTTGCCTAAGTCCAATAATAAATTGTACAGCAGCATCAAAGTAATGTGCGATGTGCTTTTTCCAGCACCTTTTTTAAATTCAGTACCTTTTTTTGTATTTAGAACAATAGCTTTATGACTTAGGGTCTCTGTCTGATTCGTTACATATTCTATCTGAAGGATAGAAATAGATACCTAAAGACATGGACTCGGACCTGCGATAGGCTCAAGGCCTACCAGAGTCTCGCACAGATTAGTTTTGATTTTAAAATACATACGTCTTTCTTTTCTTACTACCCGATATCAACATTGGCCTCATAAAGGTAAAATAATTTCAGTGGCGCCACAGTATATTATATAAAGTGCAATCTTGGTAATACGGCACTTAATTATACTTATAATTGTAGGATTTCATTTTTAATATTTACGCCTTTGAAAACAAGAAATACCTTTATATTTCTCGGATTTTTCATAATACAAAAACAAAATTATACGGAAAATAAAGTAATTATAAAATCAATTATATTTTATTGAACTTTACATAATTCTTCTAAAACACAAATTTTAATAGATTTTTTTTCAAATCAAGCAAACCATAAAATGATTGGCTAGCCGACTTTAGGTCCCCTTGTACATATTGCAATTTTAAAGAAAAAAAAAATTACTGACATTTCAGACGCCATCCAAATATTGAAGCTGTTTTGTACTATGCTGAGAAGACACTGAACCTAGAGATCAGTGGCCCTAACGTCGTCGGCTGGCCAAATTGTTTATCAAATTGTGAAATTTGATGAAACCATTTTGAGTTATATAAAAAATCGAACTTTGTAGTTAACGATTTTTAAGCCGTTAGTCCAATAAACCTGATTACTATCAAAAGGTATTTGTTACATATGGAAAACTATGAGTAATCACATCGCGAACCATTATTTGCATGATTCAAAGAAGACCATTGCACATTTTCTAAAACTTTATTTATGCCCGTGCATCGTGACCCAACACAATTTCGTTAAAGGCATATAGAACATATTTCAACGTATTATATTATAAAGAAGTCTGATTGATTGTCAACTACGAGACAATGCCGCGATCCAGTATCCGTGGCCCAGAATTTGGTCGCAACATATGGTGCTATAGCCTTGCTATGCTACGCTGAGGGGATCGCGGCTAAGTGGTAACCGAGTAGATTAACACATTGCAAAGTTAAGCCATCCTAGCCAGGTCAGTCTTAGGATGGGTGACCGTTCTTCACCCATAAATAAATATTCTACAATATTCTACACAGCGCTTTCTAACCCCAAAGTAATCATAGTTTCACTAGCTTGTGTTATGAGTTCCAGAATGTCAATGTCAATGAGGGAGGCCTATGTTCAGCAGTGGATGATACATAGAAATACCCAGACCAATGCAAATAGAATTCATATATTCAAATATTTGCACTAAGCGGAAATCGAACCCGCGCCCCCTGTAGTAGCAGTCGCAGGAACCACATTATTTTGGGAGAATGTTAAAAAAATTGTCATTCGAAGATGTCTCTTGTCTATGTATTGTCTGTCGAAGTAGCGGTAATTCGAAGGTGTGTGTTGTCTAATAATTGTCTGTCGAAGCAATGACTTGTCGATCTATGTGTTTTCGAAGTTCGCTACATGTCGAAGTATTGTACTGTCTAAATTCAGTCGGTAAGTGGATGATGATGTTACTATTAACCCAGTGGCAGGTCTACAGTACTTTGAATCAGGCGAATAATGGTTAGGTTAGCATTCCCCGCATGGGAACGAACCACATCGGAATGTAAAATTATACATCATTTGTATCAATCTCACCTCACTGCCGGGTGTTGGCACTTTGCCAGGCATAGATCCAGATTTAGGAAGCTCTGGACTGCTGAAAGGTTTTCTGTCCTCCTCACTAAAACAAATATCAATGATGTTTAATAACCATCTTTACTTATTCAACCGCGTGGGCGATGCCGCGGGTATGGGCTAGTATATAATACTGATGATTACTAGCGACCGAATTATATGCAAAATTAACGCCTCAAATATGTAGGAAAATGATCAAAACATGCAACAATCTATAATAAAAATTGTTAGTTTTAAATTATTTATTTTCAAAACCAGGAGCGTCACACTCGCAACCCTGCAACCCTGTAAAAAGCTTCTAAGCCCTTCTTGAAGAGCCCCATATTGTACACCCTTGAGAAAACCACAGCAGGGATATCATTCCACAGCCTGCGCATGCGTGGAATGAAGTCGCTTTCATACCTCATTGTGCACCCTGTTTCCGGTTGCAACCTGTGAGGGTCAGTCAGTGGCGAGTAGTTCAATGTTAGAGCGAGAGGTGTTGCACTGTATTCCTGTTAGGGTTGCCAGAGCCCTTTGAGGTGTAGGCTAGATGTGTATGTACAGCAGTGTTGCAAGCGTTTACATGCATTGCATACCAGTAATTCGAACTGTGTGCTTCTTAACCGACTAAGCATAAAAAAGAGAGATTATTAAGACTACATACACTTACCTTTTGTCACTAACTGTAGCGCTAGGTTCAACGCTGCGATGCGCTTCAACTACTCCTTCGCTAGCACCCTCGGGTTTAGACGCTTCTGAACAAGACAGAGATATTTCCTATTAAACATATTAGGCATAGTACTAGAAATACTTTCAGATGTAAAGTACTTGTAAAGTGCAACCTTAGTTCTACAGTTCATAAACATGTGCCATGTCTTTTAGATACTATACTTGCACTTAACATTGGATATAAGTAGCAAGTGTGCTGTATTTTATTTTTGGGCTTTACAATATGACTTCGGCCCGCTAGATAATAAGAAGTTTCTCACTATATAGTTTACATAATAGAGTTGACTCGAAACATTTATGTCATCATCCCTGAAGCCTTTACCGGGCTCAGTTGGGGTCGGCTCTCAGTCTTACTAGGAAGCAGCAGAACGTCAATATTTTCGGTGAAGCAACTGCCATATAGCCTCCTAAACTCACTAGTGATGTCAAAGTTCTGTAGTTAGACCAAGTTGTCGGACTTTTTAGAACTCCCAGGTAGACGGTACTGGTTTATGAGCTTGCATTTCCCGTTTTTACCCTTGCCACATTTCCCCTTTTTACCCATTACACAATTCCCCTTTTTACCCTTTTATAGTGTGTGTGTGTGTGCAAGTCACACACGGTAGAAGTGAAACTTCTGAAAAGCCCCTGATAAAAAAAAAACTATGGACTTATTTTTTCGTTTCATCGAGTTTGAAATCACAACGATTCTAAAGAAGTTTCGAGAACTTTGCGAATTTTGAAGGAAAGAAATGCTGGAGAGGAAGGAAATGTGGATTTTGCGAACTCATAAACCTGTAGCGCCTGCTCTATTATAAATTTTATATAAACTTACCAGTCGGCTTGTCTATTATTTTGTCTACTCCAATTATTGGATGACTGAGATCTGTAAAAATATTACATCAAATTACAACATGCTGAAATTTATGCTACTATTAAATGCTCTAAGAGCACAAGGAAGGCAGCCACCTAAAGCGGTACTGACAGCACTTTTCAGACAGAGGGGCGGCGTTGGTAATTGTCACAAAATACCTGACTCCAAGGTGTAGGCTTTAGATGCAACCGGGATTGACGTTCGTATGAAGAAGGAGTAGGGAGTTTCGTTCATGAGGTACCCGGAGGTTTCCACGGGGCAAAAATGTAAACATGATATTATTTTGAATATTCTTTTGGGAGGTTCCCAACACGTATAAGGTGTATTAAACCTTTTGTATTTCATCCACCGAGCGTTTTTCGAACTCAGTTGGGGTCAGCTTTCAGTCTAACTAGGAAACCATCAGACCTCCATATCCCACTGGCAATATCGAAGTTCTATGATTAGACTAACTTGTCGGACATTTTTGGGGCTCCAACTACCCGTAACGAATGCCACAGATGTTCGTTTGGCAACTGGGACTGACGGCTTAACGTACTCTCAGGCACAGAGGGTCTCATATGTTGGTCACCCATCTTAAGACTGACCTGGCTAGTGTTGCTTAACCTTGCAATATGCTAACCTACACCAGTTAACCATGAGCCCCTTAACGTAAACCCTCAGTATTGCTAGAGCTTATGTTACCTATATTGCTAATATAGTAAAGAAATTACCTTTACTTTGAAGATCTGTGGGCTTCTGTGGCACATCAAGAGATTTTTGAGACAGATCTAGAATATAATTAAAGAAAAAAAATTGAAAACGCTGCTAATATTGGTGCATTGGTAACTTTCTAATAATAAAAAACTAATTACAAGAAAAAAAATAAAATATATATATATATATATATATATATATATATATATATATAAACCAATACAGGTTGTGGAAATTATCATCTACATTACTCAAGCAACTTTTAAGGGCCACAATGCACTTGCAGATACTGCATGCTGTGCTGTTTCATATAAAAGTATCATGCAGCTAATCAGTAAGTGTGTTGCGGACCTTATAGTGAAATACAAGTTTTAGGTCACATCTTCAACTACTCAACAGTGTCGTCCCAGGTTGGATTCAAAGATGTGGCAGTGTTACTAGATTTTTCTGTTAAGAAAGTATGTAGTTGCATAGAGCCAGCTAATGACAATATGCTCACCTATTTTTATGTGACGGTGAAACAGGAATGAGCATTTTTTTCCATGTTACACCATGCAATTTTAAATCAATTCCAACTAAAGGAATTACTCACCACCAGACTTGTCTTGTCTATGAGCTAGGTCATCAGGCTTGAATATGTCTGTCTTTATTTTTATTTTCGGTTGGTCTAAATCACCACCCTGAAAAGATATTCTTTTAAGAATAGAGACTTGGATATTGTTTATAGAAGTATGCTATTACCCTCAACAGCCGCTGCCGCCGACCGCCAGGCTACATGGGTAACAAATATTTGGCCATGCCACTACTACCAGGCCCTTGTAGGTGACCTAAGAAGTGGTCATTTGACGTCATGAGGGATGACTTGCGTGTTAATGGTCTCACTGCCAGGGATGCCCAAATTTTTTTTTTTTTTTTTTTAATATTTAGGACACGTCAATTTGACTTCACCTCGTCTGATGGTAAGCTGAAGGTAAAGTCTCAGGAAAGAGGGTCACCATTACATACACGTAACATGTTAACAATGGTGGCACTCAGCTTGACGGCCTCATCAGAAGAGGATTGTCGTCGCAGCACCGCGTGACAGCCACCGGTCCCACTAGTGCTGCGTCCACAATCCCCCTGCCCGGCTATGCACTTGCTGACCCCTGAACGCAATCAAACCGAAATTGGATTACTATGGAGGGTTTTTCGCAATCGTGCATGGTGGTACCTACCCGGCCGAATTTTGTGACAAATTTGTGTCATCAAATTTCTACCACCAGTAATTTGTGCAAAGTAGAGGAGGATAAGCTGGAAAGTATACCCTGGGCTCCAAGGTAAAGGTCTCAGATGCAAGCAGGACACAATGCTGAGATGATGTTGAAATTTGCTTCTTAGTGAGGACCTAGGTTGCATCCGAACTCAGTTAACAGCAAATGACTTAACCCTATTACATGGGGATGGGGAACATAATCAGCTAGCAAAATATGGGTGTTTACTACATCTTTACCTTCTCCTTCGTCAGTTAAGAGTTCAAAAGGAAATTATATTTGACCTGAACATCTTTGTGCTGTAAAGTGTTTATGGTTGTTAAGAACCAATTTTCTTTGAGAAGTCAATTTCGCTAGCACCAATTGCTTACAATACTAAGAAATAGCACTTTACAATCCAATAATGTTCTTTTCATTAAAATATTTTCTTTATTTCATATATGGTTATATATTTAGGATACATTTGTGCCCCTTTTTGATTGGACGGGGGTTTAGTTGCATACTGTACTGTATAAATTATCAAAATAACATGTTTGTAAAGAGAAAATATAGCCAAGATAATAGTTTTACTTACAGGACATCTGATTGCTGGAACTTAAAAATCTGAATATTTAATTCCACAAAATAAATGATATAAATTTTGTTTACCATTAGTTCAGTGTCAGGATGAGGCCTTTTGTGTGCATCTGTTGGTTCCAATTTAATTTCTGACTTCAACTTGTTAATGTCCAGAGGCTTTTGGGTATCAAGTGTTGGTAGAAGGTGTGGTTGTGGCGGCCAGGCTGGTTTGTGAACCACATCTCCATAACCTTGAACTAAAGTGATACAATTTTTTTTAAATAGAATCTGTACTAGCTTATTTTTAGTTTTAATTTTCATAATAAATCTAAAATCTGAATCAGAAGCTATACTCAATATTGAAAGTGAATTAAAATTCTAATTTAAAAGAATAAAAAATATGTAAACTTGTTTATCTTTTTTAATCTGTCAAGAATATGTATGCCATTATGACCTCTATGGCATATTCCATAACATCTATACTCCTTTATATTAGCAATGTTTTGATATAGTATAATATAATAAAAAATTGTATAGTTTACATTTGAAATTACCCATATGGGATTGTGGCATATGCAATTGTGCTTGTGGCGGCTGCTGTGGCGGGAAACTCTGGTGATGAGGATAGTTTTGATGTGCAGGTGGCACATATGATAGGTTCTGTGGAGCATAGCCTCCTGGAGGTGGAGGCCCATACGCGGCAAAAGCATCCGGAGGCGGGTAGTGAGTGTTATACGCGCCCGCATACGGTTGATAAGGTATTTGATGACCATTATCTAAAACAATAAATACAAACATACAACAGCATTGTCTATCGTTTTTTAAACAGTATCTTTGCCAAAATCTACTTACCAATATAATTTAGCGGCAAACCGTTCCCCTGTACAACACCGTGGCCCGGTTCGCCCTCCATTCGCAATCGCTTCTGATTCATAGCTCTTTCGGCTTCATAATTCATCTTGTTAACTAAAAACAAATACCACTTACAAAACCACTATTCACAATGGCATTAGAACTCATATCTACGTCGATGGCACAAAAACACAATGCATATTAAACATTCTAGTGTTAATTGTGACGGACGCCAACCGGACGCCAGCACAAAACACAGGTTATATGCTCAGCAAAAGCAAACACAAGCGTACCTTTGTTGGTCAATGATTGTTATTGATTTTAGTTAATAGACGCACTTAGAGCATTCCCCGCGATGATTTGGTACATAATAGGATATTGTAACAAGCCAAAATAACTGTTGCATACAAAATATGCATCAAATTATCGGCCTAATGACAGTAAAATTAGAAAAAAACAAGTGAAGCGGAGTTCGTGTATTTTTTTTCTCATTCTTTCGTACTTTTTTTGATGGCAACTATTTATTACACAGACACAGTCTATACAAAATTATAAGCGCAGGCACAGAAAAAAAATTGTGCTTCATCGGGCAGTTTTAAATAATTATCTATTTTTCTTTAATTATTTGTAATGCTTTTATTCAACTTGATTGTTAAAAGTTATTTGTTCAACAAGTGAGTAAAGTTATTTTTTTACTGCGAGTGCCTACTTTAAATCACGAACTAAGCGAAGTTGTTTAGGAGTGTAGTATTAAATTAATAGCAAGTGCTTCTTGCTTCTGACTACAGAGCACAGTCGGTGATTTAAAGGCAGGATACGAGACAATATAGAGCGCTTAATGAGTTTATAGACAATTCATCTGACCTTGACCCTTTCCGTGCTCCGACTCCTGTGTAATTCTGGTGTTTGAAAATCTAATAATTTCAATTTACGCTCACCTAACAACAAAATGTGATTTAGATGCGAGGTTTTTTCTTTTTTTTTTATATATTTAGGACACGTCAATTTGACTTCAACTCGCCTGATGGTAAGCTGACTGCTGGAAATGTGTAAGTAGGTATGTCATTGGCTTTGCGGACAAATACGAGATCTGTTCAGTAAAACAGCAAAGCACGTACAGTTCTCAGGTCCTCGCCACGTTAAGCTTCAGACTACCGCCTTCTCAAGCGCTTCCTTGCACTCCAAAGTATAAGATAGGGGCCAAAAATTTTGTCAATTTACTCTAGATGCGCAGTTACGAGTTTGAAGGTACCTAGCCTACCTGCCTACCTAGTGGTAGGGGGCGTGTGGGGTGCGAGCGCGACGACGGAGGCACCATAGTATTTAAAACTAATCACGGGCTCAAAGAGCTCGCGTTATCTGTTAATCAGTCCTTAAATTGGTCTTTTTGGTTGGCTAGTTAGTATATATATATGCGAGAACTTTTTTACGTTTTTTCAAGATTTTTGCTTCGAGTACAGGAGAAAAACATATTCTTGCTTGCAAAAATTATCACTTTACAGTATGTAACAAAACTAGTGTCCGATTAATAAGGGGCACATAGGTATCCCGAACACATAAACACGTATGTAATAAATTAAATAACAATAATGAATTATTGAGATTTAAATGCCATTTCCTACTATCATAACCCCGCTGGCTGCAACGCTGCGCCCGCTTGTGCTGCCATGTAAGTTTCCTAATTGACTTAAATTTTATTGGTATTTCTTTTATCTTACTTTCCTACTTAAACAGTTTCTAATACCTAACCTATTGATACTTTATATAGATACTGATATCTTCACTTATCGAATACCACATAGTTTTGTTACATATTGTATAACTTCAAATATTCAAAGCATTGCCGAAGATAAATATATATACGTAGGATACTATTACTATCATGTTTTTTTTTATACCACTCAGGTGACAGACACACTCATGGCCCACCTGATGGGAAGCGGTTACCGTGGCCTATGGACGTGCGCAACACCACGGGCGTCACACTCGCGCTGCCGACCCTGTAAAGTCAAAGTCAAAGTCAGTACCTAACTATACGCACCGTTTCCGGTCGCAACGTGTGAGGATGAATTCCCTGTCTGTGGCGAGCGGTGCGATGATAGAATGTGGCCGTGGGCATCATATCATATAATTCTTCTGAACACACCCCATTATAAAGGCGGTAGAAAACGCACAGGGAGGCGAAATCTCTCCTAAGGTTAAGAGGTTTACACTGCCTGTAAGTATGGGATTGTCGACGATCCTTAGCGCCTGTCTTTGCACCGAGTCGAACGGGTCAAGTTGGTATCTGGGTGCTCCGGTAAAAAGGTGACAGCAGTACTCCATCTGGGGCCGGACTTGCAACTTATAAAGAAGAAGTCTTTGCTTCGCAGTGAAGTACTGCTTCACCCTGTTGAGCACCCCAAGTTTCTTAGATGCCAACTTGACCTTGTCTTCCCGGTGACTACGGTACTGGACCTCGCTGGAAATGTCGACACCGAGGATCCCGATACTTTTGGAGATTTTCAGGGGTGTGTTCAGGAATTGTGGCGCTACAATAAATGGGGTTTTTTAGCGGTGAATGCACATACTTGTGTCTTAGTGGGGTTGAATTGGACCACGTTTAGTCGACCCCAATCGGACACTCTTGTGAGAGTAGTCTCGATTTCAGACACAAGTTGTTCGCGACTTTCTTCCACTGCTGACCGAGGGATGTTAGTCCGGCCCGTATAAAATGCGTCCCCAGTACTGTCGTCCGCATAGCAATGAATGGTGTCATCAGACAGCATGTCATTGATATGCAGGAGGAACAGGGTCGGAGACAGCACGGAGCCTTGTGGAACACCAGCGTTTATGTCCATGCGGTCCGAGCAGCTGCTACGACGGCTTGGATGCTTCTATTGGACAAAAAGCTGGCGATCCATTCGCAAAGTCCCTCGGGCAGTCCATAAGTTGGCAACTTCGCAAGAAGACCACTGTGCCAGACCCGATCGAAGGCCTTCGTCATATCAAGGCTGACCGCCAGTGCCTCACCTTGACTCTCGATGGCTTGCGCCCAGCGGTGTGTGAGATACACAAGAAGGTCACCGGTAGAGCGACTGTGATGGAAGCCGTACTGTCGGTCGCTCAAGAGATCGTTTCCTTCAAAGTATCACAGGAGCTGTACGTCAATGACACGCTCCATTACCGTCGAGAGAAGGGAGGTAATAGCTATAGGCCTGTAATTGGACGGGACTGTTCTATCGCCTTTCTTAGGCACAGGATGCACGAATGCGGTCTTCCACGAACACGGACAAAAACACGGACTTGTCTCGTGGACTAAGAGAGCGCGAAAAGCTGTGTAAGTACAGGGCACAACTCTGGAGCACACTGCTTAAGCACCATCGCCGATATGCCGTCAGGCCCACTCGACTTGCGAACATCTAAGGACTTCAGTTCTCGCCGGACCACCCGTTGTGTGATTTTTATTTCTGGCATAGAAACATCACACCAGGGTATAGTGGGTGGCTCAGCATTCCCATCGTTCATGGTCGAGTTTGGCGCAAAGCGGTCACCTAAAAGATCGGCTTTCTCCTTAGCGCCATGGGCCAGACTGCCATCGGGTTTTTGCAGTGGTGGCAGAGAAGACCGACAGAAATTGTCCTCGGCAGCTTTGGCAAGCGACCAGAATGCACGACTATCAGACGGGTACCGCGCCAGCCGTTCACCAATTCCGCCGATGTATTCAAACTTCGCCCTGGCCGTTACTCTTTTACTGGATCTCGCTCGAGGCGATATTCAATTTCCGCTTCACTTCAGTGATATTCGGATCCTTGTAAGCAAGAGCCGTGGTCCAAGCCTTATAAGCAGATTGCTTGTACAGTCTTACTTCTCTGCAAGGCCGATGAAACCACGGGCGCTTACTTGCTCCTGTTGCGATCCAGCGGTTGGGAATGTAGCATTCCATGCCCTCTAGAATCGCCTCAGTAACTGCTGTTGCACAGGAGTTAGGATCTTCTGAAGTGAAGCAGAGCCGCCTCCACGGGTACGAAGCGAAGAATTCTCGCAATCCATCCCAGTCTGCCGGCTTATAGTGCCAAACATGCCGCCATTCAGATGGCCGAGGTGGTTCGTTAAAGTCTAAGAAATAATTAGGGAAGATTTCCCTAATTATTTCTTTACAAAACTCGCATTTTATTGAAAGATAAAAATTATTACAGAAGAAGGTTTTTGACAACTTACAAAGTCAATCTTATTATAAATATCAAAAAGTATATATAGGTACGAACTTAACAAAGTAGTCTTTATTCATTCTTAACATCTTCTCTCTTTGTCAAGTTCAGTCATTGTCTTCTTTTTTTTTTCACTTCGATAGACTTCTGTTAGACAAACCAAATTTTCTGTTTAACATTGTAAGTCTGGGCTTGAATAATGGCTTTGTCAACATGTCTGCTAACTGAAGCTCAGACGATACCTTTTTTATCTCTAGGAGACGTCATTACAGTTTCTCTTACAAAAAACTGTTTAAACCGTATATGCTTCGTTCTGTTGTGGTACTCATAAGGCGGGTTTCTAGCCAACTTTATTGCAGACTCATTGTCAACGTACAGAACAGCCACCTTTTCCATGTGCTCAATGCTCTTAATCAATCTTGTGAGCCACATCATATCTCGTGAGGTTTCGCTTGCTGCTATCACTTCAGCGTATGTGCTCGAAATAGCTACTGAAATAGCTACATAGCTAATTCCCCAATCAATCCTTCCTTTCAAATACCGCAGTATTCTCTTCACCTTCACAACATCGTCTTTGGAAGGGTTATCTAGCTTTCTAGAAACAACTCCAACTCCGTAAGCAATATCAGGTCTCGTTCCAACCATTAAATAAGCTTGTCCACCAACTTATCTATACGGAAAGATCTCGTTTCTTTTATCACCTAAGATGTATATTAATGGTTTGTGATCTGTAACTAACGTAAACTTAATTCCGCGCAGATATTGGTCAAACTTTTTTATTCCGAACAGGATAGCGAGTGCTTCTCTGTCTATGACAGAATACCTGGATTCTGCGGGACGGAGTTTTCTGGATGCAAAAGCTATTGGGCGTTCAATTTTTCCATTTTTGTGGTATAGTACAGCTCCAACGCCTTTTTTTGAGGCATCACATGCGAGAAAAACAGATTGGTTGCCGTCGTATGCTACTAAGGGTTTAGAGTTTGCTATATATGATTTTGTAGCTTCAAACACTTGACTTTCGTAAGCAGACCAACGCCATGGCATTTTGCCACTAGTCAACTCGTGTAAATCTGTACATAGCCCATGCAATTAGGCAAAAAACGTTCGTAAAAATTTACCAGTCCCAGGAAAGACCTCAATTCCTTTGCGTTAGTAGGTTCCGCGGCTTTTGTGATAGCATCGACTTTTTTGTCAGTAGGACGTATACCATGTCTATCAATCTTGTGTCCTAAATACTCTATGTTCTGTTGTAGGAATGAACATTTTTTAAATTAACTTTGAGTCCCGCTTTCATCAATCGTTCAAATATTAATGAAAGTGTAGTTAAATGATCCTGTAAGTCTGGTCCAGTCTCCGCTATGTCATCGAAATAAACTGCAACGTTAGGTTTGTCTCCAAGTAACTTATCTAAATAATGTTGGAAAATTGATGGTGCCGTAGATATCCCGAAAGGCATTCTATTGAATGGAATAATATTGGAAATATCCGATATGTGTTGATATAGTTAGATACTTTTTTGATTCGGGAGATTTTTTAAGATCAATTTTTGAAAATATATGCCCGTGTGCAAGTTTTTGTCGTAGAAAGTCAAAGAGTGGGACTAGATGTAAATGTTTTACGAGAACTGGGTTCAGTGTACTTCTGTGGTCCCCACAAATTCTTATGTCTCCGTTTGGTTTTATGACATTGACTGTGGGTGTAGCCCATTCGACAGGTGTTATATTAGGATCTACATGATGTTTAATACCTTCTGATACAAGACGGTCCAACTCCTTCTCAATGTTCTTTTTCATGCCGAATTTGAAGGTCGTGCTGGGAAATGTATAGGCTCAGCTCCTTGTTGAACATGAATGTTAACTTGATAGTCGTTCACTTTACCAAGTTTGCCGTCGAAAAGTTGTACTTATATTTTTATCTAAAAGTTGTTTTAGCGTGGTTGGTTTAGTACTCTTGACTGAGTAGACTAGCTTAGGAAACTCCATCCCGAAGGTTTCACTCCACTGAAGGCCAAAAAGCATCGGATTAGCGTCTTCGATAACTATTACAGATAATATTTTTTGTTTGCCTTGAATTTCAACTGTTACATCTGTAATGCCTTTTATTTCAGCTTGTGATTGCCGTATGCCTTAAGTTTCGGTGCTTTTGTTAATTTTGGAGCTCCTATTTGTTTCCAGAATTTGGTGCTTATGATAGAATATGCCGAGCCAGGATCCCAATCCATTGTACAACTCTTTCCGTTAATAATAGCGTCAATATGTTTACAATCTTTGTTGTGAGTTCCAGTGATGCCGTACACAACATTGTCATCAATGTCGCTATCTTCTGTTGAGCTGTTTGTTCCAGATGATGAATTCCTTTTAACGACTCGTTGTAGTTTATGTCTCTGTTTCAAACTTCCACTTTTGTCGTCATATGCTCTACCAGATTTTATACAGCAACTTTCATAATGTCCGTCTGTATTGCACTCATTGCAACAGTGGTCTTTGGCTGGGCAACTAGCAAGGTTGTGTTTATCCTTTTTACCGCAACGTAAACATTGTGTGATAGCACGTATCTTCCGAGGGCTTCTGTAATTTTGAAGTTCTCGGCTGCCTGGTCCTTTCTATCTAACGTTGTACACTGGTCGATGGAAGCTCATCATATTCATATTCAGCTAGTTCACGTGATTGCGAGGTTGCAAATATTTCCGAAAAAGTAACTTCAGTAGTTTGACCTTCGTAAAATTGCATTAGATCTGGCCATATTTGCTTTAAATCGGTTTCTAATTGCGTGTGATTTAAGCCAGTTGCGAATCTGTCGCGTAACTGTCTTTCTAGTAAAGTATCATCATACTTGCAGTCCTTGCTCAATTCTTTTAATCGATTAGTATAATGTTCCATAGTTTCATTTTTGTCCCTTACGCAGTTCCAAAATTCTGTGAGTGCACGATATCTTATTTTTCTCACTCTGAATAAATCAAGGAGTTTGCAGCGTATTTCCATGTAATTGCTGTAGTCAAACTTCGGTGTCAAGGCGGTTTTCAGTTCCCGAAATATGTCTGGTGTAAGGCAATTTAGTAACAAGTCTTTTTTTAAAACGTCGTCTTGAATATTATGAATTTTGCATTTAGCTTCAAAAAACTCAATGTCAATTCTGAAACCATCTGGAGTAAATTTCTCCATGTCAAATGCCTGGATAGTAGCCATTTGACGTGCAGTACCAGCGTTCGTCGCGCCGACTGTACATACATCGTTGGTGTCGGAAGATGTCGATGTAATTTGAGTCTGAGCTACTAACATAGAGAGCAATTTCGTAAGAACTTCCTGCTGCGCCTGTTGGGCGTTTAGAAATTGTTGAAACTGGTTAGCGTCCATTTTTCTCGTCGCCAATTTAATAAAACGTAAATTGCATAGTAAGATTAAGGATATGATATATTACATTATGTTATCCATGACAATCCTATATATGACAGATATGAAAACATTCTAAAACTCTATACATGTAACACCAATGAGGTTGTAACAGAGCTGTTGCAAACTGTACTTGAGCAATTATAAATGCAACTTGAGCAGTTTTTTAACACTTTGAGCAATTTAAAATATTGTATATATCAAAAGATATAGGAGTTTGAAAGTACGAATAATGAATTATTTTTCAACGACTTAATTGATTTTTTATTAAATAATTTAAGGTGAGCAATTTTAAAGGACAACGTAGTTGAATTGAGCTATTGAAAATCAATCGATTAGTATTTTTTTTATTACAAATATTATTATTTTTCAGACTGGGGTGGGGTAGCTATATTACTTACTCTTACTCCCTTAAGTAGTTTTTTTATTACTTACTCTGTGCCATATACCTGCCTCATATATATAATAATCTATGGCAGCTTTCTAGTTTATTTAGCAATATATTTATTAATCCATTAATAATCTATGGCCTGCCTTACCGCTCGCTCCGCGCTCCTGCAGTTTCTGCAAAGTGGTCAAAAGTGGTGCTCACAGAACAATATACTCAGAGGAGGTGGTGCTGCTGCGAAAAGTTCGTAAGAGTTTAACAAAGCAAGTGAACTTGTTTCTTGATGTAGAAATCTATTTTAACCGACTGTAGTATTTAGTTACCTAAATTATGTATATAAGCAGTGATCGTTGAATATATTTCAATGATTGATTATTATCATTTTATTGTGATGCAAGTAAAATAGAAACTTTAAACTTACAAGCTTCATCTTACACAATTTGATACGAAAGTTTCAAGTTCAAAATAACTTGCTGCTCTGTTATAAACAGCCTTATTAGTGGTAAGTAGATACTTAGATTGTATGAAATATAAAGTAAAACTTCAGCTTCATTCACGTTTCAAAGCTGAAATGCTTCATGTTTATCTAAGCATGTTTTATAAAGTTGAAAACTGTGAGGGTTTTATATTTAATAAAATATATACATGACCAAATATATTTATTCTATTTTACATAACAAAGTTATCACCATGGAAACCCAGCGAAGTAGTAAACTTATGGAATTAGGGATGTGTCACAATAAAATCAGAGATTTTTAACACTCCTTCTCACATCTCTAATGTAGACCCATGCTGCTTCTAAGGCGAACAAGTCTTGGACCTGGTAAAGCCTTGGTTAACAGATCCGCCTCCATATCTTCTGTAGGCTGATAACTTATATGCACGACTCCTTCTTTAATGCAATCCCTGATAAAATGAATCCTTAAATCTATATGTTTCGATTTAGAAGAAACCATTGGATTTTGACTCAATTTTATCGCTGCTTGATTGTCGTTAAGTATAAGAATCTTTTCTTGATGAACATCAAGATCGTTGAACAAAGCCTTTAGGTATACAGCTTCTTTAACAGCCTCCGTAAGCGCAACATATTCTGCCTCCGCCGTAGATAACGATATACTTTTTTGCTTTTTACTTGCCCAGCTAATTGTTGTTCCAGCAAATTTAAAACAGTACCCAGAAAATGATTTTCTGTCTATTTTGCATGAGCCCCAATCAGCATCGGCCATGCCATATAACTTCTCACCAGTCTTTTTAAAATTTAAACCGACATCTTTTGTGCCTTTAAGGTACCTCAGAACACGTTTTGCAGCTTTGAAATGTGTCTCGTCAAAACAATCATTGAATTGAGAGAGATAGCTTATAGCAAATGAGATATCTGGCCTTGTAGCTACAGACATAAACATTAACGTGCCTATTAAATTTTTGTAAGGTAGGTCTACTTTACTGGTTTTATTTGGTGTCAAGGAGATGCCTGGTTCCATCGGTGTAGTAGTAGCCTTGCAATCTTCCATGTTAAATTTTCTAAGAGCCTCATCTATTTTCTGACTCTGTTTAATAATGATTTCTTTGTCCTTATAAGTAACTTCCATGCCTAGTATGCGTTTTGGTTTTCCTAGGTCTTTCATTTCAAATTTATTATTTAGCATTTGTTTTATTTCTTTCAATTTACTAGGGCTTGAGCACGCAAGTATTATATCATCCACATATATGCCAATTATAGCCCTGAAGTCTTCTGCTTTATATGTATACACACAAGGTTCTGCTTTAGATGCTTGAAATCCAATATTTCTCAATTCAGTATCTAGTTTGATATACCATTGCCGACCTGCTTGCTTAAGTCCGTACAGTGATTTTAATAACAAACAAACCTTTTCTCCTTCTATGTTTTTAATGTCTGTTAGTATTTCTTTTGCCTTCTTGTAAACTGTCAAATCATCAGACTCAATTTCAGTAACGAGAATCTCTCGGACGTATTTTTCTACATAGTCAGGTAATTTCATATAATTATTTTCTTCAATATCACCGTTAAGGTATGCAGTAACAACGTCCATTTGATTCAGGTGTAAGCCTTCTTCAATAGCTATACCAAATATAGTTCGTATTGAACTTAATTTTGCAACAGGTGCGAATGTCTCGTTAAAGTCAACACCAGGACGCTGTGTGAAACCTCGGGCAACGAGACGTGCCTTATTGGTCACTCTGTTATCTGGATTTATTTTCTTTTTTAATATCATTTTATAATCAATTATTTTCATACCTTTCTCTTTCTTAATAACTTTCCATGTGCCGTTTTTGATATGTGATCTTATCTCGGCTTTTATAGCATCATGCCAGTATTCATCATCTTCATTTTCATCGGATATGTAGGATATCTCTGAGACTAGGTGACTTTCATCTGTCTGGTCCAGTATAAAATCTCTGGTCCACACGGGCGGACGCCTCTCTCTTTGCGGCCTCCCATGTTCAGGTATTTCAACAACCTCTGATGCGTCATCGTAAAACTCCATTTCTTCTACCGAAGAAACTTCATCTTCTTGCTCGTTGAAATTTTTTAACGTATTTTCCTTTTTATTCTCTGTTATTTCAACTTGTATTTGTTGTACCCTTCTATCTTTCTTATCATTGTCTTTAATTTTGTTTTCTTTTTCAGATATTCGAGAGTATCCCTTTTCGTTAATAAGTTTATCATAGTTCTGACTTTCTTCTTCAAAATACATCTTATCTATGACTTTTATGTCCCTGCTTATCACTACATCATCGTCTTCGGGTATGTACACTCTGTAAGCCTTTGAGGTCATCGAGTATCCCATGAATACGCCTTCTTTAGCATTCTGGGTCAGTTTGCCTCGTTTGTTCTTTTTTAAAACAAAGGTCTTTCTGCCATACACGTAAAGATGCTGTCCACATGGTATTCGGCCTAGCCATTTCTTGAAAGGTGTTTCGCCATTCAGTGCGTTGGAAGGACTACGATTGATAAGGTAGTTTGCGGTTGCTACCGCTTCCGCCCAGAGCTTTTTAGGTGCCTTGGCCTCGATCAACAGACATCTGGCTTTGTCTAGCAAGGATCTGTTCTTCCTCTCGCTAATCCCATTTTGTTGAGGGGTGTAAACTGTGGTCAACCTTCTTTGGATGCCATGCGATTTGAGAAAGTTATCGAATTCCTTATTGCGATATTCTGTGCCATTGTCGGTCTGCAGGTTCTTTATTTTCTTGTTATGGAACGTCTCAACTTCATTTTTGTATTCTTTGAAAACATTGAATACGTCACTCTTTTTTTTAATAAAATAGATGTGACAATACCGACTGTAGTCGTCTGTGAAAGTAACGTAGTACTTTGATCCTGCCAGTGTATCACATTCAAAAGGTCCACAAACGTCGCTATGAATTATTTCCAGGTTATCAGTTGTGTATAGATCATCATGTCTTATGAACGGTAACCTGGATAATTTACCTTTGATGCAGGTCTCACATGTTTCCATGTCTTCATCGTTTAAGTTTAAGCCATACATTAGGTTATCTTTAGCCATTTTCTTTAAGTCCCTTTCGTTTATGTGGCCTAGTTTGCGATGCCACTCCATAATGTCACTGCCATTTTTGGGTGTGTAGTTTGCAGTCTCTTTTCGTTCAGCTTCGAAGTAGTAAAGCCCATCTTTCTTTCGAGCAGTCAGTGTCATTACACCGGTTTTTTCTACGACGTAGGCTT
This sequence comes from Cybosia mesomella, assembly GCA_946251805.1. Classification (NCBI taxonomy): domain Eukaryota; kingdom Metazoa; phylum Arthropoda; class Insecta; order Lepidoptera; family Erebidae; genus Cybosia; species Cybosia mesomella. The sequence goes on from OX276407.1 coordinate 22,499,678, forward strand.
TCTCCTTTTCAAAAACAACCTTATGTCCTCTGTCCGTTATCTTAGCGACGGATAAAAGGTTAACTGATATATCGGGAACATACAGGGTGTCATTAAAATTGTAGCCATGTTTATCGGTACTTATAGTAACTCTTCCTTTACCTTGAATTCTAGCAGTATATTTTTCTGATGCCAACTTTAGTGTACCATTTTCAGGGGTCATGTTAGAAAAATTAGATTTTTCACCGCACATGTGTGACGAGCAGCCGCTATCTAGACACCAGACATTTTTATCGGTATCTGGATTCACAGTATTTAGACAAACGTTATAATTGTATTTGCTTCCGTTGTCTTTTTCATTAGTGTTTTTCTTCTTGCCCCAACATGTCTCGATACTATGGCCTTTCTTTTTACAGCTCTTGCAGTACAATCTTTGCCTGTTTTTCTTGATTTGATATGCTTCTGAGCTTTCAGGCTGTTCATTTCCACTCCTTGCTTGGTATTCTTCCAGAATCTTTACTTTCAGATCTTCAGGATTAGGCAGGGTGTCTCGAGATTCGATGGCTATTCTAAAGTTCTCAAAACTTGTCGGCAGACTGTAGAGAAGCATTATGCTAAGCAGTTCTGGAGGTACCTTTATATCCATATCTGCGAGTTTGTCTACGATATCCATGAAGTTATTTATGTGGTCACGTATATCTTCTCCTATGGTCATTCGCTTTAGAACCAACTGTTTCAATAAGGTAGCTTTCCTCGCAGGCCCAGTGCTTTGGTACGTAGCTTTCAATTTTTCCCATACAGCTTTAGATGTAGCGCAGATTTTAATTTGTTTTAATTCAGACGGTGACAATAAAAGTAGGATTTCAGCCCTTGCCTTCAAGTCCTCTTTGTTGAACGCCGATCTCGCCGCCGCATCCGTAGCTGGTGGTAACGTTTTTTTCGCCGCTTACGATATCCCAATAGTCATTTTTAATCAGGACCGCTTGTGCTTGCAAACACCACGTATCATAGTTTGACTTGGTCAAAGGTTCTATATTACGATAGCTCGAAGTTGATGTCATTTTTCATAATTTGCATATAACCACGCTCTGCTACCAATTTGTGAGGGTTTTATATTTAATAAAATATATACATGACCAAATATATTTATTCTATTTTACATAACAAAGTTATCACCATGGAAACCCAGCGAAGTAGTAAACTTATGGAATTAGGGATGTGTCACAATAAAATCAGAGATTTTTAACAAAAACAATGTTCAGTTAACTTTGAAGTTATCGTAATAAAAGTTATTAAACTTCTTATTTTAAACTATTTATGTACATCAATGTATGTGTAGTAAGTATGTAGAATACAAACTTTACAAGTTTGTTTGATTTAAAAGTTGTTGGATCAATTTCTGGAAATACACATTGTGATAAATAGATTCATCTACACTGTACACAGTTACATAGTTTTATCAGTAATTATAAAGATCAGCTACTTGTATTTGTTTACGATTACGCTACATTCACACGGAGACTCCAATTTTGAAATCGGATTTTATATTAGCAGTAATTTCTATGTATTATTTTACACATGAATTCGGTTTTAAAATCCGACAATTTGTGACTTTATCCTGCGAAATTCAGATCCATGATCCATCTCTGTGTGAACATAACGTTAGATTGTATGGAGGATGCATGTAGTTCAGTAGCCAAGCCAGCCTCATCTATAATCTGGTACATCTGCTGATTGACAGACGAGGCTTTGGTGTAGGCTTGCCTTTTAGAGTTGGGGGGTAAGATGCAGTCACTACATCAAAAACCAGACAAAGAGTAGAAGAGCAGACCCTTTTTTTTTTTTTCGTGCGGAAGTCCCTTCGGATACACCCCGCGTGCCAGCGGGGGCGGTTATGTCGGGCTTGAACCGACTAAAACAGCACGCCGTTTTGGGTCTACAGACGCCGGGGTGTAAGGTTGCCCATAGAGCATATCCCTCGCACCCCGACTGACCCTGGGCCATCTCCGGTTTCGAGATGGCCCCCTCGGGAGAAGAGCAGACCCTGGGCTACAAAGTGCAAACTTTGGATGCAACCGGGACTAACCCTGTGAAGATGATAATGATGAATATAACCAATCAGTATCTGTGACTTGAAAAAGTTCACTTCAAGATTAATAGTCTAGATTCCTTAAATGTAAATAATTTTCATTGTGGAGTAAAGCAAAGCAGGTTTTATTCGGTTTTGACATACCCACCTCATCACTGGCACCGGTGGGATGAAGCCCGATCAGGTTTTCACACCCTGTGTTTTTATACCCTGTACTTATACAATCATGCCTTTTTCCCATTGGAGTATGCAGATACAACATCTTTCCACTTGCTGCAATCCTGGATTACACCTTTTTGCTTCACAATTGTTTTCGTACATGCTACTCTTGACCTGGCCTATTCATAAAGTCTCCTCAATGTGATTGACATATGTACAAACTGTCTTTTTAAAGAATAATTATTACATATAGGTACTGTGGTTCCACAGTACCTTCTACATGAAATTTGCAATTTTTCTTAGTCATTAGACTTTTGCCGCATTAGACTTTTGCCGCAAAATAAACTCAATTTTACTAATCTCATGTAAAATATGTAATCCACAAATCAAAAATCAACAAAATTATTAATGATGTGATGCCATTGTCAAGTATATTTTACACAATGTCATGGAAAAGGTCATGAAAATAATCATTCATTATTAAATATATTATTTATACAAATACTTTAACCCTAGAGCAGCAACCTTATTATTCAATGCTTAACACTTTTACTTGTATAAACTTACGAATAACACTTAACTATTCCTTCTTCAGCCTTGCAATTGAAACTTAACTTTTTTGCTAGAAATATCATATATTTCTTGCAAAAAAGTTAAGTTTTTCGAAGTTACATACAAAATTAAATGCAACTATTTATAAGTGATACATATAAAAATAGAGAAATATTACAAATCTCATTGGATAGCTCTCTACCTACACCAGGAAAGACAACAGTAGACATTAGAGGTAAGTCCGGATGCACCGTTAGGACTACTCTCTAGCCCCCAAACCTATGTTTAGGTTGCAATTCCCAATGACTATCACGCTTCAAAGTGTTCCCTACATGTGCCACGCAATGAACCAGGCACTTGCACCATGAATTTATAAAATTATTTTTCTCTTACACACAATACCAAAACTATGCACACAGCAAAATTCTAAAAGTTACGTAAATACTAACCTTCGCCTAATTGACAAGCCATGATTGCTGGAACAGTAGACACAGCCTTTGCCCCGCAAAAGTAGGATCATGCGTCGCACGGGCAATACGTTGACTAAGATTGACCGGGAGTTCAATGTATTACGATTGCATGATCAAAAATTAATGCCTTTTTTTTGAACATGCGCTGCGTCGCCAAACTGACGAAAGTTAGTATCCTAGTTAAGAATATTTGAATTTACTAAAAGGCATCTTCACCCCTTGTTTACACCTTGTATTTAACACATTTTATTCAATGTTTGTAGGTAGTTTTCTTTAAAATTTTAAATACCTTTTGTATCATTGCATTGTATAAAATCACAATGCGGAAAATTACTTAATTTTTTTATACTTTATTATATTAACAAAAAAAAAATTGTTTTACAGTTAAGAACCTGCACTGCACTGACTAATCATGAACTCAAGTCTTCCAGCAGCATTGAGGGATTCTGAATTGGAGGAATAGTAAGTTTACTCATATAAACCAAGACTTTTATATCTTTAATATTTTAAAACTAGTTATCACTAGACTGTTATCCGCGATTTGGTAGAATTCTGATCCTGTTCCTGCATCCCATAGGAACCTATGCCAGGGTAAAAAGTAGCCTATGTGTTATTCCAGACTATATTCTACCCCTGTATAAAATTTTAACCAGATTCATTCAGCCATTTGAGCATAATTGAATAGCATAAATCTCCACAAACTTTCACATTTATGATACCAGCTGTTGCCCATGGTATTTTGATCTTTTCCGCCACCCATGGGAACCTATTCCAGGGATACAAAGGCGCCTATGTGGTACCCCTGACTAAGATCTATCCCTGTACCAAATTGCAGCCAACTCTATTGAACCCTCTGTGGATGATTGAGTAACTAACATCCAAACATTTACAAACTTTACTTTTAACTTTACTTTATATTTATAACATTAGAACATCTGCACAAAACTTCACATTTATAATATTAGACGGAAGAAGGATAATATAGACACATGAATAGATTATTGTACACCAAAATTAATAGTACAAACATGCAGTTGAATGCAGCAGATGCATGCATCAGCATCTCGCCCAGCTGCTCTAGTGATTGCTTTGCTCCAGTCACGCCCAGTCCAGTGTCTTAGGGACAGTGCTGGTAAATTGTTTGGAAGATTATTATAACCCCACTGTCTCTCACCGCTGCAAATTATGAACTTTCATCTTCTTCTGCAAACATCAACAATTCAAGTAAATAAAATACACTTGAATGCACAATATTTTTAAATCTATACCATTATAGAATTGTAAGTTAGTTGTGTCTGTACATTGGCAATATAAAAAAAAAATACTCGGGTTATATTAAATGAACGATTTTGATCGCAAATTTTTTCTTTTCGGAATACTTGTCCGTTTGTTCGCGATGGACGCAAAAACTACTGAACGGATTTTGATGTCGTTTTTTCGATTAGAAAGGTCTTGGTCAGACTCGCATATTTGATTGCAATTGCTTAAGTAGAACCGGAGATATGACCAAAGAAACTATAACGAACCTCCGCATGGGCGGAGCGGTGGGCATCAGCTATTTGATGTATATCTGAAAAAGCCTAAAGGCCACTTTCGACGGTACGTGGTTCTGCGGACGGACGTGGAGTAGTCCGCATCGACGCACCGCGACCAGAGTATCGCTTAAGGCTTACGCTACACTCGACGGAGTCGGCATTTTCGTAGAGTGCAGCGTAGGCTTATGGAAGCGCCAAATCTGCGGCTTCGAAATAGACCGACACGCATCGTTGCAAGTAATTGATACGTGATGTGATTGCTGCTCGTGGTCTACCTCGATATGAAAAGCCGCCTTAGTGTCACTCACTAAAATAATTTGTTTATTAGCAGGAATAACATGTAAAACCTTATAATCTTTTTCAATTGCAGTTCTCAACTTCTGGATCGTGCAGCAAATAGTGATTTTTGGCTGCTTAATCCAACACATTCAGATGAAACTTTGCTTGTGGAGCTCCCGCCAGATAATATAGTAGAATTTAAACCGGTAAGAAATTTTATTGTGGTTGATCTCTTTTAAATTGTGTCATGATATTTTGGTATTATGTTAATGAGGCTTTCTACGGTGCGTGATTATGCGGAATGATGCGGAACAACAAGAGTTCGTGTTTACATGATGCTTCTTTAGCCCATCACTTGCAGTTTTGGGCGTAAGAAGCTTTCGGGCGAATAAATTGTAAAACCGACCCACGTATTCTTTAGCTGAACACTCACACCATTTTAGGCTGAAGAAGTTTTTGCGGAGAAAAATTGTGTTATTGCGTTGCAAATGCTTCTGTGGGCCAACATTACACGTAGCGCCCGGCACTTCCTCGCCCTTCTTGTCCTTGTCGCTTGACGCATCACGCAACTGATAAATTTGACAATTCACCGGAATAAAATTGTTTTTATGTTGAATATTTAAACGTATTTTGGTATAGTGGAATATAGTACTAGATTTCGACTGTGTGAGTGGAAAATGAATAGGTATTTTTCTATCTTACGAATTATATCGATATCGGCGGAGCCCCGCTTAACGGGACGCCTATTTCTTCGTGTAATATCACAAGTAATCTAACACGAATTACATCCTCTTGTTGCTAGCCTCCACGCCGTGATGGTAACAGAAGTGTTAATTCCTCAATTTCTTTCGAGACTATTTTTATTCATCATCATCAACCTATGCTAGTTCACTGCTGGACATAGATCTCCCCTAATGAGCGCTATAGCGGACTGTATTCAGCTTGCCGCATCCAGCATCTGCCCGCAGTCTTTCGCAGATCGTCATCCCACCTGGCCGGAGGGCGTCCTACACTACGTTTGCCGAGTCGCTCTCCACTCAAGATCACGTTTACCCCAGCGGTTGTCGGTTCTTCGCGAGATATGGCCGGCCCACTGCCACTTCAGCTTGCTAATTCTTTGCGCTATGTCGATAACCTTATAACGGTATGTGAAAGCTGACCTTGGATGCAACCTGAGCTATGCACATAGTATAGTGACAGGCACAGAAAGCGTTTTTGGGTCTCTTTGGAGGTAGTGCGAGGCGCGAGAGCCGAGGCACGGCAATCAATCACGGGCTCAAGGGCTTGCGTCATTAATTGATCAGCCCTTATATAAGTATTTTGATTGGTCCGTATAGTACACATTCGAGAACTTGTCGACTTTTCAAGATGTTAATCGGTATCAGTATGTTTTTCTAGTAGCAGCATACTAAAATAGTTCCCTCGTTTGGTTAATCAGGTCACACAACGGGGCCCGCCTGAGAGAACCAATTTTCCAGGCAGTTGCAAGTTTAATATCGTAGTAAACAGTGCTGATTGTCAGAAGAAGAAATTCTTGGTAAGTTGTCATTTATGTATACTTAGCTGATCCGGCAAACTTCGTTCTGCCTTAGATTATATTGCATTGTCTAATATGGAGGACGTTATGTGGCTTGGGAAGACGTAGTAAGTAGTTCCTTCATTGGTGTATGGTCCCTACCAAGACCCTGCAAGCTGGTACACACCTACTGATTGACAGATTGAGGTGGGAGGTCAGATGGCAGTCGCTCTCATGAAAGCCGTATAAGGCGAAACAAAAAGAGGAAATAGTATCGCCTTGCTTGATAATTCTTCAAGATGACAAAACCAATCACGCCGACTGAGAGCTTTAATCGAATACGCTGCGTAACCCCTTTGAGATGTAATAAAACGAATTTTTGGTGAGATTGTTCCTATTTTATTAGTCTACAAAAAACGTCTGCGATATATATATCAATCTCATAAGAATAGCTTGCTATAGTCATTTTAACTTCTAAACAAATGATCGCAATCTATGTAAATAATAAATAATAATAAATATTCTACGACATTCTACACAGCGCTTTCTAGACCCAAAGTAAGCATAGTTTAACTAGCTTGTGTTATGGGTTCCAGAATGCGGATAAACATACTTATATAATTATTTTTTTGTAAATACATACATATTATACATATTTAGTAACTGCAATGTTATTTAGACGAATACACCATTAATCTTTATCAAATTAAATTCGTTAGTTACCTTAAGCATTTCATAGTATAGATAATAATTGTCTTTTGCTCTATTAAATATCGTAACATTAAAAATGTCGGGCAGCAAAACTTTAAAGGTTACTTTGAAGTCGAACCTTTAATCGGGAACCTCGAATCGTAAGACTCTCGGGAATCTCAGGAACCTCGAATCATAAGACAGGAACGATATAGTTTCAATACACCACGAGCGAAGCCACTTGTAGCCTGCGGGCCAGCTAGGTATCGTATATGTTATTGTTTTACGGTAGGTATCAGACCGGTCCGAAACCGGAGATGGCCCAGGGTCAGTCGGGGTGCGAGGGATATGCTCTATGGGCAACCTTACACCCTGTAGGTCTGTAGACCCGAGACGGCGTGCGGTTTTTGTCGGTTCAAGCCCGACATAACCGCCCCCGTTGGCCAGCGGGGGGTATCCGAAGGGATTTCCACACGTTAAAAAAAAAAGGTACCTACTCCTTTATCAATATCGTAGTATCAAAAACTGTAGTAAACATATAGCAACAAATAAAAAAAAATAAAAAAAAAAGGTATCAGATCGGTCCGCGAACATGTTCCTAGACTTAGTTCCGACAGAATAAAAAACCGTTCCATGTACGATCCGCTCCCGGACATCATATGCACATGCCTATAGTTTTCAATTAACATTACGTACGCACTCAATATATATGGCGGTAAAACAAAATTTTTTGAATCGCGTTATGGTTTTGTTGCATAAAGTAATATCCATAAGTAAAGATTTTTTTTTTTAGTTAGTTACTCACATACTCACGCTTTACGAATACGAATCAAAAGGGTTCGTGCGATCGTTACATCAGTTTTGTTTGGTACCCTTATATTATATTTGTAAGGCTGCTAGTAGCTATCATGATTAGGCTTCCGCAATTTTTTAAAGTATCGATATCTACTTGATAACAAGTATCGTATTAAAGGATCGATAGCGATAAAAGTATTAATACTACTCGGTATCGAGTACTCTTTCTTTGCCTCTGGGAAACGTGTTAAAAATCTCAAGAAAAGTATATACTTAATTAAAATGTTTATTGAAATATAAACAAAAATCTACATTCTGTACTGAGAAGAATACTAACACAATACTTAACAACTACATACTTAATACTACTACATACTTGATATTAAGTACTTACTAATTTAATAAGGGAACCCCGGGAACCCCCAGTCTTTTTCGTTACAATCTGACATAAATAATAATTTATTTAATTGACGTGTGAACCGGGTGAGACGGTTTGTAACAGACGTTATCAAGGCCCCAGCCTTTGAGAAGTCTCCCAGACGGCACTGATGTCCCGGGTATTATTGGGTATTTTGTGGCCATGGTATATAATTTAGGGTACACCGTTTTCATCTTGCTCCGTTGTATGAATGGGTCCGACTTTAGAGAAGATACCGGACTTGCAAGGTATAGTCCCGTTTCATCAATAAAATGACTACTACATGATGTATAGTATATAGATTTAATTTTCCTTCCGAGCTAGCCTAGCATAGATTTCGTTCAAACTTTGTAGATTTATCGAGGACCGATGACAATACACTAATTTGATAAAATTATACTAAAAAAATTGTTAAAAAAAACTAAAAAAACACGCTTTTTATAGAAAACCGTACTAAAAGAATAGAAAATGAGTTTTAATAAATGTAAATTAAGAATAGTGTTATTTATTTCAATTAAATTAATAATAGTGTAAATAAAAAAATGTATTTTATTTTTAAAAAAGCGTGGGGTGCTTTTTAACATATTATCAAAATGATAATCACTCTACTCATGTCTGTCAATAAAATATTTATATCTCTTGACCCATGCATCCCACGCTTTTTTTAAAATGAAATACATTTTTTTATTTACATTATTATTAATTTATATTTATTAAAACTTATTTTCATTTTTTTAGTACGGTTTTCTATAAAAAGTGTGTTTTAGTTTTTTTTAACTATTATTTTTTAATATTTCTTTCAGTATTCCTACAAGCTCCACAGAATCTATGTGGACGTGAACTGTAACTTCAGCCTCACCTTCAACTGGGATTACACTAAAACTCCATCAGAAATGTTCGTTCGTGCGACCGTCGTATTCTCCGAGGCCGAACAGTCGGAGAAACGTGTCGAGCGCTGTCTGCAGCATTTCCATGAGAGCTCAGGTTAGTACTTTATCTACAATACAAATATATAAACTTCAAGTGTCTGTTTATAATGAACCATTTACCAATTTTTTAAATGTTTGTCGGTCTGCCTGTCTTGTTCTGAGTAATCCGACAATCCGAGTTATAAAAAAAAAAAACTCCATAGTGACTGGGCCGATTTGGACGGACTTTTAACAGTTTTTTCTGCAGATAACTGTAGTCAGCGGGTACGAACTAGCTGTGTCCGCGACTTCGACCGCATGGACGTTGATCTGAGTCTCTCATGAGTTGTAAATGTAAACAGAGAATAATATTTAAACATTGAATTTCATGCTTTTTACTTTTAAAGTTAAACACTTTCCATATAACGAACTTCCATGCAAGCGTTAATCGCTTATTTGCATCCTTAGGGGTGAAATGTTGTTAAACGCCGATACACGTGTACCTATGTTTATCTCTAACCATAAGTAGCTATATAAAATTTCCTGCTTCTTACTTCAATGGAGCGAGCTATGGAAAGAGGTATGCTCAGAGTTTCTCTGAAGGACAGTATTCGTAACGAATACATCCGACAGAGAACCAAGGTTATCGACATAGCGCAAAGAATTAGCAAGCTGAAGTGGCAGTGGGCCGGCGGCCATATTTCGCGAAGAACCGACAACCGCTGGGGTAAACGTGTTCTTGAGTGGAGACCGCGACAGGTTGATGATGATGATGATCACTTCAAAAATGACACTTTTCTTACAACTCTTTATTGCCTTTTTTACCCCCTTAGTAGTAAAATTTTGAAAAACGCGGATACATATGTACATTTCTTCCTAACCAGAAGCAGCTATATGAGAATTCGTGTTTCTTACTTCGAAAATGACGGATTTTCCATAGAAACGTTCATCGCCCATTGCCTCCTTAGTAAATTTGGAAATTCAAATCACTGATACACGTATTCATTAATTTCTGAAAAGACATGCGTGTATGAAATTACATTTTGACAATTGACGAAATTCCCGTATAAACTTTCAACCCCTATTTCACATTTTTAAAAATGCTGATACACGTGTTCAAGTATTTCTAAACAGCCGGTGTATGAAATTGTATGCTTCTGCTGACAAGGACGGATTTCCACACAAACGGTCATCCCTTATTTTGCCACCTTAGAAGTGAAATTTCATAAAATCCTTTCTTAGTGGATTTTAAGTCGAAATTTAAAGTTTGTAGGTCCAGCTTTTTAGGCTTTGCGTTGATGAATCAGTCGCCAATGTACTGTAGCGTCCGGGGGTTGGACGCCACAATATCTCGTGTTGATAAAAGATAAACACAAGGAAAGATAGATATATCTCATTTATTTATTAATTCAACAAAGCTTCCTATATCGGGTTTAGGGAGGTTTTTACGCGTATATATTTATATTTAAGCGAACTAGGGAATCGCGAACTCCGCTCAAGGACTGAGCCTAAATTTAATACACTTATATCTTCTCTTCGGCCGGCGGACCCGGGCGGCGCGTCAAGTCGCCCGCTGTCAGCCGCACAGCCGAATGCAGCTCCAAGCAATTGTTTTTTCTTCCCTATCCTATATTCAAATCAATTATGTATTTATTTTTAAACTCTGACACATGATGGCCAGGTCAATGAACTGTAGTGGGTCGAACGAGGTCGCACACTACAGTACTATGTGCATGAAGATTAAATAAATAAATAAATCATATATGTATAGATTATATTATCTGCAGTAAAAATCGCGTCAAAATCGGCCCTGCCATTTCGGAGATGACCCGAAATTGGAATGACAAGTTATTTGAAAGTACCCGAACTACGTTAAAAGAAACTTCGTATTGAAAGAAAAGACTTAATTTTCAGAGTTACTTGCCAAAGAGGTAGCGAAGAACGTATTGCATTCCTCTCGGGAGTTTGGAACGCACGGATTGTACTACTGCGGGGACGCCGACGTGCCTGACTCGTGGTACTCCGTTGTTGTGCACTATAAGAAGAATACTTCTGAACCTTGCACTCACGCATACAAGTTTACCTGCAAGAGCTCTTGTCCCTCTGGCATTAATAGAAGACCAATTGCTATTATTTTTACACTGGAGGATAGCATGTGAGTATTTTAATGTTTTGTTTTAGAATTTTACACCATGATCTTTGGAGCTCGTCTGCCAGCCAGTGCACACCTACTGATTAACGGTCAAAGCTCTGGCGAAGTCTTTCCTCTCGGAAGCTTCTTCTTCTTCCTGTAGAAGCCAAAATAAAGCATGTCAAGATAAAAAGTAAGAGAGTGTACCCTGGGCTCCAAAGTGAGTGAGTGATGCAACCGGGACTAACGCTTTGATGATGATGATGAATATTTATTTAATTAATAAATGCTACCATCGACAGCCTACTTTTTTAATGATATTTTAATTCCACAGCGGTGAGGTATACGGTCGCCAGACAGTAGGAGTTAGGGTATGCTCATGTCTAAGACGTGATATGCATAAAGATGAGGAATCAGAGGCAGTCTTTAAAGCCGGGAAGAAACGTATTGCCTCAAATAAGATCCCCCAAACAAAGACAAAGAAGATTAAACAAGAGACCCGGGATGTTGACCACAATATGGCTATGTTGCCTTCGGTAAGTTGTCCATGTCAATCTTACTCGATATATTTACTAAAGATGAAACGGATATCCAGTATCCGGCCGGACAGGCCGGTGGATATAAATAACTCAGTATCTGGCCGGATTACGGATACTAAAATGTAAAAAAAAACTCACTATTTTAGACAAGGAAAATCATCCCACAATAGGTTATACGTCAAAAATTAGTTTAGTACTCAAAATTAACAAGTGGCAAATGGTGGTGAATGAATACCAAATTTTCCGCATATTTTAATAAGAGGCGACTCCGCTTGGCTTCTGAAAATAGCCTTTCGCTGTAAACGCTACTGCCAGGCGCTGAAAGATACGCCACCTCCTTCTGCGAGCATGTAATGCTCGCGAAGGAGATGGCGGAGCGCGCCCGGGAGAGATTTAGAACTCTCCCGGCCCGCCGAGCCCGCAACTTGCTCGCCGCGCGTCGCAGACGACTCAGGCGCCGGAGGTCGCTTAACGATCTCCGTCCTCCATGAGCGCAGGCCTGGGGGTGACAGGTGAGGCCGCCTGTCACCCCAGCAGAAGCAGGCCGGGACGGTGGGGCGACTATCGCCCCTCCCCCAAACCGGGGCAAGACGGGGACACCGTGGTTCCCAAACCCGAGGGGGCCATCTCGAAACCGGAGATGGCCCAGGGTCAGTCGGGGTGCGAGGGATATGCTCTATGGGCAACCTTACACCCCGGCGTCTGTAGACCCGAGACGGCGTGCGGTTTTAGTCGGTTCAAGCCCGACATAACCGCCCCCGCTGGCACGCGGGGGGGTATCCGAAGGGATATCCTAGATAGATAGATAGATATAAACTTTATTGTACACCAATCAGAATATACATATATGGAAACTTAAACAATACATGTACAAATGGCGGCCTTATCGCTAAAAGCAATATCTTACAGGCAACCTTTGGATGGACATGAATTTTAAATGAGCTAAATCGTATATTGGGTAGTTATTGGTGTAATAGGAAAAGATAGAGGAGTAACGTAGTCATATAATGTAACAGACTAGATTACAAACACATATGATACCCACTATTCTGTAACTCAGCGCGCGCGGGCCAGTGGACCAATACCAGTTTTTTTTGGGTTAACTCTACCCACTATTCTGTAACTCAGCGCGCGGGCCAGTGGACTAATACCAGTTTTTTTTGGGTTAACTCTACCCACTATTCTGTAACTCAGCGCGCGCGGGCCAGTGGACCAATACCAGTTTTTTTTTGGTTTAACTCTACCCACTATTCTGTAACTCAGCGCGCGGGCCAGTGGACTAATACCAGTTTTTTTTGGGTTAACTCTACCCACTATTCTGTAACTCAGCGCGCGCGGGCCAGTGGACCAATACCAGTTTTTTTGGGTTAACTCTACCCACTATTCTATAACTCAGCGCGCGGGCCAGTGGACTAATACTAGTTTTTTTTGGGTTAACTCTACCCACTATTCTGTAACTCAGCGTGCGGGCCAGTGGACTAATACCAGTTTTTTTTGGGTTAACTCTACCCACTATTCTGTAACTCAGCGCGCGCGGGCCAGTGGACCAATACCAGTTTTTTTTTGGGTTAACTCTACCCACTATTCTGTAACTCAGCGCGCGGGCCAGTTGACCACTATCAGTTTTTATTGGTTGCCTCTAGCCACTATTCTGAAACTCAACCCTCGGGCCAGTTGACCACTGCCAGTTTTTTATTCGTTGACTTTACCTACTATTCTATAACTCAGCCCTCGGCCTATCGACCCCTTAAGGTCAACTTAACTCGCGGTTCAGTTGACCACACCTCTGCTTACCTTTTTGGGGATATATATTGTAGCTTCATTAAAATTTTATTCACCAGGTATCAGTGGAAGTCAATGCAATGGCATCAGGTATCCGAACTATGATCGACGCCATGACTATCGCCGGACTCCATGACCCGAGCGTTGTAGAAAAATACGCACAGAGTATTGCTGAGTTGAAAAAGTATATCAGCAACTTGGACAGAGGAACAGCTGCACCACAATGATTGGAGAGAGTAATTTTAAATTCTTATTTTGTATGTTACGTTTTTTTTGTTAGCTACACAGATCAATCCTAAGAGATACCAAGTTGAACGCCCACTTTAAAAGGCTACAGTTAATTCAGTGTCAAATTTTAACTACCTGATGCCCGTGGTTCCACCCGCGTGGGTATCGGTTTTCGCTATTTTTGGTTATATCAACCAATTACAATCAAACATACAGCAAACATTTCTAGTAAAAAAAAACAGTTTTCTGAATATAATGACGTGTAGTATATACTCGTATTGCTTAATTAAATGTGACGTATCTTAAATTGTGTACTAAAATCTTCTCATACGGTAAAAGTTACCCCAGTGAAATAATCATGAACCAAAGTCTCTTTTTTTTGAACTTGGTTATAAGCATCTCATAGGTGAGATCCTGTGGGTGATTTATTTGTTAAGTGAAAAGGGAATGGTTCAAAGATGGGTCAGACTTTGACGTCCAGTACAGATTTAGAAGCACTTAAATCTCATACCAGTGACATCTCATACACTACTCTTAACACAAATATTTGGTCATTACTAAAGTCTGTAACTTTATATTAAACTAGCACCCGGAGACCCGGGAATAATTCGTAAAAAATGACCTATTACCCGATTGCAACGCTACCTACCCGGTCTAATAGTAAATATAAGATGAAAGAAAAAGATGAAGAAGAGAAGCTATAAGAAGCTTTCAAATTGAATTTCGTTCTTATTTTGAAAATGACGAACTTCCCATATAAACTTTCCACCCTTATTACACCCTCTTAGGGGTAAAAATTTGAAAAACGCTGATGCATGTGTTCATACATTTCTAGCCAAAGGCAGGTGTATGAAATTTCGTGCTATTTATTAACTATGAAAATGACGTACTTTCATACAAACGTTCATCCCTTATTTGCTACCTTAGAAGTGAAATTTCCAAAAATCCTTTCCTAGTGGATGCCCTCAACATTATAGACATCTACTGGCAAAATTTCAAGTTTGTAGGTCCAGCGGTTTAGGCTCTGCGTTGATGAATCAGTCAATCAATCTGTCAGTCACTCGGGACAAGTAATTATATATGTATAGATTTAACTTCAACATTTCTGGTGTTAATTGGTTTCAATTCCCTTTATGTCTGCATCGTTCAGAGTGTGATGGGAATTAAGGCTTACGCTACACTTGACAGAGATTCCGTCGCGGATCATTGGCGTCGGAACGTCAATACATGTTATTGTAAATAAATGACGACGCGATGGAGTGACCGATCATCCACCCAGTGTGCACCTTAGTAGTAATTTATATGCAATAACTTGTGTTGGCGTTCCTAAGCGGGATATCAACGAAGGTGATGAAGGTGTTGATACTCTTCCATGTATTATTAAGTTTTATTACGCGATTGCCCAAAACAGAATGGATGTTTTCAGTGTTCATGTATGTATTCCACCACAACGACCCGAGCAGATTTAAGGTATCGTTAAAATCCTCATCTAATCCCAAGTGACATTGACTTAAATTACTTTTGAAAAAAAAAAGCAATACAACTTGTTTTTTTTGAATACCATCCCACGCATGGCTGGTATCCTTGGATAACCTCTTCAACTAAGCTAAATGCTTGTAGATTTAGATCGGAACAAGAGAACATCTAGGACTGGACTTGAACCCGCGACCAGTCCCTTACAGGGGGAATGCTGTGACCAACTGAGCCACCTAGACACGTCCCAGATATTCGAAATTCTCCGATACATTATATACGTCTCAAGGCGGCGCTGGAGTCATCTAACGTAATTCTTGCGAACTACGAAAACAATGAATGACTTTACAATCATTTTTAAACATTGTTTTTTGATTACTCCGCTACATTAATTCAATTAAATTTTAATCAATTAGAATGCTTACTTTTTCTATAGATTTAGATCGGAAAAAGGAAAAAAGTAAGCATACTAATTGCTTAAAAATTTAATTGAACTAAATGCTTGTGTTAGGAGTAGATACATGGCGGTAGTGTACTGGATGGGGCTCGATACCGCTACCCCAATAATATTGAGTTATGTTATTCATCAATGAACCATTCTCTTAATATAAGTACAATTTTTGTATTATTTCTATTTTTTTTATCATTACTACGTTTTTAAGTTTTGTCTTTCTATTATGTTCTAATTTTGTAACTGATTTTAAACTAGACTTCGTCATAAGTCGTATGTGAAGTTTTGAATATA
This sequence comes from Cybosia mesomella, assembly GCA_946251805.1. NCBI lineage: Eukaryota > Metazoa > Arthropoda > Insecta > Lepidoptera > Erebidae > Cybosia > Cybosia mesomella. The sequence goes on from OX276407.1 coordinate 22,515,966, forward strand.
ACTCAAAAATTAATGACAATGCAATTTTACACACAATTTTTAATAATAAAAATAATAAAAGACTGAAAAGCAAAAAAATAATTATTTAAATAAAAAAAAACATACTACGTTTTGAAAATGGTCAAATTATAAAATATGTTAGAAAATGAAAACATAGCTTACATTTTTCTTTTATTTATACCATTAGGAAAAATAGGGAAGTGTCAAGACTATTTAGTCACTGCACTGACATTTTCTTATACCAATAATGTTAGCTTACAATTAGCCAGTTTTACAACTATTCACTTGTTACCTCAAAGCTCTAGACAGGCTGAATGTAGGACATCTAGCATACCTAATTAGTGCGTTTTAACCGAGTGATTTTTTAACTGGGACAGTATGCGGAAATTCAAAATCATAGGAGATACAACGGAACTGTCGTAGAAATCATTAGCTCTTTTGGTCAAAATGACTCATTTTTCTGGAGAACTCACGCTTGACCGCAAAATTTAGCATGCCAAAATTATTTTTACTAAAAAAGAGCTAAAAACGTTCCTAAGGTAAGCGGACCCCAGACTCTCATCAAAACCTCAGATGTGACCGAGACAGTTTGCTTGTATCTGCTATGGTTTCGAATTACCCCATACTAAGAAGTTACATATAGTTTATTAAACGTGAACGCCATGTACGGGAGCAAAATATATGAGGCAGCATGACTCTCAAGGTTAAATTAAGCTATATGACTCCTCGGTACATTTTTATTTCGTGTTCACAGGTAAGTAATAGCCGTAGTGTGCTCCCACCATTTAGTATATGAACACAAAACAAAACCCTAATTTTAAGAGTAAATTATGATACCTATCCATTGTATCTTTACATACAATGTCTACTTAAAAGTGCCTTAATGGCTTCGGTGCTGGCCATATCTACTACTATAGATACATATTAGTCCAAACATCCTTTTTTTTTCGTACAAAAAAATGACAGATGTCGAAAGTACATAGAATGTTTATTAGCAGTCACATTTGGGTGACGAGACTCACGCACATGTAGACGCTTATATAGAAAGATCTCAGATCAATTCGGACGTAACGCTAGTCGCGAGTGACTCGATATAGGCATGTCCTTATTGATTTGTGTGGGTCTTTGGCGCCAAGCCAACTTAACTTGCAAGCCGGTACACCTGATTGACGGACGAGCCTCTTGTGCAGGCTCCTATAAAATCCGATCCGATCGCCGCTCTTTCGATACGCTGTCTCAACGCCCAACTGTGACCACTATCAGTATTAATTAACGGAATATATCAAAATATTAATTATATAGTTCAGAACGCGCTCTAAAACCAAATTATATTGAATTCTTCACATAGATCTTTTTATACTGAGGCAAAACATGAAAACAATAATTTTAAGGGATTAAATTTTTAAGCATTATCTATGCCAACTTTCCTGGTAGCTCAGTTGGCAGAATAATCTTTTGGCTACGGGTTCAAGACCCGCGACAGTCTTCCCATTCTGAATATTGACTTATTTAAATTTGAATATAAAAATGATTAGTAATACATAACGAACGAATTTCGATTATTTGAAGGCCACTAACAATAGTTCATAAAATTGTATTACTGCAAGAATTAAAAATAATATTAATAAATGGAAAACAATACAATAAAACAGGAATACAGTAAAATATCCTTAGTTTTGGTAGCTCATTTTAGAATTTACTTTGTGAATTTATTCCAATTTTTAAAAAATTTATAGTTATTTGTTTTAAAAATTATGCCAATTAAAAAAATATATTTTCTAATACTTATTTTGATTTTATGCTCATTATATTATACATGTATACCTTAGTTGAAAAATATGTACTTAAAACGCGTCTACATTAATTAATTTCTTGGCACCTTGTTGCATAACATCATGCATAATTGTATCGAGTCAAAGTTCATCGGGACTAGGTCTCGATTTAAACCTAATTATGTGTAAAAACTAATGATAAAACATACGTGGTAACTACGTACTATTCCTCTTAGATATATATACTACACTTAACTAATACTACAACCTTTTGTAGTGTTAGTTAAGTGTAGTTAATACCGACATTAGGTACAGTCGTCAGCGTCAAAAGTAAATGATATTTACACAATTCAAATGAAAAAAATATATTAAAATTAGTATTTGTACTTTAATCAAAATTTAAGACTATTTTCAAAGAACCTTTCTTTCAAAGGTCTTTGAAAATATCTCTCCCTGCTGTGGTTTTCCCAAGCGACTACAATATGTGGTTCTTCAAGAAGGGCATTAGAAGGTTTTTACAGGGTCGGCAGCGCGAGTGTGATGCTCCTGGTGTTGCACACGATCATAGGCCAATCAGGTGGGCCGTGAGCTTGTCTGCCACCTCAGTGGTATAAAAAAAAAACTGATTTTTAGAATCTAAAAATGACTTGACGCCGACTATAACTAGTTACAATGTGTCGATTACTATGTGCCTTATCTAAAATATTTTTTTGCATTCCAAAGATTGTATTTAGAACAATATGCAAGTAGTTTTGTATTATTAGGTACTCGTTGGTCCAGTGGCGTAGGTTGATACCTGCGCGCAATAATGAGTTCCTAGGTTCAATTCCCGAGATTAGATAGTGTTATTGGAGTGTTAAGTGCACTTCTTCTTGATTTTAAGTACGAGTCGGAATGAGTTCGAGTCTAAAAATGATTATTAATAATATTATAATTATAGTACGGCAATAACAAATGCAGACAGTGAGTTACAAGGATTATATTCTTTATTGTGAGATTGCGCTATTATGCAAAAAAAAAAAACAATTCGGACATATTTTTTTTATAATTTTAGTTTTGTTTCACATTTCATAAAAAAAGAGTACGTATCAGTGGCGAAAAGTAAACATTCTGTAACAGGAAGTCGATGAGTATAGGTCTACAATGTCCCACAGATTTAACTGCGAAGTTTAAAGCTTAAGATTGTCTTAATGGCGCCGATTTTGTTACATATCTCTCTGAAGATCTCTTCTTTTATTCGAATTTCGATACTCCATCTATTTGGAATCGGAATTCAATATTAAATAGAATCATTTGTAAATTTCGATGTAGTGCATCAAAATCACGGGATCAAGTCCCCTATTTAAAATATATTGCATTACAGTATTGCCTGCCTATGTTCTATTTGTACTATAAACAGTTTTGTAATTCAGCAGAATCGGCACCATTTTTTTCTGATTTAATCCTTTTTGATACAAAACATGTTGTTTTGTTATATAATTCTTGATTTTATGAAATATAATGATTTAGGTTAAGGCTAGTATGCCGTAAGATTTTTTTATTTTTATAAATTAATTTAATTTCAAACATTTTTAACATGTTTTTACCCAAACGTGTTTTTTATGTTTTAAATTATCCGCCTAATTCTTATGGTTAAAGTACATTATTATAAGCAATAATAAATACATGTTTTATTTCTCTAAATATTTATTTCAATATCATTTTCCTTCTAGAGATTTCCCAGTTGGGTCCAGTTTGCACTTCGGAGCCCAGGGTCCATATATTTTCTAGAATGTGGATAAAGTTACTTACAGATGCATTTTATACATGGGGACGATAATAGGTGCGAGTCCATAATCTGTTATTGTTCTCTGAAAGATCAACAATAACAGATTAGTTAAAAGTTAAGCTTCAAAGTATAGTGCAATATTTGAGTTTTTAAACAGGGCCTTCAATTGGGTATAATACTGATGAAACAGGTTAGTTAAAGGGGCCATGAGAATACTAATGGGGTATTTCGCGTTGCTAATAATCTGTCGTAAACGTCCGGTTTTGTCCTCACCCTTACCGCAATACCTCAAAACGAAGGTCCAACCAAACCAAGCCAGTGCGTCATGCCAGTTAGGGCTTATAGTACCGAAAACGTGGACACTGACGGTGGGGATATTCCACATATTTAAACTCGCGCAGCCGACTATGTAGCGAGTTATGCTTGGAATTTCTCTCAAGGATAAAATTAGCAATGAAGTCATCCGACAAAGAACTAAAGTTATCGACATAGCTCGCAGAATAAGCAAGCTGAAGTGGTAATGAGCTGGCTACGTCTGTCGAAGGAGTCGAGACTGCGAATCGGCAAACGGAAGGTGGGAACCCCCTACCCAAGTGGACTGACAACAATCTAAAAAAGGTAGTTGGGATAGACTGGATGCGGAAGGCGGAGGATCGGAAGGTATGGCACACATTGGGAGATTTGATTAAATGATCTTTCACAAAAGGAAATGAAAATCTCTATACATATTATTAGTTATAATTAAATTAACAATAAAATATCACAACAACTTCAAATGTCCAGTCACTTTATCGATCACATCTTTAGGTGCAGGGCCAATCCCAAGTACAGTAATGGAATTAGGAGCAATCTGTGTTCTACCGGCATCTCTAATTAATGATGTAATAAGTCCTAATTTTTTTGCATTCTCAGAAATCTGCTTTATTTCATCTAGCGAGTCTGTTTTAACTGCTACTTTGGCCTGGCCGGTGTATTGCCATCTCTGTAGCCCTTCAGGGTCTTTTTTCTGGGCTTTCTCAAATGCTCCAACGGCTGCATGGCTACATTGAGCTGCAATTTTTCCTTTGCCCATGTTCAGGTCTGTTCTGACCACTAGAACTAGTTTATATTCTTGCTGTGAAGTAAACTATAACAAAAATGTTTAATTAATGATAGTAAAATTTAGATTAAGATTAAAATTTGTGTTTAAATAGAGGGTTGTTGTCTCTGCCTACTCTGAAGAGACTGAGCTGACAGAGTAAGTATAAAATTGTTTTTTTTTTATGAAAGAGGCTCACATTTGACCTGTTGTAAGTGATGTGGTGGTCTATGTTGGATGATCATGTATGTTATGTAATTTGAAAAAAAGGTGGTTTTACTGCAGTTCATATATCTTGCAATGGTAATTATATTACAGTTGAGATGATGATGAAATAATTTTGCATCATGCATAAACACCATCATCTATCTCCATTGCAATAGCATTAAACTTAGGTAATTAGAATTAATTATTAATTTAATAAGTTCATTTTTAAAACTTGATAAATGCATGACTCAAATCATGTTCATTTACTCAATGTTCAATAAATAACTAAATCTGTAGTTTGTACGGTAAATAAATAATATATATATATATAAAATAATAAATAATATTTGGAGCAAAAAAGAATGTGTGGGTTGTTTCTGATAAAAAATACCTACATAAAATAACTGTTTTATATTATTATTTTACCTTTTTCACTGCATTTCCAGCTTCGACTACACTTCCAAAATATTTTTTTAGTGCTAATATTGAAATGCCAATACATATGCCACAACCTAACCCAGTGAAGAAAGAAAAATTGAGTTCCATTTTCTGTTTGGATGAAATGATGATTTATTGAAGTCTTCAACAGTGAGGAGTTTGGTACGATCTATTTCGTTGCCCGTGAAAGTATTTATAACTTAGCTTTTGCTTTGCTTTTATTATGGTTATTTCAACGAATAACATCTACTAAAATATGAATAACACGTTTCGTTGAGGCAACCGAAAGCCGAATATGTCAACTGTCAACCAAACCTTTCAGTGTCAGTCAGTAATGAAAATAGTTGTCAGTGTCACCGCACAGTCACCGGTATTAACCATAGATATAATTCTTCTTATATCTATGGTATTAACCCACCCGCGCCGTCATGAAGATGGAACTGTCGGCGTCCGTCCCACAGTATTTCTCAGTTAACGCACAGTAGCCTAACGTTTATTGCCAATGCAAAAACAAAATTGTAACAGATAATGGTAAAAGATAAAAATTCTGAATTTCATAAGATAACGTTGCTAGGCAACGACTTGTTTCTGCTGAAGTGGTCTTTTAAAAGCATTCATAATATTTCTTTTCACCAATTTTTAGAGTTCATTTTGAGAATCACAATATAAATCTAAAAACATGAAGAAAACGAAGGACTTGGCGCCTATAGCGATTCCACATGGGCCACCTGTGGAATCAACAGCGGAGTACTATAAATCAAAAATGGAAAGTGCGAGTATAGTTAAGTATGTATTTTAAACCATTGTGCCATACACAGATACGACCATTAGGACGGGACTCGCAAATAGGTGGTTGCAGGTTCGAACCACCTATTGCGGTAGGTAGGGACCTGTATCAGGGTTGGGTCCCGAAGATTTTGGTGGGACCTCGTACAACCATAAAAATGGTATTCTGGAAAGGTAAGATTGAGGGTGAGACGCGATATCCATTATTCACTAGATCTGTATTGGGTATATAAATTGATTCCATAATTCAATCGTATTTCATTACTTTTAGAAAATATCCCGTTTGGGATGTCGCACGGCCGACGCCACAAGTCCTATTGGAGCAAGCTCGTCGCGATCTTATGGAGGCAGATGAAGAACTGGCCCTCAAGAGAGTAGAGGAGAAGAAAAACAGATTGATTATGGATGAAAAGTGGGAAGAGCTGAGAAAAAAAGAACTGCTACTCAAAGAATCTTTTATCAGCTTCAATAAGGTGGGCTTTATTAGTTGAAGAACTTAATTACTTTCATTATCATTATCGTAGTATCTGTTCAATTACTTTCATTATCATTATCGTAGTATCTGTTCGTTCCACTCACTACGTCGTCTTTTCTTATAAATGAAATTACAGCAGAGGAATGTAAGTGTTTTGCATTGTAGACGAGAATACGTAGGTAGGTAGAAAAATCAAATACCTATACTAAAGTTTAGTTTAGTCTTTCGAATATAAAGTGCTCAAGTATCTGTGGAAGTCATACTTTCTTCAGCCATTAGTCACCACATAATTCGTTTACTACTTTTTGTGGCTGACTCAACAACCTCCGTTCTCTATGAGCGCACCTGTCACTGTTTCCGGGACAAGATTAGATGGCATAGGTACAGACAGGGTGCGAGGGAATTGCCTTAACGATTTGATTTAAAAATCCACCTTAGCCTTTTATAGTACCTAATTCTTGGATTAATAATACTATATTGTCCACAAAGTTTATTCGCGAAAATCAAGAGAAGCGTGACAGAGCAGAACGAAAAATGGCTGCCGACACCGAGGTTTTAGAACGCAAGATAAAAGAAACAGAGGCTATGCGCCAGAGGGTCACCGAAATGGAAGAGGTGAAGCAGATGATGGAAAAGCAAGTCACGGATTATACTATATATGAAGTAAGTTCGGAAACCTAAAACTCACCAAAAAAATCTAATGACACTACTCGAGCCGGGAATCAAACCTAGTAACTCTCCTCCTATTGATTTGAAGTAAAAACTACATTAGGCGCGTTGTTGTGCATAGCGGCGGTAAGGCCCATCATGGAGGATTGGCTGGAGAGGCGACACGGAAGCCTCTCCTACCGACTGACGCAGGTGATCTCAGGGAAGGGGTGCTTCGGGGACCACCTGCATCGGATCAGGAAGGAGCCAATGCCTGAGTGTCATCACTGCGACGCGAGCGAGGACTCAGGGCTGCTCACGCTGGCGGACTGCCCGGCGTGGGAGGCGCCGAGGCGTGACCTCGTGGCAGCCATCGGGGTGGGAGTCTTCTCGCTCGGCAGCATGATTGCGGCAATGGTGCGGAGCGCGAGCGCGTGGGCCGCCGCCGCCTCCTTCTGCGAGCATGTAATGCTCGCGAAGGAGGTGGCGGAGCGCGCCCGGGAGAGACTTAGAACTCTCCCGGTCCGCCGAGCCCGCAACTTGCTCGCCGCGCGTCGCAGGCAACTCAGGCGCCGGAGGTCGCTTAACGACCTCCGTCCTCCATGAGCGCAGGCCTGGGGGTGGCGGGTGAGGCCACCTGTCACCCCAGCAGAAGCAGGCCGGGACGGTGGGGTGACTAGCGCCCCTCCCCCAAACCGGGGCAAGACGGGGACACCGTGGTTCCCAAACCCGAGGGGGCCATCTCGAAACCGGAGATGGCCCAGGGTCAGTCGGGGTGCGAGGGATATGCTCTATGGGCAACCTTACACCCCGGCGTCTGTAGACCCGAGACGGCGTGCGGTTTTAGTCGGTTCAAGCCCGACATAACCGCCCCCGCTGGCACGCGGGGGGGTATCCGAAGGGATTTCCGCACGATAAAAAAAAAAAAAAAAAAAAAAAAGGCGCGTTGTTGTGTGAAAACTTCTTTAGGCGCGTTGGGCATTTTTGATATGGGCAAAAACAACTGAAGTCGTGACACTGAAAACGTAACCGTTACCGATATTATTTATGCATCATCTTTTTAAAGGTACCCTTGTCGGTTCTAGAGATTTTCGAGGGGTTCTTGAGGGTTCTTGAGTTTTTCGTGGGGTTCTTGATCTTTTCGTGGAGTTTTTGAGGGTTCTTGAGTTTCTCGTGGGGTTCTTAAGGGCTCTTGAGTTTTTGTTGACACACCCGGAGCGACACTGATTTTTTTTCTTGTGAAATTTTTACAGGTGCACGGCGCAGCGCACTATTGCTCTCTCTGAAAATGAGTTCCGTGGACGACAATTGGCTCGCCCTTTTTTAACTTCCTGTTCTGACATATCTGTCTAGAAGACCCTTTACCACGATTCACTAGTGATAGTACTTTCTGTCGTTATGGCAACATTTACGTGTCGTTATTTGTAAATTTTTTTAGGGTAGGTGTGAATGGGATCTCATTTGCCGTCTTCTTTCCCTCCGGTACCGGCACCGACTGCTAGTATAGAAAAGGGACATTTCTATACTCGCAGTCGGTACCGGTACCGACTGCGAGTATAGAAAAGGGGGTTCTGATATGTAGTTTCGAATGCCGTCCTTGCGACGCACGCTGCTGCGAAAAAAAATTCAAAGCTTGCGAGAAGCCGTTGTATCGAATATCGCTAAATCGAATGACTGGCTCGCGGACACGCTGTCGCGACATTCCTTTTATTGAGTGTAGAACCTAAGATAGAAACACACTCGTACGATACGAGTACATAAAAGAAAGCACAGCTAATAGAAATGCAGAGATCTCTCTTCATAGATAGCACTTCTTGCAGTAAACTTTCCGGACTATCTATGAAGAGAGATCTCTGTATACAGTGCTTCCTATGTACCGAGATGTCTACAAACAATGTTTAGAATTTAACATTCGAAACATTGATTGATAAATATTCGAAGAATCGTTCAGTCGAAGCAGCGTTTGGCGACAAAAAGTTGTTTCGCAATAAACTCTATTCGCACAAGATTAGAGAGAATAACCAATCTGCGCAATTCGGGTTATGATAGGAACGAGACGTCGCGCGTCGGGTCAGGTTAGGAAGAGGGTTACGTGCGGAACAGATATTACATTTTTTTTTCAAGTTTCTAATCTAGCTCGCGACCGGGTCAGTCTCGGAATTATTGTTCGAAACTACATAGGAGTCCGAGATAAGGGTATGATATACTTTTCAAAAACATCAAATCAAGTAAGTAATACCTATACCTACCTATTTACTTATTCAGGACTATCTGATGTCCGTCGTGAACAACTATCCTGAGTTCAAACAGCCATTGGATGTACTTAACCGATATGAAGCTCTAGGTAAGTGAAAATCGTAGGTATTCATGATCATTATCCCAGCGGTTATCCAAGCCCGCTCTTTGGAGCCCAGGGTCCTCTCACCTATGCTTTCTCCACTTGATTTAGCTTATTTAAGCTTTGCAGGAGTGACCGACGTTTGACCTCCCAACCTTTAGAGGAAAGCCTGCAAGCATCGTCCGTTAATCAGCAGGTGTACCGGCTCGCCGATGAGGTTGACTTGGGCCCCAACGATTAGGTAAACCCAATTACCTGATATTGCTACCATTTGATTCAATTGTTAAAAAGGGTAGAAGTAGCTGCACCAGCACTGCAAGGAACGTTAATAATCTTTTGAAATGACACAATTTTTGACGTGTGATATTTGCGTAAACTTCCAACAATATCATGAATGATTTTTGTTTGATTTTAGCTGCGGCAAAGTCAACGCTGGCCGAACGTCAAGAGCGTGACCTGGAGATGTTGGAGGACGCTCGGCAAGAAATAGCATCTCTTACCGAGGAGAAGAAATTGTTCATTATGGGCTTGAACAATACACTCGCTAATTTGAGGGTAGATTTGATTTTTTAGAATAATTTTCTTTGCGTCGTCTATTTAATATCGACCAATCAGTTACATAAAATAATTTAAATGAAATATAATCAGGCAATAGGCCTCTTATTATGTGGGACCGAACAATGCAGGTAAAGGTATTATTACAACTTACAACCATATTTCGAGTTTTTTTTTATCCCACGTAATAAGGACCAATAAATAAATACAAAGGGTTTAGAACCATCCCAAAAATGTTTCTTCCTCAGTGGCGTTATGATAAAATTCGCAACCGCGTGATAAAATGGGAACTGGCCTTGAACCGCCTCAAGGAGACAGCAGCTTCTCGTCACGTGGAACTGTGCCACGTCCGTTCTGCCATCTGGAGCCTGTACGTGAAGATCTGCAAGCACAAGGGCCTGACCATTGACATCGACACCGAAGACTTTGAGCAACAGCTCGTTGTCATCATGAGAGCGTTGCTGGAGTTGAGAAGGATTTATAGAATTGCTCAGAGGAGGTCTAAGGAGAAGTATGTAATTAAATAAATTTAAAATAAGTATTTTATTACTCCTTAGGCAATATCGCTATACTTGCAAGGTTTGAATGATTGATGGCCTGAGGGCGTCCACTATGACTGTCGTAGTCATATTGAAAGCAGGTCAAAGTGGATGTCTGACATGTTCTTTGCGCGACTCTCTTAAACTGTAGGGTGATGTAAAACCCACGCCCCGCACTTCGAACGAGAGCGTTCCTAGATTTTAAAAGGAGGAAAATAAATTGTAGAGCAGTAAAATCTGTATGCAATATGTCTGCGTCTCATTTAAAGTCTAACCTTCGCACCTTCTTACCTTTCAGAGATGGTGAATCCAATGAGAATAATTAATCCCTCAGCTTCTATCATGTAAGGTCCGATGGAAACCTCAGGAATGCCGAAGTTGTAACCTTATTTTATTATGTTGAATTTTTGCACTTATTAAATATTTCTACGTTTCAATCTAATGTTTTACAAATCTTTATTAACTACTTAATAATGAATAATAAACGTTGATAATAGTTGAATCAGTTTTATTTCTTACTAGCTGTTGCCCGCGGTTTCGCCCGTGTGGAATTCTGATCCCGATCCCGGTCCCGTAGGTAACCCATGGGAACCTATTCCTGGGATAAAATTACGTGAATCTTTTGTATGGGAATATTGAAAAGTGTTTTTTTTTCAGGCAATTTTTTAATTTTTTCTCTCGATAAGAACCATCCTCGTACATCAAGGAATATTGTAAAAAAAGTATTAGCGAAATCGGTTCAGCTGCTCTGGAGATTTGTGCTTAGCATCACATACAGCGATTTATTTTTATATGGGACTAGCTGACCCGGCAGACTTCGTACTGCCTCAATCGATAACAACTTCCATATTTATTCACCTTTTAAACCTTCTCTGGACCTCCACAAATAATTCAAGACCAAAATTAGCCAAATCGGTCCAGCCGTTCTCGAGTTTTAGCGAGACTAACGAACAGCAATTCATTTTTATATATAAAGAAGATAAAATGACGTGAATCTTTTGAATTGTATGGGAATATAAAATAGTTTTTTCTTCAGGCAATTAAAAAAAAAATTCTCTATAAGAACCATCCTCGTACAAGGAATTTTGTAAAAAAAGGCTCTCTGGAGATTTGCGCTTAGCAACACATTCAGCGATTCATTTTTATATTATAGATAGCTATAAGAATTTACTTGATATTGTCGGAAATTTACGCGAATGTTACACATTGAAATAAAACAATTTTTAACGGATTTTATCGCGATTTATTTGATGTTATTTTATTATTTACATGAAGCCCGACGTTTTGGTTGCTTTTCAGCAGCTATGGTCACGGGGAGACTGAAGATGGTGATAGTTTGAAGTGTAAGTTATCTCAAAGTACCAGAACTATGCTTAATTGTTTGTGTTACTATTTACGCTGAATAAGCTCGTGAAGTCTTGTCGTATTGTGTTTTTTCTTGGAATTTATTAACTGGGTCCCAAGCTGGTGGTATACATTCCACCCATCTTATCTATTTAAATTAGGATGTTTTTTTTAATTTCAATAGCCTCGCGGAGCATCCTAGGTAGAAATCGATTTTCTTTAACGAGTATCTGTGGTTTATCAAATCTTAAGTAATACTTAATATATGGTCCCCTGTTGCACGCGCTCAAATACAGCAGACTTTTTTGAGCGTTGGTGTTTTATATCAGCTATGTGTTCTTTGACATCAAATAAATCGCGATAGAATCCGATAAAAATTGTTTTATTTAAATATTAGGTACCTATTAACTTCGCAGGCGACTCAGGCGCCGGAGGTCGCTTAACGACCTCCGTCCTCCATGAGCGCAGGCCTGGGGGTGGCGGGTGAGGCCACCTTTCACCCCAGCAGAAGCAGGCCGGGACGGTGGGGCGACTAGCGCCCCTCCCCCAAACCGGGGCAAGACGGGGACACCGTGGTTCCCAAACCCGAGGGGGCCATCTCGAAACCGGAGATGGCCCAGGGTCAGTCGGGGTGCGAGGGATTATTCCACTTAAATCACCTAGGGTAAATCACCTAGGTGACTTAGGTATACCAAACAGTGGACTTGAATCACCTAGGTGATTTAAGAATACCAAACGGTGGACGTAAATCACCTAGGTGATTTAAGGTATTCGAATTGGTGGACTTAAATACCCAGCCTAGGTGAATAAAGTCGACCGTAAGAATAATATTTATGTTAGGTATACTTTAATCACCTTGGATATGAACATGAAATAGTTTTTTAATTATTTTATTAAAAAGGTTCTTTCTACAAAATTATAGTTTTGAATGTAACTTATGTAGGTAATCAAAATAAAATAAACAAAATATTTGATTTATCGCAGTTTTTCCAAAAAGTGTCCAATAGTGATCTCTCCAGTGAGCAACTGCACCTGATATTGTATTATTAAATCATCTAATGTGATGTTTTTTTTGCAACGATTTGATGTTGATGACTGCTCGCTCAAGCTATTAGAAGTCTTTTGCAGAAATCTCACCTCATTCAAGTTGGCGTCCTTACTTAATACATTCAAAAGCTGAACAATATTAGTCGAATTTCTGCGGAAAGCATTATTCAACTTATGATGCCATCCCTCTAAACTGTTGTTAGTACGATGCCTTTCATTGGCAACACACCACACATCAATGAAATCTTGACGCATCCAAAATTTTTCAACATAAACTAAAAATTCCGTAACGTTGGAAACGTTTGAATATTCTTTTTTTATGTAGTCCCATTCGTCAAAAATTAGTTCATTTGGAAGTAAAGCCATTGAACCACACAATGAAATGCATCTACGAGCATGTTTATCTTTTAGCATCTCCATAGTTTTGGCTTTTCTGAAAAGGCATGTCTTGAAATGAAATCAGCATCCTTTTATCACTACAACGGGAAATACAAATTTCATCGCCTTCATCGCTCCCTCTTCAAAATCTGTTAAAAACTTTTTGGGGTTCCAGTCTGCTATTTGTGATCTTATCATAGAATATAAAACAACATAGGCCTCATAGGTTTTGTGGGACATTAATGCATAAATAAGAGGTGTTACCTCTGTTACAGTGCTTGTACTTCCTGTGTCCCTATGTATACTGTATAATTGAAGAAATGGGGAAGGACTAATTTTAAAAGTTCCATCTCCAAAAAAAGTGTTGAACTGACTTATATTTTTTTTTACTTCTTCGGAACAACACAGTATTACACGTATACCATCCTCATTAAAATCAGACAAAAGAAAATCGTGAAATTGGATAGGTATTTCAACATCCTCTGCCTTTTTATACTGAATTTTAGTTACTCTAAGACTGTGATTCCTTCGTTTATATAACCCAGATTTAACTTTTTTAAAGGGTGGTATATTGCAGACAAGATCCAAGCCGCTATTTTGAAACTCTTCGATGGTCTCATTATATATTTCTGGAAGAGGTTTGCCATCACCACGGGAAACATTTTGTTTACAATTTTCCATTTTCTCTAGAAATAAGTTTTGTGTAGAGCTGGGTAAACAGTGTGAAGCATGGTCAACTTTCTTAATGATTTGGTTATCCTGATTTTTTTTTGACAGAATTAATATAAATGTTGTAATCTGAATAGAACGCCTGTGATAGATAGCATAACTACCTAGAACGGAAGCCAAAGCCACCTACCTTCAAAGTAATGAGTGTATGAATGATGAATAAGCGTCGGTAGCTTAGTGGTTAAGGAGTCGACCTTACGATCGAGAGGTCCCGGGTTCGAATCCTGGCCATTACACTACCGACGTGAACCCACTCCTAACACAAGCAATTTAGCTTAGCTGGAGGGGTTAAGGGGAATATTAGTAATTTCGGTTGCTAATATTCTTTATAAAAAAAAAAATAAAAAAAAAAAAAAATGGATCCAAGACACTTTGTTTTAACACATTTACTGCATTTATACCAGATCGCATTATTAACATATTGTTTCTTTTTACTATACTGGTACCCATCATATAATAACACTTGCCCTCTTCCACGCTTTATAAATGTAAACTCTATTGTGCAAATTAACAGTAAATCTTGTGCTAAAGTCGCACCTATCAAACAATATTTTTATCTGCGGGTACTTATAATTTTTCTATAGGCGTAGAACATAAGAAATAGGAAAATGAATACATCGAGGAGGAAAACGTTGTAAACAACGTTATTTATTAATAGTATATTATAGGGACTAATTTACATTATTTTTTAAATATAATAAATTGACATTGACTTGACATTCATAGGTAACAACTCTTATTTATATAACACCTCTTTTATGACAACTGTCAATGATCCTCCTTAGAACTTACAAACTGTAATAAAATAATTAAAAAACTATTTCATGTTCATATCCAAGGTGATTAAAGTATACCTAACATAAATATTATTCTTACGGTCGACTTTATTCACCTAGGCTGGGTATTTAAGTCCACCAATTCGAATACCTTAAATCACCTAGGTGATTTACGTCCACCGTTTGGTATTCTTAAATCACCTAGGTGATTCAAGTCCACTGTTTGGTATACTTAAATCACCTAGGTGATTTACCCTAGGTGATTTAAGTGGAATAATCCGGTGCGAGGGATATGCTCTATGGGCAACCTTACACCCCGGCGTCTGTAGACACGAGACGGCGTGCGGTTTTAGTCGGTTCAAGCCCGACATAACCGCCCCCGCTGGCACGCGGGGGGGTATCCGAAGGGATTTCCGCACGATAAAAATCCAAAGGCAATCCAAAGGTATTCAATTAAATTTTTTAAGCATTTTGTATGCTTACTTTTTCTTATAGATTTAGAACGGAAAAAGAGAACATCTAGGACGGGACTTGAACCCGCGACCAGTCCCTTACAGGGGGAATGCTCTGACCAGCTGAGCTACCTAGACACGTCCCAGATATTCGAAATTCTCCGATATATTATATACGTCTTAAGGCGAGCATTCCCCCTGTAAGGGACTGGTCGCGGGTTCAAGTCCCGTCCTAGATGTTCTCTTTTTCCGATCTAAATCTATAAGAAAAAGTAAGCATACAAAATGCTTAAAAAATTCAATTGAATACCTTTGGATTGCCTACGTTTTACAGTGGTCACAGCCTGTGGCCACGGTCGCGTTAATTTCCGTTAAATTATTGTATATCGAACGCGAAAGTTAAAAAATTAGTTGTGATGATGACGATGGTTCATAGTTACATCGTGAAGAAGCAATAATCTTACGTCGTGTACTAAAAATATTGGACGCACTTATCTAATATCTCGGCCTAATACGAAATCCATCGCTGTATTTAGGTCTTATTAGAGTTAATAATTATTATCTATTAAATATTTCAGAAGCAAACTTCGTTATGACCAATTAACAACCTATTAATGAACTCTTCCATTCCGTAGAAAAGCAATTAAAACTATACTAAACAATTGGATCATTTTCTATACTTGATATGTTTGAATACCAATTAGCAAACTTTTGAACAGTTCTTTAATTTGACTAATGACAATGTAATTACAGTAGGTGGATACCCCTTTCATTCGAAGAATTAATTTGAAAATTTCTTACATTTGATACGGATTTCAAGAGATTCGCTAGTCTTTAAAGTTTTTTAATTTATTTTGTCTGTATTATCAAAGATGTTCAAAAAGAAAGTTTGCGAGACAACTCTGAACACTGAGAGGACTGGCCGCTACCTTCAGTACCTAGAAACACCTTTCAAAATCGTTGCCTGCTGGGATTTACTTCAAAAGAACGACAGAATACCTTACAAAATAATCAACAAAGTGTATTTTGTATTTGTACTATTTATACTGAGTTATATTATATTCGCTTTGACACTCAATTTGTACACGGAATGGGTAGACATTATGTCGAGCTTAGACAAAATTTCAGAATCCTTTCCGCTAGTAGTTTCTTTGATAATCGTCGTATACTATTCTATGTATCGTAAAGAGTTGTACAAGCTTGTGGAGTATATGAATAAGAATTTTAAGTACCATTCCGCGCGAGGTCTGACTAATATGAGCATGTACGAGAGTTGTAAGGCGGCAAGGAGGTTCTGGATAATTTACACAGCGTGTGCCATGTTTAGTGTGACTATGTATACCGCTATGCCTGTTATTTTACATCGTAAGTATTTATAATAATAATAATAATAAAGTCCTTTTATTTCGAGTTTTGCTACAAGTTTGGCAATACATATTTTCCAGTTCTATTTACTATATTATGTCTTGCAACTCGGCGTGCCTCCTGGCATAGGCCTCCTCCAGCTCTCTCCACTGAGCTCTGTCTTCTGCAACTCTGGTCCAGTAAGGCCCTAAGGTTAGGTGGATATTGTCCCTCCATCTTGTTTTCGGTAAGTAAGTATTTTTTTGGTAGAAAATATTTTATCAGGCAGTGTGTTGACTAGGGCACACTACACACGCAGATGCTCAACGGGCATGACTGCTTTGGTAAGTTCCGTTCTCAATATAGACACGAGCTGAAGCAGTATGTTGGGCTAAGCCCAAGAATAGTGTAGATATTGTACCACAAGTCTAGGTTTCGATTCCCGAAGATGTTGTCTGTTGAACGAATGTTGATGACGTGAACTCATAAAATTTTCCCATCAAAAATCACTCAACGCTTTTCACTTCAATTATTGTTTGCAGTGTGGACCAAAGAGTCAATGCAAAGTTGGATCTTGAAAGACACAACTCAGTCGTCGTTCTTCGAATTTGTGTTCGTGTTTTTGGTGATATATCTCTCTCAGTGTTATGTTGGACTCGCAATGGGACAGTTCGGTAAGTTTTAATAGCCATGGGTGACAAATAATTACTTACTTCAGGAATCACTGTATCATGAAATTGCTTCAATATAAGAAAGAGCATCTGTAAATACCTATAGTACGAATAAAATCAATCCAGTACACATGAACAGAAAATAACTATGTCATGATTTTGATTTGATTGAATTCTATCAACGATTTCTGTAACTACTCTCTATTTACGATTTGGAAATTAGGGGACATCAGCCCTAAGGTTGATATTGTAATCAGTGATTTTGTGGTGTAACTTTTAGTGGTAAAGATATTTCGTGGCGGAGTGATTCAGTTATTCGCGTTCCTTAGCAACTAAGGGATACGCAATAACAAAGATAACGTATCAGACTCGGCGTGTAAACCCTAAAATTAGAACTTTCTAGATCTGTCTAGATAATCACTAAGTAGTGACACAGATTATCTACTATACTACTACTTATTAGTTTGTGAGCAATGTGATGGTTTATTCCCCGTAGATACACTTTATGATATAATTACGTAGGTACACATGAATAAACTGTGCCATATAACACGCCACTAGTTTCCAAGTATTGCCATATATTAAAAATACTACTACAATAGTAATAATAAAATACCCACAGGTGTATTCTTCGCTTCAAATTCAATCTTGATCTGTGGACAGCTAGACTTATTGTGTTGTAGTCTTCGAAATGCAAAATACACGGCGTTGCTACAAAATGGCGTCAAACATTCTGCTCTGATGGCCGCTCACGGAGACATACAGGACGACGAGAAACACAACTACTGTTATAACATTGCAGAGATGCAGGAGTCACGTTATCATTACGACGAAATGGTAGGTACGTTACCTATTGATAAATGTGACCAGTATTGAACCAAACTGGTTGCATCCAAAGTTTGCACTGTGGAGCCCTGAGTCCGCTCATCTACCCCTCTCCTTACTCTCGAGAGGAAGGCCTGTGCCAAAGCCTCGTCCGTTAGTCAGCAAGTGTGTTTTCTGGTAAGGTTAACTTGGGCCCTGAAGATCTTGTGGGTCCCCATATAACGTGACTAGTGTATACACCAGAAGATGATAACAGAAAATTCCAGGTCATTTGTATCAGAATGGCGACAGGAGTCTTATTACCTAATGAAGCAAAGGAAAAAGATTGTCATAACGCTGGTACCGGCGGACCAATCGCGTGGGTGTTAATCGAACGTGTCGGATAAATGACGAAAGTTGTTGTTTTGTCCGATAGCTGATGAAAAATGAAGTAGGCACTATCTTAATGCCATACTTCTCCGGCGTGGCTTACAGCCCCCCATACCGATGAGAACATGTTAATTTTAAAAGAAAAATACCAACTATTTGTACCAGGCCAATTTTTGCACAGCTAATCATCGTTGAGTAACCACTCACGAAAATCACCGTGCCATATTTTTTCGATGGGTCCAAATGGCGGCCATACCATAAGGCAAAGGAGTACATTTTTTTATCACGCAAAACGATATGTACCTGTATGGCATTTGGTTTTTAGAAAGTATATAATACAATCCGACCTAACAAATTACTTTACAAAATAAAAAAAACCAGCCAAGTGCGAGTCGGACTCGCTCATGAAGGGTTTACCACACACATTTTATCACTTTGGAAGTGTCTCTCGCGCAAACTATTAACTTTAGAAAAAAATGATATTAGAAACCTCAATATCATTTGAAGACCTATCCATAGCTACCCCAAAGGTACGGGTTTGTTGTAAAAAAAAATTGAGTTTTGTGTGAAAATCTTAATGCGGTTCACAGAATACATCTACTTACCAAGTTTCAACAGCATAGTTCTTATAGTTTTAGTATAAAGTGGCTGTGACATACGGACGGACAGACAGACAGACATGACGAATCTATAAGGGTTCCGTTTTTTTGCCATTTGGCTCCGGAACCCTAAAAAATGTCCTGGTTCAAATATTTGTCAGGTTTTTTTTCGTACCTGCAATTTTTCTGGTAAGTATCATCTTCCGGTCTAATATTTTTATGTTGATCATCCACCCAATAAGTCAATATTAGCGGTGATTAAAATGTAAATAATAATGATACTGTATTCCAGTCCCTACCTATCCTGTTTCTCTAATAACATGCGGGTACTATATTCAAGAGTTTTTACTGATTCAGGTTCTCAATGCTGCTAATCCGAAAACTGAATTTGGTATGTATTCTAGAGGTAATATGTTATCTATCTACCTACCCACCAAATATACTATAACTTACTACTTAATGTAGTAGTACGAAAGGGTATGCTGTATGGGTGATTTTTTTTGGAGTCTCGTACCGGCTTGCGAGTTAGGTTGGCTTGGGGCCCGAAGATCTTGTTGCCATCCCAATATACAACCAACTTCTCTTTATTCCATGTAAATATGTGTTGTCATTTCGGAAATACCCTTCAGATAATAATTAAAGTTTTTCACACACTAGCGTCGGTAGCTTAGTGGTTAAGGAGTCGAACTTACGATCGAGAGGTTCCGGGTTCGAATCCTGGCCATTACACTACCGACGTGAACCCACTCCTAACACAAGCAATTTAGCTTAGCTGGAGGGGTTAGGGGGAATATTAGTAATTTCGGTTACTAATATTCTTTAAAAAAAAAAAAAAAAGAAAAAAAAAAAAAAAAAAAAGGCAGTCTTAGGATGGGTGACCATTTTTCTGACACATTGTGACCTCTCCGTGCATCGGAGAGCACATTAAGGCGTCGATCCCGGTTGCCATACAAACATCTCTTTTTTTTTTATATTTAGGACACGTCAATTTGACTTCACCTCGCCTGATGGTAAGCTGAAGGTGAAGTCTCAGGAAAGAGGGTCACCATTACATACACGTACCATGTTGACAATGGTGGCACTCAGCTTGACGGCCTCATCAGAAGAGGATTGTTGTCGCAGCACCGCGTGACACCCACCGGTCCCACCAGTGCTGCGACCACAATCTATGGCAGTCGTTATGGTTGGAGCCAAAAAGTCCGACAAATGGTCTTATTACAGAATTTTTCATATCGCCAATGGGTTGTGGAGGTCAGATGGTAGGTAGTCGCTTCACCGAAAATATCGAAGTTCAGCTGCCTCGTAGTAAGACTGAAAAGTCAACCCCAACTGAATTGGAAGAAGGCTCGGAGGATGATGGTGAATTAAAGTTTTTCAGATACCAAAGCTTCTATTTTACACGAACTCCAGATATATACAGCGCCGAGCATGACGCCGCTACAATCGACGCTTTAAAAGACTGTGTAGCGTTGAGTCAAGTTGTGAAGCGGTACACTGAGTTATTTGAAGAGTTCGTGTCTCCTTTGTTGGCGCTGAGGGTAGTGCAGGTCACCTTGTACCTGTGTACGCTTCTGTATACTGCAACACTGGTAAGGTGTAAATTAATTTTTGCTATGCTATAACGTCGGGGCATAATGTTAAAGAGTTGTATCTACTCTTAGTTATTTACCAATATCTACCTACCTACAATGTAAACGCGAATCCTTGGGGGTATGAGGTTTATTAGGTAGATACTTACTGAATTGTTTTATTTACTAGTTTCTCAACTTTTTTTTGCAAAACATACTTACCGGTTGCTTGTTACTTACATTTTCTCTCATACTCATATTTCTACAGAAATTAAAGGTTTATTGGAAAAACAATTGCATTTTACTTTTTAAGTTTAAAATTCACACCAAAACATGTCACTTCTGTGTAAGTTTTTTTATTATTAAATATACTAATACTACGCATCAGAAGTTAGTAACCACAGAGTAAGTATCAGAACGGTGGTCAGAACTCAGAAGTGACGTCATTCCCTCTGATTGGTGTTTAACAACCCCCCCACCCCAGCCTGTAAATTTGAGATATAAAAAAAAATACCAATCGACGTATTTTAAATAGCACTTTCCAATTATTTATTAAACAGCACCCTCTTAGTTTACGAGTAAAAAATAAATAAAGATACTACATGCTACACCGTCTATATTACTTGAAATACTTCGAAATTCGTACTTTTTGCACAGTGGAAAAACTGCACCCTAATCGAAACTAACTGCACTATCATTAGAATTTCATAAAATGCAATAGTTATTGCAACAAACAAATAAAACGTAATCAGTCAATTGCCGAAGGCGCGTGGTACGTTTGCGCATGTGCGGCCATACTCTAGAGCTACCCCACCCTACAATAGTCATTGGTTTAAATGGTTTAGGCTAGGTTAGAACTGTGACCACAACGCACGAGCCGAGCGAGCGAAGCTAGAATGCCGCGGCAGCGGCCGGCGAAGTGCCAGAACCGAATCGGTCTTATAGTTATTGGTTTAGGTACGGTTAAAACTGCGGTATAAACTCCCAGGCCATAAAATAACCGTAAATACGTTATTATCTATATACGTTAAATTTGTTCAAACTATTTATATTTATTTAGTAATTAAGGAAAGTGGAGCTGTTACAAACTGTACTTGAGCAATTATAAATGCAACTTGAGCAGTTTTTTAACACTTTGAGCAATTTAAAATATTGTATATATCAAAAGATATAGGAGTTTGAAAGTACGGATAAATGATTTTTTTTTCAACGACTTTATTGATTTTTAATTAAATAATTTAAGATGAGCAATTTTAAAGGACAACGTAGTTGAATTGAGCTATTGAAAATCTGAAGCAGAAAAGAAAGCGCCGATAAGGTTATTATTATTAGGTTACGTTTTATTTGTTTGTTGCAATAACTATTGCATTTTATGAAATTCTAATGATAGTGCAGTTAGTTTCGATTAGGGTGCAGTTTTGGGTGCCCTGGTTTGTAGTTTTATTTTATCCAAATAATTATCAATGCGCGTGCTCTTTATAAAAAAAATACGTGTTTTGTATTCCATGACTAATGTTTCATCAAATAAATACATAATTTTAGTTACTGTCATCATGCCTATTAGCTCGGGGTCGTGGCTAATGGTGACCAAGTAGTTGAGCAAATTGCACGGTTAAGCAACACCAATCCGGCCAGTCTTAAGCCCTGGATTGCACCCATTTATTTTAATGTCTGTTTTTCTAGAAATTTGAGATGACTACCGTCGAATATCTTGCAGCGGTGGCGTTGGATATTTTCGTATACTGCTACTACGGAAACCAGATTATTTTGCAGGTAGGTACACGGCTTGGTTTGTTTGGTGCTTTTATATATTGATATAGGCCAGAGTCTCATCCGTCAATAAGCAGGTGAGGTTGGCAGAAGTATGTGAACCATTAATACTCACTCTTATGTTTAGGCCGACCGCGTCTCAACAGCTGCTTACCAAAGCCCCTGGTTCTCGATGGGTGTGCGTCCTAGAAGAGTTCTTCTGAACATACTGCTGGCTAACAAGAGACACGCGGTTATTCGCGCTGGGAAATTTCTGCCCATGGACCTACACACATTTGTAGTAGTATGTACTTTATATATAACTATACCTGCATTATATCACCAGAGTTATCAAATTTCTCCGCGGATTCCCTAAAATTTTCTTTGATACAGAAACTCACCTTACTGATTTTTATACGATTTACGAACAAGGCTTTCCTCACGGGGTTGATGAAGATTCGTCTTTGAGGAATTCTAAGTATTTTCGAGCGTTTCCGCTTGCTCCTACCGGTAGGAGCAGGGGGACAAATATGTCCTTATGCTCCTACCGGTAGGACCACAAGGATAAGCATATCCTCGTGCTCCTACTAACAAAGATTGTCCTATCAATGCCGATAGACAAATATTAGACAATACACACCTTCGAATGACCACTACTTCGACAGACAATACTTAGACAAGACACATCTTCGAATGGCCACTAGTTTGACAGATTTTATTAACACTAGCTACTAGCTTGCTATCGAAATCCAACTTTCCAGACTAGTGGTTCCGGCGCTTCACCGGCCGCTGCCGCGGCACGCTCGCTCGGCTCGCGCATTGTTGGGGTCACAGTTCTAACCTAACCTAACCCAGAAGCTATATTGAAACCTACATAATTCGAGTGTGAGCAACAGGAAATAAAACTAAGTGTTCCTCGTGCTCCTACTGAAAAATAGGAGCACGAGGAATAGGTTATTCACGTGCTCCTACCAGTGGGAGAACTTAGAAGGAGCAAGCGGAAACGTCTGTATTTTCTCAGTAGATATTTTATCGTATATATTTAACGTAATGTTTTTTGTTACAGATTATAAAAACCTCATTTTCGTATTATACGCTGTTAGTCAATGTCAACGAGAAATAGAAGAGCAAAATGTCCATTCATGGCGGTGCATACTCGTGTCTCTTTGAATAGCAGAACAATTAAGAGATCTTCCTAAGAAGATAAGATGGTCAAATGCAGTTACGATACTATGCCTGTCGATTTTTCTGCGATTTCATTGGTCGTTTCAGTCATTGCTGGCAAAATCATATATATTGCAAGCATTATTCGCGCTGGGAAAACCAAAGTTTTAGTATTTGACAAGTTCATACGTGACATTACCATGGTTCACGCGAGATGAGGGGCGTAAGGCGGTAGTGGTGCAATGTGGGCGCAGGACGGCCGCGTCCTGCCCAGCGCCCACGCTCCTCATGGGAGTGTCACTCATGAACTTGCCAAGCTATACGTACAGAGTTTGAGATCAAATGCAGTTTCTTTGATCTCAAATGCTGTTTCGATACTGTACGTAGGGCGATGGAAATTTGTCAGGTGTCTGAAACAACTCATTTAATTAGTCCACCACATTCTAGAGGCACGACTATAGAATGCTATTGGAGCAAAACTTACATTGCAATGTGTTTACACTTAGTTCGTCAACAATTGAATATTTGATGTAGTAATTAACGTTAGAAACTTGTATTAGGAGCACATTAAATAAAATATACGAATTTTTCAGAAGTATTTTATTTAAGAAATTAATATACAATTCTTTTCATACATTGATCAATGATTCAATTAAATCGGCTGTCAGCCGCGGGTATCAGTCTAACATATTCATTAGCAATAAAATAAAATAAAAAAACAATGTAATCGTTACCCATTGGCTCTTATGCGACCTATATTTTTTTAGTATGGTAACTATCGGTGGAGTATGGCAACGCTCGAAACTTTGACATTCTTTCATTCAACATCCTGAGTCGATTGAACGTAAAACAAGAATCATACATTAATGACACTTTTGTGCGTTGTTTTAAATGGATTCTTGCCAGCCTGTATTAAATTTCGACAGTCAAAGGCGTCAGCGTTCTAAAAAAGTAAGCGACCATTATTTATTCGCGTAAAAGCAAGGTGCGAATAGCTAGCATCGCATAAGACCTAGGTGTAAAAGCAACCGCTACACAGAAACTATTCGTCCGGGGACGGTGTATTTGTTTATTTCTAAATACGCCCACATATTAACCACTTGGCTACACTTACTTTAAATTATTTCTTAGCCGATATAATTTGTATATACTGTAAATGCGTTAAGTGTTCTCTACTTATTTGTATTCACTTTTCTAGTCGTTATATTAGTAAATCAGTTTATACGTATCTCATATATCGCGTACAAAAAACCTGTCTTGCGAATTTTTTTTAAGTGGATTTAATCCGAATATCGTAGTTGCGAAAGTAAAAAATCTTAAGTGGCATTATGTACATAGGTTTTTTTTAATAATTTTATTCAATTATTACAACTAGCATCAATTTAATGTGTTGTACAAAATTTTTAAGTGTACTATACTATTACGAGATGATGGTTACAATAATAAACTTGTTAATCAAACCATGTTTATCCGCATTCTAGAACCCATATCAGAAGCTAGTTAAACTATGCATACTTTGGCTCTAGATAGCGCTGTATAGAATGTCCTAGATTATATTTTAATTTCGCAACGACGACATCATTTCACTCACCCAGAGACCAAGTGTGTAGTGGGCGCAAAGTTTTGTTCATTACATTATCAACATACTACAGCTTTATTTATATTTATGCTTACTACTTAGAACTTCCAATATTTGTCTCCTCATTGAATTTCTCCTGTCATTATTAAATTTAACAGCGACGTATGATTACAACTTCGACGTTGAAGACAACATAATCTCAATAAAAAAACCACGAAAGTGTTACTCGCGGGTGGTGACCGCCGAAGTTGTTGTCGCATACTAACTTACATTTAAATGGATATTGAATACGACAAGCATACTGAGGACCTGACACACATACCTACATACACGCATTTGCACAGACATTATTTTATATGCAGCATACTAAGACGCATCCGTCCACATTTAAAACACTCACAAACGAGCCCCAGAGTCGAATACGAGACCGCCATTTTGAAATTAAGATAAAAATAGTTTCGACTGTTTAACGACACACACGTGACGAATAGTGTGTAATGTCTATGGTACCCGGAAATGAAAGTGACAGTTGTTATAAGACTTGATCAGAAAACCACAACTGTCAAAATCAAATTTTAAAATTAGAATAGCGGGTAGAAAGAAAAATATATTTTAGTCCATGCGCATTCGTCCGGCTGGACACAATCGTCCAGCAATTGATCAAAATTCTAATATACACAATGGACATAGCCTATTTAATATGTTAAAAATCAACCAAATCAAAATATTCAGTTATCCTCAAATCGCATAAAGGAACTATATTACTTAGACAGTAATTTCATTTTTACTTTTTTAACAAAGTAATATATTTTCTATGGTAGGGCTCTGCTTACTAAAAATAATGCAGAGGGCCTAGCTGAAAATAATGTGTAAGGGAACTGAAAATAATATATGTAGTTCTATCGCGAAGGCACAGAAACTGACAATTGTTAGAATATGTGAGTCCCTTGGGAATATATCCTGCTCACTCGTTATTTTTCCTGTTTCTTGTTCTATCATTTTACAGCTATCAAATGTGCATATATATTTCAGATAGATTTTATGAATTTTGGTCACCTCGTTCAAAAACACATGTTTATTCCTCAGTGATGTAATAAATATAAAATAGAAACTCCCGTGCCTTCGAAATTTACAGGAACTTTTCGCCAGTAAAATACTAATTTTAAAACTCAAAATGAACGACTTGTCGCAACAGTTGAACATATGAAACGGATTAGAATGAAGAATATTCGTTGCGATTTTTTGGCTTCAGATTTAGACAGTACGTATTTTTTTAACTGAGTTTATATTATATGTTTCACTGAAAGGCGATATTTATCAGTGAGTCGAGACAGTAAACCAATTTGAATCTTTCCATATAAAACATAAAAGAAGGCTTCACTCAAAAATGTAAATGTATTTGGCTGGATTATAACTACACCTTATGTCATACCTAAATGTTCAATGATTGAATGCGAGGGAAGCTTCCGAAACGCTTTATATAGAAAGTTTCGATCCAAAACACACACAATGTTAGCATATAACCCATTGCTAGTTTTCTAGAAAATATAAAGAAACTCTTCATTGGATGGTTAATTCGCCAGTTTCGTGTTGGAATTTGGAACGTTTGACATGATCAGAAACCGTTAGAGAATCAAAGAGGTCATTGTCAAAAGTAGGTGGCAGGTCTGGGTGTGGGATCCATGCGAGTTTGCGGCGCAGGCGGCGGCCGGCTAACTGTAGCCACATCGGGAACAAACAGAAAATATTCGTGAGATGATGTTCAACATGCAGGCCTAACACGAGCTAATGTGACAACACTGATAATAAAATATAATAAATTCAGTTTTATACACTGAAGTGTACACATTTTTCTAAGGTAGGAACACGATTATGATGTCACTTTTGACAGCTTTAGTCTAAAAACCAAGATAAGACATCCTAAAGATATTGAAATGAAACTATTTTTAACGGATTCTATCGCGATTTATTTGATGTTATTTTATATTTTACATTGATCCCGACGTTTCGGTTGCTTTTCAGCAGCCATGCTCACGATGAGACTCAGGATCAATGTAAAATATAAAATAACATCAAATAAATCGCGATAGAATCCGTTAAAAATAGTTTTATTTCAATGTGTGACATTCGCGTAAACTTCCGACAGTATCCTAAAGATAGATTAAATTTAAATGGATCCCAAAGGCTCATTGAACGTCATCATTTATTTGTCACGCCATAGTCGATTCTTTATGTCATTCTAATATGTATGGGTTAAGATGATGAACGACCGGACATAATATGTAATATTACAATACGTTACATTACAATAATAAAGAGCGCGAGAAATGTATTGTTCATCTTAATGCAATGTTTTACGCTCCATGTACGTAAAAAGATGTTGTGATATTCAACATTTATTTAGTATGATAGTGTAATTTTTTTTATAGGTATCATTTATAATAGTAGAGTAACGAAGTTTATTAAGAAATCTACTATCGAAATTGTCGTGTGTGTCACATTAGTTCATGCTGTACCTGATGAATGATTACAAAACAAAAACTATTTTACGAACGGTTCACACAAGGATCTAAAGTCCAGCAGATTTTTTGCAAAAATATTCAGTGAATACATTAAAATACTCGACCAACACTAAAATATGACTTAACACATAATTTATTTTTTATTATTGTATGTTAATAAAGGATTAAGTTGGCATTTAAAGCATTCAGCATAAATGTACATGCACTCAGAATGATATGGATAAGTTATAATATAATTCAAAGGATCGTGATTCTTTGAATGTTACTTATAAAGACAATATGATAATAACAAGAATACACACTAGAATATTTCTAAGAACTCAAATGGGCTTTTTCATCAGTGAAAATTAGACTTGCAACGAATAGTGTATTTAGCTGCATGCCGAATAACGAATATTCGGAAGGCTTTAACCCGTCGCGCGTTTTTTGTTCACCCATTAGCACAAATAAAGTTGCACCGTTGAATGTTTTTTGTGCCACGGTTTGCACAAATAAACTCACTCTATTTTGTCATTGGATTTAAACGTTTCGTTTACATCAAAACGTTGGGCGTTTAACTTTAGCCTAATGTTTACCTTATGGTAATCGTATTTTATAAGTTTTGAACGAAGATAGTGACAACGGAACGCAAAAAATATTAAAATAAAAATACATTGACCTTCTGGGCCGCCATTTTCTGTTGAGTTCATTGTTGTGAAAGTTTTGGTGTGTGAAGTGCACAATAAATATGGATTATTTGAGAAAGCGGTAAGTGTTTTTATGTGTTATTATACATATAATTATTGAGAATTAGTTGTAGTTTACGTATAAAGAGAAATTTAAACGGAAAGTGGTGAAAATATTACTGATAAAAGTTTATCAATTTGATTTGAACCTTTTTATGAAATAGCTTGTCGTGTTTTACATAACATTTTCAATTAAAATATCACGTTGGTAGATTTATAATATACATAAGTCGTTAAAGTATTAAATTGCAAAACATAATCAGTGATTAAATTTTCATATTATTACAAATTCACTTTATAATCATGTTCTAAATGTACAAAAGTGACTAAATTTTGACCGCCATGATGAAAACGAGTTTCTTTCAATAACATCTCACATAGTTCATCAAATATATATATAATAATCTAGTTTGAATTATTTTGAAATACGGATAAGTTGTTAGAATAACTATCGACAAATAAATATCAGTAATTCTTTTTTCGTATTATTGCATATTTCATCAAAAATCATAGTCAAAATATAAATAAGGTCGAATTTCATGTATTTATAGCTATCATAGGTACGGATGTTCGATAAAGTAGATACCACTCAAGTACACTCACTCACATAAATCATGTGAGAGTTCGTCAAGATGCTAGTTTCGTATACATGTATTGTATTTTATTCACCTTTATGAATAAAATAAAAATAATAGCCAAAAAGCACCACCTTGGTATTTTGCTAAAAACATTGGTATTTCAATACTACGGTGGCAAACTATTTTTTTGATTACGTCAGATTAGGTTTTTTTTTTAAATATAAATAGGACAATTTGACTTCACCTCGCCTGATGGTAAGCTGAGGTAAAGGTAATTTGGGTTAGATAGAATAAAACTAGATCATAATATACATTTGATGGTAAGCGGTCACCGTAACATCTATCTAGTTGCTAGTTCAACAAGATGCAAGTTTCGTATACATGTAATTTACGATTACGTATGATGGTAAACGGTCACCGTGCCTTTTTTTATATATTTAGGACACGTCAATTTGACTTCACCTCGCCTGATGGTAAGCTGAGGTTAAAGTCTCAGGACGTATTTTTAGTTTCCTTGTCATTCAAATATAGTTAACGTAAAACAATATGCGATGTGACATCGCTTTTCATAACACAAATATTTATTATTGTAACTTTCCTATATATTTTTTAGATCGAACAGACGCCGTAGTATGAGTGCAACCAGCTGGTCACGGTCGGCGATACCGACACAGGGACAGAGCCAATCGGCCCAACGTTGTGACCTTGAAGGAAACCCCTGGTGGCAGCATACGACGCGACGTTGTACTAGACACGTAAGTTATTTAGTTTATGTATCTCGAATGTGTCAGAATTAGGTAATTTGGGAAAAATCTGTTCCTTAGTATTTTTTCTCTTACGCCCAGAATGAACGCACGTTCCAGACGGGTGGTGGTCCACGTCAACGCACCGGGTTGGATACGTAAATTGCTTTAATTTTTACACGACTATCTTAGAAAGAATGTTTTCTTTTTAGGGTGCATATATTCTTTGTGAGTCACTTGCATAGACTTTCGTGTGTTTAGATATGTTCCGGATGGATTCAAGAAGCCCAGGGTTCGCTTTATTAATATTTGATTGGCTAAAGTTGGCTTTTAAGTGAGCAACTGCCATCTGACCTTCCAACCCCGACAGCAAAGCCAGTTCCAGTCGGCAGGTGTACCAGGTAGCAGGTGAGGTCGGCGTGGGCTCTGAAGATCTAAGTATACACCCTTAAATCTTAGAAAAAAGATATATTTGGTTGTATCTTTTTTTCAAGGCGGAAGATCGGGTACTATGGCGCTCTATGTGAGAATCCTATGTCCAGTAGTGGGCTACAAAAGGCTAATAATTGAGTAAGCTTTTAGAAGCCTTAGCTAACGGACGATATTTCTGTCCTAAACCAGAAGTAAGGTTTTCTATTTATATTTATATTTATTTTTGTTTCTTTCTAGCCCTGGATTATTGGAGCTGCTGGAAGAAGTGGATGACGATGTGGAAATGGGGGAAATGATGGACGTTGCACCATGGCAAATCTCAAGTTTGGTCATGAAGTCAACAGGGCCTAGTAGTAGAAGTAGACCACAGTTTTGTGCCGGCTAACAAACCTGTGTTTTAGTAAAACGTTCAACCTCAACATCAGGCAAAACGTCACCGCTGTCACACATTCTTCTGAAGCGATCGCGAATTTATTCATGAAAGGAATTATAAAATAAAAATTTATGATATCCATGACTGTATTTCATTAGTGCTATCCTAAATATTTAATTTTCAGGTTTCTATAAAAGCGGCGATAGCCCAGTGGCGTACGTAACGGACTGCTGAGACGAGGTCTCGAGTTCGATCCCCAGTCGCCCCGGGCACACACGTCTGACTTTTCGTAGTTATGTGTGATTAATAAATGTTAATTATCGCTCGCTTAATAATGTGCCCGGTAGATGGCAATAGGCTCGCCCCCTATTACATTGGGACCTTAACATAACTGGCGAAACGTGGGTGTGTAATACACCTCTGCCTACCCCTTCGGGGATACAGGCGTGAAGTTATGTTATGTTATAAAACACTGAAAACCCATATTGGCGGTGACTGTTCAAATATTTCATTTCGAACTCAAGTTTCGAAGAGTCAGGTTTCAGCCAGTCTAGTAAGCGAGTATTCATACCATCCATATTTTACTGAGTGGTTCCTGGCGCAGCAATAAAAAGGCTAGCCTACTTTAGGGACACTAAGTTCTAGGGCCACTGGTCAGACTTGACATTTTTCCAATTTATTTTATTTTTCTGACAATTCGGACACCATCCGAATATCAAAGCTATTTTGTACTATGCCAACTGTACAAAATAGTTTTAATATTTTAAAGATATTCGAATTTTCATTTATTTATACATCAAACGATGAAATAAATTTGCTAACTTGGGTAAAGTATTGCTTTGAGTATTCGATACCGTGTGGAGTCCTTAGGAGGACACGCCTTGTCTTCGTTAGGTCACAAGGTTCACGCTCCATTCTAGTCCTTCATCCGATTAGCGTGGTTTGCAGCTTACAGAGTTCCGGTAGCAGTGGAAGTCCGGCATTCCCAATGAGGTTCGATTTCAGGTCAGCCGGTCATAAACAGGTTTGTAAATCATGAAATAAATAGTTATGCGGAGTGAAACCCGAGCTTACCAGTGTAAGCAACCGGGATTTGAGCTCGGCATTATGTATGTCTACCTTATTATGCTGTGGGCATGGATAACCAAACAGCTATTTGTTATTATGGCTGGCCGACGTTAGGGCCACTAATCTCTGGGTTGACTTGTCCGTATAGACACTTTATTATTAGTATTTTTATATTTGTACTATGCTAACAGCACAAAATAGCTTTAATTTTGACGGTGTCTGAATTGTCAGTGAAAAAATAATAAAATTATAAGGTGTCAAAACGGACAAGTGGACCTAAAGATTAGTGGCCCTAGCGTCGGCAAGAAATATTTTTTTTACTAGTTGACCCGGCAGACTTCGTACTGCCTCAATCGATAACAACTTCCATATTTATTCACCTTTTAAACCTTCTCTGGACCTCCACAAATAATTCAAGAGCAAAATTAGCCAAATCGGTCCAGCCCTCCTCGAGTTTTAGTGAGACTAACGAACAGCAATTCATTTTTAGGGTTCCGTTGCCAAATGGCAAAAAACGGAACCCTTATAGATTCGTCATGTCTGTCTATCTGTCCGTCCGTATGTCATAGCCACTTTTTTCCGAAACTAAAAGAACTATGCTGTTGAAACTTGGTAAGTAGATGTATTCTGTGAACCGCGTTAAGATTTTCACACAAAAATTAAAAAAAGCAATAAATTTTGGGCGCTCCCCATACTCAGAAATGAAACTCAATTTTTTTTTACATCAACTCAATTTTTTTACATACACGTGTGTTTCTGTGGATAGGTCTTCAAAAATTATATTGAGGTTTCTAATATAATTTTTCTCTAAACTGAATTGTTTGCGCGAGAGACACTTCCAAAGTGGTAAAATGTGTGTCTCCCCCTGTAACTTCTAAAATAAGACAATGATAAACCTAAAAAATATATATGATGTACATTACCATGTAAACTTCCACCGAAAATTGGTGTGAACGAGATCTAGTAAGTAGTTTTTTTTAATACGTCATAAATCGTAAACCGCAATTTACCTTTCATTCAATCAATTCAAATATGAAATTTAAAAAAAAGCATTGTTATATTACTTGCTGCTACGGAACCCTTCATGGGCGAGTCCGACTCACACTTGGCCACTTTTTATATATAAAGAAGATTAATTTAACCACAAAATATCTCCTTTGTTCGCCGATTTCATGTCAAACAACAGCTATATAAATATTATTGGGCAAGTTTCAAAATTACGATAATTTAAACATCTACATTATAGAATTTGGATAGTACTTGAAAAATTAAAATTATTTTTGAGGTTCAGTACAAGACTGGGTACAAAAATTAGAATAAACAAAGTTCAAAATTAATTTTCAAAACAATTTTTTTGATTTGGTTCTAATTTGATGCAGTGTGGTTTAGTTTATATAGAATCAAGTATAAATAGGTAACATAATAGTAATTCATTTTTCTAAAGAAAAATCGATTCGTATAATATTGTAAAATAGTATTACATTTATTTATACATAAATAAAGTTTAATCTCAATAGCTTAACTTTGCGACTGTACCTAAACGCAGGTGCGAGTTGCAGGTGGCATTTTTGTCGTCACGTTCCCGCGAAAAAGAATAACGGATATTTGCGCGCCGCCGGCTGACTGCAGTCTGAGTGCAATCCGCGCCATTTTTTTCGCGAGAGCGTTCTTATCGGAATCTTATTGGATTTTTTTGTGGATATCGTGTTATAGTGTAGTGTAACTTTAGTACAGTGAATACTTCAATATATGTGTAATTCTTTAGTGATATTAGTGTAAGTGATTATGGTGATTCAGCTGAGATAATTGTTGTGTAAACATGTTGAAGCAGAACGTAAAAATCAAAACTTTGGAATTATAAACTCATATCGTAAAAACATTCGGATTTACAGGTATTTACTTTATATATAATGATTCCTAGTTTAGTGACGATTATTTTGATATACGCATTATGATATATAATTATGTTCTTGATATCTAAAATATGCATTTTCGGTGACCTATGACCTCCAAATTGTAAATGACTTGCCCCCCCTCGACATTAGATGCATAAAGGCTATTTCGCGGTGCATCGCGTGAAGGGTTAAGGCCGAATATTTGGCAAAAGTATTTGGCCAGCGCACAATGTTGCAAGATGCCATAGGATTCGGATGTGAAATTTAAGTGATGTGTGGGTGAAAGAAATAGAATAATTTTAATTTCAGTGACTTAAACCATATGGTGGAATTTTCAAGAAAAATATTAAATAATAAGTCCAAAGACACTCGTAAATATTTGGATCTAACATAGTTCCGAAGTTCAATTGCTCTATAAAACGCCTTTAATGCTTTTAATATCATTATTGCGTAGGTATTATGGTACCACAGTTTTTATAATCACAGTTTAAACATGAATATTTTTACCAATCAAAAATTCTACTAAGTTTTTAGTAATCGAGAATATTATGAGAGTAGGCGAATATCGAATAGTGGCCGAGTATTCGTTGCAAGTCTGGTGGAAAATACGTTCAAATAATCGGGGTCGTTAAGTTTTACGCAGTCTGATAGCACTTATACAATTTTTATACAAAAACAAACGATTTGACAACACTATTACAGATTCTACTTTGGAAATAAATTATATTCGTTATGCTCCGAATAAACGCTAATTGTCATCAAATCCTTTACAATCAACAAAAAATGTATTTGAAACGGGTTTACACTCCACAACACACATTCAATTAATAAGTTGTAATAATCGTTTTTGTCAAACTTGTGGCTTCTCATTAAAGCTTAAACTGAACCAATTAACTTTACATAATAGTAAAAATGTTTGTTGAAATATTATTTTTTTCGATCTTGAGATTTGTTGAATGTTACATAACGCCACGAAACACTGGTCAGTACGCAGCTTTAGATTGTGATTCTGGCGATAAGACTCATTTTGTGCTATACAACCTTGCAGGGAGTGTTAAAAGGTAACACAAAAAAAATATATTCAGAAGGCCGACTTCATATACTAAGCGGAAACGCAGGCACACAGCATACTTTGACACATATCTAGGTATTTAGTTCAGTTTCGAGTGCCCCCACGCTGATCCTGCGCGTGTATGTGTGCGTTTTCGCATGTTTTATGAACTTGGAATTCTGAATCTATTTATTTTCTATAATTACTGCGGCATAACTTCATTTAACACACCACGCTGTACCTTATGTGTGACGTCTTCATCACAACATTGAAGACGTCACGAGGTAGTAATGAAGACTTTTCTAATGAAAAGTTATATACATTTTTGAACGTTTTGAGTATGATATTTTTACATTCTATAAAATGCAACAATTTGCTTGTCTGCTTAACGCGCTGAGATCTCCAGCATCACTAATCATATTATTATTGGCTAAGTCTACTCGCAGGCGCAGCCAAGGGCAAGAATGACTACTTACTAATCAAATTAAAACGTGCTGATTTCTATGAAGGCTGTTACTGTATTATTCTTGTTGCGACTAATCAATTTTAGTTTATTAGTATTAAATAATATAATTTCTTTTGGGAACACTGAGGAAGTTCGGCCTACTATAACTAAGTTATAGATTCCGAAATTCAAACTACCGTCTTGACTTAGAAAGAATTTATTCTTAACCTGACGAACATACACTGCTTTCAATAACATTACACAGGGTAAATATTCACCCCTCATTTTCTTATTACATATTTTCGACAACCCTACCAGACAAGACCGACCACTAGAACATTATCTTTCCAAGACTTATTTTTCAGTCATTGCGTAATCTCATCTAGTGAAGATTTTATTCAGATATAAGGATTTATAAAAAAAAATTGAATTAATTTTGTAAAATTAAATGTCAAGCATAAAAATTGAATCTTGGGTTGATACAGTTCGCATGTGGTTCCTGTTGGCCGAGCTAGGGTTGGCAGTGTCCCGTGTGGTGTGGTGTCGTGTGTGTGGGTAAGGACTCACTTCTTTTTGTTCTTGGGCTGCGCGCGCGGCGGCGTGTTGGGGCGGCCCATGTTGAGGCCGGAGTACAGCTTGCGCTTGTCGGCCGGCTTGAGGATCTGGAACGAGCACATCAGTGTCTCGTCCACTGACATTAGCGCACCTGGAAAATAGAGTGGACTATATCAATGGAATGTACATACTAATACGTGTTCAATATGGTTGTGTTTTGTGCGAGAGTTGGTATGATAGTGTAAAGTAGCCACGGCGGATTAATTCGGATTATTACAGTTAGATCTATATATAGAACCTGTAGATCTATATTAATTGTATTTGTATCAAGTGGGCACTAGGAATAAATTTGGTTTCCAATAATAACACATGCAGTCTCCAACTACCCCCTTGGGAAAAGAGTTGTGACTACATATGGTAGAAATTTGATGACACAAATTTGTCACAAAATTCGGCCGGGTAGGTACCACCGTGCAGGGGTGTGTGTTGAGTAACCTCCTCGAGTGTCGCTCCGATTCCGATCCCGCTGTAGTCCGGGGGGAACGGAATCGGAGCGACCGGTACACCCTGGGCGGCGGTCAATGGCTTCCCCTTCACCCCTTCATAGAGTTGGCATTGATCGTCGGCCAATACCCAACGTGGCGGGAACACATCGCTCTCCGTACTCCTCTGCTTTCAGAGGAGACAGGATGAGCGATGCTGTTAGTGGTGAGATGGCCCAGGGTCAGCCGGGGTGCGAGGGATATGCTCTATGGGTAACCTTACACCCCGGCGTCTGAAGACCCGAGACGGCGTGCGGTTTTAGTCGGTGCAAGCCCGACATAACCGCCCCCGCTGGCCGGCGGGGGGTATCCGAAGGGATTTCCGCACGATAAAAAAAAAAAAAAAAGGTACCACCGTGCACGATTGCGAAAACTCTCCATAGTAATGAAATTTCGGTTTGATTGCGTTCAGGGGTCAGCAAGTGCATAGCCGGGCAGGGAGATTGTGGTGGCAGCACTAGTGGGACCGGTGGGTCACGCGGTGCTGCGACGACAATCCTCTTGTGATGAGGCCGTCAAGCTGAGTGCCACCATTGTTAACATGATACGTGTATGTAATGGTGACCCTCTTTCCTGAGACTTTACCTTCAGCTTACCATCAGGCGAGGTGAAGTCAAATTGAAGTGTCCTAAATATATAAAAAAAAAAAAAAAACGGCCCACGTTTCACCACTATCTGACCACCTGATAAGCGATGATCTGGTCTACGATAAAACATGCTTGCCTAGAAGGAATCTGATGACTCGAGTTTTGAAGATTCCCGGGTTGACTGGTAGGTTTCGCCAGTGATACTTACCTGCGTTGTCAAATTCACCGCAGTAGTTGGGCGCTGAGAAGAGCGTGACGAGTTGCCTCTTGGCGAAGAACTCGTAGCCGTCCTCCACGACCTGGTGCGCTCGGCAGATCAGGTCGAACTCGTGTTTCGATAGGAACTTGCCCACAACCTGTAACGGGCATTTAACGTTATTACACTACAGTTAATATACTATATAATGCCAGTATAGTTTTTATCTTCATCCGACCGTCCGCGTCAGTCCGACATTCATTCAAACCTTGCACTTTGGAGCCCGGGGACAACTCTTTCTTTAAATCTGTATTTATTTAGGAACTTTTGACCTAAATAGCCATATTAGCTCCATCGTACCCGTAATTTCGTTTTTGCTTTCAGGAGAGAAACTGCCGTTTAACCCCTTGGGAACCCTGGCTGGAAAGCCTGGCTTAGAGCCTCGTCCGTCAAACACGTACTTATATCGAACCGGTTTGCAGGTGAGGTTGTCTTGGAGCCATATACACCTTGTGATTGTAGTATATTGAAAATTGGAAAGAAAATTACCACCTTTCGTCTTTTGTAAGCTTTGGTAGAATCTCAGTTTATCTGTAACTGCGAGGACGAACTGGTGTTTACAGAACTGTCTTTATCAGTTGTCTTGTCACTACACTGTATAAAATAAAGGCGGTATACGTTTAATGTGTTTTCTTTTTGACCGCTAACTTCAAAACAAAACAACGGATTAATTACAGTTTTCACTGTGTTAGAGGTTTTGAGGAACAGAAAATAATCCTCAAAACTGTTCCGAACGGGGCGGTTCCCTAGTTATTTTATGAAAGTTTTAGAGCTTCCCTTCATAGGGTTGGCATTGATCGTCGGCCAATACCCAACGTGGCGGGAACACATCGCTCTCCGTACTCCTCTGCTTTCAGAGGAGACAGGATGAGCGATGCTGTTAGTGGTGAGATGGCCCAGGGTCAGCCGGGGTGCGAGGGATATGCTCTATGGGTAACCTTACACCCCGGCGTCTGAAGACCCGAGACGGCGTGCGGTTTTAGTCGGTGCAAGCCCGACATAACCGCCCCCGCTGGCCGGCGGGGGGGTATCCGAAGGGATTTCCGCACGATAAAAAAAAAAAAAAAAAAAAAAAAGGTGGTCTGAAAATAAAAATGTGTGTTAAGCTACTTTGTAGCTGACTACAATTTGTCTATGTAGGTAGGTAGGATTATTAAAAACGAATAGTACCTATAATGTGATAAGACTCGCAACCTTGAGATTTTAAGAAATATTTTACTCAGTTCTAGACGTAAAAACAAATCAGATAAGGTGTATGTAAACTACAAAATGGCCTCCATGTATTTAACACGCAGGTAGTAATAACTTATTGGACCTTCTGCGCTTCGGTTAATTTGACCAGGATGACAAATATCTTACACGTGAATTCATGTTTAACCCCGTAACCATGAGAGTAAAGCCTGCAGCAGAGACTCGTCCGTTACTCAGCAAGCTGGCTAGGCCGCGAATATTTTGGTAGGCCCCATACAGGCCGAAAACATAAGTTAGTAAAACATAGTAATGGGCCAAAACTCAGGTAACGAGTTAAGACACAAATAAAGTTAGTCTTCAAAAATTGATAAGTATTAAGGACCTTTTTGCTCTTTAGACTAATAAATGAGATGATAAGCGTAAGTAGTTCATAACCATAATTAAATAAAAAGTATACAGATATATTAGTTACTTCCCAAAGTGTTTCGAGAATAGTTAATTTTTATTACGAACCTTATATTTATATACTTACCGAGTCTTTTTGAAATGTCTATCTTATTCCACGTCCCTATAATGTTAAGAGCCATTCCCGACAACCGAGTACTAATAATCATACATATTTTTATAAAGGTTACTCTGAGTATTTTTACAATCCTACTCTATACTCATATTCAGCTTATCCCACGTCCATTAGTCAAGAGTTATTTCCGAGAACCAAGTACCAATTAATAAAATTTGCTTCTGTAATTTGATTTCCCATGCTTCTTTGGTTATCATCATCCGTACAGTAACACAGTAGCTAAACGAGATTCACTGGTGAAATCCAGCCTATGTATAGATTGCGTTGTGTAATATATCTTAGAATATTAAAATGATATGTAAGAGAGATGCGGAGGGAGGCGGTTAGCTTGTGGTTATCTCACAACGTGTAAAGGTTAACCGTGTTATGTATTTATTTTGAACAAAACACGATGCATACAGCATGTGATTACACAAGAAACTGTGTGATTATCTTCCTACTGTCTAGAAACACACTTAAGATGATAATGAGGAATGTAGATAAATTCATTTAGATATCATTAGACCTTTGGCACGGGATGTTTATATAAGGTCTTTACCTATGAAATTGCCGAAATTTTCTTACAAATTCATGAGTTCGTTATTCCTGTAATTATTATTTATATTTTATTTGAAAGTTGATTTCAAGATTTTACAACTCTGTATTAAATTTTGTTTTTATTGGCCGCTTGATAAATTAATTCGATCTTCAAAAACAGTACTTCCTAAATGCTATCCATTTTGATGATTAATTTCGTATTACTTAACAGCTGTCACTTTTCAAAAATGAAATAAAAGTTGCTGTTTGTTAGCTTAATGTTGTCTCATTCATACACAAAAAAAAATCATAAAATTTGAATTTGTCATTCCTAAAAAAAATGCAAAAATGTTAGTACCTACGGAAAATTGGGTTTCCTCCAATTTCTTCAAGAAAAACGGCAATTTCATATGTAACGACCTAATATACGAACAGAAGTTGTTGCGTATATGGGGCCCAATCAAGACCCTCGGGCTCAAGTCACCCTCGCCTGCAAGCCAGTACATTGATGGACGAGGCTCTTGCGAAGGCATTCCTCTCGGGGTTGGGCGGTCAGACGGCAGCCGCTTCCATAAAAGTCTCATAAGCCAAATCAATGCTGGGGGAACAATGCTGAGATGACGATTTACGAACAGGGAGCTAACCATGACCGCCTAATCGCAATTCAATTGCAGACCTTAACTGAATTGTTTCGTACTCATGCCATGACGTCATATCAAGTCGTTCAGTATCACGTTCCAAATATCAACAAACAAACCAAACGCGGACGCGTTTCAGTTTAAGCATGTCATATAGTACGGATCATAGCAATTCAGTTTACAAACTTGTATTGAATTGCTCTGAAACTAAAATGGTAATAAGTCATCGTGGTAAGGATCCAGAAGTAAACTTTTACCCACAATCCGTGGATATTAAATAAGTCAATAGTAAAAAAAAAAGTTATTTATTTTTAGAAAACGTCAACTCCTCCGTCTCTAGGCAAAAATCGTGAACAAACGGCGAAACGTTCGCGCATGTGCACTAACTGGCCAACCAAAAAGCCAATAGATGGACTGGCCCACCAATGACGCGAGCTCTTTGAGCTTTATAGCTTTATATATCTATGATTGGCTAAAAAGTGCGCCTCTGCCGTCTCGCCCCGCGCTTACCGCCAAAGAGACCTGCAAACTCGTGACTGCGCATCTATAGTACATTGTTAAGATTTTATCATGTGCATTGCTTGAACGCGTTGTATGGAGTTTAAATTCAGTATGTATTCTGTGTGAGGGGAGGAAGCGGGAACATCGGTTTTGGAATAAAACTCTAGCGATAACACTTCTATCCTTATTATCTCTGAATGTGGTCTTTGGGTTAGTAGGTTCAACCTTGGCTGTTGCTATCGTGGAAAAACCATGGGTGTGTGCTTAAAGGTACGGTGTCCATTAAAAGTAGAATATAAAAAATATTGCCTCACCTCAGTGCCAAACGTAAAGCTAACCCCACGGTCGTTTTCACCCCAACCGGCGGTGTCCTTGTCAGGGTCGGACCACAGCAAGTCGCAGAGCAAGCCCTGGTCCGGAACATCGGTCGGCCTCATGATCCGCCGGATCTGTTCCATCGCTTGGAGGTCTGGAGATAAGCCACCGTGACAGCAGAATATTTTCTCGTCAACTGTAACAAAGGTAATAATGATTTAGTAACTTGCAGAACTTTAAACCACCAATACTTACACAATGATTTGTGAACGGACCATGATTTTTTCTCTTTTATTATACACTTCGTCAAATAAGGAAAAACAAGGGGGCTTCTACGAAGCGTTGGAAACACGAATGAAATACGCTGCATTTTTTTTTAAAGCTACCTCCAGCTAAGTTAAATTGCTTGTGTTCACGTTGGTAGTGTAGGTAATGACCAAGATTCGTACCCAGGACCTTTTGATCGTAAAGCCTAGTCATTAACCATTAAGCTACCGACGCTTTTCAGCTATCATGAAGTGGTCGTCTTCGGGTAAACGCGTTTCATGGTACCAATTGCCCGTGACTTCATTGCCGAATCTCGATAATATCTTATTTCACTTAATATGTATTGAGAAAAGCCTTATTTTATTTCAAAAACATTTCTATTTCACAAGCGTCTTAGCGGTATCGATTATGCCAAAATTATGATTCATGAGACGCCACTGAGATCATTGACACCACTAGTTTAAAGCTGCCAGCGAACGAATCCCTTGGGACTTTATTTATTTAAGAACTTCAATATATAAAGTCCCAAGGGCTCCTGGGATCTAAGAAAAGTGTTAAAACGGCGTTATCCTTCACATAAGTTTTAGTACTATATTAATAGGGGATAGGTAATAGCGACTGTGATTGATACTTATTGTCGTCATATTCTTATTGTTTAGTTATAAGAGCGGTATTTTCTGTTCTGTGGTTTACTTTGTGACTAAAAATACTGTTAGAAATGTTACAATAGGCCCCAGTCAGTTGAAAACCAGCGTCATTTGAAAGTGGTTGTGTAAAGGTAAAACAAACGTACGCTTCATGTTACAAGAGAGATAGTGGTGAAACGCGGCTTAACTTCGATATGATCCGTGAAGAGACTGCCATTTGACCTCCACGACCTGCTGGCGATATCGAAGTCCTGTAGTTAGATCAGTTTGTCGGAATTTTTAGGGCTCCAATTACCCGTAACGAATGTCAAACATGTTCGTAAGCACACGAGACCAATGGCTCAGCGTGGCTCCGAGGCGTCTCAATTTGTTGAGAACCTTAAATTTGCAACATACTAACCTACTTGGTTACCACCAAACCACGATCCCTCTTCAGTTCTTTGTGATAAGATAATATTTGTTCTACAAGCAAAAAAAACATCGTATAAAGAATTTGAAGAGCATATAAGTTATCGTGTGATGCGATTTAGTAAACAGCAAACAGGGTTATCAGTAATGGCATTCTGGCGCCGACCATCAACTATAGCGTTTGCGCTTCTTTGGTACACATATCTTTATTATTCAATTAATCTCATGGAAATATCCTAGCACCTAGAAAATGTAATACGTATGAGACACTTGTACACATTGTCATCACATTAAATTTGCCATTCACCCGTAAAACTGAAGATAAGCCTCACGGACAATCAGCCTGTGGCCATGGTCAGTGTAACCTACTCAAAGCGTCAGGCAACGTAAGGCCGTCCGTTGCCCCATGCGTGTGCACGTATGAGGGTGCACGTTTCATGCAAATAATATGGTGCGAATTTCGTGCAAAACATACATACGATTTGCACGAACTGCCGGGCCTGCATGCGTGACACGTATGAGGCAGCAGACTGCCTTTAGGTATCTACATAGTTTTTTTTTTCGATTATGATTTACTCGTAATTAAACGATCACTCATAACAATTACAATCTAGACCTTGAGGCTAATAAGTAATTTAAATTTAACTTGATTTGCTAAAATCTTGCAAAGTTAAGAATGTGTCCATTGGCACTTTTTATTGTCTCTATTATGATGTAAGGATGTAAGAAGAGACTGCCATTTGACCTCCACGACCTGCTGGCGATATCGAAGTCCTGTAGTTAGATCAGTTTGTCGGAATTTTTAGGGCTCCAATTACCCGTAACGAATGTCAAACATGTTCGTAAGCACACGAGACCAATGGCTCAGCGTGGCTCCGAGGCGTCTCAATTTGTTGAGAACCTTAAATTTGCAACATACTAACCTACTTGGTTACCACCAAACCACGATCCCTCTTCAGTTCTTTGTGATAAGATAATATTTGTTCTACAAGCAAAAAAAACATCGTATAAAGAATTTGAAGAGCATATAAGTTATCGTGTGATGCGATTTAGTAAACAGCAAACAGGGTTATCAGTAATGGCATTCTGGCGCCGACCATCAACTATAGCGTTTGCGCTTCTTTGGTACACATATCTTTATTATTCAATTAATCTCATGGAAATATCCTAGCACCTAGAAAATGTAATACGTATGAGACACTTGTACACATTGTCATCACATTAAATTTGCCATTCACCCGTAAAACTGAAGATAAGCCTCACGGACAATCAGCCTGTGGCCATGGTCAGTGTAACCTACTCAAAGCGTCAGGCAACGTAAGGCCGTCCGTTGCCCCATGCGTGTGCACGTATGAGGGTGCACGTTTCATGCAAATAATATGGTGCGAATTTCGTGCAAAACATACATACGATTTGCACGAACTGCCGGGCCTGCATGCGTGACACGTATGAGGCAGCAGACTGCCTTTAGGTATCTACATAGTTTTTTTTTTCGATTATGATTTACTCGTAATTAAA
This sequence comes from Cybosia mesomella, assembly GCA_946251805.1. Lineage (NCBI taxonomy): Eukaryota > Metazoa > Arthropoda > Insecta > Lepidoptera > Erebidae > Cybosia > Cybosia mesomella. Next base: position 22,559,517 of record OX276407.1, read on the forward strand.
CGATCACTCATAACAATTACAATCTAGACCTTGAGGCTAATAAGTAATTTAAATTTAACTTGATTTGCTAAAATCTTGCAAAGTTAAGAATGTGTCCATTGGCACTTTTTATTGTCTCTATTATGATGTAAGGACACTTTGTTCTTGTGTTCTTTAAGAGTAGCAGTCACTGCACTACGTAACACTAATTTCACTAAATTAACTCAAAGGGCTTAGTTCTTTTAAGTATTCTTTCTATGTCCGTGGTGTCATGGAGCTGGATAGCCTCGACATTCACATGTTGAAGCAGCCTTTGTTCATTCAAGATTCACTCACACATAACAAGATTCACTCCTAGGTCTCGGTGGATGTTCATCATTTCTAACGTACCAGGGAGCATTTACTATACTCCGAAGTACCTTATTTTGGAATCTGAATGATTTCAACGTTTTTTCGTTTTGTACAGCCTCAAAGTTGAAAGCCGTATGTCCATACAGACATGAGTACTTGCTTGAATAAAAGTACTTTGTTGTACACTGACATAGTAGAATGTTTGCCAAGTAGCCGGTACATATTTTTGAAGCGAAGGTCTACCGCTAGGTGCTTCTTTTTGACGCGAGTCTTCCAGCGAAGTCTTGCACCTAGCGTCATTACCAAGTATTGTGCCGTATTTTCAAATGGTATTACACGACTGTTAATGTATACCGGTATATTGACATACACTTTTGGTTTGTGAAATCTATATGAGTCGGTTTTGACTCATTTAATTTGATTCGCCATTTTTTGTCCAATCGGCGATGGCATTGACGTCAATTTGTACCTTCTTAACTGCTTCTTTGTGAGTGACACCTGTACCCATATTAACCGTTTCGTCTGCAAAGGTAGCAATGATGCTGTTATTTGTTTCAGGGATAACACAGGTGTATAATAGGTACAGGATAGGTCCAAGAACACTTCCCTGTGGTACTCCAGTTTATATTTCTTTGATATCTGGATAGGCATCCTCATGTCTCACTCTAAATGTCCTTCCTCTTAAATAAGATTCTAAAATATCCACACTTTGTTTTGGCCGTATTCTTCCTAATTTGTATATAATATCTACATAGGTTGACAACATGATCGAGTTATTTCCCGTATTTGAAGGTGCTTCGATGTCATAAAGCTACTGAATAGGAAACTGTTAATACTGGGAATTTTTAGTTAATCCGTCTACTAGAAAATGTAGGACGTGGTAGGTGAGTACCTACCACGTCCTACATTTCATTGTCATTTGTAATTTGAACGAGTGTTCAAATTACAAATGACATTGTTCACTCGAGTAAGCTTGACCAATTTCGTTTATAACCTTTTGACATTGTTTCAGACCCTTTGTCACGTAAATTTTGCAAGAGTAAATGCTATAACATAAGTTAGATACTGGTACATATAAATGACGTAAGTATTCTTTTTTTAAGGAAACGTTTTGTCCAACGTAAAAAAGTTTAACATTTTGAGCACCAACTGAAAGCAACTACAGACACCAACTCCACGTTATTAGAAAACGTGGATTAAAATAAAACTAGATTTAAACATAATAGACATCAATGATTTAAACCATATCAAAAAGTAAAATGATGGCTTAAACCTAATTCCTAACTAGATTTTTTATAACCACGTTTTTATTAGGTATAAAATGTCGTTGGGGTGTGTGTTGGGTAACCTCCTCGAGTGTCGCTCCGATTCCGATCCCGCTTCAGTCCGGGGGGAACGGAATCGGAGCGGCCGGTACACCCTGGGCGGCGGTCAATGGCTTCCCCTTCACCCCTTCATAGGGTTGGCATTGATCGTCGGCCAATACCCAACGTGGCGGGAACACATCGCTCTCCGTACTCCTCTGCTTTCAGAGGAGACAGGATGAGCGATGCTGTTAGTGGTGAGATGGCCCAGGGTCAGCCGGGGTGCGAGGGATATGCTCTATGGGTAACCTTACACCCCGGCGTCTGAAGACCCGAGACGGCGTGCGGTTTTAGTCGGTGCAAGCCCGACATAACCGCCCCCGCTGGCCGGCGGGGGGGGTATCCGAAGGGATTTCCGCACGATAAAAAAAAAAAAAAAAAAAAGGTATAAAATGTCGTTATACAAATCGAGGTTTAAATCAAACGAAAATGTAATATTATTGTTTAAACCTAATTCCCCAACCAATCTATAACAACACCGATGGTGAATGGTTTCAGCACAGAAAACCATAACAAGGGATCAGAAACAGTAGAAATACGAAGGTTGAACAGAGAGTAAATACTCGTAATAGCCATTCTACCAAAGTGCCTACGCACCCTTGACCGTTCTAACAAAAGATTGATATGCAATCTTCCTAAGTGGGTAGGTGTGGTAAAAGAAACCTTGCTAATAACCTACACCTAATGCAATCTAATAAATGCTTATATATATTATAAATGCGGTACCTTATGCAAGTGAATGTGTATATTAATTACTGAGGATTAACTATGAAAGCAAATAAGAAAGGGGCCGTCGATAAATCTCACAGGCTCCAGGAAATGCAGTTTAAAGCTGCATTTACTTAATGAAATTGATTCAGTGAGATATTATTATTGTGTGTTGTTGTGTTAATAAAATCCAGCTTTAACGAATGCTGACAAGAAATGACAAATCGAGGTCCTTTCAGATCAGCAGCACGAATTCCAACAGACCCTATATATCGACATGCAAAGTCAAAACTGTCTTGTACGAATTCGCGCAGAAACCGTGTCGAATTCAATAACATAGCTGTGAAATTCTCAGAAGCCCTTGTCAGGAAATTGGAACGGATGATTCGTGATTACGTACTCGTGTCGTGTATCGGCAACGTTTATTTCGATCGAACGCTCTTGAACAACGAGGAAATATGATGATCCGCTTATTGTTTCTAATAAAAGTTTTAAGCTTACTTTATAAGGCCCAGAATGTTGTTTAAGGACAAGTGCAAGTCGGATTTGCACACGAAGGTTTGCGAATTATCGCGAATTACCAAAAACCGGCCAAATGCAAGTCGGACTCGTGTATCGAAGCGCGCGAAGGGTTCCGTACCATTATCTATAAGAACGGCAAAAATTACGTTTGTTGTATGGGAGTTTTAATTTGATTTAATTATTTATTTTGAAAGTGAATCTATAATTAAATATTCTGTGAATATTTCATATTTATTTTATTTTGTTTTGAGCATTTGTTGTTATAGCGGCAACAGAAATACATTATCTGTGAAAATTTCATCTAACTATCACGGTTCATGAGATACAGCCTGGTGACAGGAGGGTACAGGTTACTGTTTGGGTACGGAACCCTAAACACGCACGTCTAAATATATATAATTACGCCTGTACCTGTATCACGAGGGTAATAATCCTGTATGTGAGGTAATAACACTCACATCCAGGAGTTGGATTTAGATGTACTTTATTACTTTGAAACCAGAAGAATTGTAACGAGGGGTTTGGTCTGAACCTAGTGAGGTATTTCTAACAATCCCTACTCCGTTTAAACTATAAATGACGATTAAAAAGGCCATTTAATTAATAAATTTTTTGGGGAGCAAAAAATACGTTTTCAAGGGTACATAATCCTCTAGGCTTAAAGCTTATTGGTTATCAAGGGCGGCGGGCATAACGATCAGAAACGGATGCTATGAAGCTTTATTTTATAGACCTTTACCAGATATTTGTAGTCCCTACATAATGTGCCTATGTATAGTTATTACGATATTCGTGTTCATATTTTATGATAGTTGTATAATACGACTATCATAAAATGTCACGCTTTTGTGATATTTCATAACATATTCTATTCCGAGACAGTTCCACGATAAAATTAAAAAGATTATATGTTAGAAAAGTTAAAGATAAAGCTTCATATCTAAGCTTTGATTTCAATATAGAAGGTACACCTAACTGTGTGATATTTTAATGACTATCATAAAATGACACACTTATGTGACACTTCATAACAGATTCTATTCTGAGACACGTTCAAACTAAAATAAAATAAAATTAATTAAGGTAATAAAAGATAACTGTTACAAAAGCTTGCAAAACGGTGCCAAATACACACACGGTATCAACGGAAAGATCAATAGGATCCCGGTAAGTGCGACCTTGGTTCTTTTCGAACGGCTCTATTTGGCTCTACGTTTTTAATACACGCGTACTTTCATGTCGAATTCAAAAGTAAAATGAATAATGATGCAAGATGAATATTGATCTAGCCGTATCTTTTATGAGTATCAGACGACAGTTATTGAGTAGATAATAACAACTTGATATATCTTCATTACATAGTAGAAACTTGAGTCACTTTTATGCGTCTGTCAGTTTCTCCCACAGAACTAGTAAGAGGTATAGAAGTGTTATCGCTTAAGTTTTCTTTCAGAATCGATATCGCCGCTTTCTTGCTATTAACTCAGAATATATACACAATTTAAACTCCATAAAATGCGCGTTCGAGCAACGCATACACAGATATCGCTCATGAACGCGAATTTCGGAACGCACGGGACTCTGACGGGGTCGAGTGCCACCCGTGGATGGATTGTCGCAATGGATGTGTAATCAAATTAATCAACCAATTTGGACGAAATTTTCTGTGTATATGAATGTCTCTGGATGGTTTAGAATCACAAGTGGATACTGTAGGTTGCGTTGCAATCGGGTAATAATACTAATAGATGTAGAAACTAGAAATATAACTTGACTGACATTATGTAACGGCTTTTCCCCTTAGTTGGTATGGGAAACTAATACTTCTAATATGAAAGCATTAGGTAAAGAGCAGAAACAATTAAGAGTAGAAGGCACTCTCTTCTTTTTTAAACGAAAAGAAAAATACTTCAGCAATGATTGCCTCTTTGTTTAGTTTGAAGTTAATTGAACTTTCTGTATATGAAAAAAAAAAAAAACTATCGAAAGTGTAAAGGCGTTTCATATTTACGTTACAGCAATACTGGACTCGTGCCAAATTGCTTCCATCTCACGCCACGTAAGATTAATTTAATAAAATAACTGTTTACATCGTTACAAAACTTTTTATTTACGATTATGGGTGCCTCATGGGGCTTTTACATACAAGCAGCGCTGTTTATGTCAATTTTGATATGTTTAACTGAAGATCAGGTTATAAGTATACGTATACCTTAAGAGCCCTTAAAAAAAACCTAATATTTTTGCTGTCGGAGGGAAACCAAAATTTCCAGTGGGTTGATGGATATACAGACATATCCCGGGGATATTTGTTTTGTTATATACCGAAAGAGTCATTATTAACTCTTCATTATAAAAATCTTTTGAAAAGCAGGTCCCGTTAGCTAGATTAATCTTCTAACATAATTTTGGTAGACTGGTATTGCTAATGAATGGATACCAATGTTTATCTATAGAATGTTCAAGACAGGAGCTCCGGAAGCCACCTGCAAAGACTAGTTGGACAGTTCTTAGAAAGTAAGTGAAACGGAACCCTCTGTAATAAACTATACTTTAGCCCGCTCTATTTTAGCATTCAACCTCGAATTGATTCTGTTTTTTTTTTGCTTATGCAGACTACGGAATGAAGCTATTTGCTTAAATCTTATCAAGCATTTTAAAATATTCCATTTAATTATATATTTTAAATAAGACTGATGATTTTTTTGAATGAGATTACTGAACGACAGAAAATTACTGAACCGATTAAGTTTAATTTTAGTGTATTTATGATACACTAAAATTAAACTTAATCGGTTCAGTAAGCTTATTGGACTTAGTAACCGGCACATATTGTACAGTCGTCGCCCTCAGAAATAATTAAACACTTACAGTCTTATTCATAAAAAGTTATGGGAGGTTTATGAGACTGCTATAAGGTGATCGTCGAAAATTTGTATTCATAACAGCATTTTAGCACTAATATGTTCTTTAAACTCTCGATAAACTTCATATAAGTTATGGAATGCAGGAACCTACTATAGCCGTGCCATAAAGCAATATTAGGAGAAAAGATGGCCGACCTGCGCAACAGCTGATGTGTTTGACTGCTCTGACTAGCATCGTTGCGTTGTTCGCATTAGTTTGGTGAATTATTGAATATATCTCTAATATCTCTGATTTGTTTCCAGACAAGCACAAGCCTTTATTATTATTATTACTTATCTAGGTCCGTTACTTTGTGGAGTTTGTGGTAAATTTATTGCGGCAGAGTGTTTATCAGTGTCTTCCACCATGCAAGCTTTACAAAGCCTAGATGTACTTGAAGCTATTGAAAATATTGGGAATCCGCGACCAAAAGTTTATCGACTATAAATTCATTAGGGAGCCATGAACTTGGGGTGTGTGTTGGGTAACCTCCTCGAGTGTCGCTCCGATTCCGATCCCGCTGCAGTTCGGGGGGAACGGAATCGGAGCGGCCGGTACACCCTGGGCGGCGGTCAATGGCTTCCCCTTCACCCCTTCATAGGGTTGGCATTGATCGTCGGCCAATACCCAACGTGGCGGGAACACATCGCTCTCCGTACTCCTCTGCTTTCAGAGGAGACAGGATGAGCGATGCTGTTAGTGGTGAGATGGCCCAGGGTCAGTCGGGGTGCGAGGGATATGCTCTATGGGTAACCTTACACCCCGGCGTCTGAAGACCCGAGACGGCGTGCGGTTTTAGTCGGTGCAAGCCCGACATAACCGCCCCCGCTGGCCGGCGGGGGGGTATCCGAAGGGATTTCCGCACGATAAAAAAAAAAAAAAAAAAAAAAGGGAGCCATGAACTTATGTCTTCACTGTCTATTTTGGTAGGAGGTGGTGGACCACCACCCGTTTTAATGAGGTCCCTGCGCTCATAAGCCTTTCGCTTTTTAGAGTTCATTTTAATAATACCCCACTGGGCTTTTAATTGGGCAAGGGTGCGTGGGGGCCCTAACACACATATAATTGAAACTGAAATAAAAAAATATGTATTTAATTATATGAATCACTAATAGTTTTACCAACAAGTTTAATACCTATTGTGTAAACTGGACACTTTGCGGATTTAGTCGAGACACGACATAACCATCCCCGCTGGCCAGCGGGGGGGTATCCGAAGGGATTTCCGCACGTAAAAAAAAAAATAATGGCCACGCCGCCACCTTCTTCGCGTTAGTGTTCGTGTCGGTGTTTTTATTTTCCAGCACACCGACCCGCTCTTTCACCAGTTCTTGTAATATGATCTTATGAAGCAAATAACCATAGCGTTAATAATGCATAATAAACAGGCACATCAAATAACACGGCAGAAAGGACTTAATAATTTCAATTTCAGTTAAATTTTGATAGTCTACAACTTTTAGTAACTATGAAAAGTAACGTACCTTGTCCTCGTCTAACCAATTTTCATTTCTCTGCCTTTTTTTGGCACTCGTCGCATGTTCCTTTCCTTCCATTTTTATTTATGCTTGGAATAAATTGCAATAGGTACGAAAGAATTTTGAATACATAAACCAGGGGCGGGAATCGGTGTGACGTTAACGAAATAGTGACATATATGAATGACTACAAACCAAGTGGCAACATTTTCATCTATAAATCTCTTATAGCGACACTATAGTTATCGAAGGCTTATAGAGCAGTTATGAATACAATATTTTAAAATACGTATGATAGCGTTATGAGACGTTTTAACTAATGTACGCTATAAACCTTCGATAAGCATTTTTTATGAATAAGACTGTTAATTTACAAGCCATCTTTATATTAAATAAATAATAAATATATGGTGTATAATGAATTTTATAATCTTCAGAGAACCAATTATTAGTTCTTGTTTATTTTTATCTAAATTTTTAGAGTTAAGTTGGTCAGTAACTTGGAATGTGTTAAACTAATACCGATGGCGACTGTACCTGGTAACGATGACGAGATTAATATTATATGCCATTCGCGAGTGTAACCGCAGAATAAAAACATTTTTAACTTACAGAATCCCATATGTGATGTTTATGTAGGTATATTGGACGTAATAATGTTCTATTGTCTGCTATAACAACACAGTTAAAACGCTTGTGGCGGTCGGCAAGTCATAATAAGGAAAAATATGATGTTGACGTAGACAGATTATTTATATTATTTACTAGCGGTCCGTCCTGGCTTCGCATGGAATATACGTTAACAATATAGAAGGCATCAGCTACAAAAAATCAAGTTTGTAGCACCATTATCTACTTTTGACGCTGACTGTACACTTGTAACGTGATGGCGTTAATTCCCACAAACGTAATAGTACATCAACCCATCAATCAATTAACACTTAACCCCGTCTGAATGAGATAATATAATCACTAAAATGGATGAAAGCTCACCAAATATTGTTTTATTGAAGTAGTAAGAAAATAGACTTGGATAGATCAGGTTAGAAAGTCAAGGCGTAGCGTGGCGCCTTAACTTTCGTGGTAATTTTTTTTACTACCCAGAAATAGGAGTTCCTCAAAGCAAGAGCCTGAAACACAATTTGGCGAGGTTTTATTCATTTTAGGGACCATTTATCTATTTTAGCAAGTATTTCTAATTTTTTGGTAGGCACACAGGTTTTCGTTTTATTTAAACACAACTCTAAAATAAATTTTTTTTCGCAGTGTCATTGTATATGCCTTTAGGTATATGGGAAAGAAACAAGCATAAAACATGTCACGAGGTACTTCCACCACTCGTTTTCATACTCAGCTCACCTTGAACAATGACACTTGGAAAATAAGATCCGACTGTTGTCATGTTACGTACGACTGTTGTGGTTTGAGAAATGAAAATATTTTATAAACATTATATCCTCAAATGGATTTATATTTTGTAGAAGATTGTCTGCCTATAGATTGAATTTTCTGCAACTGTATGGTGGGTTTTTTTTTACGTGTGGTAATTAAGAATTAAGAGAAGCAGATAGCGGCCTTGGCCTGTAGACAAAGTGACATTCTATTAGCGATAACGCCAGTGGAAACATTCAGTACTTAATGTATGAGATTAGCATAATAATCATTATTGTACTTTTTTTTTAAGAGTGTTAAGTGACTTTGTAACTTGAATAAATGATACATTACTATTATAATCATAGAAATGGCACGTGATCCATGGATAACGAATAGAAATGGATTTGCTTCGAAGCGATTCCGCCAATGTCTCGTTGTTTACAGGCCTACCCCGAAGGAGAAAAGCGTGAATGTTTGTATCTATACTATTATAAAATTGTAAATTAGTCGCGTCTGTACATTAGAGATATTATAAAAAAATACTTAGCTTATGTTAAATGAACGATTTTGAACTACAGATTTATTTTGGAATTCTTATCTGTTTGTTCGCGATGGATGCAAAAATTAATGAACGGATTCTGATGCGGTTTTTAATAGAAATATATTTTTAGTTTTTTTTTAAATCTGCTAATATAATTAAAATATAATATGTTTTCTTGCAGTTAGTTAAGTAGAATCGGAGAAATGACCAAAAAATGATATCCGACCTCCGCGCGGGCGGAGCCGCGTGCATCAGCTAGTGTATAATATACGTATTCATAACCCTTGCTAATGTATCATGATTTGATCTGCATTAAGAAGCAAGCTTACAATTTTTTATTAATTTTCAGGACACTGACTATGACTAAAATAAAACCAAGTTCGAATGTGGCACAAGGTCGTTAACGGTGGCCATGACATTTAAAAGCCGGTAACGGCATTAACCACGGGAAATGGATGTTTGTTCACGTACCCAGAAGAAGGCTGTAGGATATTATATAGGTAGGTATGAAGGAAACCATATTATGTCTACAATAACTTGAAATGCTTGTGTGTGCCTTATTGAGCTGAGTGAGACGAAGTTGAGCGAAAGCTCCTCATACCAAACTTCAGAATTTTCTTTGTCACAGGTCTCCTCCTAAACTACTAATCCAATCAGAACCAAATTTGGCATGATTAAAGAGGTCAATTAGAGGAAGGTTTATGGATATATTTTGAAAAAATTATTGCTACCACAGAGGAATGATCACCGTTAAAAAAAATCCAGATGGAATTACATAATAACCGCTCGAGACACTGTGACCAAACTTTAAACGCTCAGAAAGCATGTCCAGAGTTGTGACTTTTAAAAAGAATTTTCAAAATCGGACTTGCCACGGAGGAATGATCACTGTTCAAAATTTTCAAAATCTGATTCACGATGTCTCACTTAGCTCAACATTGCAAGCAGCGATTCGCCTTGCAGACCCGTGCGGAAATCCCTTCGGATACCCCCCCGCCGGGTAGCGGGGGCGGTTATGTCGGGCTTGCACCGACTAAAACCGCACGCCGTCTCGGGTCTTCAGGCGCCGGGGTGTAAGGTTACCCATAGAGCATATCCCTCGCACCCCGGCTGACCCTGGGCCATCTCACCACTAACAGCATCGCTCATCCTGTCTCCTCTGAAAGCAGAGGAGTACGGAGAGCGATGTGTTCCCGCCACGTTGGGTATTGGCCGACGATCAATGCCAACCCTATCTAGTATAAATGTTTAAGCAGTAAGTTCGAACCCAGAGGTTTTTCAAATTCTCTTTTTGTCTAATAAGCCGTTGGATAACCAGATATATTGTGATTTCAGGTAATTCTTTCTAATAGATTTAGATCGGTAAAAGAGAACATCTAGGACTGGACTTGAACCCACGACCAGACCAGACCAGACCAGACCTTACAGGGGGAAATGCTCTGACCAACTGAGCTACCCAGACACGTCCCAGATATTCGAAATTCTCCGATATTTATATTCGTCTCGGGGTGACGCTGGAGCTATCTACCGTAATTCTTGCGAGCTACGGAAACAATGAATTACTTTACAATCATTTTCAAACATTGTTTTTTGATTACTCCGTCACATTAATTCTATGAAATTTTTAAGCAATTAGTAAGCTTACTTTTCCTACAGATTTAAATAAATATTCTACGACATTCTACACAGCACTTTCTAGACCCAAAGTAAGCATAGCTTAACTAGCTTGTGTTATGGGTACCAGAATGCGGATAAACATACTTATATACTTTTTTTGTTGTTGTAAATACATACATATTATACCTACATAGAAACACCCAGACCAATGCAAATAGACATATTCATGTATACAAATATTTGCACTGAGCGAGATTTAGATGTTCTATAGGAAAAGTAAGTATACTAATTGCTTAAACATTTCATTGAATTAATTCTTTCATATTTGTTATTTTTTTAATGTTATTGTTGAACGGAAACACGTGCTTCACTCGATTCCCTTGGCTGAAGAATGCGAATGTCAGTTAGAGGAAACCTGAACATTGTACTTGATTAATTAGAAATGTGCCTAGACAAATGAAGTTTTTGTTTAGAAACTAAACGGATATAGTCTGGAGTAGCACATAGCTAATCTTTTATCCCGGGAATACGTCGCGATCAGTATTTCGAGCATGTGGAGCCGCGACCAACGGCTAGTAATAAAATAATAAAAGTAGGAAGTAAAACTTAATAGGCATGGCTCTAAGTTCAATAAAAAAAAACAATTTCAAATGACAACTAAATTGCAGATAGGTGAACGAATTGATTTATGACAAGCTTAGGGCTACGTTCCACCAGAGATTTGGGTGGATGCGTAGCGACTAGCGAGGGATGTGTTTGTTTACAACGAATAGAATCCAATCACTTCTATTTATCTAGCCTTTTTTGTTTTCATGCGGAAATTCCGACATATTCCCCCCGTGGTTATGTCGGATTCGATTAACCCAGGGCCATCTCCGGTTTCGAGATGGTCCACTCGGGTTTGGGAACCGCAGTGTTCCCGTCTTATCCCCGGAAAGAGGGAGGCGCGCATCCTTGCACATATCTGGTGGAAACACAACCTAAAATTTAAATATTTTTAATTAGCCTTGTATCAATCAAATTGGATCAAAGCATTGTTATTTGAGATCAATAAAACAATATCAGCCCGGAAACAATAAACAAATCTATGGAAAAAATTAAATTAAAAATTTAAAAAACCCCGACATAGCTAAGAATACTTTAATCAATTCACATTTGAAACAAAGAAATAAAAATCAGTTCATCCGTTCGGAAGCTATGTAAACTTTTATAAAACCCCGTCGTTCTTGCGTCGGGGGTTAACGAATTATATATCAAGACATACATACAACAAAAAGATCGTTACACTACAACATTACGGATACAAAACAATACAATTATACACATCATGTCAAAACACAAATATCAAGGCTCGCAGTTAATTCCATATTAAACGAAATAATTGGAGCGTTCAAACGGAAAACAGTATGCATTGTACTCAAGTAGCCTTTAGACTCTAAAGAAACCTTGTTTAGTATCAGTTAACAAATTATTTGAACGTAATCCCTATGTATCATGTGGCTACTGCGCAATTCTAGGAAGTATAAGAGTGAATCTCAAAAAAATTGTACATAAGACAAAAGCTCGGTGTCCTCATTTCAAACACGCGCGTAAAAAATCCTGTAGTGAATAAATCAGCCATATTTTTTTATAAGACGCTTTAATAGTTATGCTTTCGTATAATAAACACCAGATAAATAGAATTAGGCTAAAGAAATAAAATAAAAACCAAATCTAATGATGTGGAGTTTTTTTATGTCGTACAAAAAAGAGTTGTCTCCACGTGCCAATTTTAAAAGAAAAAAATGTTTACTCCATAATAATCAAACTTATACAAATTTCTTTGATACAGTATTCGTCAAAAACGACCACTGTGCTTGAGAAATCTTTTTATTTCTTTTAAGACGATTAAATAAATGAGAAAATATAAGTTAAAATGATGTCTCCGTATTTCGTTTCTTTGTGTGACGAGGCTTGTGTGACGAAATTATGTATCTTTATTATACAGTTTCTGAACGTATCTGTATTTTATTACATCTGGCAACATTCGATTTACTACCAACCTTACAAAACAAAACGTCTGCCATCTTACTTTTGATGGTATAGCTGTTGAAATCAGGGTTCACCGTTTTGTCGCTTTTTAAACTATAGACTTGTGTGACGCAAAATTTCAGGTAAGTTTAATGCTTTTACTATAGATATATTATCATGAGACATTATTTGTAATGAGTAAATCGTGCAATAGATAAGAATTGTGAAAATATTTTTACTTTGTTTGTTGCGTGTGGTTTCTTGTTTTGTTATGTTATATTTTGCTTCCATTGTGTGACATTGGGTGACGTCACACAAGGAATCAGGGTGCATACACAATGGCTACTTTTTTGTTAATACGACGATATTTAATATGACGTAGGTAATAGTCCAAATTATGTTTTCTGGAAAAAAAATAGAGGGTTTCCGAAAAATGTTTTGTTTAGAGAAAAGTTAACGATGATTTTCTATGAGTATTTTTGTATGATAACTTTTTCATGACAAAAATTAAATTATGCAATAATATAAAACGTGCTCGGTCATAAACTAAACAAAGTAAAGTACATGAAACTTGACCAAAATAGTTTTTTTAGCAAAAAAATAATAATATTGAGGTACGGGAGCGTTTTTTCAGAGAAAAGTCTCTTGTTTATTTCAATTTTGTTTATTAAGTAGGTACCTAAGCAGTTCTTTTCATATTTAATAATCATAATTCTATTTTTTCGTATTTAAATAATAGTCATTATTTTTAGACAAAAAATAACATAATTATGCATGTAGGTATATTTGCATGGTAGACCCATTGTTACAATTTGTGCTTGCAGATAATAGTACGAAATGCCTTTAACTGGAGCAGAAAGACAACGACGATATCGACAAAAGTTGAGGCAAGAAAATCCGGGGAAACTGCTGCAGCAAAAAAGGGAAAATTTAGAAAGAACAAAGAAGAAATATAAAAAAGTAAGTGAACTACCCGAAATCCAACAGAACGTCCAGCGAGAAAAGTGGAGAAAAGAAAAACAAAAACGTAAAGATGAAAAAATTGATGATAAATCGTCAGAAGACAACACAGAAAAAGCAAAACAGCGCATGTACTCTCGTAAATTACAAAAGGAAAATTTAAATTTAAAATCTACTGTGGCTCTATTAGTGAAAAAAATAAAGACGCTGAACAGGAAAAATAACAGATATAAAAATAAGATAGAACAGTTGACACAAAAAGTAATAGTTTTAAATAGCAGTGAACATAAAGAACAGATAAGACAAGTTGAAGAGAAAAACGATACACCATATTCTAAAACAGAAAAAATTATGAAGGAAACGGTTCCCAAAATTTCGACCCCGGAGAAGAATAAAGTAAAGATGATATTGTTTGAAAATCTTATTATAAAAGAATCGTTACAAAACCAATATTCTCAAGCAAAGAGTAATTCCGAACGACACGTACTAAAGAAAGTAGTGAACAATGATATGACAACAAAATATAAAATGAAAACCAAGTTAAGTGCATGCGTGGGGCTAAAAGGAAGATTAAGAGTTCGACAAAAATTATATAAATACAAAATGAAACGTTTGCAAGAACTCACATCATTTTATGAAAGAGACGATAATAGCCGCGCTACAGCCGGTAAAAGCGAGTACAGAACACTACATAAAAAAAGAAAACAAGTTAGGTATTTATTAGACACCTTAAAAAATTTACATAAAAAATATAAAAATGAAGGGGGCAAGCTATCGTATGCCACATTTAGTCGCTACAAGCCGTTTTATGTATTAAGCCCAAAAATAGTGAACAGAAATACTTGTGCATGCGTAAAACATGCGAATCTAAGTTTCATGGTCAGCAAATTGAAGCAATTACGTTTGTTAAAAACTGATAACTTAACTGAGCTGGTGTCAACAATAGCATGTAACATAAATGACAAAAAATGCATGTACAATGAATGTCACACTTGCTCCGCCAAAAGTTTTGAATTTGATTTGTCACAATCAAATCTACCAGATACAGTGTCATGGAATATGTGGGTTACAAAACAATTCAAATATTCAAAAAGTATCGCCAATCAACAAAGTGAAGAAAAAGTTACAAAAAGGACAGTTAAAGAAGAAACTGCGGGATCATTACAAACACTTCAGCAGACATTTTGTACTCAGTTACGGCTGTTTAAGAAGCATCATTTCAACATATTGCACCAGTTTAAGATGTACACAACTTGTAAGAATAAACTCACTGAGAGTGACATTGTTGTTCATTGTGACTTCTCTGAGAATTATATCTGTAAGTTCACAGAAGAAGTACAGGCAATGCACTTTGGTGCTTCCAAAAGACAGATAACTTTACACACCGGTGTTATTTATGCCAATAGCGAAGATGGACTACAAACTATATCTTTTTGCACGATATCGCAAAATACCAATCATACACCTGGCGCTATTTGGGCCCACCTTACACCTGTATTGAAATTCGTAAAAGAAAAATTTCCAGCTGTTATGACCATACACTTCTTTACAGATGGGCCCACAAGCCAATACCGGCAAAAAAAGAATTTTTATATGATGAACACAGCTATTTCTCAGTTAGGTTTTGACAGAGCGACTTGGTCTTTCTTTGAAGCCTCCCACGGGAAAGGAGCCGCTGACGGTGTTGGCGGAGCAACGAAGAGAAATTTAGACCGATATGTCGTACACGGCCATGACATTCCAGATGCTGAGGCAGCTTATAATGCACTTGTAATGAATAACACGTCGAAGATCAAATATTTTCTAGTGCCTGATAAAGACGTAGATAATTCAATAAAACTGTTAGATACTATATCAAAAAACCTGATTGCCGTTCCAGAAACCATGTCTATTCATCAAGTTTGTTCGACGCCTAATGTTGATGTTATAAAATTTAGAAAACTAAGCTGCTTTTGTGGAGACGATTTTGGGTTTTGTGATTGCTTCGATTTGACTGAACATAATTTAAATCAGAAAAGAAAAATTATTAACAAAGAAGCACAAATTATTAAAAGAAGACGTTTGAATTCTTCAAAAAAGCAAGTACACTCTGACGATAGTGATACTACTGACACGGATATCGACATAACGTTTGCCGAATCAGACGACAGCATGTACGAAATTGAAAAGTTAGATAGTGACATTATCGAAGATAATGAAGAATCAATAATGTTAGTGGAAGACAAGACAGTCGTCAAAAAAGGGGGAGGTGATGGCGCTATGGATGTTACACAAGAAGCTAAGATAGTTAAGGACAAAACGTCTAAAGATAATTACGTCTATTTGTTTGCTGAATCAGACGACAGCATGTACGAAATTGAAAAGTTAGATAGTGACAATATCGAAGATAATGAAGAATCAATAATGTTAGTGGAAGACAAGACAGTCGACAAAAAATGGAGAGGTGATGGCGCTATGGATGTTACACAAGAAGCTAAGATAGTTAAGGACGAAACAAAAATAAAAGGAGCCAATAAAGTTACGATACTATCGGACATAACATTTTCATTGGAAAACCAAGCTTTTCCTAACTTACGAGCGTATGGTCCGTTCACGAAAATCGCCAAAAATAGTAATTCATTTTATTCCAATTGTCTTAAAGGAAATGTAAAAAATGTTTACGACAATCCTGTTCCATCTACGTCTGGAATGCAACAAAAGCAAACAAAGAATTTTGACATTGAAAGGGGAAAATCAAGAACTGAAAGTTATAACACAGATGTAAGAAATATATACTTGGAGTCAGTAAAAAGACAAGAAAACAGCAGTCAAGAAACACCTAAAAAAATTAAAGAAAACAAAGAAACTTATGATACCGAACTTGAACAAAAGACAGGAGAGGAAAAAAATGAAATAAAAGAGAAAAACATTGAAATACTCGGACAGGTAAGAAAAAGTGGTGCAGTAAAGAAAAACACAGAAGACAAAATACAATACAATTTCAACCAGGCTTTAATCGACACCGGAAATTACCAAAAGACAAAAATGGAAGAGATAGAGACTGAGAGAAGTGATGGGGTTGAAGAACAGAAAATGAACATGGATAATGTAGAGTTTCCGGACAAAATAGAAAAAACAAGAAAACAGGGCTGTGATGATTCAGACTTATGTAATTTTACTGTAAATGAGAGTGTCCTTGTTAGGTATTTTGAAAAAAAAAAGTGGGTTTATTATGTTGGATTTATAGAGAGCGTGCAAAATAATTATTATAATATAAGATTTTTAAAGATTGTTAGAAAGCCCAAACTCAAATTTATTTTTCCTAAGAAAGATGACAAAGATAAAGTTCCAAGTATTAATGTGGTAAAAAAAATTGGATTAAAGTTAGAGTCAAAGGATTACGTGCTTTGCGAAGAAGGTGATTCAGTATTTTTTATTTAATTTACGGGTTATTGCAGGATTTATTTTCTTTTTAGAATAACAGTTTTGTTTTTTATCTAAAAAAAAAATAAACACAGTTTTTATTGAAGATTTTTATTCGTGTTAATAAGGTGCCATAGTAAGCTTTGTTATTTTTGTTTCATTTTACGATAAAATATCAGATTTTTTTATTGAGTCCTTAAGAGCGTTTACGACGTACGGTATTTCATCAAAACTAAAGGCCTTGTTTTTCTAAATGATGAACCGATTTAATTAAACTTTTTACGAGCCGGATACATGAGTCTAAAAAATTAGTTAAAAACATTTTCGGAATGTCTTATTAAAAAAATATGATTTGGTAATCTCTGTTTCTATGGAAAATTTTAAATCGGTCGAATTTAGCTGTAACAGTTTTACTAAAATGTTCTAAATTAACTGTTTAGGCTTATATATCCTATATAGGCCAAAACAGTTAATATTTATATTATAAAAAAAAAATATCCTGCGTATGAGTAGGAAGTTTCATTAAAATCGGTTATTTCATTTCGAAAAATAAAGACTTGAAAGTTTGTATGATATGTCGTATTCGTCGTAAATTAACTTGTGTCAAAAAATGGCTAAAATATTTATATCTATAGATATTTTGTAAAAAAAATATTCGAGTTATTAATGTGATTAAATTAGTTTTTTTTTTTTGCTCTTCATATTGATTTTTTGAGTAAAAAGTTTGCTTTTTAAGCGATAATAAATAAAAATATATATTTTTTGTTTTACTTTTTTTCTAAAATACCTACCTACTAGCAATCCTAAATAATAAATAAATACCTACACTAAGAAATTAACGTGTCAAAAATGGCAAAAATAATAGACATTTTGTAAAAAAATATTCGTGTCTGTTGGAATCGCCACCAAATAGTTGTTCTAGGGATTAATGTTAAATCAATTAGTTTTGTTTAATTTTGCTCTTCATGTTGAATTTTTGAGTAAAAAGTTTCTTTTTTGAGTGATAATGATAATAAATGAAAATATATTTTTTGTTTTACTTGTTTTCTAAAATAGCCACCTGCTACCAACCCTAAATAATAAATTACCTAATTCAACATGTTAATTAAATTAAACTTCATAATAATGTGTCTAATGTGTGTTTATTATAAATGCACCTTTACATTCTTTTGTGTGACAAATATTCCCTTGTGTTACAGATATTGCAATATTCCATTGTGTTTCTTTTGTGTGATGTACAATTTTTTTGAGATTCACTCATAAACTTTATATTTATACTGCTAGTTCATTGGCAGAAAAGGTATAAAATTCTGTAGCAGGCGCGCTGAATGATTCACGAATAAATGGAAGATATTATAAGCCTATAAAATCTATGAAAAACAGATCTGTTCTCCAGTTGCTATCGATTAGGAGAAATATATAAGGAATGAGTGATTTATGTGTAGAGCAAAACGTGATTTATATGTAGGTATATTCGTTATATATATCTACATATATTTTTTAAAAGAATATTAGTAACCGAAATTACTAATATTCCCCCTAACCCCTCCAGCTAAGCTAAATTGCTTGTGTTAGGAGTGGGTTCACGTCGGTAGTGTAATGACCAGGATTCGAACCCGGGACCTTTCGATCGTAGGGTCGACTCCTTAACCACTAAGCTACCGACGCTTCATCGGTATATCGGTTTAATAGTTGTGCAAGAATGATTGGGTTTACTAAGTATTACAATTTATAAATCTAATTAAACATTCTAAGAGCGGATTTCATCAAAGATAAAACCGAGATCAATCAGTCGATTGTATAAACTTTTTGATCTTGAAAGGTCTAAGTGTTAGAAGAGAACTTAGAATATAGCATTTTAAAGTCTGACTTATTGAAAGAGAGTGGATAAAATGTGGGCATGGTCATGAAAGCCTCTGTGGTCTGTACTAAACTATTAAACATTGTAAATTAGTTGTATCTGTACATTGGTGATATTTAAAAAAAACTTAGGTTATTTAAAATGAACGTTACTGAATACAAAAGTATTAGGTCGTTACATATGAAATTGCCGTTTTTTTTTTGAAGAAATTGGAGGAGACCCAATTTTCAGTACTGACAAATCCAAATTTTATGTTTTTTTTTGTGTCTGAATGAGACAACATTAAGCTAACAAACAGCAACTTTTATTACATTTTTGAAAAGTGACAGCTAGTTAAGTAACACGAAATTTATCATCAAAATGGATAGCATTTAGGAAGTACTGTTTTTGAAGATCGAAATAATTTATGAAGCGGCCAATAAAAACAAAATTTAATACAAAGTTGTAAAATCTTGAAACAAACAAAATATAAATAATGGAAATAGCTATTAAATTACAGGAATAACGAACTCATGAATTTGTAAGAAAATTTGGCAATTTCATAGGTAAAGACCTATTATATAGTTGTTTTGGAATTGTTGTCCGTTTGTTCGCGAAGGACGCAAAAACTACTCAACGGATCTTGATGCGGGTTCTTCTATTAGAAAGGTCTTGGTCAGACTTAAAGTCTGCCGTATGCTTGATTGAAGTAGAGCGGGAGATATGGGCAAAAAACGATAACCGACCTCCACGCGGGCGGAACCCTGGGCATCAGCTAGACAATAATACATTATGTAGGTAATTAGATACTTTTTTTTGTTATCGGATGTTCCTTCTACTGCTGCTTGTTATAATTACGCCCAAAACAATACCAGAACTAGATAATAATTTGGTAAGTAAAAAAACATAATACTAACGTATTATAAGTTCATGATCCCTGCATAAAAATGTGTAATTCTCGTGGATCGCTTAATTTCATTATCGTGTATCAAAGACAACCGTATAGTAGAACCGCGTAACCGGCAACCGCGCGGTTGTGATCTTAGGTAAAAGGGTGTACACGATATAGGCAGTGGAGGTGAGCGCTAGCAACTATTACTCCCTAAACCTGAAGTCTCGTTTCCCCACAAACGATACGGTGATTTCATAGAACGCTAAGAAAGTGTTCTCTATAGACAAGTAATTTTCGAAGTACTACCAAAATATGACTACAGTTTCAGGAACAGGGTGTTAATTCTTAACGATTGGTCAGCTAGTTATTCCGTTATTGTTTAATTAATTGCTCACGTATGTATCTCCCCTAAAGGGTAAGCAGAGGTGTATTCTATTACATTTCGCTAACTAGTTATTGTTACTAAATAACCCGCGTGGAATTCTGATCCTGTTCCCCCAACCCCAACCTATTCTCGGATAAAAAGTAGCCTAAGTATGTCCTATTTCAGACAAACAATCACTGTGCCAAATTTCATCAAGATCCGTTCAGCCGTTTTTGCGTGAAACAGTGACAAACATCCATACAACGATTACTTTCGCGTTTATAAGTACCTAGGATTGGTCAAGTGAGACGACGATGTGTACGTTAGTCGAAGAAATATAATAAACAAAGATAGTTATTGTACCTATAAATGTTCTTTGATCTACTGTTGTCGATTGTAGATGAGTCAGTAAACGGTATAATAATTGTAAAGCATAACTGTATTTATATAACAAATTGCTAGCTACTGATGGAGCAAATAGTATGTTGCAGTGAGTGCATTCACTCTAAATGATATAAGTAGCTGACATTGTGACTAGGTGACTGATTATATTTAGGACTTAAGTTTCCATCATAATATCAAATTTCGAACGTTCGGTTTATCAATTGGTTGCACCCCGCACTGCGTACTATATCTGCGTCTAAATTTGAAATGGGATATTTGAAAAAAGATCGAAGGATCGATCTGAAAACGATGTGAAATTAAAACTATTCAATTTATAATTAATATATCTATAAAATTAATATCCGATAAAGTCAAATTGAATGTTGAATTATCACTTCAATTATTCAGTTACTAAACTGATCTATAAAATCTATTGTAATGTTTCTATTTATATTTTTACAAACTCCTTGCTTCAGAAGTAATTAATTCAACTCGGAAAGGGACATTAATCTGTTCGTAATAATAGTAATTACAGAAAAAATATGCCAACTACATAAAGACCTGGAGAATCATTGGCCGTAGTTACCCAACAATGCTGGTAATAAAGTCTTTCGATTGTCATATTTAATGATGCGACGAGCCATGACTCAATTAGTGAGGCAAGTCTGGCGAAAATAGCCCGACGGCTTAACCAAACATCCTTTTACGTCATACCCTCAGGGACAACATTGCTGACATAATTGATTACACACTTTCTTCGATATTGAATTTACTTTTCTACAGAATTCTGTTACTGGTTTGATTTATAAGGCTATAGCAGAGTCAATAATCTCA
Organism: Cybosia mesomella; assembly: GCA_946251805.1. NCBI lineage: Eukaryota > Metazoa > Arthropoda > Insecta > Lepidoptera > Erebidae > Cybosia > Cybosia mesomella. The sequence continues at coordinate 22,581,044 of OX276407.1, forward strand.
CTGCCAGGAATGCCCAACACCGTGCAAAGTGGAGGAGTAATAAACGTTCTAAAATAAGGTTACACTTTGTCGTGCCAAATGCAACCTAATGACAGTAATAACAAGTGCGCGCCGACATTTGGCCGCCCCGCGGACATTTCGGCTGCCCCGCGCCATCGTAGCACCTAAAGGGAATCCTTTTGATTTTCTATGTCGTAACTAGTACATATGAGCCAACTTAAAGAGAGAAATATGTACTAATCTCATTTAATACCGACTTTAAGTACCAGTATTCCAGATTTCATACAACTCATAACCGAAGAGATGTGACCTCATAGGCTGTGACGTAGACATCAATATCATTTCCCCTAGTATTACACGGACATTAACTATGCAATAAGTACGTATCAAGCAAAATTATGTAGACCGTTCTACTTCTTGCCCCAGAAATGCTGAAAGGTGTCTATTGTTATAAGAATATTTTGTAAATATAATGTCGCCATTGTCTCCTTGATACGATAGTTGCGCATACAGTGCTACTACCGTAGATAGTAATGGATTTATCGTTTTCTAAACAATTGGTTTCCACCTTAGCCATGAAATTTTTATAGCTCGGTAACTGCATTGGAAAGTTCAATTTTCCTTTTAATAATAATAACAAGAGATAATAATAAGTCGCAGGCGTTAAGCATAAATGAGGTTCCCAAACCCGAGGGGGCCATCTCGAAACCGGAGATGGCCCAGGGTCAGTCGGGGTGCGAGGGATATGCTCTATGGGCAACCTTATACCCCGGCTGTCTGTAGACCCGAGACGGCGTGCGGTTTTAGTCGGTTCAAGCCCGACATAACCGCCCCCGCTGGCTGGCGGGGGGTATCCGAAGGAATTTCCGCACGAAAAAAAATAAAAATAAAAAAAGGTTGATATGAAGCAGCCCCTGCAGGAGCGTTTCTTTGATCGCCTGAAAAAGATATTAGACGTCGCACTCACACCGCTCAAGTTGGCTAAAGAGACCTGGCATAAACCTGTGGTACCGAGCATCATTGATCGGTAGGTGGTATGGTAGAGCAAGAAGCTTTACAACAGGTTCTATCGGGCTCTTCGTGGGCCTGATGTGGATCTATTAGCCTCCGTGGCCTGACTACGTTTCCGTGATCTATTTGGAGAAACCGAGGATTTTGTCTGTGCAATTGCAGATCAGGCTGTCATGACGAAGAACAACCGTAGATATATCCTGAGGGATGGCACGGTCGATGTCTGTCGAGCCAGCCATCGAATTCGGCAGTCATTGTTCCGATAGTCGTCACTGTTCACGGACTTATAGCCAAGAGCCTCGAGCAACAAAAGACGAGGCCCGCGTTGAGCAACTGGATCAAGGGCCAGATACAGAAGGCGGTGCTCCTCGACACGGCAAGCACAATGAGGGGTTCCTCTTGCTGGAGCCCTGACCACCGGTAGCGTAATTCCTGTACCCAAAGCAGGTGGGCCACTATTTTTTATATAGAATGTATTTAAAAATATAACTTACATGTATTTTAAAATGTAATACTGGATATATTAATTCATATTTACTTCAGACCAATTAAAATACAGTGTCCATATTAAAAATTTATAATTAATGAAACTATGCTAACTATACAAATAGCTTTAATATTTTGACGGTGTTCGAATTGTCAGTAAAAAATATTAAAATTAAAATGGGTCAATTCGGAATAGTGGCCCTAGAAATTTCTATATCGCTAGTGGGTATTGGCGGTCAGAGGTTCGGACGTTACTAGTGGTAGAAATTTGATGACACAAATTTGTCACAAAATTCGGCCGGGTGGGTACTATCGTGCACGATTGCGAAAAACCCAATAGTAATCCAATTTCGGTTTGATTGCGTTCAGGGGTCAGCAAGTGCATAGCCGGGCAGGGGGATTGTGGTCGCAGCACTAGTGGGACCGGTGGGTGTCACGCAGTGCTGCGACGACAATCCTCTTCTGATGAGGCCGTCAAGCTGAGTGCCCCCATTGTTAAAATGGTACGTGTATGTAATGGTGACCCTCTTTCCTGAGACTTTACCTTCAGCTTACCATCAGGCGAGGTGAAGTCAAATTGACGTGACCTAATTATTAAAAAAAAGTAGACTGAAGTAGACTGAAAGTGGCTCCAACTGAGTTCGAAATAAGCTCGGTGGTTTCTATAGTAACGAGCTTTATTTCCTCTAGTGAAAACAATTTTTATATTTCGTATTCCGACACATAGCAGAAACTTCACCCCGAAGAGTTTGCCTGCAAACATAAATTCATTCCCACACTTTACTAACAGCTGACAATCTACCGTGCTGACGTAAAAGACATATGCACGCAAACATGTATCACGATTGTTTGTCAGTGGGAGGCAGGAGGGTGAGGCACCCTTTCCCCTCTTAGATGCGTCGTGGCAAACTTGTTTGCACCACGTGACCTACATACTGACAGAGACATGTTTCTATTTCAACACCTAGACCGCTCTTCAGGATAATTCAGATGTTGTTTCATTGTTGAAAGTGTTTGTTTTAAAGTATATTTCGTCATTTATTTCCTTATTTTAATGTGGGTATTTTCATCTAAAGTAAAAGGGTTGGGTACCAATTAATTTATCCTAAAATTAGGTCTGCCTGCCTCAAATTTTGAATAGCAGGAAAAGATTTTCTGGAGAATAATTTATGCTGTCCCTTTTACCTTTGGTATCATTTGTTTTCTCCTTTTTCCATATTTTTTTTAAATTGTGGAAGTATATCAAATTGAAAAAAAAAAGGAGCGTCGGAGAGGATGTTCCCTAGCAGGCTGAAGAAATAACATAACATAACATAACATAAACTAACGCCTATATCCCCGAAGGGGTAGGCAGAGGTGCTACCACCCACATTTCGCCAGTTTATGTTTAGGTCCCAATGTAATAGGCGAGCCTATTGCCATTAACCGGGCACTTATAAACCTGCGATAAATACACAAATAACTTCGAAAAGCATCGAAGTCATTGGTGTGTGCCATGGTAAAACCTGGAATCGAACCCGAGACCTCGTCTCAGCAGTCCATTACCCATACCACTAGGCTACCGCGGCTGAAGATATTTATGATCCTATTTGTTTTAATTAATTATTATTATATATTATTATAATAATTAACTTACTAGTGGTTGTATGATGATTAAAAAATGAGTAAAATGATATAAAACACGTACGGACTACATTTTTACAGCTTTTTGACTAATGTTATTCAATACTAGCTGACGTAGGTGATGTCTACACGTAAAAATAAATACTAACTGATGTCGGTTATCGTTTTTTGGTCATATCCTTGGTTCTACTTAACCAGTTGCAATCAAACATACGCCAGATTAAAAGTCTGATCATGAACTTTCGAATAGAAAAAAAAACAACGCATCAAACTGCGTTCAGTAGTTTTTGCGTCCATCGCGAACAAAGAGACCAGAATTCCTAAAAAAATATTATTGTGTTCAGAACGTATCGTTCATTTAACAATTTTTTTTATATGTCCAATGTTCTCCAATTTTATAATTGTATAGAAGCCCGTTCAATGGAGCTTATTCTTTAGGGAAGGCTAGATTTAACTATAGGAAACTACCCTCTAGTTCAAATGCAACGTAATCAATTACTGAAATATAGGTACGCACGAAACCCCGCTTAACGTCCTCCGTCCTCCATGAGCGCAGGCCTGGGGGTAGCAGGTGAGGCCGCCTGTCACCCCAGCAGAAGCAGGCCAAGACGGCGGGGCGACTAGCGCCCTTCCCCCAAACTGGGGCAAGACGGGGACACCGTGGTTCCCAAACCCGAGGGTGTTTCCGTGGTTCCCAATCTCGAATCCGGAGACGGCATAGGGTCAGTCGGGGTGCGAGGGATATGCTCTATGGGCAAACTTACACCCCGGGGTCTGTAGACCCGAGACGGCGTGCGGTTTTAGTGGTTCAAGCCCGACATAACCGCCCCCGCTGACCAGCGGGGGGGGGGGGGGTGGATCCGAAGGGATTTCCGCACGAAAAAAAAGAAAAGGTACGCACGAAACCCAATCCTATATATTTGTTGTGTAGGTATAATGTATAGGATGAGAACCAAGATGAGTTTGTTCTATGATGCATGTGCAACCGACATTTCACGGGCTTTTTTGTAACAGCAGGAAGCGTATGCTCAATGTGTTTGGCGACCTCGGATGTCTTTAGAAAGACTACTGCAGCTGTATGGAATTAAGAAAGCTTGTTTTTTAACACGGAGCACTGGAGAATGGTAGTTTTTGTAAAGTAAGGGACTTAAGCAAATGTGAACTGAACCAGGAATGGAAGTACAGAGAGAATGAAAGAGACTTGGCTGCTCACTGTTTTAGAAACGTCACAAATCGGTTATATTCCATTAATATCACGGATCGACAGGAGGATGTCCGATCCGATCCATAAAATAATAGGATGTCCAATGTTAGGCGTTTCTAAAACAGTGTGTGTGGTGGAGGCGACAGCTTGTGTTGAGGTTTTAACTAAGTATGAATGAATATTTTGTTTGAACTTACTTACGTTATTACTAAACAGTATAATTATGTAATATGTACGAGTACTATTTGTTTAGTTGTGAACACGCGATGTTTGATGTACTTGACAAGGTAGTAAGCACAACTAATTAACGAGAATTACGGTGTGAATAGTACTTAATTCACACGGTGCTTCACTACGGGAGTTTATTACTGGGTGGCGTGTTCTGAAATCATTGTACAACTCAGCGCTACGCGGTGCTAGAGCAGGCAATATTATATTTTTAATCTATAGTATTATAAAATTGTAAGTTAGTTGTCTGTACAATTGGGAGATATAAAAAAAAATCTTGGGTTACGTAAATGAACGATTAAAAACATTTTTTTTTCAGAATTCTGTTTGTTCGCGATGGACGCAAAAAGTACTGAACGAATTTTGATGCGGTTTTTTCTATTAAAATTACTTGGTTAAACTTAAAATCTGCTTTATGTTTGATTGTAATTAGTTAAGTAGAACCAGAGATATGACTTAAATACGAAAACCAACCTTCTCGCGGGCGGAGCCGCAGTCATTTATTATATAAAAGCATTCTGTTCTACGGCGCTCAGTATCTTTACTGTACAAATTAGTAGGTGACCGTGTCACTGTGTGCCTGATGCGTCTTCTGCGGGATCGTTGAGTGTTTGTATTTTGACGTTCCCTTACCGCCTGCCGCGAGCCGCCTTCTTTGCAAACATCACGGCTCCGTAGTTCTTATCATAAGGGAGTCGCTAAGCTATAAAAATAGCTTTTGCTATTCATTTGGGTGTATGAGCCCAAGCCGACCTCACCTGCCGGTGGTACACCTGCTGATGAACGGACGAGGCTCTGGCGCAGGTTTTCCTAGCCGAGTTGGGGAGTCAGACGGCAATGCTAAATTGCCTCTTTGCCTTAGTGACATCTGCAACTAGTCGTGAAGTACGTAGGTAGGTACTGATGTTATTGGCTATACTTAGTAGGTAGTTATTACTTACTGAGTGGAAAATTGGGAAAAGTGGAGAATTTGTACAAGTTCACATGATTCGTAAAATCAACCGTCTCCAAAGAAAAATTCTATTACGACAATAAAAGAATGCTCGTCAATAATTTAAACCAATTTACACTGAATACCAAGTTCAGTAATCATTAAAAAAAACTAAAAAACACGCTTTTTATGGAAAACCGAACTAAAAAAAAGAAAATAAGTTATAATTTAATAAATTATTAATAGTTTGAATAAAAAAATGTATTTCATTTACAATACAATATATTCTACAATATTCTACTACATTCTACACAGCGCTATCTAGACCCAAAGTAAGCACAGTTTAATTAGCTTGTGTTATGGGTACTAAACTGCGGATAAACATAGTTAAATACATTTTTTTTGCAAATACATACATATTATACATAGGAACACCCAGAGCAATGCAAACAGACATATTCATGCATACAAATATTTGCACTGAGCGGGAATCGAACCCGCGCCCCCCGTCGTAACAGTCGAATGCACTACCGCTACGCCACAGAGGCCGTCACAGCGGTACAGTCTCGGTCTATATATATAAATATTTTATGCACAGACATGAGTAGAGTGATTATCATCTTGATAATATCTTAAAAAGCAACCCACGCTTTTTTTTTAAATATAATACATTTTGTTTTATTTACACTATTCTTAATTTCATTAAAACTTATTTTCTATTTTTTTAGTTCGGTTTTCTATAAAAAGCGTGTTTTTAGTTTTTTTTAAACTATTATTTATTTCCTACTTTTTAGTTTTGTTTATTTATAAAAACTTATTTTTTTGAGTTTTTTAAACTATTACATGCTTTGTTGAATTAAAAATTCTTTGTTCGAAAATTTGTTAATATTAGATAAATCGGCTAAAGATAATGGTTGGAAAATAAAATTTCTGCCGTATCGACTGGACATAGATGGAAATTATATAAATCTTAAAAAAATCTTATTTTGCAAATTGAAAAATGGAATAATTTTATCAATTTAGTGTATTGTCATCGGTCCTCGATAAATGTACAAAGTTTAAACGAAATCTGGCCGTTTAAAGTGGGTCAAAATCGCGCCCAAAGGAGTCGGTTACAAACAAACATACAGGTGATGCTAATAAAAAGCGTATAAAAAGTATTTTATCTGATATGTATTTATTGATTTTATTGGTATGTACTATATTGGTCGATCGCCGATGCAAAAAATCAGGTATTTTACCCGACTGCCAAGGAAGGGTTATGTTTTTCGGGCGTATCTTGTATGCATTTAATATTCTTTAATACCTTATATCTTCCAAACCGCTTTTCGATGAATGAGATGGATGAATGAAAGGAATTTATATTCCGAGTGTCATAGGGTACATAAAATGTGAACTAGAACTATTCAGAGGATTACTGTCGCCAAAATGTATGTTGTCAAAAAATATTTACACTCAAACTTATTGAGTAAGGTATCAAAATGAAGAGCTTTAAAAGGTGATTTCAAAAACATGTACAACTTATATATCAATGTAATTTGAAATGAGGAATGATAAATTAAAGCGTTTGCGGAACTTACAACAAGCAGAGCCTCTGTAGTATTGTGTTGTCGCAAGATTCGATTCTGTTGTATGCTTAACACAATAAGAAGCTACAAAAAAAACTGCTGTCCGTTTTTTATTATTAGTAATGATTTAGCTTTTCTTGTATTTACTTTTAGTTTATTTGCTACTAGATGATACCCGTGGCTCGGTCCGTGGTGTGTAGTTTACAAGTTCCCGTTGCCCGCAAGAGCCCGTTCCGGGTATGAAATGTGTTAATTCAGGAAATGGTCTATCATTGTGTAACGCGTAATTGAGTACGAACATTCAAACATCTTCAAAAACTTTCACATTCATAATATCAGCAGCATCTCATTTGACGGTGTAGATACTGGGGTGTGTGTTGGGTAACCTCCTCGAGTGTCGCTCCGATTCCGATCCCGCTGCAGTCCGGGGGGAACGGAATCGGAGCGGCCGGTACACCCTGGGCGGCGGTCAATGGCTTCCCCTTCATAGGGTTGGCATTGATCGTCGGCCAATACCCAACGTGGCGGGAACACATCGCTCTCCGTACTCCTCTGCTTTCAGAGGAGACAGGATGAGCGATGCTGTTAGTGGTGAGATGGCCCAGGGTCAGTCGGGGTGCGAGGGATATGCTCTATGGGTAACCTTACACCCCGGCGTCTGAAGACCCGAGACGACGTGCGGTTTTAGTCGGTGGATTTCCGCACGAAAAAAAAAAAAAAGGTACTCGCTACAATTTTTATATCGTTCTTATATAATAATAATAATGATATTTCTTTATTTGCTTAAAATGTAGTTACAATATAGGTGAAATAACAATGATGAACTAATACATTTTGTCGCTAGGCAAATGATATCTAAATATAATCAATTACTTATGTCAAATTCTCATAATCATTATTTTTATCATACAATTCTTTTAATGAGTAAAATGTCATCTCGAAGAGCCATTAAACATAAATATTACCCTGATAAATAAATAGGGCCTTAATAGGGCAAATACCTTTACTTACTTTAAAACTAAATTAATTTTCATTACATTCTTACAAAGTGAGTACACAGGTTCGAAGACGTCTCATTGTATATTTTCATGGCCCGCAATTAGGAGTATAAGCAAGAACGACACAATACTTTGTTTTTTAACAAGTAACATGACCTTTCCCAGAAAGTGACCTTTTTTTAAAAGGATCATAATTTTATTTTCAGGTTCGCAAACAATATATTGTAATTCTACATGAATTTACTGGTGCTTCGGGTGTAATTCTCTTCGATTTATATTGCCTGTAAATATTCAGGGCCTAATAAACTTTGCTCTCTATTTTATGATACCTACCTAAACATGTAACTAGCTTTTGTCTGGCAGTATTTTTTAATGTAAAAAAGTAAAGGTCAAATTTAAAATGGCGGTCGAGAGCTGGAAAGCCTCGATGATATATGCTTTATATCAAATACTTCAAAAAATACATTTTATTATAAAATAGGTACGTAGGTAACCAGGGGTGTGTGTTGGGTAACCTCCTCGAGTGTCGCTCCGATTCCGATCCCGCTGCAGTCCGGGGGGAACGGAATCGGAGCGGCCGGTACACCCTGGGCGGCGGTCAATGGCTTCCCCTTCACCCCTTCATAGGGTTGGCATTGATCGTCGGCCAATACCCAACGTGGCGGGAACACATCGCTCTCCGTACTCCTCTGCTTTCAGAGGAGACAGGATGAGCGATGCTGTTAGTGGTGAGATGGGCCAGGGTCAGCCGGGGTGCGAGGGATATGCTCTATGGGTAACCTTACACCCCGGCGTCTGAAGACCCGAGACGGCGTGCGGTTTTAGTCGGTGCAAGCCCGACATAACCGCCCCCGCTGGCCGGCGGGGGGGTATCCAAAGGGATTTCCGCACGATCAAAAAACAAAAAAAAGGTACGTAGGTAACCACTTAATATGGGCTCGGGAAAGTTAGTTAACAAAATCGTCAAATAGTATTTCTGAAGCTGTATGGAGCCTGACCATTATCTTTTGCAATACACACCTGATGATTGACGGCTCTATCTAGCGCAGGCTTTCCTCTAGAGGCTGGTGGGTCAGACTGCATTAGCTCCCGTAGCCAAAATAAACCAAATTATGTCAAATTCCAAATTGCCCCGGATCTCAAAGTGCTCTTTAGATGCAACAGGGATTGGCGATCGCATTAAGAGGATATATTTATTAGTAGCAGAAGCCGGGCCATTTATGAGGTTATCAAACAAGGACCACCATTGCAACATTATTGGTCTGTAATGGTGCATGTCACCGACATAATCGCAGAATAAGCAAGCTGAAGCGGCAAGCTGGTGGTAGAGTTTTGATGACACAAATTTGTCACAAAATTCGGCCGGGTGGGTACCACCGTGTACGATTGCGAAAAACCCTCCATAGTAATCTAATTTCGGTTTGATTGCGTTCAGGGGTCAGCAAGTGGATAGCCGGGCAGGGGGATTGTGGTCGCAGCACTAGTGGGACCGGTGGGTGTCACGCGGTGCTGCGACGACAATCCTCTTCTGATGAGGCCGTCAAGCTGAGTACCACCATTGTTAACATGGTACGTGTATGTAATGGTGGCCCTCTTTCCAGAGACTTTACCTAAAAAAAAAATGGGTTGGCCACATCTGCCGAAGGGCCGATGGCCGATGGAGCAAACGAGTCTTAGAGTGGAGAGCACGAATTGGTAAACGGATGGTAGGACGTCCCCCAGCAAGATGGACGGACCACCTGAAAAAGCTAGCTGGGATAGACTGGATACGCAAGGAGGAGGATCGGGTGTTATGGCGTACAATGGGAGAGGCCTATGTTCAGCAGTGGACTGCAATAGGTAAATTGATTGATTGAATGGTGGCCCTCATTCCTGAGACTTTGCCTTTAGCTTACCATAGGGCTAGGTGAAGTAATATTTTATAAAAAAAGGAACGAATATATTTTGAATTAAAATGATAAGATGTGGTGCGAGTTGATTCGAGTTCATTTCAGTTTGAACTGTCATTATCACTTTTTTATCATTCATCGTCAGTATCAACCTCAATGTTGTTATAAGTTCATTGTCCTTTTTTTTTTTTTTACGTGCGGAAATCCTTAAAAAAAAATACAAAAAAAAATAGTCGAGACACGACATAGCCACCCCCGCTGGCCGGCGGGGGGTATCCGAAGGGATTTCCGCACGTTAAAAAAAAAAAAAAAGTGCGGAAATCCCTTCGAATACGCCCCCGCCGGCCAGCGGGGGCGGTAATGTCGTACATCTACTAAAACCGCACGGTCCAAGTGTCCATTGCCGGGCACCCCGGGTAAGCAATCCCAAAACATCAAATCTTCGTTGCGTCATTCAGTGGTCCGATAAAAAATAAAATGGCGCGTGAGTGCCATCGGTAGCTATACATTGGCTAGTATTAGTTGCGGACTGATACAAACTTTTTGTTTTTGTCGTTATTGTAATCTACCTGAGACTAATAAATGTCGAACTGAGGTCGGTGTCTTCTGTCATTGATTCTATTTTTCCTTGTTTCGTTTTCAGTTTGAGGAGGACAATGGTAACTAAATATATCTTATTCAACAGAAGTCTTTGATAGTACTGAAACCTTTCGGTAATAGGAATTATATTTATGATTGAACACTTAGGTGCTATTCGTTTAGGTTTTAGTGAGATTATTAAGTGAATAGTAAAATAAAAATGAAAAAAAAAAACAGTAAAATAGCTAAAGTAGTATAAGATTCTTTCCACAGATAAAACTTGATTGGATTCAAAACCCGAAACACAGTGTAAATATTCAATGTCATTCGAGGCACCGATTTCCACAGAAATGTCTAACGCGTATTTTTTCCCCTTGAATTTAATCTGTACCTTTTTGTTTTTTTTTAAAGAACCGGTTATATTAATTTTGTTTGCAATTACCTCATTGGATGAACGGAATGTAAATATTATAACTTATTTACATTTATAAAAAAAATGTATTTCAAAAACTCCCGACATAGCTAAGAACACTCCCGACTAATTCACAGTTCAAACAAAAAAAAAACATCCATTTGGGAGCTACGATGCCACAGCCAGACAGACAGACAGACAGACAGACAGACACACAGACACACACACACACACATACGTCACGTTGGTGTTTATTTTTCATACATTTATACATATTATATACATCTGATTGGTACATTTTTGGTAATGTTAAATACATTACCAAAAATGTCTCAATCAATGGAATTGAGCAATTAGATAATGAAATTTTCACAATAAGATGTTTCAGTACGCATCCCCTTATTATAATCCCCCATTATAATAAGAAAAATAGCCGCGTACTTCTACAATCTTAGGAAGTAATAATATCATTCATATGAATTATTATCGACTTTAAAAAAATATGGGCAATAATTTACGCGTTCGTAGTATTGACTCGAACGACGAGCATCTCCTTTTGTCTCTTGTGACTATTTTTATCTTATCTGACGGAGGAAAAACATCTCGAATTGCTGTCACAACACCTAATATAGAATATTGATTATCGTGTTTCTGCGTCAAAGATTATAAAGAGAAATGTATCAGTTGCAAAATCTATAGCAAACGAGAATTGAATTTGATGTATAACCTAACTTATCTACTCATGCCTTCAGAACAGCTCGCCCTTTGCATCTGACCTTACAAACTTCACTAAAATCCCTATAGTAGTGTCATTAAACCATTCGGGTGAGCCCGCCGGTTCAGAGTGCCTCTGATCTGCCCCTTTTTCCAACTTATGACTCAGTACAAATATTTGTATGCATGAATATGTCTATTTGCATTGGTCTGGCTGTTTCTATGTATATATACACAAAAAAAGTATTTAAGTATGTTTATCAGCATTCTGGAACCCATAACACAAGCTGGTTAAAGTATGCTTACTTTGGGTCTAGAAAGCGCTGTCGTAGAATATTTATAACTAGGTGTTGCCGGCGCTCCACGCGCGTGGAATTCTGTTGCCGTTCCCACTTCCCATGGGAACCTATTTCCGAGATAAAAAGTAGCCTGTGTGTCTAGTCCAGACTATAATCTATCCCTGTGCCAAATTCCAGTCAGATCCGTGCAGACGTTTTTACCTTACACAGCGGCTGTGCTCAATAATTTTACCGCCATTCAAGTTGATGAATACTTTGTATGAATATAATAAAAAATATACTTTAACTTACACAGCGCTCTATTTAGACCCAAAGTGAGCATAGCTTGTAAAATATGAGCTCTAGAATGTGGATAAACACACTTAGATATTTTTTTTGGTTGTAAATACATACATTTTATACAAATAAACGCCAGACCATATATGCCAATTCATGCATACAAATATTTGCACTGAGCGGGAATCGAACCCGTGATTTCCGGCGTGGCTGTCCTACCTAAGTGTAGAGCAATCGATGGAGGTCGTCCGTGTCTACCGAGCCTGTGAAGTTTAATTAGGTCTATTTAGGCCACGAGAAGTAAGGCGTCTGTATCATTGTAGCAAGGTCTGTCCTAATTTTTACATGTTGTAACAATGTTGCAGTTTTTGTGTTTACTCGATCGACTGTGACTCTTTTGTAAAATTGTAACGAATAATGTTTTACTATCACGGCTGATTGCCTCACATAGTTTAGCTGTTACGTAATCGAAGCTGTCTGTGACAATGATACAGCGATAGTATATGCGACTATTGTACATGAAGTCCCGGGTTCAAAACCCTTGTCAGTTTTTTGGATTTTCTGTAAGGAAATTCTCAACATCTGTCTGTCAACATTTTTCTTGAAAAATATTAATTAAATAATTAAAAGTACCTGACACACAATTTCTTTATAGCTAAGAACCATCTTGAATAAATCGGTTTTCGAATAAAAAAAATCCGCATCGAAATTGGTTCATCCATTTGGGAGCTACCGATGTCACAGACACGTCGATCGTATAACACCCATCGTTTTGCGTCAGGGTTAAAATGGCTTTACTAATTACGAAACAATAATAACTAGTGAAATTTAAGCGCGACATATTTGTAATATAAGTGATATAATTTAGCCCTTCGAGGATATAAAGGGTTTGTGTACCTACATTAATAATGTGCCCGGTAGATGGCAATAGGCTCGCCCCTATTACATTGGGACGTCAACATACTGGCGAATCGTGGGTATGTAATAAACCTCCGCCTACCCCTTCGGGGATACAAGCATACACTTCTATTTTGCCTTTTGGAGTTATACATGCTTGAATATAGACAAAATGAGAAACAGATGTCACCAGTTGACGGGAAACACCTGAGGGGAGATTGCCAGTAAAAATAAACTGCCTAATGTTTATAGTTACACCTGCCGACATCTGGATCAATGCCAAACATGCTCTCGTAAAACATGGTTTGTGTACTACACAACACATACATTACACTCACGTATGTATATTCCCTAAGGAGTAGGCAGAGGTGTATTAACAACCACATTTAGCCAACTATGAACAACATAGTGACACCTCCTTCCCATTGTGGTAGGCAACAATATATTTCCACTTGCTACGATCCTAGCCGGTAGCTGGGACTCTTGACCTGACCTTTCTGCAGAACGACCTTCACCGGTTTGCCCATTCACCCTCGCACCATACACTCATTCTCATTAATTCGTCACTCATTCTCGCTACGTGTCCGAAGAATCTCAGCATTTCTTTCGCAACCTTAGTCATTACTTTTTTTACCATACCGTTCATGCGAAGTCCAGCATTCACTACCATACAAAACAGTGGGGACTAGTATCCCTATAGATACAGCTAATCGTGCCTTTTGAGATACATTCTGGCTGGTCAGTGTCCTTTATGTCTTTGTTTAGAAAAATCACAAGATACAATATCTCTAGAAAATATGTTTCACTGAGTATTTTCTCTGCATGATGAGTTTAAAACAACTTCTTTTATAACAAACGTTGTCTGGGCAAACATTTACGTTTACGACCCGATGGACGTTTGTTTTGGATGTAAACAACTCTATTTGTGAATCCAATGTAAACTGTTATGGAATGTAATTGCTAATCTATACTATTATAAAATTGTAAATTAGTATCTGTACATTAAAAAAAATTATTGTGTTAGGTTATATCTTCTGTTCTTGATAACCAATTGCAATTAAACAAACGGCAGATTTTAAGTGCGACAAAGTCCTTTCTAATAGAAATAACCGGGTGTACTACGTGAGTTCAACAAATGGAAATGCGATTAACGATTGTGTGACAAAACTGTACTGCGACTCACCATAGTTCGAATGTACGCTAGTGCGACACACATTAGGTCGACATTACTCTAGTGCGACAGTAGTTCGACACTACGGTAGTGCGACAAATCATCGTCGCATTACCGTAGGAGTAACAACAATGGTTTGATTTGATTTAATATGAATTTACATACTCTTAGTGGTTTTCTTACATCACTGAAATCGGCAGGGTTAGGTTAGGTTAGAACTGTGACCACAACAAGCCAGATAAGCCAGATAAATAACACAAATAACATAAAAAAATAATGAAAACCCCCTTTACATTTGCAAAAAAAAATGTTCTGTGGACTTTTTAACGGACTGTCATACTGAATTTCGAAATTCAAAATAGCGATGAACTGTTAGTACCCCTATATAAAGTACCGAAACGCGACTCGATGTGGAACACTTTCGCACTACCGTGCTTCGCGGTGGAAAACATTCGAAATTATGGGTATCGATGTGGCGCACTTTCGCACTACCGTGAGTCGCGTTTCGGTCGAAAAAACCGCATCAAAATCCATTTAGTATTTGCGTCCATTTCGAATCCATTCAACAGTTTTTGCGTCCATCTCGAATCTGTTCAGTAGTTTTTGGGTTCATCGCGAACAAACGGATAAACAGACAAGAATTCAAAAAATATTTTTTTTTTGTCAAGAATCGTTCATTTAACATAACCGAAGTATTTTTTGAAATATTTCCAATGTACAGACACAGCTAATTTGAAATGTTATAATAGTAGGTACAATAGATATCGTTCAAGTAAATACTTTATACCTATGTTTGGATGTAACAACACTCCTGCTTTATAAAAATAGCTTATTACGAGTTCGTAACGTGACCTGCAAGGTCACGTTTCTTTTCTGTTCACGTGTAGGTCTAAAATAACCACCAGATAACCTTCGGCTGCCTTGAACTGCATGAGGCACTCAATTAGAGCATGTAATATATTTGTAACACTATATTGCAATTAGTAGAACTCATGTCTTAATAGGAATGGTTCTTATGATAATTAGTATTCATTGGAACAATCAGCGATTGTTCAGAAAATATATTCATTGATGTTCACCGTCAAATTATAAGATCGCATGCGCAATTTATGCATTATACAAGTCTGTTTTGTACATTTGAAAAAGAAAGCCAGTGTGTTTAACTTGTGCCATCGGAACACTAGAATGACTATGAACTTTAACACACGTAGATAAGATTCAGAATGGTTTATAATATTGTGCCTTAAAATGCCTTTTTTCTTCGTGCGGAAATCCCTTCGGATACCCCGCCGCCGGCCAGCGGGGGCGGTTATGTCGGGCTTGAACCGACTAAAACCGCACGCCGTCTCGGGTCTTCAGACGCCGGGGTGTATGGTTGCCCATAGAGCATATCCCTCGCACCCCGGCTGACCCTGGGCCATCTCCGGTTTCGAGATGGCCCCCTAGGGTTTGGAAACCACGGTGTCCGTCTTGCCCCTGCTCTTTCAGTGCGAATTGACCCTTACGGTGGTATTTTTAGACGTATATATTAAATATACATATTCACAAATAAATGGACGAAAATTCATCAAATTCATTTCATCAACATCAAATAAGTTCAGCTGTTTTCGGTGACAACACACGTACATTAAAGTTTCTATACATCATTATGATTACATTAAATAAAGTTTTACGTATCACTTTTTCCACCAATTTTCTATCCACTCAACTCAGAATTTGTAGTCTTATCATTGTCGCCAGCGGTTGACCGGCCGAAGGGTACGGAGAGGTGCTTAGAAAGTCAAACAGTCTCGGTTGGATCCATACTGTGCCTGTCGCGATTCAAGAGGTGTTTAGTCTACATAGTTGAAAAATAATGTGACCGAATTGAATTTGATCATCGCAAAATCTTGAGGAACAAATAACATGTCTGTGGCTTGATGCTTACAATTGATGATTTATGTGTATTTTTCCTTAAATAAAAAATATTGTGGGTGCTAGCTTTGTTTGCGTAGTTCTTTGTTCACAGATCAAGACGAAGTCATGGGAGAATACGAACGGTTCAGCGAGTTTAGTTACGAAAATGTTACAAGACAGTCACTGTTTTCAGTCACAACCGAAGGCCAAACAATGCTTACTACATCTCTATTGTTTTAACTGCAGCCAAGAAATTAATACTGATTTACTTATTTAATTTTTCGTATTAACACTTTTGGAAAATATGTAAATTAAAGAGGTAATGCCAATGCAACAAATTGGGACGCAAATAAAATGGTTGAAGTTGTTTAAATATATTGTTGTTGCTATAAAAAAATAATTATTTCAGTTACTTTTTCAATGACTACTTTATCGTACTAAAGCTATTTTATCTGGATAAGAGGCATGTTCTCTTTCTTACATTTTAACTAATCCACGTTATCGGTTAAGGTGAACTTTTTATCTTTAGACGGATAGGCAAATGTATAAGATGTGATGATGCCACAAATGTTGTATAATGTACATTATGCGTCCTAGTCGCACATACACTGAACTTACGCATTGCCAATTTCCATAATATTAAAAAAATGAGAACGAGATAGAATCGAATACCTTTATTCGTCTATGTTACCAAGTAACACTTAGGAACATTAAGATGAATGGTTCTATATTTACAGCTAGATTTGCTAGGCTAATTGGGCTATAAGAATATACAGTCATTGTTTTAATAACGCCAGTAATTACAATGATTCTTCACAAATCATATCATTGTGAATGATGTTGAGCAATGGCATGAAGTAATACAACAAGTATTATAGGAAAGGGTATGATCTATCCATGAGAAAGCATAAAATCATATTCACTTAGTTTAGCGTTAAGAGTAGAGTAGCGTAAGAGCACAGATTAATAAATAGTTACTAACGTAGTAAGAGTTAGTTTTAAAGAGTTTAGAATCGATCAATACTGAACAGGACAACGAAGCAATACTGGACTTCATTATGCAAATAGGTTCATAATCAATAGATGCGACCTTGGTAGATACCAAAACTGTCTATCTTGTTCACAACCGCAACGTACGGGCTCACATAGAATATAGAAGTGAGCGTCAAAAGACCAAACCTTGTTATTTCCCTCTAAAAATAGTTTCATAATTCAACATAAGCCTCACAAGGGATTTAAGGTTAGTATGTATACTCTAAGGATTTAAATGAACCATAGCGTAACTTTGTTTGATGTACGACACACATACTACGTCCAAAACTTGTTTGCGTGGGTTTGAGCAGTAATCTGTATGAAGATTTGAATATTTGTATGTATGCATGGAGCTATTAATAATAGCTCAATGTATGTATGACTATTTTTTGCTTATTGATGCGATAATAACTCGACAGGCTGTTCCGATTTTGTTTTTGATCTCAAACTATTGTGCTTTTTGCTGAACTGTATTGCTTTTAAGTTGCTATACGCGTCGTGGTAAGGTGCCGGACAAACTGTACGGACCCGCGTCCGAGACATGTCTTTGTAACCTCCGAGGGAGCTTTAGACCGTGTATAGCTCCATCTCTTGTTTCAGCTGAACTGTTTTGCTTTTGAATTGCTACAAGAGCGTCGTGGTGAGGCCCCAGAACTGGAAAAGTTCATGATGTAACAACTTCATTATGTCAAAGAAAGGTTAAATATTCATTAGCTTACATAACTTCATTAGGATTTATAACACGGTGTTACACGTCGTAAACGTTATAAATTATAACATAACACAAGTTTACGCGCGAGGCGGGGATCGCATAACGACTAACCAACCTTGAACTACGTTACACTCTCGTAAACACGCCTCTGTCACCTACCAGTACCGCTATATCTGAAAGCCATTACTTTGATTACAAAGTCTGCTCTAGAAGTGGGTATGTTTCAAATTATGATCAGCTTCTGTTGAACGTAGGTTGTCTCGAAGAGTTATGATGTAAGTAATGCTTTTACCTTAATATTTTTATCGGAATACAAACCACGAAATGTAATCATAATTGCTAATTTTTAGAGATTGAAACTAACAGTCGATTAATAGCACGGATTACACAATCATATTTAACATATTATTAATAGTGATACTAAGAATCTATCGCATAATAGATGAGTAAAACGATGTCTTTGCTCAAATTGTTCATTTTGAGCAAAGACATCAGTTCACTGTTCACTCGTTAGATGTTAGATGAACTCATTTTGGATGATGAAACGCAGTCTTAGACTACCTTCCTTTGCTTCGTTCTCGATGCGTTCGAAGAAATTTCCTAAGTTCAAGTTATAGCTATGATCGTCAAAATATTATATGATCTGTTATGATTATGAATCAAAAGCAGACTTCTTAGAAGATATGAAACAGTTTTTTGGTTTTCTTCTCACGATCTGGCAACGTCGGAAGGATATAAATCGAGGTTGATATCTCAAGTTTATTTTGTACTTCCTTATTGTAACATATTATATCCGTACTAATATAACGCTGTTTGAAATGTTCAAAATATATGTGCAACGTTTTCTTTGAATTATTATATACATTTATATTGAATTACTAGCGGCCCCGGTACGTGCTTCGCTACGTTAAAATGATCCGCCATGTATTGAATTCAAGGGCTTACCCGGGGTGCCCGGCAACGGACACTTGGGGAGGACCAATCCCTTCGGATACCCCCCCCCCCCGGCCAGCGGGGATGGTTTTGTCGTGTATCGACTAAAACCGTACGGTGTGCGCACGAAAAAAAAAATTCTGAGACATTTAAAATTAGAATTATAAACGGGATATTTACCATGTTTAGTACCATGTAAATATCCCGTTTATAATTCTAATTTTAATGTAAATGACCATGTCAATCTAAAATCTGAGACATTTTCTTAATATTTTTTTCCGTAAGAACCTTGTACAGAGTATTAGAAAACTACAAAAAAAAAATCAGCCAAATCGGTCAAGCCGTTTTCATGCTATGTCGTGACAACGGAAAACGGGTTTCATTTTTATATATATAGATTATGTATAATATGTATGTATTTACAAAAAAAAGTATATAAGTATGTTTATCCGCATTCTGGAACCCATAACACAAGCTAGTTAAACTATGCTTATTTTGGGTTTAGAAAACGCTGTGTAGAATGTAGTAGAATATTTATTTATTTATTATTTATTTACTTCAGTACCTACATATTTTCTTAATTAAAAGTAAGTTTCTTTTTTCGTGCGGAAATCCCCTCGGATCCCCCCCCCCGCGCGCCAGCGGGGGCGGTTATGTCGGGCTTGAACCGACTAAAACCGCTGCTGGGGTGACGCCCCGCCTGCCACCCCCAGGCCTGCGCTCATGGAGGACCTGAGGTATCTAAGTCGACTGCGACGCGCGGCGAGTTAAATCTCTCCCGGGCGCGCTCCGCCATCTCCTTCTCGAACATTACGTGCAGAAGAGGCGGCGGCGGCCCAAGCGCTCGCGCTCCGCACCATTGCCGCAAATTGAATGTACCTAAATACATAAGACTTGAGACGTTTGTTGAGAGAGAAATATCCAGTACGCATTTTTCTAGTAGCCTAACTTTCGAAGTAACGAAAATAGTAAAATGTGATGTAGACTACAGTGGGTTTACGGGGAAAATGAAACTCTCCCTGCAGCTACCAGAGAGTGAAGCAGGTGGGTTATTTTGTTTCCAACTCCTAATTTTACTCGAATTTCGTTACAATTCCCAGGGCCTTTATGTTTGAAATGGCGTATTTTGATTCATTACCTACCCAAGAAACATTGGCAGGATAAAAGCACTCGAAATCAGAGGGATTATCTGCATGAAGGTTTAATGACAGTAGAGGAAGCTTGTGAAGTGTGTAAGGATAGGAGCAGATGTGCTGTTATCTCTACCTACTCCAGAGGGAGGAAAGTGTTATATATATGATACCGAAAATATACGATATGTGCTTTCGCGCAATCATATAGTTTTGGTAGATCCTTATATCTACAAGATTTTTATTTTTGCCGTACTGAATATTGAAACACGATATTGACTAAGTGTATTAGATATTTAGAAGATTTAATTTTATCTACGTGCAGAGCTAGATGATATGTAAATGCGTGAGGATTGTAATACATTTGTTATCCAAGTTTATTGACAGTGTTAGTGACGTTTCCTTATTGAAGGATCTTCCTTATCACTTATCTATGCTAGTGAAACAGTCATGATCTTAAGCTTGGCACCGCATATGAAATTAATATAATACTACACTAGCGACTCGGCACTATTCGTATTCCCGTGACAAAATATCTTATTCTCGGAATAAAAACTAACCTAATTCCGGTGGTGCTTTAAGTGTGTGCAAAATTTAAGCTAAATCTATTCAGCCGTTTTTAAGTAATTGTGCAACAAAGAAATAAACAAAGTTACTTTCACATTTATAATATTAGATTCCTGTTTTAAATTGTGTGATCTTACTAGATGATAAACTACATGACTCCGCGTGAGCGTAATCGCAAATTCAAATGGACAATCCCCACTGCAGACAATAACATATTTAAGGTATACGTGATGGATACAATCTTAGTTCTAATTATATTTAAGTTAGTTGCTATTTAATTCAAACTAGCTGTGCCCGCGACTTCGTCCGCGTGAATTTAAATTTTTAGGCTTTAAGTTATTTTGCGCGGAACCCTAATTCTTTTCTAAAATAAATAGTCCCGTCAAAATTAACCCAGCCGTTCGAGAGTAAATCATATTTTATTCACAAATTTTTGGGTTTTCATTTTTTTGCGCGGATTCCTAAGTATTTTTCTAAAATTAATGTAGCCTGGCAGATAGATCATATTACGCCTTATAACACTAACTATCTGCCGTCAAAATCGGTCCAGCCGTTCGAGAGATAACCTCTTTCAAACGGACAGAAAGAAAACGAATTAAAAATGGTTTGTTGAAAATTGTGTTATAAGTTTCATATATTCATTCTTGTGCAATCATTAAAAATCTGTTATTTTAATATTACAAACAGATCTTCAATTTTATTTATTTGTATGTATTTAATTCAAATGTCTAAATCGAGCGTGAATTCTGCCAAACGGTTATACGAAGATTGCACCACTATTAAGGCATTTTTTTTAGCTTGTGGAAACCCCCACGGGCCCCCCCTCCCCATTGGTGCCGACAATTGGGTGGGCGTGTCGGAATCGAACCGACTAAAACCACATACAAAGTAATTATTTGATCTTACACCGACGGTATAGATACGAACATTTCACCACTATTAAGGCATTACAAAATAATTATTTGATCTTACACCGTCGGCGACGGTATATGACCAAATCAATTCTAAAATCACTAGGATAGAAGTCAATTTTGTGTGTCCGCGAAAACTGTGATTTTATACAATAAGATTATATCCAAATTACTGACAACATTGTCATGTTAGATTTATATAACGTCGACAGAAAATGGAAGTATTTCAACATTTCGTACAAAAGAAATTTACGACCATTTATTATGAAATATACGTATAAATTTATTTTCGGAGATGAGTTTCGTAAGTACAAGTCTCAAGGATACGACAGAAATATTGCAGTGTTGTTGACGAAGTTAAAAATTGTACGTCTCGCTACTTTGGTACAAAAACTTAATTTTTTGGCAAATTTCAGTAACAATTTTTTTATTACTTTAGAACATTGTAAAAACAAACTATTTTAGATTAAAAAAGCAAAGTAGCGAATAGATTGGCGTAGCTAGTTTTTTATTCCATTAGGATTTTTTTAATGAGCACAATGGCAAAGGCTTAGTTAAAAGTGCAAGATTTGCTTTTAATTTCAAACGCGGACTTCATCAGAATTCTTACAATACAGACAAGTATTTTACTGAGCTTCCTATTGGGAAGCTTCCTGTTGCAATTAGTAAATATGGCAACATTAAAGTAAGGCCTATGTAAGCATTTTTATTTGTAGCAACACTCTCTTTGATACCGGTGAAATATAGTGTTACAAGGAGCTCCTGTGTTTTTATTTATAACACCGCACCACGAGTCCAGCTTCCTAAAAATTATACAGTCCACTAGCAGAAGGCACACTTCGCAGATAATTCTTTAAATTGGTATAAATATTCTACACGCACATTTGTAAAGAAAAATTACAAGTGTTGTAAACGATGCAATGCAATCGATTAATCCGTTCGATACTTTACATTCTGTATCTGTTTTGGTTACAAGCAGAAACCTGATGACACAATAGGATATCGAATGGCGACCTCAATTCCGAAAACGAAAGTGAGAATTTGCAAATATTGTAGATGCAAGTTTCCGATTAGTGAGAGTTGAAAATTTCACTGTATTTTCGGGAATGGGAATTGTACAATCCTAAAAGATGTCGTTCTACAAAATAAGCAACGAAACGTTACGGCCATTAATGCTGTTTACAAAAGCGACAAGTTTTGAAGTAGAAATTAATTATTAAAATAACGAAGTTGTTAGTAATGTGATGTGTCTAAGTTGTTATTAAAGAAGAAAAAGACAAATATAACCAAGGAAGGCATGATGCTGAGGCATGGTTCCTCGCGGCGTAAAAAAGAAGACCATCTTCTCGTCCCCGTCCGTTAAGGGCTGTAGATAGAACCAAGCGATTCGCCACCTCTTTGCAGCACCATCAAGATTAGGAATTCTTTACCAGCACACGCACACCCTTTATCGTACAGTCCCGGGTCCTTTAAGCGGGGCGTGAAAAAGCATCTGATGAGGCCATGGCCGAGGGCCATCATTGTAACACTAGCCGTGTCTGTAATGGTGACCCTTGTCCCTTTAGCTTACCATCAGGCGAGGTAAAGACATATTGACGTGACCAATAAAAAAACCAAAAACATGATAAGTATCCAGTTAATAGACTTGTCCCTAATTACATGAGACCAAAAGCTCCTAAACCATCGAGAATGTATAGTTCACTAGCTGTTGCTTGCGCCGTGTCCGCGTGGACTTCTGATCCCGTGCCTATGGGAACCTATTCCAGGGACAAACGAAGCCCTATGTGTTATTCCAGACTATGATCTATACCTGCACTCAATTTCAGCCAGATCCGTCAAGTCGTTTGAGTAAAAAATATATTTACAAACTTTCACATTTATAATATTAGTAAGAAGTAGGATATTAAGATTAAAATCAAAATAAAAAAATCTTTAGATTTTTCAAACTTATTAGTTGCAATCTCTAGAGATTGCAACTATTATAAATTACAAAATTATTATATATATATATATATATTACTAAAAATTATTATAAATTGCTTGACGTTTCGACCAGGTTACACTGGTCGTAGTCACAGGGTGTCAGAAAAAAAAAATCTGATTTTGTATCTAGATACGACTAGATACACTGTATTTTTTTCTGTCAGCCTGTGACCACGGCCAGTGTAACCTGGTCGAAACGTCAGGCAATCGGAAGTATTGTATTATCAGTTTTTTTTTTATATTAAGGACACGTCAATTTGACTTACCTCGCCTGATGGTAAGCTGAAGGTAAAGTCTCAGGAAAGAGGGTCACCATTACATACACGTACCATGTTAACAATGGTGCCACTCAGCTTGACGGCCTCATCAAAAAAGGATTGTCGTTCCACTAGTACTGCGACCACAATCCCCCTGCCCGGTTATGCACTTGCTGACCCCTGAACGCAATCAAACCGAAATTGGATTACTATGAAGGGTTTTTCGCAATCGTGCGCGGTGGTACCCACCCGGCCGAATTTTGTGCCAAATATATTTCATCAAATTTCTACCACCAGTAAAAAAAAACAACTTCTATTTATTCCATCCACTTTTATTAATATTAGAATTTTTTTCGTCTAAATTTTCTAATTACGTTCCAATGTCTGAAGAACTTACGGCTCAGACAGTATTTGTGAAATATCATAACATAAAATTAACACAGCCTCAAAACCTTTTAAAAGTTCTTTCGCCGAAGTAATCTTAATAAATATTATGAGCATGTCACAATTTAGTAGGACAAATTTACTTTCTTAATAATATCACGCGGTTTGAACAAATGCTGCACAAGTCAACGACCTGTGGTTAGAACAATTTGCACTGCAGAGGTTTTGCATGCGGTCGTTGCTATGGTAATGAGCCGTGGTGCATTGTCCATAATACCGTTATTAGGAAACCGGCACAGAGAGAATAATACTGCATGAAGTTATAGCGAGTTCAATATTGATGCAATAAATTGAGATACGAGCGTGTTATTGACAGGATGTATGGCAAATTCTGGGTCAATATTCGAGGTGACTGACTGGGGAAGAACCTTTAGATACAGGAAACGAAGTAGGTGATCGGAATTATGTTCTTTCAGCACGAATAGGCCAAGTTCAAAATGTCACAGAGGTGAAAACTGAATATCATAAAATTATAGGCCAAGCTAAGAAGCTTTCTGCTTTTCGTCAGGCGGGTCTATTCTTATTTGCAATGGTATTAAAAACAACAGGCTAGGCTAAAATAAGGCTTATTTATGCTTTTTAGTAGCGTATTGGTACATGCCCTAAACTCGGGTTCGGTAGGTACCGCTTTTAGCACGGTACCTATCATTGCACGCATTACCAATACCATAGCACGAATTGAACACTAATTGGGAAAGACAATTCTCAGTATAGTTCATATGTCATTTAGTTTCTCTGCCAAAGGAGATGTCCACTTTTTGTATGGACGTTGGTTTTTTATTCCGAATAAATTCCATCATGGCTCAAATTACACTGATATATAGTAGCTAAAATTAGGAATTGGGAATTAGTGAGATAATAATTTTTAAATCCTGCGTTAAGCGATAAACTAAAAGTTATTTTATGGTAGTAGATATTTTTATTGGAGGATGGCAATACTAAATATGTTTTTTTTAATAGCAATTATCCCTTTCACTTCTATCACTACTGTCACTGTCTCTGTTGATAGTGTACTACTATAGTACGGTATTCGCCGTTTTTTCGTTTGTTTTTCCACTTATTTTGACCACTTGGCTTATCACAACGGATTCTTTGATTTTGCACATGAATTGGATGCCGATAGTATATATGGACTTATTACTGTAACGACTTGGATTTGTCACAACGGTTATTTGTTACCACTTGCGATTCGGACTTTGGATTTCGGTTTTAAAACACTGACTGTAAGTATCTTACTACTTTGCTTACCTAGAATCTCCGTTTCTTATTGTCACCTGGTAGTAATTATAAATAAACTTCAATTATTTTTTAGATCAAGAGTAACATGGCTCAATGTTTAACCCTCTTAGCCACGCAACTTGACAAACGGTACGTACTCGCGGTGCCCGGGCACCGGTTGGTCTCTAGCAATAATTGCTATATAGCCATTCAGGCCAGGCAACAGTTTCAGTACGAAGCTATAAGCATGAGTCCAGAGCTTATCTCAATACTTGAGGAGTGGACTACTCAGGAGGTATTTATATTTTTATATTGCTTTGTCAAAAAAACAAACAAACATTGACCAAAATATATGCTCACCCCCTGCTCATGCTCACAATGATGGGACTTAACATAGCAGGCGAAATAAGTACATTACACCTCTGGCACTTCTTTGGGGAAAAGACATGATGCTGTTTAAGTTTTTTTTTACCATACAGTGAACGCTATACACAATTCTCACTAAGTAAAACTTCTTATTTTTAAGGTTACTGTTGAAGCTCGTATATGTCAAGAATGTTTCAACTTACTATTGATAGAACTTTAAGTAAGTGATGATTTAGAAAGTGTAAACATTCCAGGCATTTTGTCATCACATGAGACAGCTTTGATCAGAGGGCGAATCAAGTCACGTCACCACAGTGGAAAAATATATTATACATATATATTACTACAAGTGACAGGTCATACTTGGCAAGAGAGGCTTTGTGGATATTACTGCACTTGCTTGATAGGGAAAAGGACTATTGGAATTGGTATCTTGGATTGGCTCGGCATCAAAATGCCATTTCTCCACCTGCACAGTTTTTAGACCACATACTAATGAGAGAAGATATTGAGATTGAATAAATAATATTTTAACCTTAAACAATTTGTTTTAATTTAAGAAACTTACAATCAATCCATATATCATAAATAAGTAGTTCTATATGAATCTAACACCAGTCTGGTTTCTTAATCAATCATTTCAAACCAAATAACCATCACCCTCCTAGAATTATGCTCTATGATTATTATAGCTTCCTTTCTCTATATCTCTGGTTCTAACAGACGTGCGAGGTTCATTTTGGTCTAAGAACACTTGCTAGAATTAGCTGGAGTTGGAGCGAAGCTAAGTGTAGACATTCAACTTGACTCATTATTTCTCAGCCTTTATATTCAACTTTTGACTAACTTATATTATCAACACAATGTTGTGGAGTAGCAGGTGTCTGGCTCATTCAATCTGAAATATATTTAGAGGTCCATCACATGAACCATGCTCATTTAAGTAATGTAAGATATCTATACTTTGTTTGCTGTGTAAGATACCTATACTTATCACTAAATAGGACTAGGTCATCATAAGTACAGGATTAGTCGTTAATTTGCATTTGTTGCCAGCCAATAGTTCATGTATTGTTTTGGTGCTCTGATTTCAGTAGCTTGTAGCTATTTAAGTCTCAAATATTTTCGATCAACAGTTATTCTTTGACAAGTAGTCAACATATTACGCCAAGAAGCTTTATAGGAGGAATACAATGATGGTATTTAAGTCTCATAGTTTCTAAACACTATATATAACGATATCTGTATGTAGTTCAATCAATAGTCGGTAACGCTTTTCGCCTGAATATGGCGTAGCCTATCATTTTCTCTTTATATTTCTAGAAATCTCACAATTCCTCATAGCATACCCAAAGTAAACAAAAAGTAAAAACATTACAAAAAATGGCAACAGAACCGTCAACCATCTGTCAAACGTGACGCGTAGGTGACAATTAGCAAACATCTTTTTTTTTGTTGGGCACCGGTAACAAAAATTTTGTTCGTATTCAGCCTAAAAAATATACCGAAGCAAAAACGATATTTTCTCAAAAATGCAGGAGTTTAAAATTCCATTTGATAAATCATAATATAAGTCCTTAGTAAATCTATCCAAAAATATTTGGTTCATAGCTGCTGGAATTTTTCAAGAATAAAAAACCATTTCTGGACAACTCCTTTTACCTGAGATTCATCCTGTTTTGTAGAAATTTCTGTACACGGTATAGATTGACGTCATTACACTGAGATTGTATTTCAATATCGTATTCGAAGTGGATACAGCTAGTATTTTTATAAAAATTATAAATAATGATATAATTGGCGTATGAATCATCATCTAAGCGCTGTTTCTAGTTGCTACTCTTACTCCACTTCCTTTTGGTTTTTTTTTTTTTTACTAATAATTTGAGTGCGTTTGACTGCATCTCACCTGATGGTAAGTGACGATGCAGTCGAGGATGGTACACGCAAACTCAAATAATGCCTATTCACTCTCGCCTTGACAACTGTAACTGAAATGTTAATTGGACGATGATATAAATTTCTTCTATTCGAAAAGTGTCACTTTGTTCCTCTATTAATGGGAGCAAAATAGCTCTTCATCGTATGAACTTTTAAGCGGGCGGAAATGAGATTAGAATTTGGAACATATATCATTGATAGAAATCGAACGCAAATTGTATGAATTACTGGCTGGTACGTATTGGCGGTATATTAAGGGCACGGGAAGCAAAAAAATAAAATAAAAGGCGCCCGCGAGTTACGTCTCTGTTCTTGTAATCAGTACACATTTTCTCATGGAAAGGGGATGAAAAGTAGAGTATTAATGTATCGAGAGCAAATTATTTTTCCCTCGGGCGATGTACTTTGAATCGCTCGCAGCGGTCAGAATTCTACGTTAGGATCCTTCGCTTCGCACGTGGCTCAAAGTAGCGCCCTCGTAAAAATAGTATTTTGCTCCCTTGTCATACAATCTACTGATTAATAACGAAGGTATTTACCTGTATCATTTCTCTTCCAATAGCGTTATCCGAAATATATCCCGTGGATCGTTTCGGGCATTCATTTTATCCTGGCCTCTGGTTTACCACTTAATGTTTTCTTTGAAACTGATCTATAAATATGTATTGAAAGTGTGTGTAGCACACGACCGGCTTAAATATAGCTACGTCATATGTTCGACCTTCGTGTTGCGGTGAACGAGAATCATGATTAATACCTTCTTCATATACTTATATTTATCAAAGTCGGCAAACATTTGTACTTTTATTCAAACTTTTAACGAATATGGCAACCGTTACATTTTTAAATTAACTTTTAGAGTGAATGTAGAAATACATTTGAGTTATTGACAATAAGCAATAGAAATGATACAGTAGATACCGTAGCTTATCTATTCCCGAAGTCTTAGGGAAAGGTGTATAAACACACTCATTTTGCAAGCTACATTTTTGGATCTCACGTAGGGGGCGAGCCTAAACCGGGTACTTTTTCATGGAATTGTACCATATCTATGCATAAAATATACTAGGAATTCAGTGTAGAGTGCGACTGAAATAAATTGAGCTGAGCGAGCAGGACTCTTATTTGAAAATAAGAGATCTTACTACGGACGCGCGCTTAGCTAAGGCCGCGCGCTCGTGAAACTGTCAATCAACCAAAATCAAGCAGAAGTATCTTAAACCGCGTTAGTATGGCAATTAGTGTCACCAAACTTACATATTATGACAAAAAACAGTTAAGTGCAACTTACAGCAGATAGCTATCTCTTTCTATATAATACGCTCCATATTAGCTATTGTATTCGTAGGTAATCTATGTATCACCATCATAATATAGGTTTGTCATGGTGATAACACAACGACAAGAAAGCCGCTCAGTACACCCTGGCGTCTCAAGACCCGAGACAGCGTGCGGTTTTAATCGGTTCAAGCCCGACATAACCACCCCCGCGGTGGTTATGTCGGGTAGGGAGGTATCCGAGGGGATTTCCGCAGGAAAAAAAGGTACTCATCTTTCTTTCAATTATTATTGGGTTCAATTTTCTAAAACTGAACAGTGATTAGTCTATATGTGTGTACATTGAATCGGAACATAATTCTATCGGCTAACTATTTTAAGGCCTACCACAGTGCATCTCTTGATCAAAGTTCATTAACGGTTCGCTGGGTGAATAATTGGATTAATCACCAACCCGAGAGCTAGCATGCAAATACGAGGGTAAGCTGAAAAATATTTACAACTATTTGAATATCCACCATTTACGTTTAAAGTGACAAGTATACGGTTTAATCATGATGGAAGGGAGCATGATATGAAGGGGTTGGAGTATATTGGGATGTATAGATACCAAGATATTCAGGACCCAAGCAAACCTCACTTGCAAGCCGGTGAACCTGAAAGGCCTATTCGAACCTGAGCGGTAGTCGCTAATGTCTGTAGAGTGTGTCGGTAGAGAGTATAGATTGGGTATGCGGTAATACTACTGTTCTCACCAAAGCGGAATTTGGGACTAGAATACCGCACAAGTTTCCTAGGCGATACTATGGCACCAACTATTCCGCTCTAACCCAGGAACTTCATACTAAATACCCGATAGATAGCGTCAGCGAATACCGCTAGGCCTAGAACGAACCTTCAAAAGTCCGGAATGTAAGGGCATGACATTATTTGTCGACATGTCACGTGTAACAAATAATGTCACTCCCATACATTTCTGACTCTTGTAGGTTCGCTTCAAAGCGATTCCACTAGTACAATGTCACATTGTCTAGGGTCACATTCTACTATTAGAATCGCTTCAATGCGAACCTTCAAAAGTCCGAAATAAATGGGACAGACATTATTTGTCGACATGTCACGTGTATTAAATAACGTCACTCCCATAGATTTCGAAATTTTTAAGGTTCGCTTCGTTGCTAAAGAATGTTACTTTGTCTAAGGCCCAGGTTCGAAACCCTTAACGAGTGCACCTGGGAACGATGACACGATTCAATTGATAAATATACTTTCTTTAATCATGATGGAATGGCTCGCGATATAATTTTGGCACTAGGTCTTGGATTCGATTACTGGGTCTGGCAGTGTTGAGTGTTAAGTGTCGAGTGGTTTTAACTGCCAGGTCGCGGGTTCGATTCCCGCTCAGTGCAAATATTCGTGTGCATGAATATGAATATTTGCATTGGGCTGGGTGTTTAAACCGTAAGCAAGGTTAGGTTAGGTTTTTCTGCTAACCCGTCGTGAGTTATAAAATGAACATCACTTTAGATTTATGGCAACTATAATTACTATAGATTTATAGTGATTATAGCACGCAACTCTCGAGTTAAGACTTTTCTTCAACAACGATCAAGAATAATGTATGCGTCTGCTTTCACCAAGCGCCCTACAATACCGTATAAGACCAGTCTAGATAACGTTGCTAGGCTCTAGCTAGAGTGAATAACATAGCGTGCCAGCTGTTACCCGCGGCTCCTCCCGCATGAAATACTATTCTCGTTTGTTCCACAGTAACCTATTCCCAGGATAAAGCCCAAAGAGGTATTTCAGACTATAATATATCTTTGTACCAAATTTCAGATCCTGATGTGAAAGTTTTTGAACATTGTTAACCAATCACGCTCTAAGGGTAACCGGCTCTGGCTGAAATTCGGTACAGGGATAGATTAGGACGGATCATGCCCGGGCGAGGTGTAGTAGAAAAACCACCGAGGTGAAAGCCTCGGATGCAACCATAATCATCACCAAGATGATGATAAACGGTAAAAATACGTTTTTATTAGAAAAAATAATTTTGTTTCATTTTATGAGGGGGCCATCTCGAAACCGGATATGGATATGCTTTATGGGCAACCTTACACCCCGGCGTCTGAAGACCCGAGACGGCGTGCGGTTTTAGTCGGTTCCAGCCCGACATAACCGCCCCGGCGGGGGGGGGGGGTAACCGTGGGATTTCCGCACGAAAAAAAAGTGTATCCATGCGTAAAAGTAAAGAATGTACAATAAAATAAATATATTGTTCTCGTCAATTTTTTTTTAACAAAGGAATTATACTATAACTCACCTATCGCTGCAACAGGTAAACAGTTGAAGCAGTCTGTGAAAGTTTTCCATAACTTGATGTTATATCTTCGTTTGCATTCATCGTAGAATCTGTACCAAAGGAAAAACATCATAAATATGTATTATACGTAATTTGTTTTATTAATATTTACTTACGTTATTATTAGGTCGGATATTTAGTAACATACCCGTAACATTTTACTATAGGTAGTCTGTTGGTGTCAAAAATATAGGACTCATCGATTATGACATTCGCGGAACAGAATTCTTTCATTATAAATGTTAATGAAGATTCTGATGGTTCTGATTAAATTTTAATAGTTTACTTATAATTTGAAAATAATATTTAACTACTTTTTAGTTGCACTGATGAGTCGCTATTTTATTAACGCGAACAGACCATAGTAACATAACAAACGGGTATTTTAATGTTTAAGGGAATTAACGCGATCATGTATCTCCCCCAAACCGGGGCAAGACGGGGACACCGTGATACCCAAACCTGAGGGGGCCATCTCGAAATCGGAGATGGCCCAGGGTCAGTCGGGGTGCGAGGGATACCTTACACCCCGGCGTCTTAAGACCCGAGACGGCGTGCGGTTTTAGTCGGTTCAAGCCCGACATAACCGCCCCCGCTGGCCGGCGGGGGGGGGGTATCCGAAGGGATTTCCGCACGAAAAAAAAAGGTTTATACATAGCTTTGGATTGCCCGACGTTAATATTATTGTATATCATGGAACGCGAAAGTTTAAAAATGAGTAAGGGTAATTTACTATTATGATGCATATCATCATGATTACAGACAATGACGCTCATCATCACGGGAAGCATCCTCTCGATAAATGTGAAACATCCAAGTGGATGACGCAATTTATAAAAAAAGATTGTACAAGTTTTGGTACCGCAAGACCTGATTCCAAATATGCATTTAGTTTTTTTGTATCAGCTCTAGTTCTGAAGTTATTCAAAGAAATACATTTTGTATGAAGAAAACAGATTTTCATTATTCAGAATATAAAAAAAAACACAAAATGAGGCACTCAAGGCTTGTCTTGGTGCGCAATACCCAAGTTGAAATAAGCGAAATGAGCTTTTCTCATGAACTCTGTTATGAATTTTTGCTATTCCTCAAAAGTATATATATACGTCACATATGTTATAAATGCATCAAGATTGGTCAAACAATATATTGCAGAGGTCGCCATGGCACAAGAACGATAAAAAGTATAAATAAAATAGTATAAAACTTATGGTACTTCGTTGTAGTTAAAATGAGGAAATTTTAAAATTGAGGATATTTGTTAAATTGGAGCTGATACCATTATGGCTGATTATTCCGAACCTGACCCGAAAACCTGATCCGGTCGCGGGTTAGGTTAGAAACTTGAAAAAAAAAAATTGTTCCGAACGTAACCCTCTTCCTAACCTGACCCGACGTCTCGTTCCTATCATAACCCGAATTGAGCAGATTGGTCGTTGTCTCTAATCTTTCTCAAAATAAAAAGTACATATGTGTCAAATCAGTATTTAATCTTCAGTATCCGACTTGGATTATGGAACCTAACCTAGGTTAGAAGGCTAATGCGGGAGCGGAACGGAGCGTAGCTCCCTCATTAAGCCTTCGAGGTTATTTTTTTTATAACCATGTAGAAATAAGTCATTTTCTAAGCTGTTTGATTAAATAGCTAGGCAAGTAATTAAACGTATCTGCGCAATTCGGATTATGATAGGAACGAGACGTCGGGTCAGGTTAGGAAGAGGGTTAAGTTTGGAACAAATATTACATTTTATTTTCAAGTTTCTAACCTAACCCGCGACCGGGTCAGGTTTTCGGGTTAGGTTCCGAATAATCGAATATGGCACTTGTAGGTACGTCATTAGAAACACTTCCAAAAACAATATCTAAACGAATTTTAACCACACCAAAAAAAAAGCTTTTTTGCAGGCCATTTACGATAGTCATGTCGTTTGCTGTCACGTCACGCCATAGGGGAGTCGGTTTAACTAAAGTTTTACATAAATTATTAAAAAATAAGCTTTTATTTAAAAGCCTAATAGAAAAAAAAAATTATATGCAAGATTTGGGCCGATTTCAAAATTTTGTAGCGCAAATAGAAAACAGTGAAACAAATTTATTCAACTTAAATAAGTACTTACATCTTTCACATACACACATTGCAAGTCAAAATAAAAGCTTGTAAAAAAAAACAAAGCAAATAAGAAAATTTGTAGCGACTAAGAAAAATAATTGATGTCATCCGTCAGCACGTTGGAGTTGTTCAAACGTGATCTTAGAAGATATAATCATTATCAACGTGACAAGACTCGCGTTGGCGTGGCTCTAAATATGGCTACAAGAATCTTTTTGCATACCTCGATTAATAAATTTTTAGGGGACATTTCGATGACAAGTAAAGTCTTCAAAGTGAATATGTAGGTATACAATGAGCTGAATGATAGGCGTAGGTGTGACTGATGTCGGCTATATTGTCTAGAAAAGTAGTAAATCTGAGGATAACAGGTTCAAGTCCCGTTCTAAGAGACACGAATTTGCAGCCGTACCTAGTAGAATATGGAGAAGCATAAAGTATTGTAGCAATATCGTACCATATTCTCGCAAATTAAATATATTTGAATTTGTTAACCTGATAGATGACCGTATTGCAGCGCCAACTACAGGGTCCAACTGTGAATCTAAACTTTGTAATCACAGAAGCAGATAGGGGGCTGTTGCCACTGTGGTACCCGGAGGAAGAAAGGCACTGTGGGTCCCAAACCCGAGAGGGCCATCTCGAAACAGGAGATGGCCCTGGGTCAGTCGATGTGCGAGATAGATGCCTTATGGGCCCACCTTACAGCCCGGCCATCTGAAGGCCCGAGGGCGTGCGGTTTTAGTCGGTTCAAGCCCGACATAGCCGCCCCCGCTGGCCGGCGGAGGGGTATCCGAGGGGATATCAGCACGGAAAAACCAATCAATGCTAAAATATTAACCGCTAGATTTATTCTTAAATCCAAATAATGATCAAATATTAGTAGCTTACTAACACAAACGCATGGCTGGTCTGTTCCAATATTGGACGCAATAAACCTCAATACCTATTTGGTTTCATAAACAAATAAACAGTGCGTCACACTTATGATTTATTTGTAGATTATTGATACTTGTCTAGAGGCAACCTGAAAAATATCTTGTTGCTTTGGCAGTACTTAAATGCATGTTTTCTTTGAGAAAGGACACATCCACAAACTTGGGAGTCATGCTTATCCTAGCAAGAATCAGCCGGCTTGAACTATTTTTACTGCTAAGGTAGAAAACAAGCACACGTGTCATGCTAAGTGGCTACCATGACCTGTGAACGCTTGCAACACCAAATACTTATGGGGATAAATATGTGTTATTCCAGAGTATAATCTATCCTTGTACCAAATTTCAGCCAGATCCGTTCAGCCGTTTCGCCCGATTGAGTAACAAGTATCCAAACATCTTCACAAACTTTCACATTGATATTAGTAGGATTTCAATAAAATGTATGACAGAACTGATGAAACTCAGTCAATTTCCCCCTAGTTCGAAGACCTCTTAATAAACACCAGCATAACGAAGCCCTGTCTGATATGTAGAATTAGCATAGTTCAATTACTTATACATTACCATATTCATAGAAATTAACAACAGCCTTAGAGTTACGACACCCAAGAGTATGGGTGAGGCTTTATAAAGCTTTTACACACACTCAATTTACATGTGAACGCGTTCGTCCTTCAACCTACTTCAAATTGAAATTATACGAATCAAATTGAATTTACGTATGCCTGAAAATCGATTATTGAATTGGAAAATTCTTCCATGTACTACATCTATGTACGTACCATTATGTTTAGAATGGATTAATTTAATTTATTTTCATTATTTATTTTTGAAGTGAATATACAACTAAATATTCTGTAAATATTTCAAGCGTCTGCTTGTTGCCAATACACTGGTCAACACTATTTTTGTCACACGAACTTTTTGATGATTTTTGTTCATGTTGGTATACCCTGATCAACAATATATAATAATTTTGTTTCAATCACGTCCAGTTTTTTTGTGACAGCTACATATTCATTTCTGACCTCATATACGTCTTTTTTTGAATAACTTCATTTAGACGACTGCATATCTATTTTATCAACTAACTTACATTTTATATACGTTTGTTACATCCTGAACATGCCACGAAAGTATTCTTACAACCCTGACAGTTTTTGTTATGTGTGGAGAATTAACTTTTACATCTCAGCGTCGAAATTTCACATCATTAATAACAGTGCTATTTGAACTATTATGGATTTCCTGTGAGGAATCAAGATAAATCCTGGGTTCCACATAAATGATGTGTAACGTGTGTGAGACTGCTATTAGGTTGAGCCAAACAAGAACCCAGACATATGCCATTTGCCATTCCAATGATTTAGACCGAACCAAAGGATCATGTAAGAAACCTGATGTGTCAATTTTTTTTCATTCTCATATTATTGTTTGGTGGCCCTAGTACATTTAAAATTAGATATAAGTTTTCATGTGACAAAAAAAGTTGAAATTTTGATAACCAGTGTTATTAATGTCGAGCGAAAAAACGGCAAAAAAATCACGTTTCTTGTATAGTTATTAAACCTCAAATTATTGTTTTCTTGTTGTTATTGCGAAAACAGAATCTCTGCGTCGACATCGGCAGGCCTGGCCAGTGACGGAATCCAGGCCTGCACTATTGATGCCTCCAGGAGAGCCTCCCGATCCAGGCGTCTGAGCGCCCAACGTGGATCCGGGGGATTCGCGATTGTGACCTGTGCCCCCTGTCGTAGCAGTCGAAGTTACAGAGGCCGTCGTCAGCTTTATTGTCTAGAATTTTTTGAGCTTAGCAACTAATTTAGCGATTCAAAGATGATTCTTTATATAGACTAAACCGGTACTTGTAAATCGTCTCATAATACACTTCGTACACGTGTATTCTGAAGTCATCTTTATTACACGTATACATAAATATCTTCGTAATGGTGCGAATGTTTTTCTTGAGAGAAGCTGAACATTTTACAGACAGATAAAATTTTATGTTTACGTAGAAGTAGGCAGTTAGAGTTCAATATCAGTCGAAAGTGTTTCTTGTTTGAATCATTTGTGACGGCATTCAATGTGAATGAGAAATGATTATGAAATTTATAGTAGATAACATGACTTTTAAGTCAAGTTCAAGTCCATCAAGACAATACGTATTCAGGGCCACTAATCCCGATGCCGTCGATCCTAAAATGGTGGTACCTACCTTGATGGCCTACAGTGGGGGTAAAAAGTGGACCGACGACGATTTGTTCATAGTTTGTTTTTTTTTTAAATTCGAGTAACATATTTATAATGTAAGCCTATAAAAAAAACGTTTTAGCATCGACGCATGATAAATGAGGAGAATGTGCACGAAATATTCAAATTGAACATCTCGTCTCTCGACAGATTCAATAAACATCGGCCGTGTTGACCCACATCTCGAACAGACGTCGCTGTTTAAGCCTAAAATATTCTAATAATTATTGAATTATAGCATATGTATATTATAGCATATTATAAATATATATTCTTTCCTTTGCAAAAAAATTGTGACATTTTTATTGACATTAAACTTTTCTTTTTTTATATAATGACATGATTTTATTGAATTTTCTGAATTTAGATGGTACTGGTGAATAAATACTTTAAAATAACTAATAATCTTCATTTTATATCCATTGTGTTGTAAATGTAGGCTTAATGCTAATTGTTTTGCGTGATGATTATAATGAATCTTGTATAAGTACCTAACCATAACACTTTTGCACACCAACATGGTAAAACATGGATTGGACAACCACAGTTCTAACACCCTACTATGTACCCATGTTTAGCAAAATAAATGATTGATTGATTGATACATGTATTTACATCGTTCAGAAATAGATGTTATTCTAGATAACAATTTTGTTGTGATATAATTTGGAAGTAAATATTATTTTCTTGATTGTGAACAAATCCAGTGAACTAGTATTGCTAAGGAAAGAACAAATTCTTGAAGGTTATCCAGTGATGTAGTTTAAACTATCCTATTTTAAAATTATGTTTTAGAGCCATTTTCAATTAATTAAGAACTGATTACATGGACATAGGACGCCTCTACGGTGAATTTGGAATACTGAGGTGACTGAAGGTGCGTGCACGGCGGTTTTTTTTTGCGCCGGAATACTGAGGGTGTTTCATGGTGACTTTCTGCACCGAAATTTTAAGGGGGTTTTAATAGCGACTTTTTGCACGAAGGTGATTCACGGTGACTTTCTGCAGCGAAATTTTGAAAATGTTTAAACAGCAACTTCTTTCAGAAGAATTCTGCAGCCGCTTCTACGGTGACGTTTTGTACCAGATTAATGATGGCATGGGCACACCCACGGTGAACAACTTATTGCACCGAAATACTGAGTGATTTTTTTTTTAAATATTCTGTCCGCCAAATCGACTGCACTTCGCCTGATGGTAAGCTGAGGTGAAGTCCTAAAAGTAGTGGCCACCATTTCCAGAGATTGTCCCTAGAATGCTGGGCCCTACCTAGACGGCCTCGACAGATGCTTTTCCCACCCCGCTTAAAGAACCCAGGATTCTGGGAAGAAAGGAACACGTGTGTGAGCAAAGCGTTCCCGTTCTTCATCGTACGACGATGTATTCTGCACCGAAATACTGAGAGCGTTTCCAGTGGCTTAGCATAGGAATACTGAAAGCGCTTCCACAGTGATTTTTTGCACCGGAAACTATAGAATGCCTTACGGCTCTTCCACAATTTACAATTCCCACGATAAGTTGCGTTGTCTGTCGTAAAATTTACGACGCGACTACGCAACGCCATATTGTGAAAGTGCCCTTTCCCAGCACGAATGTGCTAGCTCTAACTGGAAAATATCACCTTCTGAATCTATATCGACTTTTAATAGTATTTACTGCATGTAGTCTGGTTTGCTCGAGTGCCGTTGGGGGATCTGACATAGATTATTTTTCCCTATTGTGATGACGCCTTTGTCTTTCAACCGTTCATAACACAAGCAATTTAGCTTAGCTGGAGGGGTTAGGGGGAGTATTAGTAATTTCGGTTACTAATATTCTTTAAAAAAAATGCGTTAATCGCGAACAAATACACATAGCATACAAGAATTCAAAAAATGTTTTATTAAAACTTATTATTACTTATTATGGTAACCGTTTACTATCCGGTGGGACGTATGCTACCATTTATCTTACTACTACCTGTTGACAGCGGCTCCGCCCGCGTGGAATTTCGATCCCGTTCCTGCTTTCTATGGGAACCTATTCTAGGGATAAAAAAGTAGCCTATGTCCTATTCCAGACTATAATCTAAGTTCCAAATTTCATTCAGATCCGTTCAGCCGTTCTGGCGTGATTGAGTAATAAACATCCATCCATCCAAACTTTCACATTTATGATATTATGTTATAATAATATCATGGGATTATTATAAATACGAAAGTTTGATTTAAAGGGATGGATTGGATGAAATTTGGCGTGTAGTCGTGTAGTCGCAATTTACAAAATATTTGGTATATTTTTAACTACAAAACAAGTATAAAACGGAGACGTTACAGCATAGCTGTCTCCGGAAATGAGATATAAATCGTTAAACGCTGTAATTACCTCCGTCTGACAAAATGGCAACCAAAAAAAAAATTATGAGGTCAAAAGAGAGATGTGTTTGGGACGCTGCGCAGACGAGGGACAGTGGCAGACAAAATGATTATTATCATTAGGCCCGCGCATGCTCGCCATTTTGGTACTAATAAGAGCCCGCCGCGAATACCTGTCATTGTCCCGTCTGCGCAACGCCTAAATATACAACAACAATAAACGAATTGTAGGGGTGATCTCATCAAACAAAATGACATGCTATCAGTCAATCTGGCGTTTAATATTGCATCAATCGTACTACGTACAGTCAGCGACAATAGTTGTTGAGTACTAACAAATTTACAAACTCATCATCATCAACCCGGTGATCATCTTTATATATAAAAATTACGTGTCACGCTGTTTGTCCGCGATGGACTCCTAAACTACTGAACCGATTTTAAATTTGATTTGCACACCGTGTGCAATTTGATCCACCAGCAACGATAGCTTACATCTCAATTTATAGTCTCAATATCTAATTACAAATGTGTCAACAAATCGGGCAAATTTCCATATATTATTGCGAAACTAATGCATGTATGGGTTAAATAGGTGCCAAGGGCGATTGAAGTATGTCACGGGCGAAGCCGCGGGGGACAGCTAGTTAATTATATTTTTGGTTTAATTGGGCTATTACGGAATAGTTGTTGATGTTGATCTGCAGATGTACCAGCTAGGAAGCTAGCTTGGGCACCGAAAATGTTAAAAGGACCCCAACAACGCACTTATACAATTTACAAACAAGATCATTGAAACATGAACAAATTAATAATTTATGAGCGTTTTAAATCTTATACTCCACAGAGAACAATGAGTATATCATACGAAATCGAGCCAGCTAGGTTGTGACAGCTAGCGCAGATCGAAACTTCAGAAAATTTTAAGTAAATTCCAGTTAACATAAATTATACAATCATGGTTTCACGCAAAAGTTCATATTTACTTCATGTTTTGTTTATTATTTTATGCAAATTTTCAGAGCTGAGGTGATTTATAAATTGGAAAGTGTTAAGCTACTTTTATAGCCGACTGTACCACTAGAAAGAACTTCTGAAATATTTTGCGTATAATCCGAACATAGTTGGGCTCAAGATAATGTCTATCAACCAATGGACTTAACGTGTTTAGCCCGCATTATCTACTGATAATAATGGTGCGATGACATCATGTTAAATGTACCTTGTAGCTTTTAGGAAAGGTATTTGAAAACTGGGGTGTGTGTTGGGTAACCTCCTCGAGTGTCGCTCCGATTCCGATCCCGCTGCAGTCCGGCGGGAACGGAATCGGAGCGGCCGGTACACCCTGGGCGGCGGTCAATGGCTTCCCCTTCACCCCTTCATAGGGTTGGCATTGATCGTCGGCCAATACCCAACGTGGCGGGAACACATCGCTCTCCGTACTCCTCTGCTTTCAGAGGAGACAGGATGAGCGATGCTGTTAGTGGTGAGATGGCCCAGGGTCAGCCGGGGTGCGAGGGATATGCTCTATGGGTAACCTTACACCCCGGCGTCTGAAGACCCGAG
Organism: Cybosia mesomella; assembly: GCA_946251805.1. Taxonomy (NCBI): domain Eukaryota; kingdom Metazoa; phylum Arthropoda; class Insecta; order Lepidoptera; family Erebidae; genus Cybosia; species Cybosia mesomella. The sequence continues at coordinate 22,621,578 of OX276407.1, forward strand.
ACGGCGTGCGGTTTTAGTCGGTGCAAGCCCGACATAACCGCCCCCGCTGGCTGGCGGGGGGGTATCCGAAGGGATTCCCGCACGATAAAAAAAAAAAAAAAAGAAGGTATTTGAAAACTGTGTGTGGCGTAGTATTTTGCCGTCATCATCACCAAGTTAACTATATGATTCTGGTTTCATCCGAAGTTTTTACCTTGAAGACCATGGACAGATTTTCTACCTTTTCTACTCCATTTCGCTCGGTATTCGGTATCCCTGTTAGTAAGATCATTTGCATGATAACTTTTATGATGTCAAACCAGCACTTCTTAGATTTAGCGCCTGCGCTGCGTCATGCATGTCATAGAATTTGCACGACGTACAGGAACCCCCGTACGTCGTGCAAATCGTATAGATTCTTTTGCATGATTTTATGCAAATGATCTGCACGGAATTAACTCCGTATTATTTGCACGAAACAGGCGCCCGCTAGCGAGCGCGACATAGCACAGGCGCTTACCCTACCTACCAGGGCGTAAAGCCACTATAAATCTCTATAACCTTAAGCTATTATGGCTGACAATGAGCTCTATAACACTGTAGAACCGTTTAATTTTTTATACGAACATTGATACATTTAAGTCTCAGAGAAAACAAGACTAACTCAACGCTCCCAGTTAGTAGGCGCGCGAGTTGAATGCAGTCGAGGGCGAACATTTTACTTCCCTAGCTCTGCTGCAATTCACATGTAACAATGCTGTTATCAGTATAATAACTTTTTAGCGTGATGCAGGAAATGTTGGTTGCCGATTGTGACATTTCTAATTTGCAGGATATAACACTGATTCTCAATTTTCTAATCGACAGTGTGGACACAGACTAAGCTAACAATTTTTATTTTCTATTTACAAGATTAAAAACTACATCTATCGCTTATCACTTATCACGCTTGTCATGTTTATATCATATCACAACCGGACATTTTTGAACGTAGGTACATATTCGTGTTCGCCTGTCACCCCAGCAGAAGCAGGCCGGGATGGTGGGGCAACTAGCGCCCCTCCCCTAAACCGGAGCAAGACGGGGACACCGTGGTTCCCAAACCCGAGGGGGCCATCTCGAAACCGGAGATGGCCCAGGGTCAGTCGGGGTGCGAGGGATATGCTCTATGGGCAACCTTATACCCCGGCGTCTGTAGACCCGAGACGGCGTGCGGTTTTAGTCGGTTCAAGCCCGACATAACCGCCCCCGCTGGCCGGCGGGGGGGGGTATCCGAAGGGATTTCCGCACGATAAAAAAAAAGGTACATATTCGTGTCGGGGTGCGAGAGATATGCTCAACCTTACACCCCAGCGTCTTTAGACCCGTTTAGACCCGAACGGCGTGCGGTTTTAGTCGGTTCAAGCCCGACATAACCGCCCCCACCTGCCGGCGGCGGGGGGGGGGATATCCGAAGGGATTTCAGCACGAAAAAAAAAAGGTACATATTCGAATTGCATTACCTACTGGTATTCAAATTTAGAGCTGTATCGATCGATTGATCTGCGGACCTACCACGACGCGCATTAAGCAATTCAGTTTTGGGCAGCGAGCAGAGGGAGAGAGATGGAGCTATATACCGTGTATAGTTCATCTCTCTCACTCTGAGCCGGTGCACTAAACGAATTTTTAATACGCGTCGTTGTGAGCCCGCTGAACACCATAATTTTAAACATGTCACTCATCGCATACTACTTGTACTCATTGGACACTTTCAGAATGTGGGCCTTTTAATAAAAATATTTGATATTTTTATTGTAAAGTGCATGCTGACTAATGTCCCACTTATACACTAAGGCCTATTCAAACCTGAGCGGTATTCGTTGCCGCTGCGTAAAGAAGTGCATACCGCGTGGGTTTCGCTCAGGTATTCAGTATGAAGTTCTGCCGCTAGTGTGGAATAGCTGGTGCCATAGTACCCACATAGGTAACTTCGTACCTTACTGAGCGAAACGCAAGCAATATGCTACGAACAAGTAAAGCGAAATCCACTTTGGTGTGAACAGTAGTATTACCGCGTACACGCTCGGTTTTCTCTACCGCAGACAGTAGCGAATACTCCTCGGGTTTGAAAGGGCCTTTAAACGTGTGAACTTGCTGCTTTTCGAACCTTGTACAGCAATGATTCACAACTGAGTCACGAGTATTTACCGAACACGTTTCACGCATTAAGTCGATTAAATCTACAACTTCACGTTGCAGTTGAGGGGACAGCGTCAGCGTACTTCATTAAGGGTCATCTGAGTTTGATACCCAGATTAATTTAAAAAAAAAGTTTATCTTCCACATACCACGCAACACGGCGAAAACAAAAAGAATCTGAAATTACTGGACCGTCGATATTGCCTTGATGTGACATCGAGGGTCCACTCAAAAGTTCGACTCCTTTTTCTACCTTTTTTTTTTTTATCGTGCGGAAATCCCTTCGGATACCCCCCCGCGTGCCAGCGGGGGCGGTTATACCTGGGTGACGTTTAGCCCCAGACGTTACAATATTGTTATCAACATTTAATATTTAGAATGTCACAGAGTGAGTCATTCAACGATAAGATGCCTTTAATTTTTAACCAAAATGGTGCAATACTGGATATCAGATGACAGATTGAATATTGATTTTCATAGTTAATGTATATAAATTGATAAAAAAAGATTAAAGAAAAGAGTGGAGGGGAGTTACTGCCCTAAGTCCCTAGTAGAATAAAGGGTCAGCCCATCATTCATACTCTGCCCGTGGGTGTTACTTACAAGGCAACTTAGCGAAAGATACGAGAAGATGAAAAAGCTGTAGTGCTATTCTGTAATATAAAAATCCGATGTCGAGTCTCAGTCAGATCGGTTCAGGGAACTTGCTATTAGTGCTCCCAAAGCCCATTTCGTCTGGCTGAGAGCATTGCTATACGCCATTGCGTAATAGCAACAGATTGTGCAAAAATCTGATTTCCCTGAACACATTCGAAGCGATGGGTACACGTGAGAAAGTATACCAGTATCAAGGATGAAGGTGTCTCAAGTAGACGACTAAAGGCCTACCACCTGTTTCCATTGTTTGTTTTCCGACTGATTTACTCCGACCGATTGGCTGTTTTCCATTAAATAATCCATAAAACCTGTATGTTTTTAAATAACATACATTTTGTGAGTAGCCTGTCAACGGACATGATCATCGGAAAAAAGTTTTCTCCGTTAACAAGTTCCTTACTCTTTGGAGCGCAAAAAGTAAAGAACGCTAATGTTGTGAGTCATCATCGGGTTATTGGTTCGAAACCTTCTTGTAAATAATGTGAGTGTAGAATCTAGTGATGACATCATGGTGCGAATGCTCGTTATTTTTAGGATTCCGTACGTCCGAATGCTAAAAATTGAGCCCTTACAGGTTCACTTGTGTCTATTTGGTCATATTCATTTGAGCTGCTGAACGCAATGAAATTGTGATTCAAGCTCGTATGTGTTACATTAATATATTAATTTTGAATTATGAGGGTCACTTTTAGGGAAAGTAAAAACGGAAAAAGAATAACAAAATTTCATAAACCGTGTAAAATGTAGAAAAGAAGGGACTTGGGGTTTCAAATGTATATTTTTTATTCTTAATTGTAAAATAACGACTTTATAAATAATTAACCATTTATCATCCGTCACCCTAACGCCACCTTCAAGCTTGTTCTTGGGTAGATCAGAAAAAACATGACATTGTCGAAAGTGTACGTGAGTATTACTACTTTGACATGAGACAACCACCATTTTAGGCTCCTAATGACTGGTGAAAAGCAACCGAAACATCGGCAAATTGGTAGATACGAAAAATTGTTAACTCTAAAACATATTTATCGTACGGAACCCTCTCAACGCGACTTCAACCGGCACTCGCCGGATTTTTTTAAATTAATAGTAAAGCCCATTCTACTATTAATCGTACTACTTGATACTATTCAAAGATATGCATCCGATTTTATTTCCACAAAGGCACATTTGTTATGGTGTATTGTAAACACTTATTCAAATATGTATGTATTTTGTTTGGGGAGACGACGAGGCGTGACGACTGCGTGATCACTCTCCCATGACCAAAGCGTATACGAATGGTTTGCTTGGCGATTACACATGAAAGAAACATTACTACTTTAGGTATAAAGGAAAGAGGGGTGTGTGTTGGGTAACCTCCTCGAGTGTCGCTCCGATTCCGATCCCGCTGCAGTCCGGGGGGAACGGAATCGGAGCGGCCGGTACACCCTGGGCGGCGGTCAATGGCTTCCCCTTCACCCCTTCATAGGGTTGGCATTGATCGTCGGCCAATACCCAACGTGGCGGGAACACATCGCTCTCCGTACTCCTCTGCTTTCAGAGGAGACAGGATGAGCGATGCTGTTAGTGGTGAGATGGCCCAGGGTCAGCCGGGGTGCGAGGGATATGCTCTATGGGTAACCTTACACCCCGGCGTCTGAAGACCCGAGACGGCGTGCGGTTTTAGTCGGTGCAGGCCCGACATAACCGCCCCCGCTGGCCGGCGGGGGGGTATCCGAAGGGATTTCCGCACGATAAAAAAAAAAAAAAAAAAAAGGTATAAAGGAAAGAAAACTCAATTGTAATCGTACGGTTGTACATCAACTTTTTGCATCGACAATGGCGTCCATCGGTTCGAACAATTAAACGTTCGTGTTTCATGATAATATTATGTTTACGAGAATTAACGTGAAAATGGTATATGGGCTGACTTGACGTCGTAGAAGACGATATGTGTACCAATGGTCTCATTATCATGGATGCCCAAGACCTTGCAATGTGGAAGAGTAAAGGCGGAAGGCTGACCCTAGACTCCTTGTTGAGAGGCTTGGATACGCCCTGGTCTAACGCAAAGATGATAATGATGATCATGATAATGGTAATGGTATAGGGGCTTCCATAATATGAACTGCTCGACGTTTTGAATGTTGACCAAGTTGCACTGGGCTGTCAAAAACATATTCCGATATGAAAACAGGATGTTCTGATCAGGCTACGTGAACACGCTTAGGGGTAGCCTCGCTGGGGCGGCGCCGCATTGCGCGCCCCCCTTTTCCGGGGGAAAAACGGGGACATCGTGGTTCCCAAACCCGAGGGGGCCATCTCGAAACCGGATATGGCCCTAGGTCAGTCAGGATGCGAGGGAAATGCCTTATTACACCCTGGAATCTGAACACCCGAGACGGTGTCTGGTTTTAGTCGGTTCAAGCCCAATATTACCTCCCCTGCTGGCCGCCGAGGGGGTTTCCGAGGGGATTTCTGCACGGAAAAAAGGGGCGGCCTAGCGGTTGATATTGGGATGCTGTGATACATGTTTAATCAGCATGAGAACTTCCATAACACGATCTAGAATCAGTAGTTCAGCTTAACTTAGCTAGATGGCACCGGATATCACCACATAAATTCCGTAGGCATTGCGTGAACATGGTTAAATTTTTCTAACATTCCTTAATTTCGTATAGTTTGTAACTACGGTAAGCCTAATAATAACTTAGATGTTAGTGAAGTAACACATGACCAATTACGTGAGCAGTTGGGAGGCGATTACATAATTTTTCTTCCAAAATGAAACAAAAATGCTGGTTACGAATGAATCGTTGTAAGTATGCGTCGACCACCACGCGAGTGGTGTGTATATGTTGCATGTGAATACAAATACTTGTCAACTTTCTTCAACTACCGGACACTGAGCTCGTAAAAACATGACATTAGTAACATCAGCCTGTCGTCGAGACTAAGGCAGCGTACAAACCAAACGAATTGTCAGCCCCCGACTATCATCAGGTGCTGGGAGCACTAGCACTGAACGTGAAGGCAAGCAAAATTTAAATGGCTATGCTGACAATGTGCTGAAGTGTACAAAGACCTACTATAGACTACAGTACACTACGGGATACAACGCGGTATGCTTAACTGTTATTAACATAAAATGTCCATGGCGGCAGCCGAATCTATTTATTCACTTGTAATAATTATACTCTGAGGGCATACTAACGAAGCATAGCTTTTATTATGAATTCTAGAATGCGGATAAGAATTGAATACACTTTTTTAGGGTTCCGTACCTCCAAAGGTAATAAAAGGAACTAAACTAAAGGAAGGGACTTATAAGATCACCCTCTTGTCCGTCTCTGTCCACCACCGATTTCCTCTAGAACGGGTGAACCTAGAAGTTGAAATTTATACCAGACAATGAGGTATATAATAGTCGCTATTAGGTGTAGAAAATGGGTTACTTTAAATTTTAGCGAAAACTTGTAAGAACCAAAATTTACCTTAATTTTCAACTTTTTTAGTTTCGGAATTTTCTCTTTACTTGTGCTGTAAGACCTTTTAATCAAAATTGACAATTCTAGGTCAACCGGAAGTACCTACCCAATAGCTTTTGGGTTGATAACCTTTAGTAGTTCCCTTTGACCTAGAATCACGAAATTTGGCAAAAAAAAACAAGGTCTTACAGCACAAATAAAGGAACTAGCTAAACGAGGATTTCATGGAAGCGAACTGTAAACTACTTCTCTGTGAAATAGCACCTTCATAGGTTGAGAACATTACTAATTGTGTGAACACAGCCTAAAGTGATATCAGTACATTCCTAGACATCACGTTTTAATAAGCAACGGGAAAATACAGACACGAGGCAGAAACTTTTAATCAATACATCAACAAAGAGCGTCTCATGACACGTGTTCTTTGAACATCGATTAAAATAATCGTCAACATTATGTAATTAGGTTGTTTGCATTAAAATTCACATTATGTACATAATAAAAACATGCCGCCATTTTTTTAGAGTATCTTCTTTTTATGTTATGTAAAATGTTACGTTGTTTTTTTAATACACGTTTTAACTGTTATAAGCAAGATTCCTGTCAGTTGTAGTGATTTTAAATATATCTAAATTTTAGTATTTACAAGCTTAGTTTATTATAAATGAAGTTTAATAATAGAGTCGGTAGCTTAGTGGTTAGTCGACGTTATGATCGAGAGGTGCCAGTTTTGATTCCTAACCATAGCACTACCGACGTGAACCGATTCCTAACACAACCTTTGTAGCTTAGCTGGACGGTTCAACTGTAATACTAGTAATTTCGGCTACTAGAACTCTTTAAAAAATATACTTACCGTGTGTATGGATCCCAATCTTACTAAACTTCAAAGAAAAAAATACATTGAAAGAGATTTGACTAACGAATGGTTATTTTTTTTTTAGAATGGGAGTCCGCTAGAATATTATGTTGTAGCGAGACCCCCCCTTGTGTACCCGTGCGTAAGGTCCGCCGTAATGCAAATTAATTTGTAAATAAGGTTATTTACAGATTAATTTGCATTAAGGTTATAAGTTTATAAGTTAAGAGAAAAGAATTAATGGTTATTAAACCGACCACCGAACATGGAGCTTTTATTATGGTCGTTGGTTTACGTTGTTCTATAACTAAAAAGTATTATAATGTATGTATTAATGAAAGGTCACTCACCCATAAATCCTATTAATGCTAGCACATTCATGGTTGCCACGTAAAAGGAAGAAGTTTTCAGGGTATTTGATTTTGTAGGCGAGCAGCATGCATATAGTCTCTAGCGATTGTTTGCCGCGGTCCACGTAGTCACCGAGGAACAGGTAATTCGATTCTGGCGGGAAGCCACCGTACTCGAACAACCTTAGCAAGTCGTAATATTGTCCATGAATGTCCCCTGCAAAAAAGGAGGGATCTTTAATTTAAATGTAAGGTGAAAGTATATTATGAGATACGACAGATGATCAATTCCAGGGATGCTTTCACGGCTTGAAATTTCACGGCGAAACCACCTGCGTTTATGACTGGTGGTCAAAGTATGCAGGGGTTCCTGGGGAGTTCCTTCCCTAGGGTAAACCCGGGATGTGGTTTTAGTCGGTTCTATTTCAGCATAGCCACTTCACCGCCATCCCTAGTGAGGTGGTACGCGTGCTCAAATGAAGTTACTGCGGATTTATTGCGGTATGGTTAAGGCAGAACAAAAATATCATATAAAATATAGTCTTCGGATCCAAATTGCCGCATAAAGCATTTCATTGTAGTGGTACCTACCATGAAAAACTTTATGCTTGCTAATGACCGTGGGGTCAGCAACTTCAGATATAAGTACATATCACGGCCGACCTCCGTCCTTTATGAGCGCAGGCCTGCCTGGTGGGTGGCAGGTGAGGCCGCTTGTCACCTCAGCAGAAGCACGCCCGGGCGGCGGGGCGACTAGCACCCCCCCCCCCCCCGTTTCTGGAGCAAGATGGGGTCACACCTTGGTTGCCAAACCTGAGAGGGCGAAACCGGAAATGGCCCTGGGTCAGTCGAGGTGCGAGGGAAATGCCTTATGCCACCTTACGCCCCGGCGCCTGAAGACCCGAAAGGGCGTGCGGTTTTAGTCGGTTCAAGCCCGACATAACAAGCCCCGCTGGCCGGCGGGGCGGGGTATCGGAGGGGATTTCCGGACGAAAAAAAGGTACATTTCGTGGTAGATCTATAAATATTTTGTGTATAAATTTGAGATTTATTATTCGTTCGTAATAGCGACCGCTATCGGTGTATTATGGGCCCCACCAAGATCTTCGGGGCTCAAGCCGGTTCACTTGCTGATTGACGGACGACGCCTTCGCTTACGCTCTCCTTATTGCAAACGTACAGATGTACGTTTGCAATAAAGGACATAACCGCATATAATTTCTTCGTTAACAGACATCACTCGTGTGAATTTGTGTGTACTGCAACACGTGCGATTGTGGTGTGGGCGTCAATGACGCGCAAGCTCTCGGCTCACCTTGATGCGGCCAAAGTTTGCCGCAGTGCACAGTCCATTCGTGGAGTTTACAATCTCATATCGAAATTAGAATGTGGATTCCCGCTTTTTAGCTTGTTTCTCAAACCCATTTTATTTCTGTATTTTTAACCCCCGACGGAGTGTATAACACCCCGTCGGAGGTTGACGTCTCTGTGTGGTGTGTAGTCCGAACGGATGAACTGACTTTGATGTGAATTGTTTTTGTTCAAAAGCTGATATGATATGGTTCGTAAATAAATATGGGTGGAGTTTAAAAAAAAAAAAAAATGTTATTTAACGAATTGAAACAAATTTTCATAATTGGTAAGAATTTTAAAAAGAAAATCGAGTTAGAAATGTCTCGAAAGAGAATCGAATCCATATATTATTTAATTCATACAAAGGGTAAGTGCAGCCCTAATGAATTTAACAGAAGAATTCCGTATTTCAGGGGGCTTAAAGTGACTAACAATTACATTAAATTAAAATTAATCAAGTACGAATAATGTTATCATACTCTAAGGACTAAGTTTCCTTTTCTTGTGACCTCGAACTTTACAAGTCAGGAGAAGAGAACCTAAGAGTTTAAATTGAAATTTGTCTTGAGATTCACGTCTTTATTTTATAGCAAACTAACATCCTTTTAAGGTATGTTCATTTATATACTTAGTATGTATATACACTAAAATTGCCTAGAAGTCCTATAAGGGAGACTTATTTAAACTATATGAAAATATTAGATTGAGCAATGATAGATGTTAAGTAGAGCTCTGTCTACATATCTCCTTCTTAAAAGCCGTGACTCGGGATACAGTAATCTATCGTAAAAAATACACTAGTTAAGAGGAAACTTTGGGATCCTTTTCCACATCTTTTAGTCAACTGAGTTTTGAAGACAGTATTTTTCCCACCCTGCTTCATGCTTGTATCTCAAATTTTCAATAATCAACAGTGTTTGTGCAGTTCCTTACTCTGAATGGGCAAGTACTATTAAAAAAATATATTAATTAAAAAATCAAATAACCCGAGTGCCCTAAAAAGACCGAAACAAGTTTGATAGCAGGCGGGACACATTAATTTTCTTTCGGTTTATGATTTGCATCTGGGTTCCGCCTGCTATAAAACTTGTTTCGGTCTTTTTATGGCAGTCGGGTTACTTGATTTTTTTATTAATAATTTTATTGTATACTTTTTAGTTATGATATAGGTATATATTTTTGAAATCCCCTTTTAAAGTTCTTCATTTTGATACCCTACTCGATAAGTTTGAGAGAAAATATTTTTTGAATAACATACACTTTAGCGCCAAAAATCCACTACTTCGTTTTTTTATTATTTTGATATACCCAGTGTCACTCACAGTAAATACGAATCTAACAAAACCTATCAAGCTAAAATCCATCGAGCCGTTCAGGCTGCTGAGCGTGCCAAACAATTATACATACATACATACTCTCGAAAAACATAACCCTCCTTCTGGCGCAGTCGGGTAAAAACAATTAGAAAGGTCTTGGTCAGACTTAAAATCTGCCGTATATTTTGCAATTGGTTGGGCAGAATCGTAATATGACCAAACAAGTTGAATTCCTGAGACGAGCTCAGCCGAATACAAGGGATTTTCGATTTTGCGTTTTTTTTTTTTTGCGATTTTTTTTTATCTTGCAATGGTTCACCCCAGCACGAATCTATTACCGAAAACAGCAACTCGATAGCTCATCTCCTTCATACCCAAAACCGTGACAGAAAATTGGCAACGACGACGACAACTCCTTAGCAATAGGGCTTTTCTAAAGAAAATCCCTAAAAACGATAACCGACCTCTGCCCGGGCGGTGCCGCGGGTATCAGCTAGTTTAAAATATACTGAGTGACAGTAGTTATTTTGCTATTTTGCACCTAGGGCACCCATCCGACTGGCACCTGGGCGAAAGGCAACTGTCTACGAAAGTGAATTTATAACATTTTGGCAGGTGCTTGTTGTGAATATAATTTTATTTTTAATTATTGCCCATGAAGAGCACTTACGGCTTCATTTGCCTCAGTTAGACAACATCTATTATTTGTAAGCATGAATATGTCATAATTACATTGGTCTGGATGTTTATATGTATAATATGTATGTAATTATAAATAAAAATGTATCACATGTGTATCAGCATTCTAGAATACATATTACAAATAAATTTAGTTATCTAAACTCGATTTTTTTAAATATGTTGTTTAGTATATCCTAGAATACTAAAAATAATAGAACCTGTAAATTATACTATTATTCTTCCATCATTTACTCGCTCTTATGTATACTGTGCTATCTCTGCAAAAATGTTTGACTTCAAAATTACAACTTTATAGTAATGATAAATCATTTTGACTGATTATAAAATTAATCACTTACGATAATATTAGGATAATAAAGATAAGATTGAACTGTAAGTCATGTTGCTATCTACTCATTCAATACAATATTTTTAACACGTTCAGTAAGTTGGAGTGGCTGGCCTATGGTCAGTATATACTAATAAGGATGAGCATATTTGCGGGTGACCCAGTACATGGGATTAATTGCACCCATATTCACACTACTGAACTTTTGTATATCAGGATCAACAGTAGTGACCCATTAACACTCAATTTTTTTTTTTTTTATTATTTAGGACACGTCAATTTGACTTCACCTCGCCTGAAGGTAAGCTGAAGGTAGTCTCAGGAAAGAGGTCACCATTACATACACGTACCATGTTAACAATGGTGGCACTCAGCTTGACGGCCTCATCAGAAGAGGATTGTCGTCGCAGCACCGCGTGACACCCACCGGTCCCACTAGTGCTGCGACCACAATACCCCTGCCCGGCTATGCACTTGCTGACCTCTGAACGCAATCAAACCGAAATTGGATTACTATGGAGGGTTTTTCGCAATCGTGCA